>OY856413.1:557724878-558924878 GCA_963693085.1 Alisma plantago-aquatica | reverse complement strand
AGGCAAGCCATCCCATCCAAAAAATCAATCTTGCATGTGATCTGGCGACTTCAAAAATGTTTCGGTGCAGATTAGAAGGTTTGCGGTAAAAAATCAAAAACATAGGAGAACAAATGGACCTTTTAAGGTGAACGAGTTATTAGCGTATTCAAATGGTCATGGAACTTTCCATCATCAGTTATAAGAGCTCTACTGGATTGAGGATCCCAATCGGCTCAGGTTCTCCCATAGTAGAGATCCATATCAGGAGATTGGGATGAGATTTTTGTGCATAGAGAGAAGATAGGATAAGTCATAAATTTCATCGAGTAAACCGAGTGGTTCAAGATGAATAAGATCAAGGCAATCACGTTGAATTCTTAATAGAATGGGGAATCTCAAATAGTAGATGAAAAGATCAATAACGATAGTAAAATAATCACAAGTACAGAATTATATAATGATAGTAAAGTAATCACAAGAACAGAGTTATCTCCAATCAACAAGATGTGATAAATTAACTTGACACGCATAAGATTAGAGCAATAGAACCTAGTATCTAGCAATCAACATGAATAATCATTTAGATGTAATAGGATCATGCAATTAGGCCATCATTGTAATCTTCAAGACTAGAACAATCATCAATTAGAATATTGATACAAGTACAACCAGTTATGAAAAGATGACCATTGAGTCAACTAATTCACAAATATCAATTTCTTTAATTAGTCAAGTAGACTAACAAAATGGTGTTTATTTTAAGCACGAACTAGAACAAGATCAAATAGTTCCTCGACCGGGAATAAGAGCAGTTCTACAACTAGTTATTGAAGATGATAAAATTAAATATTAAAAGCATTGAAATCAAAGATTTAGTAGATAAGAGTAGCACTTAAACCAACTACTAGAACTAGAGGCCCTTTGGGCCTCCTTACCGATTCTACAGCCTCTCAACTCGAAACTTTTGCTCCAAAGGAAGGATCCTACTAGAAAGAAAAGGATCAGAATATGGAATACAATGATAGTTTTTTCTTTGGCTTCAAGAGAGTCGAAAGGGACGTGTTGTGATGTTGAATACAGGGGTATAATTAGGTGTTTCAGAGTGTTGAGGGTTTAGGGACGAGAGAAGACGTTATGCTTTGTGGGAGGCTTTCTCAACCCAAACCAGAATCAAAAAGGGATTTGACACCTTGTGTCTCGTAGAATATCTTGATCCGCGAGGAGGCGTTTGTGGTAGAATGCCAAATCACGTCATGTGGCGCTCCTGGCATATCATGTCAATCCACCACAGGTCCACAGGAGTTCTGTGAGCGGATCAGTATGTTGTCCATCCGAGTTTACATAATCCAGAAGGTTCTAAATTAAAATCATTTTAAATTTTGTTTTAATTGTGAGATTATATCTTGGGCGATTGAGTTTGGATTGAAAAGGAAAAGGGAGAGAAATGAAAACTTAAGGCCCAAGTATTCTCTTTTTCCGTTTTATTTAAATTTTCATATCACCACGTATAATTTAATGTGTGTACAATTGGATGTCCAACTAGGACATGGAATTGAAAATTAGATTCATGAAGAATTCAACTAAGCAATTCAGTAAGAGGCTTGTGGAAAGCTCAATTAGAATCCAAATTGAGCATTAATCCAAAGTAAAGACATCCTTTATCAGTAAACCCCCGACAAGCAAAAAATGGGGACCTGCATGAGGAGGTTTACATGGAGCAGCCTCCTGGATTTGTGAGTCGGGGGGGGGGGGGGGGGGGGGGGGGGGTCGGTCTTCAAAAGTCTGTCACCTTTGCAAAGCAAATTACGGCCTTAAGCAAAGTCCCCGAGCCTGGTTTGACAAGCTCAGCTCTATTCTTCAGAAATTTGACTTTTGTCGCTCTCAGTCTGATCACTCAGTTTTTGTTAAGAACGCACCAAACACATTGAAATTGATTGCCATTTCGTTCGGGAGGCCGTCTTATCTGGTCAGATTTCTACACCTTATACACGAACTGTGGATCAGGTTGTAGATATTTTCACCAAAAGTCTTCCAAAGACCAGATTCACTACATTGATGGCCAAGCGGGGTATGATTGACATCTACGCTCCAGCCAAGGAATGACGTTTTACCGGTATCGGCAGTATTTCGACTGAAATACTGATGCCAACGGGTACCGACACGAAACATGCATGTGTACTGATAGGATGGCAAATACCGATAATACCGACATGTATACCGCCATGTTTTGATGGCGGTAAACCGACGGGTATACCGTTTTTTGCGAGAATAACTGTTGTTACTTATTGGGAGGAGAAAAGAAGGTACATTTGGATGATATTTGTCGATTGGAGCTAATACCAACCCAAATCAAGGTAATTCTAACTAATCTCTTTCATTTCTACCATTAGCAACCTCTTCATCTCTTTTTCCTATTTTTTTCTTCCACTTTCGCCTAAAAAAGTGTTTTTTACCGCCAAAGCCTAGTATTACCCCAATTTTTATATGTTTACGCGAACTATACATAAATCTATAAGTATATTATGTAGATATGCAATATTATCACTAGATCTACCTACTCACAACACTATTAATTACTATTATCATACAATTTATCTAAGCATATTAAAATTAGTAATGATATAATTAGTTACTTATTTATGTTTAGTGGAAGATGTTTTACTAAAGAGCAATGTGAATATAATGCAAAGGAGTAATATACACATACAATATTGCAGAATGAGCAACACGGAATTTCATACAATTTACCAATGATGATGTGTATGAGCATGTGACTACATACAACCACCTTTATAAGATGCACATGTCATGGCTGCAATATCTCAATAATATCAAGCCATTACTGTATGGAGAACCAACGCACCACTCAACATACAGCTGATGTGAGTTGTAAGTATATGTGTTATTCGTATGTTGTAAATTGTATACTATTACATAATTGTGTGCATACTTGTCAAGGCGGCCAGTCGGTCACCTTTCCAGCTTGGGCGACCAGCCGACTAGTCGTCGACCAATCGACTAGTCGGTCGCCCAGTCGTAGGTATGATATTTACATAATATTGATCATCTACATATAGTTATATATAATAATCATATAGGTCCAATAATGTAAGCATGTATCCAAGCATATAATAACCTAGATTTGGTAAATAATGTCATAAAACACCTCAAAATTTTTGAATGAAGACTATTCGATGTATTCAAATTAAACAAATATAATTAGATAGAGAAAAATGATATACCATTATTGAATTTAGACTTTTAGTGCTTGTTGAATTGTTGTAACTAAATTAATTGAACTAGTGTATTGTCAATGAAATTGATGTTCACATCAAATTATTGCACGAGATAAGGGGTGGGGGGATTAGAATAGCAAAAAAAAACTTATTATTCTTGGCTCTGGCCTAACTAAGCGGTCGCCCAGGCTTGGTTTGGGCCGACCAGTCAGACTAGTCGGCCGACTAGCCGACCAGTCGGTCGACTAGCCGACCAGTCGGCCTGGGCGGACGCCAAACTGAGGTCTAAAATTGGGCGCTAGGCTAGTCGGGCCCCCCTCCAGTGACCAGCCGACTCAACAAGTATGATTGTGTATTTAAGTTTGTGGTTTGTGCTAGTAAAATTTCATATATTAATTCCTACATTTTGTCATCGAAATTCTTCATCGAAATCCCAACAAAACATGACAGATTCCTTACCTCCCACATGATGGACCCCCCCCAAACACCCAATATAGAATTTTATTACATAAAACATTGCATTGAGGTGTAGAGATTACACCTGTAAAGTTTCATGAATTAATTCGTTCATTTTGGCATCAAAACGGCCAGGATTGCATCTGTCGGTATTTCCATCGATATACCGGTAAATAAGGTTTTCAAACACGACCCGGAGGTCAACTCGACAAAACTTCTGGTTCAACCGCCGGGTCGACTCGGTTGACCCGGTGACATCAACATGACATGTATATATAATATTACTATACACATACATGATAAATGTATATGCATGTATGTTACAATAATATGCATGTCCATATATATAACTATACAAGTGTGCATGTATGCGTACATAATCTACTATATGGAAGTATGAGATGATAAATTATGAAACATTAAACATTGAAAACCAAGTATCTATTCATAAAGAAGCAAACAAATGGATTTGCAATATTCAAAACAAGTGATAAATACTTAATGAATGAATATATGACTATATGGAATACTTGGGGTTGTATGAAAGGACATTGAAATCAATCAAATGGTCATTTAGGTAAGGAAAAATAAAACCAACCAGACCCAGTCGGGTCTTTGACCCTAGGGGCGGGTCACAGGGTCGATGGTTGAACCGGTCGGGTCACTGGTCAACTCTGGGTCTTGGCCAAAAATGGGTTTCAACCCTACCCGACCCGCAAAACTTGTTGGGTGGAGGTTCAACCGGTCGGGTCGGGTCAGGTTTCAAAACTATGCCGGTAAATACCTATTTCCAAGCTGTCAAAACAACGGCGGTATCGGTCACCTTGTTCCTTGGCTCCGGCTTGAGGGGGAGTAATAGTATATATATTAACCTGGCTTTATTTTTGCTTTATTATTGTGTTATGGGCCTTTGTTTATTAGCCCATTAGTCTTTTTCCTTATTCTAGAATATTCCTGTTTCTAGACTATTCTTACTCTCTAATCTCCTATATAAGAGTCTCTTGTAATTGTTTCATTCAACTAATAGAAACTCTTTTATCATTTGTGTTTGCTTGTTTGATGCCTTTTATTTATTGTCTCCAGTGTAATTGTGGAGAGTCTTGGATCAGCCCCAATTGGGGCTAATACTTTGAATGAATTTACACTTCTTGTTACATCCCATTTGCTATTGTTCACTTTGTATATATAGTTATATAGGGCCAATATATAAATTTATGTGTATATATAATTAATTTTTAAGAAATCCAAAATCAATTAAAACCGGTTATAGTCCCGCTTAAACTATCGCATACCGTATATACTCTATTCGGTACCTTGTCCGCCTGTACACCGATTACCGCTTTTCAGAACATTGTATCGGACAGTGGGGAAAAAAAATACAGACACAAAATTATACATGTAGTGTTTTGTAACGTCATATGAAAAGCATTAAGCTAGCAAAAAGAAAACCCAATTGGGCAAAGTTCCTCCAAAATCCACTATATGACTATAAGTTAGGGACTTGAGGTCACAAAGTTACTCAAAGAAAAACAACTTTTCATACTCCCTTCAAAGAATGACTACAAAAAAATTACTAGTGCATACACCCTACAAGCAAAGCAGCCATGCTAACGGAAACCACAGAATGGACGTTCCAAATTTTTTGACTGAATATTATAAAAAATTGCAAGCAAGATATGGTCAAACCTGTATTAGCAAAAGCTGAACCGCTGCTCGACACTTGGCATCCGCTATAGCGATGAAGAGCATTCTTGATCCCCTGCTTTCAGAATCATCTTCTGATATACTACTGACATCAACACTATCACTTGAATCCGCAATGCGTGAAAAGTCAGGAAGTGTAGTTCTAGCTGCTTCTTTTAATGAAAATACCACTTCTTGCCACTTATCCTCCGAAAATAATGACCCAGCATTGCTCATTAATCGAACAAATGCTGCAATACCAATACCAGCAAGGCTTTGATGAGGACGTTTAATGAAACTAGTTAATAGAATCAAAACTTTCTTTAGTAGTGGGTGGACAGTATCATAGAAGCCAACAAAGAGATCTACAACTAGCTGGAGGGCCATTGTGCATGTTTCATAAAGCCATGCATCTTGATCTTCACTTCCATCACTTTCTATTCCTTGTCCCTGCAAGGATTCGCCTGAAGGATCAATTCCGTGACGGACATAGTCAAAGATTGGCAAGAGGACAGAATCAAACACTCGTTCCCAGAGAGGCAATGAGAAAAGATGTCCATGTTTACGTAGTGTCTCAAATAGAACTTGAAGGGCACTCTTTCTAATTTCAGGCCTTAAATCAAATGTAAGCTCGGATAATCCTACAGAAATTACAGTTAATGCATCAGAAATCGAGCTAAATAGCTCATTAAACAACATCACCACGTCCGAAAACTTGACAAACAAAAAGATTAAAAGATGAATCACAGGTGAAACAAAAAAGCCATACCCACTAGCAAGGGAAACCAGAAATGCATATGGTCTTCTTTATCACTTAATTGAGAGTAATCCTGACCAACATTATTTTCCCTACGGGGTGATATTGCACTCTTCCCATGGTCGTCCTTGTCCTTATTTTTACGAGAGTTCCCGACCTCTCCTTCTGCAAGCTTTACAGCACAGAAACGTAGAAAGCCTATAGCATTGAGACTAATATCTTTGCTGAACCTGCTATTAGTGAATGCAATCAAGCAGTTCACAAAATCTGTGAAGGTAGTGGTTTCAGTTTCTGTGATATAAGGAAAGTAATCCCTAACTATTTTCTCAATGATTTCAAAAGCCAACAGTACAATATTTTTGTGCTCATCATAGGATGCAGTAGAAAATACCTGCGGGAGAAGCAATGTACAAGAATAAATAACATGTAAAAATAACATGAAATATTGAGGCAATTCAGGTTTTAGGGGAAAAAAGGAAGAAGGGATTACCATAAACATGCTTTTCCATCCAGACTTAACATTGTTGACACGAGTTAGTACCATTTGTGATACGCATCTAATGATAAGTTCTCTTATTTCAACAGCTCTGCTCTTACGCATCACAATAACAAAAGGCTTCATAAACTCATTCTGAAAATTATAATTGGCAAGCTCTTCGCGTTCTAAAAACTTCATTGAAAGTTGGCGCAGAGAATCCATGGCAAATATTGCAATAGATAAGTTCTCTGAACAGCCAATAGTTACGAAAAACTCAGAGAGAACATGCCATATACTAGACCATACAAGCCTGATGCGATTCATATTGAAATGCCTGCAAAAGAAAATATTGAATTAGTAATATTTCATAAGAAAGCAGTGTGCATCGTTTAAAGAAACATCTCTGGAAGTACAATTGCTCACGCAATCTCAACGATCTTCATAAGACTGAAAACACGTGGATCAGATGTTGATCGCAGCTCCTCCATAGAAACTTTGCAAAGTGCTTTAACAAAATCAACTATGGCCTCACTATTCAACTTTTGACTTCTTGTAAATATACGATTCATTTCCGAAGGTCCAACTTGCTCTAGCAAGTTGGAAACCAGGTTACTTAATTGTTCAGATGTAACCTGTCCACCAACACCAGCGCTATCATATGAACCCCTACGGACAGCTGCAGTGGCCTGCTGGAACATTCCAGGACCCTTTTTCATAAGAACAGGAAGCATAGAAGACTTTGCTTGTTTAGATTTGTCAACATCCGTCTGAGGCAGTGCAAAGAAAGCGGCGTCAGGTGGTGCACCTTCCCCTAATAGATGTAAATGCTCAAACCTGGAGACACATGTCAAAATATGCTCCCATGCCTCTTGAAGATAATTCCCATCCTCATCTGCAATTGCAACAATTGCCTGCAATGCATTATACAAGATAGAAATGTAAAACAAATACTAGAGGTAAATCCAGAAACTTGCAGGCAGTCTCAGATAGCAACAAAACAAAATGTAGGAGTAAACAAGTACATTTGCTACGAGAAAGGCCATTAAAGGGAACAAAGCATTTAAATATAATTTTAATGGTGGTGCTGATCACTGACTTTTGTATAGGGAAGAAGTGTGTCAAGTCAACTTCCAAAACTCTTTGATGAATTTTTTGTTTAGAATTGTCAGAATTTTGATAATAAGAATCCAAATTACTGCAAACGAAAGCTATAATTCTACCCTTTTTCTGCATATCTACATTGAAAATTTTGGGAAACTAGAACAAAGAAATCCAGAAAAGTAGACGATCGGATGTTCTCAGATGAAATAATATATGGACAGAAGAGATAAACCTTAATGGCATCAACATTCTTCTGTTTAATATCTGAAACGGAGTGGAGGGATGTAAACTTTGCAAGTGAAGTTACAAAGGCATCTCGGTGAGTTTTCATGGACATCCCAGCTGTTACATGAATAGCAGAACGAAAACCTTGCAAACACAGAGATATTATAATTTCATCATCGCTCTGATCAAGTGGAACACTAAAAGCAGCTAGCATGGGCGCCCAGCAGACTTCAATCATAAATCTCAGTGTAACCACATCAGTAGCTGGATAAAAAGTCGACCTGAAATAAACATACAAACAGGAAGGCTTCAATCTCAATTGGTATATTCCACAATTTACTGAAGAAAAACTGTTTTTAAATATATATTTTGTTAGATAAAGTCATTAGTTTTCCATAATGTATTGTGCTGATGTAACTATCCCCCATTCTTGGCAAATTTTATTTACATGTCATTATATTGAAAAGGTTGTTACTGTCCAAGATTACTGGAGCAGTAAAATCCTAAATTAACATAAAAACTAATTGATATTTTCACACACTCATCTTGCACTACAGTCACGTTTCAGTTCCTTGTTCATACTTCAATAGATTTCAGTTGCGCTTCAGTTGCAAAAAAACCGCAAATGATAGAATAGATTGCAAATTAGCAATAATGCTAATGAAATCTTCAGTGTGGTCTTAATTATCTGCAATTTGCCAAAGAGATAATCCTGTTTACATCTAGAAGCAATTCTTACTCAGTTTTGCGAGCTTTCTCTTTGAACTGTTCTTGCATTCGCTTGATGAGATCATCACTGGTCTCCAATGATTTGTCTTCTCCTCTCTTACGAATTACAATGTTCAAGATACCATCAAGACCCAACAGTCTATTAGAATTTGTTGACAAACTATGCCGAAGCGCCAAATCGTCATCTTTCATCTTGATCTCGTTCTTCAGTATACGCTCATACAGAGAACGCATATATTCTTCTGGTATGTCCTTCCCATCATCAATGCCGCGATTGTTTCTAATAAAATCATCCGCTGACATCTGCAGTAGTAAATAGCCAATCATGCTAGTGTAGTTTTGGTGGCGGGTGTGATTCACATTTATGATAGTGCATTATAGAAGTGTAGCTAACCTTATTTTTCACCATAGGGTTATGTGCGTCAGTATTTAGCATAATCACAGAATAAGCAAGAACATAAGCTGTATCTGCACTAGTGAAAGCCTTTGGGTTACATTTGCAGTATCGTTCAGCAAACTTTTCCATTATTCGATCAATTTTTTGTGCTTCTCCAGGCAATCTAAAGCCTTCTAGAAAAACCCTAATTGCTTCATCGAAATCCATGTCTTGGAAATTAAATGAATCAACATATGCATGCATAACTTTGAGAGAGAGCTCTTCCCTCTCACCAAGATAATCACCAATCATAGTCTTGTTTAGCCCAGATGCATTCCGAAGGAAAGTGACTATTTCCTCAGGTGAATCACCCACCTTATTGGCATTTATGAGAAAATCAATACCTTTCTTAGGCTTCCGATTGAAGAGAGAGATCCCTTCCTATTAATTAACAGAAGAGTCCAGATAAAAGTTAGCAAAGAATCATGAATTTATCATAGTAGTGTTACATAGAAATCAGGTTAGTTTCCACCTGAAGTTCTAGCTTGTAGGCACGCCGTTGCTCGAGTGTGATGGGAGATGCACCCTCCAGCATTCCATTTGCTGTTGTTTCGGTCTGCACATCAAATCCTTCAGCCACCTCTTCACTACTTCCATTTGTTAAAGTAAAGTCCCCTCCGCTTTCACGAGTGTTCTCATACGCATCCGCCTCTTTTGGTGAATGAGGATCAGGAATTCGTAGTTGCTTATTCATCCAGTTACCCATTGATCTAAGAATATGCACTAAACATTTCATGGCCTCGAGTTTTAATGTGGCTTCCTGAGGTGGCAACAAAGTAGTAGACATACCTGGAGGTACGCCTTGAGCAGTTTTAAGCAAGCCAGTTACCATCCTGAGAAATGAAGCATGAAAGTAGTTCAAAATGAAACCGTAACACTATTGCTATTTGTGGAGTATACAACATAAAATTAGGAAACAGAATAGTATACCTCTCAAATATGTTTGACGAGTTTACGTCACAGTCATAATTAATAAAAATATCAACAAGAATCTGAGAATCCACACATAGCTTTTCCAGAAAACGAAGGACAATCATTTTCTGTTGAAAGTTAGGCTGCGCTACATTTTCTAAAACCCTGAGAACTATCATTGGGAAGAACACTCCAATCTCTGCCTTAAGACCTGGCCTGAATCTTGATACCAGACTTATAAAAATTGTGCAAGATAGCTGAAAAACAATCATGAGAGGTGAAGCACTGTTCTTCAAAAGCGATAAGCACAAGTACTGTTTTATTGCCCCAAGAAACCTGCAACAAAAAGGCAATTTCATGCATGAACATATATCAGCAATAGTGATATAAGTTGTATCTATTATAACAAAAAAAAATTAAAAAAAGATAGTCCAATCGAGAACAAAAGTCAAATAAAATCTGAAACTGTGGATAATTCTAAAAAACAAGTTGTGTATTAGGAGTTAAGATATACTGCCACAACTAATTCAATATACCACAGACATGTTCAATCTGAAACCAGCAGAACATAATGTAGAATATTGACAACAAATCATGAGGCGAACCCTAAGTCATTGACATGCCACTTTATAATGGGGTCCTTCAATTTATCCCACACCAGAAAATCAAGATATCCAGATCTGTGACATATAGACGAAAGCAAATTTTCATATCGACAAGGGGAGGGAACCATGGTCCCCCCAGGATTTAAAAAATGCCACAAAGGCATCAGCGTCTTACCAGGAAATCCTATCTACAATAGGAAGCATGTTGATCAATGCACAACAAGGAATGAAATTCTGTAGTGTTATATGGGGAACGAACTCGTGCATATGGGATTAGGGTGGCAAAAATTCTAGTGGTCACTCATGTCAAGGGCTTGGATGGTAGCGTAAGGGGCTGGAGGGTGTGTCCTCATTTGGTTAGACCTCATGCCGATACTGCCATGGGTGTGAGGTCGGTTTGCGAGCACCTGGAGGCCAAAGAGGTCCACCGTGTAGTATTGATGCATCCATGAAGACCATATTCACAGTGGTTGGTTGATCAAGCATTCCAATGATCTAATCTAGACAAGGTCCACAAAGACCACAGTCCCGGTGGTTGGTTGATAAAGCAATCTAATTTAGGCATGGTCCCCCAATCCACAATCTCAAAACAATTTTCACGCCAAGACCACCCTTGTTTGTGGGAAGAGTTATCTTCTGCCAACCTAGGAAGCACAGATACAGATACGTATCGGATACGGGTACGGGGATACGTCAATTTTCAAAAATATAGGATACGGGTATGTCATGGATACGGCAATTTTTTAATATTTATTTAATATTTTTAAAAATAACCAATATATTTATTTAAAAATAACTGAAGACAATCAAATTTCATTCAAAAATCACAATATTTCTAAAGAAAATGAAAACCAATGCCATAATATCAAACAATGATTTAAAAAGGGGTCTTTCATTCATATTAATGTGAGACATGTTACAAAAAGACATGATAATATCATATTCTAAACCTTTCACATTTCATGTATCATGTAATGGTGTGTTGTAAAGTGAGTTGTGTCATCTGTGATACCAAACTATCTTCTCTCAAGGTATAGCTAGCTACTATGAAGCACGGATATAGATACAGAAATGGATACGGGTACGGTTGCGGTACGAGGATATGACAATTTTCAAAAAATATAAGATACGGGTACAACATGGATACAACAGTTTTTTTAATTTTTATTTTAAAATTTTAACAGACAATACCAATTTCATTCTCAAATCACAATACAATAGGGGGATATGACAATTTTCAAAAAATATAAGATACGGGTACAACATGGATACAACAGTTTTTTTAATGTTTATTTTAAAATTTTAACAGACAATACCAACTTCATTCTCAAATCACAATACAATAGGGGGAGTCTAGAGTTGGAAGTCACATGGTTTTGGGATTTTGAGGGATCACACGAGTGGGGTGCTCTCTTGGCTGCTAAATGGGTTGGTTGTATCCTGGCTGCATTGAGGTCATATCCTGCTAGTAAAAAAAGGAATACGACTTAAGAAAGTATTTGGTATGTATTAAAGAGTATCTAGGGAGTATTAGCATCAAATATGTATTAAGTATTGGTAGGACACCTATTTTGGAGTATCGGTGCTTCATAGGAGGAGACATAAGGATGGGGATGCAATGATTATCTTCAAAGGAGATGAAATAGATATTGTCTAGATAGAAATCCAGAATAAATCACAATGGATGTAGTCACCAAAACAAGAGGCGTGTTAACCCAACGATACTAAATTGAAGCCTTTCATAGAATATGGAGGACATCAACATGCTTAAAACTTGCACCTTAGCATGGAAAGCGTCTGGAAGTACCATGTAAAGGTGAATGAATTGGTTTGCAATAAAGAACAAACAAAAATCCAGATTACATATTGAAGTTCTTTAAAAAGTGAAATCCCAATAAACAAAGGAGATACAAACAATAAAGAGAAGAAGGAAGATTGACATTTAGCAACAGGAATGGTGACTAACCTTGAACTACTTCAAGGAAGCAACTATGACAGCCTTGCTGTAAGCTACAACTTAACAAAGAGGGTTGAGACATGAGCTGGTGTCAAATGCTAATCAAACAATCTCATGCCCAGATTTTTTTTCTAGTTTTAACGGACTGGATACGGCAGGATACGGATTAGGAGTATTCGATACGTATCCAGGAGTATCCACGGAGTATTGGTATCCAATACGTATCGGATACGGGTACGGCACCTTTTTTGGAGATCCGTGCTTCACAGCTGCCAACATACTGGTGATTGTTGATACCCGCACAAAAGTCAATCATGACTTTTTCGATTTTTCCAAGGATTTGGCCACATTGTCTGATAGCACCTCAAACGAAGTGCAAGAACAAATCTTGGCTTACAACACAGAGGAAAGCAGTCAACAGTGTCCCTCTATAGAAAGCTTCTCCTCAGACCAAGCTCCAACATGTATCTCATATTGATTGGGCAAAGATTGAAGTTGGTGTGCATAATTTGTTGCCAAAGATACTAAGAAGGTTTTGAATGAACCAGTGACACCCATTACAGGCATACTCGTTAAGACGACAACGCGACAAGGTGTTGAAACTGGGCGCCTAGCCGCCTAGGCAACTTCGAAAAAAAAATATGATACAATTCATTTACCAATAGATTTACATATGTTTTATGATTAAATTTAACATCTTTCCCTCGTATATTTTACTATAGTTATATATGTAGGTATATACATATACATGGTAAATTCCCTTATACACATTTTATGGTATTTGATGGCTCCTCAAGCAAAGTGCAAGAACAAATCTTCGCTTACAACACAGAGGAAAGCAGTCGACAGTGTCCCTCTACAAAAAGCTTCTCCTCAGACCATGCTCCAACATGTATCTCATATTGATGAGGCAAAGATTAAAGTTGGTGTGCATCAATTTGTTGCCAAAGACACTAAAAAGGTTCTGAATGAACCCGTGACACTCATTACAGACATACTTGTAAGATGACAAGGCAATTAGGTTCTGAAATTGGGCGCCTTGCCGCCTAGGTGACTTTAGAAGAAAAAAAATATCGTATTGTTCATTTTACCAATAGATTTACATATGTTTTATGATTATATTTAACATCTTTCCCACTTATATATTTTACTATTGTTATATATGTAGGTATATACACATATATATGGTTAATTCCCTCATACATATTTTATGGTAACATAACCAACTTACATTTCTAGTTCCTAATTAACAATCATTACAGAAAAAGAAGAGAATACTTATAACTAATGTAAAGTATCAATTACTAAATAGAGAGTTAATGTCATGCCTCCAAGTCCTAAGCAAAGTAATTGAAATTCTTCAAACATGGCCCTCAAAATAGAATCTAAATTGAAAGACCCATAATCAGACAAATAAGAGTGTATATCAGAAGCATTAAACACAAATACATATACGATACTTGAAACATAATATAGACAACAATGTTTAGTTCAAACATTAGGATGATACAGAAGAACGCTAAAACTCATATATATGCCCCAAAACCCACAAAAAACGACCCAAGGCGCAAGGCAAGGCGTTCGGTGCCTTGCCGCCTATAGGTGTGCGCCTTAATAAGTGTGATTGCAGGTGCTAAAGATTATAACTTTAACTCCTCACGATTCAACTTCATGCCCATAAGCAGTGAGAACACTTATAAAAGTTTATTGATAGCCAAGATGCCTTTACGTTCTCCCACAGTGAAGATGAGAGGACATCATTGGCAAACAAAAAGTGTGAGAGAGCATGTGTTCCATTAAATTAGAAAGGTTGGATGTGCCTTTGTCTTTCGCCCTCTTGGGAGTAGGATGAAGAGGGCATTTACGGCAATAGTGGAGAGCAGGGGCAAGAGGGTGTCACCTAAGCATAACCCACTAGGAACTAGCAAATAGACCTTCTAGCATGTTGATGCCAACAGTGGAGAGAATTTGGATGCATTATGTTCTTCACTTAACTCATTGTTCAGAGGACATCTGCTTCATAATCCACCACAAGAATCCCAGCTAACACTATGGTACATCTTCGCAAAATTGGGCTTTGCAAGGTAAACCAGCAAGCTCTTAGAGCAAAAGTCCGTTAGAACAAAGGATGCCTTCTTGAGAATGAAGATGATGAACGCATGATTGGCCTGACATATCATATTAGCCCCATCGAGGAACCACTTCAATGACTTGATGACATCGCAGCCCACTGCATCCTATTCGTGTCTTTAAGCCATTAAAGTAGTAAGTTCCAATCAAACAACATTCTTAATCTCCCATTAATGTGATTGTCAAAAAGCATACACTTCTCATCGTTATATGTTGTTCTTTGGTCGATGTGAATGCTCATTCTGGTTGTAGAGGCATTAAGTGGGTGAAGGCTTCAATTTTGATGTGTGGACAATATTGGCAGCCTTATAATGTGCCATCAGCAGTGAGCGGCTCATGAATGGTGTTGTGTATATAATAGGACTTCAACATGGAGTGTTGTGGTCAAAATTATCAATCTAATTCATTTGATTGAGTTGTCAATACAAAATTTCCTTAGTCTTCTCTTGCGTCTAGACTCCATAACCAAGTTTTTTCCCTCTCAATGACCTACTCATCGAGCAGATGAACTTGCAGTTATTTCCATACTACTTGCTCCCTAATCCCTATTAGCTTGGTGGTGCAAGTTGGGAAGGTTGTTGTGGTCTTCGGACCAAACTTTCAATCCGAGTTTGGTAGGTTGGATCTTTATGGCCCGCTTGGGATTACTCCTAATAAACTTCATCAATAGTGGCATTAAATCCAGGCCACCATGTCCACAGATTGAGAATCCTAAACGGATGCGACCTAGTGGTGCATATATGTACAGAGATGGCAATATTTGTGTGATCAATGAATGACATTTATGATAACTCGTTGTGGCTACCCAAAAAAATCAACCCACACCCCAGGTTGGAAGCATGTACCTGTGTGTCATCTGGGGCTTTGTAGAAATCATCAATAGCTAGAGGAGGAAATGGGCACCCCCTGCCTTCCTTCTCCCCTAAAGTTCTAATGTTGTTGGAGCCTTTGATGACAAGCATAGTCTAAGAGCCAAGTCGGCCATGTGAAAGTATTTGGGTCAAAGCGATACCCGACTAGAACGGGTTCTCCTTTATTATATAAGGTGAGAACATTTACATAATAGAACCAACAGAAAAAGGAAATAGGAAAGAGGTACATAAATCATCATCATCATCATCTAAGCCTCAGTCCCAACTATGTTGGGGTCGGCTACATGGATCCTTCGTTTCCATTCAGCTCTATCATGGACCATATTCTGATTGAGATGTAGAGATTCAAAATCTCTCTTTATAAGCTCATCCCATGTTAATTTAGGCCTACCTCTTCTTCTATTTATAGTGTTTGGCTCAATAGCATTGCTTCGTATAGGCGCACCGCGCACTAGTAGGTCTACATTGCACATGTATGTATCATCTGAGTCGGCCCTCGCACAACTTGTCCTCAATGCTCGCCACCCCCACTTTATTCCTGATATAGTCATTTCTCAAGCGATCTTTTCTTGTCTTCCCACACATCTAAGAAGCACGGATATGGATATGTATCGGATACGAGTATGGGTACTGGTACGCGGATACGGTAATTTTTGAAAATATAGGATACAAGTACGTCATGGATACGGCAATTTTTTTAATATTTATTTTAATATTTTTAAAAATAACCAATATATTTATTTTAAAAATAGATGAAGACAATCAAATTTCATTCAAAAATCACAATATTTCTAAAGAAAATGGAAACCAATACTATAATATCAAACAATGATTTAAAAAGGGGTCTTTCATTCATATTAATGTGAGACAAGTTACAAAAAGACATGATAATATCATATTCTAAACCTTTCACATTTCATGTATCATGTAATGTTGTGTTGTAAAGTGAGTTGTGTCATCTGTGATACCAAACTATCATCTCTCATGTATAGCTAGCTACTATGAAGCACGAATATAGATACAGAAATGCATACGGGTACGGGTGTGATACGGGGATACGACAATTTTCGAAAATATAAGGTACGGGTACAACATGGATGCAACAGTTTTTTTAATGTTTATTTTGAAATTTTAACAGAAAATACCAATTTCATTCTTAAATCACAATACAATAGGGGGAGTCTCGAGTTGGAAGTCACATGGTTTTGGGATTTTGAGGGATCACGCGAGTGGGGTGCTCTCTTGGCTGCTAAATGGGTTGGTTGTATCCTGGCTGCATTGAGGTTATTTCCTGCTAATAAAAAAAGGAATACGACTTAAGAAGTATTTGGCATGTATTAGAGAGTATCTAGGGAGTATTAGTATCAAATATGTATTCAATACTAGTAGGACACCTATTTTGGAGTATCGGTGCTTCATAGGGAGAGACATAAGGATGGGGATGCAATGCTTATCTTCAAAGGAGATGAAATAGATATTGTCTAGATAGAAATCCAGAATAAATCACAATGGATTTAGTCACCAAAACAAGAGGCATGTTAACCCAACGATACTAAATTGAAGCCTTTCATAGAATATGGAGGACATCAACGTGCATAAAACTTGAACCTTAGCAGGGAAAGCATCCGGAAGTACCATGTAAAGGTGAATGAATTGGTTTGCAATAAAGAACAAACAAAAATCCAGATTACATATTGAAGTTCTTTAAAAAGTGAAATCCCAAAAAACATAGGAGGTAGAAACAATAAAGAGAAGGAAGATTGGCATTTAGCAAGAGGAATGGTGACTAGCCTTGAACTACTTCAAGGAAGCAACTATGACAGCCTTGTTGCAAGCTACTACTTAGCAGAGAGGGTTGAGACATGAGCTGGTGTCAAATGCTAATCAAGCAATGTCATGCCCAGATTTTTTTTCTAGTTTTTACTGACTGGATACGGCCTGGATACGGCAGGATACGGATTAGGAGTATCTGATACGTATCCAGGAGTATCCACGGAGTATTGGTATCCAATACGTATCGGATACAGGTACGGCACCTGTTTTGGAGTATCCGTGCTTCATAGCCACACATCCATCTCAGCATACGCATTTCAGCCACGTTCATCTTGTTGAGACCTTGTTTCTTCACCGCCCAACATTCACTCCCATAAAGCATGGTTGGTCGTATAGCTATTTTATAAAACTTACTTTTTAACCTGAGAGGGATCTTCTGATCGCATAATATTCCAGTTGCACTCCTCCATTTCAACCATCTTGCAGTGATTCGGTGACAAACATCATTTTAGACATCCCTGTCTATTTGAATAATAGAACCCAAGTAACGGAATTTATCACATTTTGGTATATCTACTCCGTCCAACTTGGCTTCATCATTCACACTGCGAGATTGGCTGAAATTGCAATGCATATACTCAGTTTTGCTCCTGCTAATCATCAATCCATTTGATTCCAATGCCTTTCTCCAACGTTCAAATTTATATGAAAGAGGTACATAAATAAAGAAACTATTTTCTAACACTCCCCCTCAAGCTGGAGCATACACATCATGCATGCCCAGCTTGGAATTCATATATTTGAAGGTTGAAGACGAAAGTGGCTTGGTGAAGAATCTGCCACTTGTTGTCCGGTCCAAACATGAAGAGTTTGAATCCACTATAGGAGTGTTAGTTGTGCTACGAGAAGGTACCACCCCTGGTTGAAGCTTGTACTTGTGTGTCGTCTGTTGAAATCATCAATAGCTAGAGGAAGAAATGGGCACCATTGCCTTTCTTCTCCCCAAAAGTTCTAATGTTGTTGGAGCCTTTGATGGCAAGCATAGTCTAGGAACCGAGTTGGCCATGAGAAACTATTTGGGTCAAAGTGGTACCCGGCTAGAGCTGGTTTCCTTTATTATATAAGGTGAGAATTTACATAATAGACCCAACAAAAAAAGGAAATAGGAAAGAGGTACATAAATAAAGAAAATATTTTCTAACGCTCCCCCTCCAGTTGGAGCATACACATCATGCATGCCCAGCTTGGAATTCATATATTTAAAGGTTGAAGATGGAAGTGGCTTGGTGAAGATATCTACCACTTATTGTTCAGTCCGAACATGAGGAGTTTGAATCTTCTTGGAGAAAACTAAATCATGAACAAAGTGGCAATCCACTTCAATATGCTCGGTCGCTCATGGAACACCAGATTGTTGGCAATATGAATGATTGCCTGGTTATCACACATGAGAGAGATTGGTATCTCAAGTAACACTCTGATTTCAGACAATATAGACATAACCCATTGTAGTTCACAACAAGCATGTGCCATTGCTCCATATTTAGCCTTTGTGCTAAACCTTGCTACCAAATTTTGTTTCGTACTCCTCCAAGTCACCAAGTGTGACCCAAGGAACACACAATAGGCAGAAGTAGACCGTCTATCTCCAACATCACCTGCCTAATCAGCATCAGTGGATCCAGTGAGCTTCAAGGATGTGTCTGAGATCTTTCCATGTAAAGTAAGTAAGGCCCTTCCCTGGCGATCTTTTAACATAATGTAGAATTCAGGTGGCGGCCATCCAGTGTGACATCTTGGGCGCACTCACGAACTAGCTAACAATCCCCACGGCATATGAGACAGCAGATTGGGTAACTGTCACGTAAATAAGTTTCCCTACAATCCTTCTATACTTTGTTGGATCAAAAAAGTCAATGTCATCAGAAATAGATGCCTAGGTATGATACTCCATAGGTGTGGAGATTGGTATGCACTGTCCCATGCCTGTCTCTACAAGAAGTCTAGAACATATTTCCGTTGAGAGAGGTTTGTGCCCTTCTTGGAACGTAGAGCTTCTATTCCAAGAAAATAGCAGAGATTACCAAATCTTTTGTTTGAAATTGTGTTTGCACTTTGCAGCCACTCCTTGAGCTATAATATGCCAATAGAGTCATCACATGTGATGACAATATCATCTACATAAACAGTTAGAATGATAGTACCACTTGAAGACTTATACACAAATAAAGAATGATCAGTAGAGGGTCGAGGGAACCCAAACTGTATAAGTGCAGCACTAAATGTATCTACCATGCCCGTGATGACTGCTTCAGAGCATACAAGGATTTCTTCGACTTGCATACCTTCTGACACTCCCCATGAGCAACATACCAAGAAGGTTGCTCCATGTATACCTCCTCAAGAAGATCACCATCAAGAAAAGCATTTTTGGCGTCCAGTTGAAGAAGAGGTCAATCAATATGAGTAGCAACAGAGATGAGGATCCCCACAGAATTAAGCCGAGCAACTGGGAAGAAAGTCACAAAGAAGTCTATGTCATGTGTCTGTGTGTACCCCTTTGCCACCAAACGAGCCTTCAAGCGATCAATAGAACCATATGGTTTCTGTTTCACAGTATAAACTCAGCGGCAGTCTACAACGGACTTGCCAAGATGAAGATCCACCAAGTCCCAGGTGGAGTTCTCATGAAGAGTTGCCATCTCACTGTCCATAGCTTGGATCCGTCCACAATGTCGGGTTGCTTCTGTATAGGAGCGAGGAATAGCCATAGAATCAAAGCTGAAGAGCAAACGTGCGGGCTGTTGGTGACAGATGAGACAAGCAGCAAACACTCGACAGTGGATGACGTATAGCGCAGGAGCAAACACCTTTATGAGCTACAACTGAAAGGTGTAAGTCTGAAACAAAAGCATTAAGAGAACTCAGTAAGAACAGTTACCTCAGGAGTGTTTACGATGAGGAAGCAATCTGCTGGACTGGTGACGCTACATCCTCTTAGTGATGCCATGCTCGCTTGGTGTAAACCAGTGGAAAAGGTTGAATAGGTGGAGGTGGACGTGATGGTGGTGATAAAGTGTAGGTGGTATCTAGAACACTCTCATCACATGGCACATGAAGTGGTAGCTCTCTCTCACGCTCAAATATGTAGTCACTCTCAGGATTTTGCTCCCTCACGTTGAACAGTCACTAAAGAACGGAGTAGACTCGTGAAAAGTAAAGCCAGCCAGCACAAAAAAATGACAAAGACGAAGCAATAACATCAGTATCCCTTTTGTGTCAGAGAGTATCCCAAAAAGACGGTGCAAACTGCGTGAGGAGACCGCTTGTCAACACGTGGATCAAACACATGAACAAATGCAATGCAAACCAAACACATGAAGAGGAACAGGAAAAGGTTGTTCGTCAGGTCATAAAACAGATAGAGGGGTAGCCACATGTAAGAAAGAAGATGGTTGATGGTTAACCAAAACCCATGCAGTGAGAAGAGCATTAGACTAATACTTCTTTGGCACAGACATTTGAAAAAGCAACTTACGTGCTACATCAGTGAGCATCAAACTGAATTTTCATTGACGGATGAAAAGTTTGAATGACAGACAAAGCTTCATCCCGAGACTTAAGTATACCCAAGTCATGTAGGAGAAATCATCAATGAAAGACAAATAATATTGAAAGCCATTATAACTTGGCTCTTCAACAGGATCCCAAACAGCCTATGAATAAGAAGATCAAAAGGACCCTTACAGCGTTTCACAATGCGACTCGGAAAAGAAATGTGAGATGCTTGCCTAGTTGACATGACTAACACTCTAACAACTTCATTGATGCTAAGCCTGGAACAAGCTTTTGAAGATTCTATAAGGACGGATGCCCATAGCGACAATGCCATTGTAAGGGAGAGCAACTGAAAACAGTAGATGCGGTAAATGGAATATGGCGAGTTGGGCGACCACCTTCAAAGAAGTAGAGATCACCTTTCTAAGATCCCCCACCAATTGTCTTCCAACTCCTAGGATCCTGTAACACAAAGAAAGGGTCTCCAAATATTACCAAGCATTTCAAAGAATCAACCAGCTTAGCAATAGACATTAAGTTAAACAGAAAGTCTAGCACATAATGTACAGACTGTAAAGTCAAATCAGATGATGCTTGAATAGTGTCCACGCCTGGACTCGCCTGATAGAACCATCAGCGAGTGTCACAGAAGAATGTGAGATATAGGAGTCAGAAGAGAGAAGCGTAGATCATATACCCGTCATATGCTGAGACGCCGCGGAATCCACCACCCATGTAGAAGATGGATGAGAAGCAACAAGGGAAGTCCCCTGGTTACCTGTATCTCAAACCAGACTGACAGAGAAGCCTAGGGAAGCTTGTTGGCTAGCCTAAAGAAGACGGTCATACTCCTTGGAGATTGTAACATCTAGTTGCACTTGTTTAGAGGATCCAAATGCATATGCTCCCGACAAAGTAGTTGTATAGGGTGTGAGAGTCTATATACTTAAGTGTTTTAGTCTTTTACTTAAGTTTTATTTAGTCTATTTGTAACATGGGCCCAATTGTCTATTGGCCCAGTAGGGTTTGTCTAAGTGCCTGTATGCTTCCCCTTTATCCTATTTATATGAAAGGGTGGTTGCCTCCTATCTATCAGGCAATAAGAAAAACCTACATGTTTGGGGTTCTCCCCACGTATATCGTTTTTCCACAATGTGCAGTACCAACATGGGGTCTTCCATGCTTAGAACCCACGGAATGTACATTTGTCTCTAGGATGATTGCCTCGTCGCCGACCAGCAACTCGTCCAGTTCCTTTAGCAGCAGCAGCAAGAGAGGCATGATTCTCAGAGTGTTGTTCACCTAAAGTAGCAGAAACAGACTCAAATAAAGACTGTTGAATCCTCATAAAGGCTTCTTCAAGGCTTGGTAGTTTGTCTGTGGCAAGTATAACACTCCTGGCTGAAGCATAGACAGGATTTATGTCAATAGAAACCTTGTCGTTACTAGATCATCTCTATCTTTCATCTGATTATCAGTCTTCAGTGGCTCGTAGAAACTAAGAATCTGAGAAATGAATTGTATAGTACCAAAATAATCCTCTATAAAGCGACTATTTTGTCTTTTTGCAAAGAGACAGTCATAAATAGTATAAAGACGGAGAGCATGCTTCTCGTAAGAGAAGTGTTTCTTTACAACTTCCCAGATTTGTTTGGCTATAGAGTAGAACATAAATCTGGAAGCAATCTAGGGCTCCATGTTATTCCATAACCAGGACTTCACCAGCCCATTGTTTCTCCACCGAGTAGTCTTTGCTACTTTTATCAAGAGGTTCTGACTCAATATATTCACCTTCTTTCGAGATTCAAGAACAATGTATATAGCATACATCCAGAGGAGATAATTCTGATAAAGCTTCACAGAAGTTATTTGAGACAATTGTAGCGGAAGCAACTATTTTCTCTCATATTGAGATTGGATCAAGATCACAACAGCAGACAAGGCAAGCAACACATCGTGTTGAAGACTTGACACGGCGTGTATGGCAAGAACGTGTCATGTTGAATATTGGACACGCCATGTCAGTTGGCAAAGACGGAATACAGACTTTCTGAATATCTTTGACATGTCGTGTTGAACTCTTGGCATGTTGTGTCAGTGGGTGAAGACAAAAGACAAGACTTCTAAATCTCTTCCACATGTTGTGTACTCGTCGGAGTTGTAAACTCCAATAGCCGTCAAAACACCGTGTCACTGAAGGGACACGTCGTGTACCCGTCGGAGGCCTAAACTTCAATAGTCGTCAACACAACGTGTCACTCAGGAACATGCCTTGTAACGTGCAATCAGAGTGGGCTTATTAGGGTTGTACATGCCTTATTAGGGTTGTACATATTACGGTCCAGACCGGTGTACTCAGTATATGAGTATCACTCAGGAACATGCCTTATTAGGGTTGTACATATTACGGTCCAGACCGGTGGACCGGACCAGACCGGCTATTCAGTCTGGTCCGGTCTTGGACCGACTTGACTTTCAGTCCGGTCCTCGGTCAGCAATTTTTTCTAAATCTGGTCCTCGGTCCAGTCCAAAACCGGTAGGAACCAGTCTGGACCGGTTGGACCAGATAACATAAAAAACTTCTTATATATATATATAAATAGAATCTAATATTTATTAAGGGTTGTGAGCCGATGTGTAATGCATTTTAATGACTCTAGAATGTACCAATAGGTATATTGTGGTCTACACACTAATGTCATTATATCAATAAATGTCTACAACATTAGCCATTTCACTTATACAAGCACCGAATAACCTCTAAATAAATTTGAAATTACATTGCATTGTGGTGAAAGAAAACTGAAAGGACGTTGCAGGTTGAATTGAATTGTTAATAAATTAGTGTACTACATATTAACTATCATATAATTTTATGTTATAATAATTGTTAGTGTTATTTTTTGTGCGCTACAAATTTATGACAATTAGTGTGGAATGTGTTATTATGTGTAAGTATTATATTAGTAATGTTTCCAATAGTCTTATAATAGATTACTCTCTCAAATTGTAAGAGTTTAATTGTGTAACTTGGTTTGTGTTACCAAACTCTGTTATAATAATTGTTAGTGTTATTTTTTTGTGTGCTACAAATTTATGACAATTAGCCCGGAATGTGTTGTTATGTGTAAGTATTATATTAGTAATGTTTTCAATTGTCTTATAACAGTTTACTCTCTCAAGTTGTAAGTGTTTAATTGTGTAACTTGGTTTGTGTTACCAAACTCAAATGGCTTATCAGTCCTTTTATAATTTTTATAACGTAGTTTATATTTTATAATTAATAGTAGATGAATACTGATTATTCGGTCCAATCTCGGTCCGGTCCTTCATTTTTCCGGTCAGTCCTGGACCGGACCGGTTCTTCTTCGGTCCGGTCCTCGGTCCACAAATTTGTTGCTAACTGGGTCTCTGTCCGATCCGGTCCAAGCCGGTTCGGTCCGTGTTTGGACCGATGTACAGCCCTACCCATTATTCCACATCTTTGTTTAATAGGAGCTTTTGCTTTCTCGAAGGTATTTTGCTCCTTCAAGCAGGCCCCCTCACAATGTCCAAACGTATGAACAAGGGCATCTATCTGGCGAAGGTTCATATTGGAGCTTCACAGTCGTTCCCCACCCCTTATCTTGTAATTCAAGCATGGCCAATTTAGGCTAGTGGTGTGGCACTATTGACCTCCACACAGAACAGTACCTTCACAAGAGTTGCCAGAAAGGTGAGTGTCACATGCACGAGTGTGCCAATGCCATGGGCAATGATACCATTGTGACAAATCCAATGGCAATCAATCTCGGGGCGCTCAACAATATTAGGGTCATAGAGAAGGACGATCAACAAAGATCGATCTATGTCATCCATATTCTTCTCTTTTAGCAATCAAACTTCTTGGTGTTGTTACTTCGACGTCATGATGAAGATTTGGTGATTGAGCACGTTGTTATACCAATTATTGGGGATGACAGTGGTAAAAACAACAAGCCCCAAAGAACTTGCAGCGGAGATGCAACAACATGAGATTGACGAGAAAACCAGATGCACATGTTGCATACTTTGGTCATTGGCCAACAAGCCCATTGGGATTGATTCTCATGACGAGGTGGGAAAAGTCAGTAGTGATGTCACAAACTTCTGCATCATAGGGCAAAATTGTTTTTGGGATTTATTCCATGTAAGGATTCAAACCCCAAAGCATGCTTTTATTTTATTTTATTTTATTTGGTTACAGTTTGGTAGTGATGAAGTGCAGTATCATGGTTTTCCTCACTTTAAGTTGTAGTTATGTTGCATGTTGTAAGGATCATTTCCTACAAAAACTGGTAGATCTTCCAACTGAAATCTAACAAGTGCAATTTTCAGAATGTATGCCTTTATATATAATTATTCTGGTTAAGTAATATTAGTTAGCAAAACCTGTTAGATCAAAATCGTGGTGGCCTTTGGCATGACGTAAATGTCATATCTCTTGTGCAGCAGTGTCAAGCTGTTACAATTGAATAAAACTCCACAAAAAAGATTACAGACATCAGGCTTGTAAATCTGAAGTAGCATTGATTGTTTTGAGGACTTGTGTATGTCGACTTCCATCTACTTTACCTAGAATAGGATACCATGGCCGACTATGTCAGGTTGGTTTACTGGAAGGTAGATTATTTCAGTTTTGACTTTTAGTCCAATTTAGTTATCAAAATGCCATATTTACAGAATCAAAGAGCATGTGATAGTCTAAGAATCTGGTGACATCCCCTCTGATACTAGTACGGAAGAGAAGACTTTATTCAAGAACATTGGTAACCCCTCTGATGCATGTTTCTTTCAGAGAGAACTTACATTCACGTGATTACACATATTTATGACAATTGAAATCTGTGAAGTGTGTTTCAGTATCAACTGAAAGAGGAACAAAAAATGTCCTCCTAACAGAGAAAGCAGTTTGTCATTTTACAGGAAATTAAGTATCCCCTATGTTTGTCTCTGTGAGACAAAATCTTAGTACAAGAACAGCTTCAACTAAGCCACCCTCCAAGTAATTGCATTTATCTATATCACTCCATTTTTCATCATGCTTTGCCTTGTGCACTGTTTTCTTCAAGTGGCAGTGAATCAAATCTCATTTCACTAGTTCCATCATATTATTTCAATCTGGAACGGGATGCATTTCTCCAAATACCAGCATCCTAGTCATGTCGCTGCCTCTCACACGTGCATCTATTGGTCAATGAACAGCAGGTAAATATTTGGTACCCACTTTCTCTCTTAACACCAAATCATCCATCAAGCCAACTGTCCACTTTCTTTGTAACACCAAATCATCCATCAAGCCACTGTCCACTTTCTCTCAAACACTGAATCATCCATCAAGCTACTGCCTCTGGCGTGCATGTACTAGTAGTTTTATCTTCTAAGTTCTTCATGGCAACTTTATTTGTTATAGAACTATGATTGAATAATCACTGATTCCCAATACTCCACACATTCATCTTAGAAAATTCAGACTTGATACTCCCATCAGGTAGACATGATAATATGATCAAACACGAAATTCAAATAGCTCTATGTAGAAGTTTATTTCATTCTATTGAAAATTCATGACTCCAGAAGTGTCCTATTACAGCCTTTGTTTTATACATCATAATATGATCCTATGTAATAGGTTTCCGTAGAAAGAAAGAAAAAACAATGAATTGCATTGATGTGTTAGAACTTAGGAGAGTAGCTGGTTAACAGTTAACATGCGAAGTGGGCAAGTCAAAAAAGAAAACAAACAGATATTATTGGTAACAAAATCAAAGTGTGAGATAACACAATGAATATTAGACCATGATATACTATCTACGGAATCATGATTAGATGATGAACTAAGTACCTATCACTTGTCCTAAACACTGCTCCAGCATTCTCTAACAGAATCTTGAGTAGCTCCAGTGCGACGATCTTCCCTTTCATCTGTGCAGGATCAGCCATTGCTTCCTTAGGAGGCGACTTCATAGACAGCTTGCACAGTGCCCTGAACACCAAAAAAGCATCACGCCTGAGCTTGCTCCCGATCTGAACCTCCAAGTCGTCATCCCTATCACCTTCCCCGAGCTCCCCCTTTCTCCCTTCCAATGCCGTCTTGTACATACTTATCTCCCAGTACTTGGCGTCCAGCATGTCCTTGTCTGTAGAATCCAGCAGATCCGTAGGGTTGGTGGTCTCGACAGCCGTGGACTCAAATGCCCCATCGTGCACTCCCGCATGATTCCCTTTCCCCGACGGAGTGCCCGGGTTGAGCACACCGTCAATGTCGTTGACGATCTTCGTGATGAATCCCTGCACTGACTGTATCATATTGACGTCCACTGCAGGTCCGGCGGGCTTCTCACCTGGCAACCCAGGGTCCATGAGCTCAGCTACGACTATGGGCTGGACGGGGACAGTGGAGGAATCAGCCTCCATTCGACGGAACACGATGACGAGCATCTGGATAAGGGATGCCTTGGCGGTCGTCTGGTTAACGGCGTTCTTGCTGCCCAGATAGAGATCGTAGCAAGTGCGGACGATTAGCAGCAGGCAGTCCCCATGGATCCGGAGTGACGTGGACGTGACGGCCGAGAGGAGTGTCTTGAGTACGAGCAGCTCGACACCTTCGTCGCCGAGATCCGGACACTTGCAGACTGCGTCAATGACTTGGGCAAGCAGCCTGGCGTCGGGCCCTCCTGCAGTGTCGGCCTCGCCGCGGAGGTGACCGTGGGAGATGAGCTTCTGGAAGCAGTCGAGAGCGGGCTCGGCGATCTTGAGCACGCCGGAGGTGCAGGCGGATATGAGCGGGTTGAGCACGGTCTCGGCGTCGGCGAGCGAGTACTCCCCGTCCGCGCCGCCGCCGTCGAGTGGGCCCGGGAGGGAGGAGCGTGGGGAGGAGACGGGGGAGGAAGGGATGGAGGAGGAGGAGGATGGGAGTGAAGGGAAGGTCTCGATTAGGGATTTGCACTGGTGTGCGAGCTTGGAGTGCTTGCGCCATGATGCGTTTTTGATGATCTTCTCGAGGGCTGGGATGACGACCTGGCTCAGCCGGGAAGGGCCCGTAGGCATAGGCGGAGGTGGAGATGGAGGCGGAGGGGAGTGGGTCTCTTGGGGGGGATCGGCTTCCGCCGGGGAAGCCATTCCCTTCCCCTGCTAGAGAGAAAGGAAGGGTAGGCAGCTGGGGAGTGTGTCCGAGCTCGGCTGAGGCGGCGGCTGTGGTGGGAGAAATGGAGTGGAGGTCAGGCGCCGGATCTGACTGTAGTGAGGTAATGGGAAAGAGACTAGTCCCCCGCTGTGTAAGTTTTGGGTACTCCCAGATCTCCCCGCCGCTCCTCGCCGGGGGAGAACAGCGAATTACGAAAGAAAGGTGCACTTGTTATTTTCTATCGCAATAAAAAACATGTTGAAAATTATGCTGAGCTAACTGTTTGTCTTATTTCTGTAATTTTGCAGCCGGTATTTAACGACGCAGGGATTTGGATTGTTGGTCTGCGTTATCAAATGGGGCAGCCAAACGGCGACGAAATCGGTTCCCGTCGTGTTTTTATTTGATTGGGAATATAATTGACCAAGCGATTAGCATGCTGTCCATTATTATATTATATTTGCTAAATAAGCATTCACTTTTTTGGGTTAGCCATATGTATTATATTATATTTGCTAAACAAGCATTCATTTGGTCTTTCAAGAATCGAGTTTTATAAGCGGATGCAGACAAGAAACCAGCGTGCTTTGACAGTTTGACTTGATTTAAGTACCTGATAAAGTACAGTCTCGTTGTTTTCATTGCCGAGTTGGAACTTGGATGGATGGATTCTCGTGAAACAGGGGAACTTTGCAATAAAACGCCTTTATCCTGCTCCATCTCCTTCATCAAACTTTTCTCAAAGAGGTAGGAAGTCTACGTGTTGTGCAAATGTAGTTGCAGCATATACTATGTTTGTTCCTTTCTCCTCATTAAGTGAATAAATCACGGTCATCAATGCCATACACAAAGCATTAGTTGCATATGCTTATGTTAGCACTCTATTAGCCTCATCTACTAGTTGAGTTGTGGGATAGCCATTATATTTAGAAGAGCCATATTATGTTAGCACTCTATTAGCCTTCATCAAACTTTTCTCAAAGAGGTAGGAAGTCTACGTGTTGTGCAAATGTAGTTGCAGCATGTACTATGTTTGTTCCTTTCTCCTCATTAAGTGAATAAATCATGGTCATCAATGCCATACACAAAGCATTAGTTGCATATGCTTATATTAGCACTCTATTAGCCTCATCTACTAGTTGAGTTGTGGGATAGCCATTATATTTAGAAGAGCCATATTATGTTAGCACTCTATTAGCCTTCATCAAACTTTTCTCAAAGAGGTAGGAAGTCTACGTGTTGTGCAAATGTAGTTGCAGCATGTACTATGTTTGTTCTTTTCTCCTCATTAAGTGAATAAATCATGGTCATCAATGCCATACACAAAGCATTAGTTGCATATGCTTATGTTAACACTCTATTAGCCTCATCTACTAGTTGAGTTGTGGGATAGCCATTATATTTAGAAGAGTCATATCCGCATCTATAAAGACTAGATATTCATATAATATTTGTAACATATTAGAGGGAGGTACAATGACGTTGTACAAGTTAAGTTGATTAAGACACTTTCGCAAGGGACCCCCATTGATTTAGACAAATCAATTTTCAATCGAAATCATTCCACGGACATGGATAACAATGCGTATACGAAACCCCAACCACGAGGGCCTAAACTATCGGACCAATTGAACAACTACAAAAAAGTGAGATTTCCGTGTATGACATGGTAGGAAAATGTCATTCGTCAAAGACAACCCAACAAGAGGGACGAAAATAAGCCACATCAATGACCGAACACAAAAGAGACAATCCTAAATGAATAATACAAAACACACACAAAAAATATTAATAAAATTAAGATAGACGGGTGACCAACATAACATGCATCTAAGGAGTGCAGTCCTGAAACCCTCAACTTGTATACCATGGTGGAGCCACATAGGAACCATACGGGGCACATGCCCCACCCTTGGTGTTGAAATTGTTTGAAAAATTATTTAAAAAGGAATTTGTATGTGTTAAAATGTTTTTGTGTCCCACCTAAAGGTGTTAGACATATACTTACAGTCAACAGTGCCCCCTATACATGAACTTTTGACTACTTCACTGTCTGCATGACAAAATAGGTAATAGGAAATGGGGGTATTGCTCAAGGAAGCCCCACTTGCACGACCAAGCCGTCACCATTGTCCCCCAACTCCAACTCAAGCATCAGCTCAAGTTTTCAAGGGGACAAACAGTAGAGATAGAAGTGTCCACCACTAGCCAAGGACCCCTATGACACCCCCTCCCCCACCTACAAAACAAATGTATGAAGAAAAAAAATCTACCCATATCTAAACGTGATCAACACATACTTCTTGTCATGCACAATGTGGAAATGAAAACTCAAATCAACTAGGGTTACTTATGATAATACTCTTGTCGTTCTCATCCACAAACTACATTTTGGGACCTATACTTGCAAATGGACTTATGTTGTTGAGTTGTATTCAGCTCGAGTAGTTTCTATCCACTTGACTTGTGTAGAGAACAAATGTTACTATTAGTGAAGTCATGTCGATTAAGAAAAATATGGGTACCACTTTTTCTGGGTCGTCGGTTGCAACGTATAAAAGTCGACAACTAAGATAATCCGTGAAATATAATTTTTTAGGGAAAAAGTTTTACCTTCAAAAGATTTCAGTTAAGTGTTATTTGTTAGGAAACTGACAACAAACGTTTTTCTGTAAAATAATTTTTACCTCCAAATTATGTCTGTCGTCTGTTTGTCTAGAATAAAATTGACGATCTACGCACTTTCCACCACAAAATAATTGTTTTCTATGGTGTCGTTGCTTGTCATTCAACCGACGATAGAGGGTATTCACGCCGTGTTCTTGTAAAAATATGGTTTCGCCCAAAATGTCCTAAGTCTTCAATTTTGTATCCTAAACTAACGCCTAAGTCCGTACTGAGGCCGACTTTTTTTGGGTAATGACATGTGTCATCAATTTTTTTAGATGAACCAATGTCGAAGTATAATCTTTGTCATCGGTTGTTCTTATATAACCGACGACTAAGTTCCCTTAGTCGACAAGTATGGGTCACTTACAACACCCATGGAATTTTCTTTTCCCCGCTTCCATGTTTCATCACGCGATGCATAGTCATCTTTCTTGCTTTGGCGAATCATGTCACCGTCATTGCTCATGCTGCTCGTGCCATCGTTGTTGGGTGCTCGTGTCTCCGCTGTTGATCGTCCTCGTGTCGTCGTTGTTGCTCCCACTTCCGCTCTTATTGTCGCTCCTACTGCTCTTGTCGATGTTGTTGTCATTGGTCCTACTACTGATGATGTTGCTTTTGTTGTCGCTACTCGAGCTACCATTGTTGTTGTTGTTGTTGGCCACTGTCTCCCACTAAATAAGGTGCTTTTTATTTTTTAGCCTTTTTGTGTATGTTCTATAAATGCATGCTCTTCTAAAGCATCTATAAAATTAGGGTTTAAATTGTTAACTTGATTATGTTAGTTAGGGCTTTGTAATTACATGCAATTAGGATTTGTAATTTCTTTTAAAAGTGAAATGCATGTATTAAGTGCTTGTATATTTTGTTGCATCATTCAATTTGATTAAATAAACTGAATTGATATGAATGACCTAAAGTAGCTTGATTTAGACTAAATTTTTATGTGTTTACCTAAATTCTAAAATGTAAACCTCATTTTGAACATATATTTGCTTTTGCTAGGTTTGTATTTACACTGAATTGATATGAATCGTAAACCTTAATTTTGAACATATATCTATTTGCCTAGAAATTCGTCTGAGGTTCACTCACTGGGAGTAAAACTTGGATAGTCCCTAGTTTGGTACTGTTCTTGAAAAATTAATCTCACTTAGGATGTAACTACATAATGTATATTAGGTTTTCAAGATGTTTCATCAACACTTCCCCATTTGTACTTTAAGTACATATGTAGGTGGATATTTGCCCATCTACATTGGTGTACTTGGAGAAATGTGGGGAAATGTTGTGTTGAAATTTTCTTGAAAATTGAATACACACTATACACTTATTGGTGAGATTAGGTGTTCAAGAATGGGATAGGTGGTACACACCTTCATTACTGAACCCTAAACCCTAATTTGTAAACCATAAATCCTAAATCATATTATGTAAACCCTAAACCATAATATGTAAACCCTTATCCCTAAACCCTAAATGATAAACTCTAATCATGTAAACCATGAACCCTAGTACTTGTTTTGTCTTTGATCATAGAATAGATAGATCATGGATGTCCATTCCAAATCATTGCACCCTAGAGCTTATTACTGGTCTTAATCAGTTTATAAGATTTACGTAGGAACATAGGAAATGATCTGGAAATATGTTCTATTGTCCATGTAAGAATTGCAGTAACAACTTGAAAGTCGACATTGTTGACGAAATCAAAAGTCATATCATGTGCAATGGGATTGATAGGGATATACAAAATGGTACTAGTTGTTGGTATGTATGCCCTGAGAGCCAATCATGGGATGATTGGTGGGATACATTAAGATTGATTTGATAAACATCAAAAGCAAGCTTCCAATTCTTTCCGGTTCAGTCATATGAGATAATGATAGAACATATTGAATGTCTAGAGAATGATAGTACTCAATGACGTATGCTTTCAGGTTAAGGACCTGAATGGTGAGATCATATGGATGCTAAGAGTTTGTACATTCTTATTATGTCCCTAGTCGGATGTCATTGTGGAAGGTAGATAGACAACAATGACACACAAGACTAGATTGTGGTGTTGGTTGATGACAAAATCTCATTAGTCATGATATGGAGATATCAAACCAAACACATAGGTACTTGTTAGAGAACAAGTTTACCAGAGAGACCCACCGTGAGTTTGACACATGGAACCATGACATGGTAGTCATATTCAGTTCTCACAGTGATGGTGGTGAGTGTGATTCTTAGACCTGAAATCACTACACTCAACACATGTCGTTGGGTACACTTTGATATCATCAAACGCAGTCCTAAAAGATCTTGTTATAAAGGTGATGATTGGGTGGCTTTGACACATGGGGCTTTTGAGGGGTGAGTGATAGATATGGGATTTGTCCCTCCTCAGGGAGTTTGATATCCATGGCCACTTGATGAGTAGGATTGAGATAGGCATGTGCACACATGTGTGAATCAGTATGTGATATTGATGTCATACATATCTCCTCCAATCTACTCTGAGATCAAGAAAGTGAATGAACGTTGGCAGGATGAATGTTCCACGCCTTGAGTTCATTCGGGATATCAGTGATAAAGGAATTATACATTCGATGTAACACCATTCACGGATTGTAGGATTGAAAGTTGTTCTCCAACTTTCTATTTCACTTGGGTAGCACTGATATGCGACTAGGCACCACTCTTTGCTTGTGAAGTCATAAGTGTTATGGACTTTCACTGTCAAAGTGAAATGGACCTACAGGGTCACACACATAGGATTTAACCTGGAAGAGGAGTTTATCCACAAACGATGTTTGGATTGATTACTAAAGGAGTTTAGTAGTTCAATTAAACACTCAATCAATTGATAGCTCAATATCATAGTGTTCAAGGTGTTGGACCGATTGATTAGAGTATCGGATTGATTGAAACTGCAATTGACAGATTTTGCATAGTCTGCTGCACCAACCAATCAGCTCATGGGATGAATCGATCGGCTCAGGTTGGTAAACCGATCGGCTCATGTGATGAACCGATCGGCTCAAGACAGGCTAAGATGATCGGTTCAAGGTTTTAACCGATCGGCTCAACTGGTCTAACCGAGATCGTTTGGAAAGTTAGAAGACTATTTTACAAATACAATTTGTTTCACTTGTACAAATTTGATTTGGACAAGGATTAATATTTGATTAATCGGAAACAAATATGAAAGTCAGTTTGAGTTGGATCAGGACCACGAACCGATCGTCTCAGAAGTGAACCGATCGGCTCAGGTGCCCCAACTGATCGGTTGAGGTGTGAATCATTCGACTCAACTCCCCAACCGACCGTTTCATGCATGAAACGATCGATTCAGGTGGCATAGTTGGTTGTTTTGTGGAAAATCTCGAACCCTTCTACTCCTGCTTTAATCCTGCATTGCCTGGGATAGATAACCCTGTCCCATGACCCTCCTATATATATAGGTGTAGTGCCTATATATATAGGGGTAGTGGGGGCTTCTCTGGTGAACAACTCAGTGCACTAGTTGCTCTACAAAGTTGTCGTTCTCTCTAGTTTTGGTAACTGAGAAAGCCCGAGCAAGTGCTACCTGATAAGGGAGGCACAGCAAGGGAAAGACAACTATAGAAAAGTGACTGGTGGCAGGAGAGTGTGTCGGTGACTAGTACACCAACAGGAGGGTGAGACTCCTTTTGATTCCTTATGGGACAAGGAGATCATGGTCCGTGTGGACTACTTCAGAGGTGGGAGACTTCTTCCGCTCGGAGGACAGCTGTCAATCTCGACATTCATGGTGAGACCAGGAGGTGCAAGTCCCGGTGCGACTAGGAGCTGTACAGACACCGTCTAAGACCAGAGGTGAAGACCGCGCAAGCCACGAGGTAACGTCGCCGAGCAAGCCTCGGGACAAGGTATGCCTCTACAAACCATCCTTCCTATTGTATAGATGTTGACGCGATTCCTTTATTCTGGGTTTGGGAGAAGAAAATTTTTGTTTCCACTGCCTTCTCTATCTCCCCTAAAACCCAACAGTGGTATCATAGCCACGTCAACTGCTCTATACTTTAGGATTATCAATATGATCAATTTTAGTTTGTCGCCTTTATTTATTGCATACGATGCGAATAAAATTGGCTTTATGCATGTCCAATCCTAAATCCACAAACCCCAATATACATATATGATATGTAATATGAATGCACTCGGTACGCGTCACCCTTAAATGAGTTTTGTGGTGGATGTATAGCGTGATTATGGCCAATAAACCCTATGTTTGTGTGCTTGGTTGTATGTGGTTGCTTGCATCTCGGTCTGCGCACTAATTCCCTACCTCCTTATTCCTGATGTAACTCGAGATAACTCGAGATTTCTTTCCTACCTTTTCTCCCCCCGAATGTAACTTGGGGTTTCCCAATTTAAATGTAAATAGGATAGATCTTTTATTTCCTGTTATGTCAAAGAACGGCGGACAACCCGACGACAACTAAAACGATTGATTCAAGGAGTGAACTGATCGGTTGGCGATCCCAATGACCGATTCGAGGAGCGAGATGGTCGGGTGGCAACCATGAGCAGATGCATGACAACCAAGCGAACCGATTGGTTAGAGGAGCCAACCGATCGGCTGGTGGCACCCAACCGACCGGCCTGATGGCGAGTCGATCAATCATGGAGATGAGTTGATCAAACCCAGTAAAGGCAAAGCACAGAGTTCATCTGGTACATGTTGCATATGATGTAGACCTAGATGACCGTGATTCCTCTTGGCTTGAGGAATCACATTAGGATGGCCATAATCATTGCTTTTATCATTTCGCATGTTTTCTGTGGGATATAGCATGTATATGATACATACTATGTATTGTGGTGATTGGATATGTATATGTACCTATAAAAACCAAATCCCTCATCTAAATATTAAGTCTTATACACCTTCTATTAGCGACACACATGAAAAACTTGATCGACCAAGCGTAGGTTACGCCAAAGCGTGGTGCGTCGTCTATCTCGCGGAAGTGTGAAGGGTAAACATGTAGGTTCTGTCAAAGCAAGGTGCATGTTTACCGTGTCGGCTTTTGGGTTAGACTTAACTGGCGATTCTTAGAGCGTCTAGGCCCAGAGGCACGAAATGTTCATGGAAAGGTGTTGCACATGTTCATTCATCAAGAGTTGCATATGATGCAATTGGCATGATGCCCTACCTAAATAGTCAAGATTATGGGCGATCAGCCAAAGCTGACTCATGACTTGATGAAATATGGATCTTGACCCACTAGAAGATTGTACATTATAATCTTATGAATTGATGATGAGGTCTATCAATTTAAATAAAAATAGTGGGAGCGATAATTAATTAAAGTCCTAATTATATCGTCAATTTTTTTAATCAATCAAATAAGTCAAAAATTGAGTTTTGGACTAAATTGCATATTTTTCCTTTTGTAGTACAAATGACAACAAACAACAATCACTTTTCATTGCGACCGATCTTTGAAAAGGACAAGCTGAATGGGACTAACTTCCACAACTGGTTTGGGACATTGAGAATTGTTCTCACTCAAGAGCGAAAGCTCTATGTCTTGGATACTCCAGTTCCAGAGGAACCTGCTCCTACCGCACCAAAGGCAGAAAAGGATGCTTATAAGAAGCATTCTGATGATGCCATTGATGCAAAGTGTTTGATGTTGTGCTCCATGAACCATGAGTTGCAGAGACAACATGAGAACATGGGTGTCATTGAGATGATTTAACATCTGAAGAACATGTATGAAGATCAAACATGGCAAGAGAGATATGATGTCTCTAGGGCACTGTTCAAGTGCGTCATGACAGAAGGAGATCCAGTTGGTCCTCACACGCTCAAGATGATTGGGTACGCAGAGAACCTGACGAGACTGGGATTTCCCCTGAGCCAAGAGTTGGCTATTGACGTGATATTGCAATCGTTGCCAGAATCCTACAGTCAATTTGTGATGAACTACAACATGAACAACTTTGACAAGTCGTTGACAGAGTTGTTGGGCATGTTGAGGACAGTTGAGACACAGATGAAAAAGGACAAGCCTAAGTCTGTGATGATGATCAGTAGCAAGAAAGGCAAGTCCAAGCGCAAGGGCAAGGGCAAAGCTAAGAAAGGTTCTGATGCTAGCCAGCAGCCCAAGGCGTCTTTAGATCTCAAGTCCAAGGGAGGTGTGACCAAGAGAGGAAATTGCCACCATTGTCAAAAGTGAGGACATTGGAAAATGAATTGTCCACTCTATCTAGAAGAACTAAAGAAGAAGGAGGCGACAGATGTCTCCACCTGAAGGTGTCATGAAATAAACTTGTAACATTTTTGAGGTATATGATACCAAGATATAAAATGTAAAGCACTCAATAAATTGGGCAAGTGTTGCCGCCATAGATAGGAGTACTTTAGCTTATTTTCAGCCTTGAAGGCATGTAATAGAGTTATGAACTGCTATTTCATATTTGCCAATGGATAGAAACACTTTAATTTTTGCATATTGTATGACAAAGATGGCAATTAATAAAGTTGATGTTTTAATCCTTGTGGCAATGTGACTTGTTTATCTTGTAGTACTTGGTATGCATAAGATAAAATGACACCTACAATTATTGATAACTCAAACAATCAAATTAGCATAAATCATAAGAAATTCATTTCTAGTTTCCATATGATGGATAAGTCTAGACTCTTTTGGTTAGAGAACCAGTAAGAGACATGAATCTCTCTTCACTAGTGGTAGTGGGAGAATGATTATCCTATTAGGTATAAGACATGTGATGTATTTACATACCTATTGGAGTTAATGCTAGTACTTCAAATGGTGTTTAGAGAAATACCAATATGAATATCTTGAAGTGTTCAAGAATATCATAGATGAGGTACGAATTTGGTAGAGTGTTAATTCTTGATGAGATCAATGAATGAAATACTTGGACCAAATGTTTGAGATCCTTATGAATGATTATGACAGTGTATCATAGTGAACTCATGATTAAGGCATGGTGATGTCTAAATCAACAAGGAGTCATACTCTAAGGAGTTAGAGGATGATAATCAAATAACTAATTTCTTCTTAAATAAAGAATACCCCACACTAATAAAGGACATTAAGATTCATAAGGAGTTGTGGGTTCTTATATCCTTGACAGCGACACCTCGATTATCTATGTGATGAGTTGGTCATGTGATGAATCAACTATCTAGATGAATATGAGGAGCCAGATTTTGAGTTATGGTTTATAACCATTACATCCTAAATGACTTCCATGTGAACCATAAGGTATGACCTTGATGGTAGCACCTATTGGGATCAAATCCATAAGTGTGAATGAGTCTTAAGCATTAAGATACATGGATAACATTTTGAGAAGGATGATGCTTGTTGATTGCAACTTAATGACTAAGAATTTTGGCATACGGATACTAAAACTACATTCCTATGAGGAATAAAATAAGGATGTGTATGTGACACAACCTATAAGGTTTATGAATTCATTAATGCAAATGAAGTCTATAAGTTACAATGGATTAATCAATGTGATTGATTAAGTACAAGCAACTCAAAGTTGGATCTTTACTTTGATGATATAGTCAAAGGGTTTGACTGATATGTCAAAGATAAAGAGAGAGATCTGTGATTTAGTGGGAGTGTATTCACATTCCACATGTTGATGTGAAATAGAAATGTTCTAGAATGGAAATCCAAAGTGGAAATTATCTTTAAGGAAGATAGAGATGTTTCCTATGTGATAGGAATAGAGATCTATAGAGGTAGTTCTCGAAAAGCTCTTGACCTAAAAAGAGAGAGCATACATTGGCAATCTATACTGAAGGGTTCAGTATGCATAGATTCAGTGGGAGGGAACTTGTCCATGCTACATGGAGTTGGTATCACAAGGACAAGTGTCCAATTCTTATGAAGCATGGGAACACTAAGAATAGATATGGATCTATCATGTATGTAATCATCCCGTTATCTTGCATGTATGGAGATAGCAAGAATAAAATGCATTCATCATCTTGTATGTAGGACATGACAATATGATATGCTCATCCTGATAACTCGTATGTAGGACATGACGAGTGGATGTCTGTCTAGTTCTAGTAAGTGTTACTGAAATACCATAAGAACTTGATAAGTACTTGAGAAGTGCTAGTTCTATGAAATAAGGAAGGGTTCACTGTAAAGAGTTACACTGATGCGAACTTCCGAAAAAGGATAGAAAATTAATCGTAATATATATGGGATATATAAAAGTGAATGTTTGTTGATAATTGGAAACGTTCCAATAAAGTCATTTAAAAGGAAAAAGCTGAGTATCTGTATGTTAGAGAACAACAGTGGATACTATATGGATCTAGGAGTTCATAGAGATGAACTTATAGTTATTCTGGTCATTGATGACAAGTAAGGAATACTTGGTCATGCAATGTGGCTAAAGGTTAGCAAAGGAATACTAGATCGCATATTACAGCAACTCCATCTCATACGTGTGACGTACAATGAAGAGATGAGAGACATGCAGTTAATACCGACTTTGGCAAGGTGTTGCCATAACTCACTATGTTAGCACTAGAGTACAGTAACATGTGGGACATGTTTGAAGATCACTGTGAATATGATTCAAGAGTGATTGGCTCGCAGTGCAAGTGGGAGTCTGTTGGTAGGTATGCCCTGAGAGACAATCATGGGATGATTGGTGGGATACATTAAGATTGATTTGATAAACATCAAAGGAAAGCTTCCAATTTTTTCCGATTCAATCATATGAGATAATGATAGAACAGATTGAATGTCTATAGAATGACATTACTCGATGACGTATGCTTTCAGGTTAAGGACCTGAATGGTGAGATCATATGGATGCTAAGAGTTTGTACATTCTTATTATGTCCCTAGTCGGATGTCATTGTGGAAGGTAGATAGACAACAATGACACACAAGACTAGATTGTGGTGTTGGTTGATGACAGAATCTCATTAGTCATGATATGGAGATATCAAACCAAACACATAGGTACTTGTTAGAGAACAAGTTTACCAGACAGACCCACCGTGAGTTTGACACATGGAACCATAACATGGTAGTCACAGTCAGTTCTCACAGTGATGGTGGTGAGTATGATTCTTAGACCTAAAATCACTACACTCAACACATGTCGTTGGGTACACTTTGACATCATCAAATGCAGTCCTGAAACATGGGTTGTTATAAAGGTGATGATTGGGTGGCTTTGACACATGGGGCTTTTGAGGGGTGAGTGATAGATATGGGATTTGTCCCTCCTGAGGGAGTTTGATATCTATGGTCACTTGATGAGTAGGATTGAGATAGGTGTGTGCATGCATGTGTGAATCAGTATGTGATATTGATGTCATACATATCTCCTCCAATCTACTCTGAGATCAAGAAAGTGAATGAACGTTGACAGGATGACTGTTCCATGCCTTGAGAGTACATTTGGGATATCAGTGACAAAGGAATTATACATTCTCTGTAACACCATTCACGGATTGTAGGATTGAAAGTTGTTCTCCAACTTTCTATTTCACTTGGGTTGCACTGATGTGCGACTAGGCACCACTCTTTGCTTGTGAAGTCATAAGTGTTATGGACTTTCACTGCCAACGTGAAATGGACCTGTAGGGTCACACACATAGGATTTAACCTGGAAGAGGAGTTTATCCACAAACGATGTTTGGATTGATTACTAAAGGAGTTTAGTAGTTCAATTAAACACTCAATCAATTGATAGCTCAATATCATAGTGTTCAAGGTGTTGGACCGATTGATTAGAGTATCAGATTGATTGAAACTGCAATTGACTAATTTTGCATAGTCTGCTGCACCAACCGATCGGCTCATGGGATGAACCGATCGGCTCAGGTTGGTGAACCGATCGACTAATGTGATGAACCGATCATCTCAAGATAGGCTGAGATGACCGGTTCAAGGGTTGAACTAATCGGCTCAACTGGTCTGAGATCGTTTGGAAAGTCAAAAGACTATTTTGCAAATACAATTTGTTTCACTTCTACAAATTCGATTTGGACAAGGATTAATATTTGATTAATCAGAAACAAATATGAAAGTCAATTTGAGTTGGATCAGGACCACGAACTGATCGGCTTAGAAGTGAATCGATCGGCTCAGGTGCCCCAACCGATCGATTGAGGTGTGAACCGATCGGCTCAACTCCCCAACCGACCGTTTCATACATGAAATTATCGGTTCATGTGGCGCAGTTGGTTGTTTTGTGGAAAATCTCGAACCCTTCTACTCCTGCTTTAATCCCACATTTCCCAGGATAGAGAACCCTGTCCCATGACCCTCCTATATATAGGAGTAGTAGAGGCTTCTCTGGTGAACAACTCAGTGCACCAGTTGCTCTGCAAAGTTGTCGTTCTCTCTGGTTTTGGTAACTGAGAGAGCCCGAGCAAGTGCTACCCGATAAGGGAGGCACAACAAGGGAAAGACAACTGTAGAAAAGTGACTGGTGGTAGGAGAGTGTGTCAGTGACTAGTACGCCGATAGGAGGGTGCGACTCCTTCTGATTCCTTGTGGGACAAGGAGATCGGAGTTCCAGGTGGTCCGTGTGGACTACTTCAGAGGCGGGAGACTTCTTCCGCTTGGAGGACAGCTGTCAATCCCAACAGTCCTGGTGAGACCAGGAGGTGCAAGTCCCGGTGCGACTAGGAGCTGCACAGACACCGTCCACGACCGGAGGTGAAGACCGTACAAGCCATGAGGTAACGTCGCCGAGCAAGCCTGGGGACAAGATACGCCTCTACAAACCATCCTTCCTATTGTATAGACGTTGACGCGATTCCTTTATTCTGGGTTTGGGAGAATAAATTTTTTGTTTCCACTGCCTTCTCTGTCTCCCCTAAAACCCAACACTAGCATGGAGAGATTCCTAGTATGAGATGAGTAGATATTGATAGCAATACGTGTGTTGAAGAAGAAATTGTTGTCGATGATGTAGATGTGAATGAACTGATTTTAATAGATATGGTTGATGTGATGCTAGATAGTTGTGGGGTAGAGCACACTTATCCGCATTCCTTATTTATAAACATTATGCATGATGTTGAGAGACCGTTTACTTAGATTGTACTAAGTTTACAAAGTTGAGTGTTGTGTTGAGATTGTATACTCTGAAGGCTAACAACAGATGGAGCAACAAAAGCTTCACATCATTATTATCTTTGTTGAAAGAAATTCTTCCTGAAGGCAACAAGCGTCCAATCTCAAAGTACAAATTAAAGAAAATGTTGTACCTTATGAGAATGATGGCTAAGAAGATACATGCATGCCTGAATGACTGTGTGTTATTTCAAAAGGACTATGTTGATTTGAAAGATTGTCCAAAATGTGGGGTGTCAAGGTATAAAATGACGACTTTGGAAAAGTCCAAAACTGTCTCTTTTGCCAAGGTGATGTGGTATCTACATATAATACCACAGTTTTAATACTTGTTTGCCAATACCGTGGATGGAGAGAATTTAAGGTGGCATGTAGAGGTACAGAAAAATAATGATCAGATCTTATAACATGCGTCTGATTCTCCATTATGGAAGAAGATTGATTTATTGTACCCTGAATTTAAAAAAGAAGTCAAGAATATAAGACTAGGGCTTTGTACCGATGGAATGAAACCATATGACACATTGAGCAGCCAACATAGCATTTGGCCTATTATGATTGTTATATACAATCTTCCTCTGTGGTGCATGAAAAATAAGTATGCCATGCTATCATTGTTCACATTGGGCCCTAAAAAATCTGGAAATGATATCGATGTTTATCTTGAACCTCTGATTGATGACTCAAAGAACTTTGGGGAGAAGGTGTGGTGACCTTTGATGCTTCGCGTAGAGAGACATTTTGTTTGCATGCTATGTTGTTTTTCACTATTAATGACTTTCCAGTATATGGGAATTTGTCTGGATATAGTGTGGAAGGATCCAAATCATGCCCTATATGTGAAGAGAACATTGATTCAATATGACTAAAACATGGTGGCATGACTATATATCTTCATCATCGGAGGTTTCTTTTAGAGTTCATCCTTATCAAAGGTTGTGCAAAGTGTTCAATGTATCAAATGAGGAACGAAGTGTGGTTAAACCTATATCAGGGGGGGTTATTTATGAAAGAGTAGAAGACTTTAGCAATGCATTTGGTAAGAGATCAAAATGTACCATTCCCACATAGAGTGAAAAATCTTTATCCAGAAAGAGGTCAATATTATGGGATATTCTGTATTGGAGTTTTTTTGGTAGTTAGACATTGTATTGATGTCATGAATGTTGAGAAAAATGTCTATGATAGCATCATTGGTACTCTGTTGAATATACTAGGTAAGACTAAAGATGGCATCATATCCAGAATGGACCTACGTGAAATGAGCATAAGAAAAGAATTAACAAAAGAAGTTAGTAGAGAAAAACATATTTATCTCCTGTTTGTTACCCATTGTTTAGAAAGGTGAAGAAAACTTTATGTGACTGCTTACTTAATGTTAAGGTACCACATGGATACTCTTCCAATTTTTGTAGATTTGTATCAATGAATGATTTGAAGCCGATAGGTCTTAAATCTCATGATTCTCACACTCTAATGCAGCAAATATTGACTGTGGTAATTCAATCTATATTGTCAAAGCGTGTAAGGTTTGCAATCACCTGGCTTTATTTCTTCTTCAACACACTATGCAACAAAGTTATTGATCTTTTGAATCTCGATAAGTAGAAAAGAGAAGTGGTTGTTACCATATGCCAGATTGAGAAGTATTTTCCTCCTTCATTCTTTGATATCATGGTACATCTTGTTGTCCATTTGACTAGGGAAGTGAAAATGTTGGGACTAGTTTCTTGCATTGGGTGTATCCTTTTGAATGGTACATGACTATTTTTAAAGGTGATGTTTGAAACCGTTATTGGCCTGAAGGGAGTATTGTTGAGGGTTATGTGGCCAGGGAGGTTATAGACTTTTGCAATGACTTTTAGAGTTGTAATGAAGCCCATGTAAATGACAAGAATATTGAGGACTATTCCGACAAAGGGACTTTAGGAGCAAGAGTGAAAGTAATCAGACGTGAGTTGTGGGAACAAGAATACGTGTATATTTTACACAACATCAATGAAGTGAGTATTTATATCACCAGACATACCAATTTCATCAAGACAAAATATCATCGTGCCAATATAATGTGGCTTTCTAGAGAGCATAACAAGACATTTATTAGGTGGTTTGAACATAAAGTCTTATGTCAACTATCTCAAACACCAAATAATGTTGCTAAAAATATAAAATGCCTCACCTTCAAATAAAAAATGAATGTTATGTCTTATAAAGGATTTGAAAGTGTGAAGATGATAAAAGTGCAAAACAATGGGGTCACCCTTCAAGTGTTTTTATTGTATTTTTTAGTGCAAATGATAAGAGTCTATGTGAAGCTAAAATGTCAAATTACGATGTCATTGAAGATATATAGAAGTTGGACTGCATAGATTTCAGAGTTCTGGTCTTAAGGTGTAATTCGGTTGATAACACCAAAGGAGTCGTAGTGGATGAATGAGGTTTCACATTAGTAGATTTTAAAAAAGATTGGCGAGAAGGGTGAACCATTCATAATGTCATCATAGGAGAAGAAAGTATTTTATATTGATGATCCTACAAATGAAAATGGTCAATTTAACTTAATGGTAAAAGACCATTCATTTGTAGATCATATAGATGAAGAAGGGTACTATGACAAGTATGTTGACTCCAACCCATTCTTAGTTGACTTGCCAACACCAAATATTGAAGCTGACATTGACTTATATATGTGTGGATATCACACTGGGGGAATGTTAGTTGATACAAGATCCCAATATTAGAAGCATGCTTTTATTTTTTAAATGTTAAATAAGCATTTTACATTCGTTATCACTTATAATTCATTGTTTGACTATTTTTAATATGACATTTTTTCAGATGGCGTCTGACCATGAGTATGATGATTGTGATGATGAGTACCATGAGGATGAGCACCATGACGATGTGCATCATGAGGATGACATTGGTGTAAGTTGTATTGTTGTATTACATATATGTGTATTTTACAATGTCTATACTGTTGTATTATTGTATTATTTTATCACAATTATAATTTATATATTTTTATGACTTATATGTACTTTTTGTCAATTGTAGAATGAGGATATACACCCTGAGGATCTTGTTGATCTTGATGAGAAGCATCGTCAACATGCAAAAATAGAAGCCATCACCATGACGAACAAGTTACTAGGGCAAAGGGGTAACATACCAAAGTTGGTCATTGAGTTTGATGATCAAGGAAATCTTATTAGAGAACCATCATTCTTTTATGTTATATCTAGGGGTTCTTACTCATACAAAATCAGATGTACATGTAGAATCCTAGCATAAAATTGATCAAGGTAAGAAAGACTTAATATGGAAGGAGATATGTGTGAGATATTATCATTTGAATTCTATTTTTAAAGCTATTTATAATTTTGTTTTAAAGAATATTCCATTAAGTCTATGAACTTTTGTAGAGCATATTTGACATGGATGAAAAAATGCATCGTAAAAAGGTGATGCAACGCTATGGGAGGGTAATAAGGAATTATAGGACAAATCTGACAAGAGAATACATACAGAATGCTGAGAAGAAGAAGAAGTCAACCACTGAGCAATGGAACTATCTTGACCTGATGGTGTTGGGGATGTTTGCTGCTAAAGACAAATCGACGAATCCAAGGTATTAAGCCTCACTCCTCATTTTGAATACATTCTTATGAATTCATTGGATTACATATTTAACATATGTTTTGGACTAACTAGGCTATAAGTGAAACTCTAAGAGAAAGATGTGTGAATAATGTGCAGAACCACAAGATAGGTCCGGGTGGCTATGCAAATCTTCGCTAAAAGTTGTTAAATGCGTCTTCTTCTCACCAACCTACTATGGGACTGTTGAGTCATCTACTACTCTTGCACCTCTACCTCACCATGATCTGTGGATACATGGGTGGCAAACCAAATCTAGAGAAATATCCAACCTCACAACTGCTGAGGTGGCTGCAAAAATGGTAAAATTCAACTCTAATTTTTTTTTACTATTGATGATTGTTCTATTTTACCTTGACCTTGATTGTTATGTTTTACTTACCAATTACTATTGATGATTATTAGTAGGAGATACATGAGTAAAGAAAACAAGGCAAGTTCATCCCTGAGGACACAAAGGATGAATTAATAGTTGCTCTAAGTAACCTAGAGCATCCTGGGTGTGTTAGGGATGATGGCGCTGGTGTCGGTATAAGAGCCTTCTTTGGGCTATCAGAGCATAAGCGCAAATTTGTATAGAAATGAGGATTCTAAGAAGAAAAGGCATAAGAGATGATTGCAAAGAGTATAGAGGAAGCAATGAGATAATATCATGCTTCTCATTCAGTTCCTCAGACAGTACCTATGGTGCCCCCGCTCTTCATACGAGGTGTACCTCCTTACAACAGAGGTGGTTGGGAGTAATCCTATAGACCCACCATCTAGAACATCTATTGTAATTATATTTATGACATAGCAGTCTTTCATAATGATTTGTATAATATTTTGAGTTTAGGTATATATATAACACTCTATGCAAATTTGTACGGGTTGAGGCCATGTTGTTTTTTATTACAAGGATATGCCATTGCAATGGGCACAACTTACCCATGCCTGGAAGGTGACATGATTCATGGTGCTTCGTTGCCCACCGATGTGGTTCACATGACACTGAGTCTTGTCTATGACCCTTGGAAGTAAACTACACTGTCATATGACCACCCCAAGCACGAGACAATAGGCGTTGTAGAAGGCGACGCGGTTGTGTGGCCCAAAGCAGGAGTTGTCTATACTGATGTATGCTAAATTTGCATTGTGTTTCTATCTATATATGTATGCAATTGATATGAGAATATATATATATATATATATATATATATATATATATATATATATATATGACACAACGCCTAAGAAATCCCCTACAACTCGTCCTCCACCTCCACCTGCTCCTCAATTACCTGGTTGGCTTGCAAAGGACCTATTTGACTCACTAGGTCCTAATTGTAGGGGGTTGGAAGTATAGATAGGCAACTTTGAAGAAGGGTCACCTATGATGGTCTATAGTAAGGAGGACATTGTAGGCCAACCTCAAAATACTAGTATATTTTTGTAGGATGTTGTGAGGATGTTTACTTATGCTTGGTTGAATACATCATATGTAATAGAACTTTGGATATAGTGAGATCTTATATATCTAAATACCTCATTTTATATATGTTGATCTGTTTTCTTATATATTAATACATACATGATATATGTTTTGCATCAACTTACATAGGATGTGTACATAGTTCACACTGCTCCATGTGACATTTCTAGTTTCATCATTGATTAGTCATGTAGTTAAAGACCCTGCATTTGTTACCGAATACTGTTCTACTACATTTAAATATTTCAGTATAGTGAAAAAGAGTGTGATTATAGCTCTGTTCAATGTTGAGTAAGTTTAGTTACTTTGCTTATATTTTTGACTTCAGAATTACATTCATTGTAGATTTTTAATTTTATTTTGTTTACCTTCTTTTTACCCAGGAACAAATATTGGGTGTTGTTGGTTATTGTGCCCATGCCTCTAATTATGTTTTAAATAGATTCTAAGGGTGACAAAGTAGACAATGGGGGACACAAAATAATAAAGGCATTATTCATGTGAATAATTTTTTATATTTATATTCGTTAACATATATTATTACACGACTATTTACTAATGAAATTCAATGTGTTACATTAACATATATGGCTACAAAAGAATTCAAAAAGGTCGGAGGAAAGGTGGACAAGAAAAAGAAAGTGATAATTTGGGAGAATGTTGATGTAGTTTTCTAACTCCAATGCATATTTATGCCAAATATGCTTTTGTATGTTGAAATTTATAGTGGCCTATATAAGACAATGGTTGGGCATACATATCTATGTGATGCGCTATATGGACATGATTGTTAGATATGTGGCACTAGACATCAATTGCATATAAAATGTAATCTATATTTACATTCTTGATCATCATAAGTAAATGGTCTCATTTAATAATATAAAAATATCAAACTTTTAATAATATATGTCTTTCTCTTTGTAGGTGTTTGAAATGAAAATGCCTTATATGATAGAACAACTAGATGAGATACGAGAACAATGGGTATAAGCCATTATTAAGGATGTGAACTTTAAATTTTATTGGGATAAAGATTGAGTTTTCTAAACTTTGATGTCATTATTTATATATATATATGGTGCTTATGACTTCTTGCAACTTTAAATTTGATGTGAGTATATTATTGGTGCATATGTGAATAATGAATATAGACATGCGTGTGAATGTGAAGGTGAATGAATACAATTAGAATTGTGTTTCTACACGTCATGAGAATGGAATTGGTGCATATGTGAATAAAGTGTCATGTGTGTGAATGAATATGAAGATGAATGAATAGAACTGTGTTTGAACGTGTGATGAGAATAAAATTTGAGAATGGACCTTGTATGTGGGCGGATTGTGTTTGTTATTGCAAGTTTTCCAAGCTTGTTGGCAAGTTGTGAAGTTGAACACATGATGGAACTTATAGTTCAGTACTACAATTTTGAACTGTAGGTTCTGCATCATACTAAAAAGTCAGACAACAGTGCAGACCTGCTATTTAAAAAATAAACTTAGTCGATAGTTGTAAGAAAAATGGCAACATTGTAGGTCTGAGTCGTCAATTTTAGGCCTAAAACCTACATCGTAAACCTACACTAAAATGACTGCACTGGATAGCACGGTTGTGTTGGACAACACAATCATAATCGTCAGTTTTTTTTAAATACATTGTCACTATATCACTTAATCATTGCTTATAATTGATGCAACCAATGACTTAGATGCTAAATTGGTGTCATCTTATATTAGCATCTGAAAACTCATGAACATTTACCAGTTACAAATGTGACCTGGTATGGGACTACGATGTTGGTTTTATTTCCTAAACTGATGACTCAAACTCTTAACTATTTTGATTTTTTTTCATAGCAATTAAGGTTGGATCTCCATTTTCAGTTTGTGTGTCCCCGAATAACCAACATCTTAGACCTGTGACTATAGTGTCTCTCACTTAGGTGTCGATAAGAAACCGACGTTATAGGGTCATTTTAACCGACGCTAGAGGTAGTTTCTGTACTAGTAGTATATCCCTTGAGTAGCAAATGTATATATAATGCTATTAGATAAATAAGTATATGACATGCATAGATACAATATGAGATTGTATATATATTCATAAAGTATACATAATACAAGAGGTATGCTCATTCATGAATGAATGGTAATTGTAATCTATACATATACATGTGTTATGTGCAACAATAGGCTAGTATTACATGTAGAAATAGCATTTGGCATTAGGCTACTAGAGTAGTTTAACTCACTTAAGGTGCATAGATGCATTTAATCTAAGGCAAAGAGTGGCATACACATTTAGTTCTTAAGATTTAGTTAAGAAGTAATCAGATGATATGGTGGAACCCAATCTCCTTCTATCTAAGCCAACATTTGAGAAGGTCTACAGTCTCATAGTTCCTCATAAAAGGAAAGTAAGTTTTTCAGATGATTTAGTGTAGTATTATATTTTTTATTTACATTATCATACACAAAAGATTCACTACATAAGATGATTCTATCATGGTCTAATCTTCCATAGTGGAAGACACATAATGCATTTAAGCAAGGATTAATACAAAAAAAAACTAATGCATGCATGTGGACAGATTCATATAAACATGAATCAAATATATGTGAAGGATGTAATGCATTTAGGAGAGATGTTTATTAAAAAAAACTAGTATCTATACTTATATCAAAAATCTGTTTAGGCATGTTCACATAGGTACCATTTTAGAATTATACACGATATAAATGGAACCGTGTAGATAAACATGTAGGGCTTTGAGGAAAGGGGTAATATATCTGTAAGGCCCATGAACTTGCTTAATGAGTTAAATGAGCTTAATTACCATAATTTAATGATTATAATCTTAATATAACCTTTTTATATATTTTTAAATCATAATACAAGCTTAAGTTTCAAATTTGGTCAAATTTGGACATTGTTTGAGCAAGTTATACAATTTTTTTGTACATTTTGGACTTTTTTGCAATTTACCCAATTGAGGGGTTTTCTTTGCAATTTGTCACATGCATTATGTTACTTAGATTTTATATTATCATTCTTGAGATTTTTGAGCCATGGGGCTCCTAGTTGAGCCATGGTTTGAAGGTGTTTTCATCAAGGGTATTTTAGGGTTTACCTCACTACTACAGAAATAGCATTCAGTGACACTTTTCTGGGCGTCGGTTATTAGGAAAAACTGACGCCTTCTATGTTAGGCGTCGGTTGTTTACGACAACCGACGTCTATATTCGAAGACCAGCCAGACACGGGTACCGCTTTGTCTTCAGCGTCGGTTGTTTATAACAATCCGACGCTTAAAGTCGCCCGCGAAAAATAGTGTCCTTTTCAGCGTCGGTTATTTAGGTGGAAACCGACGCCTATGTGTGATGAAAATTTGCGCGAAAAGTGTCACCTTCAGCGTCGGTGATTAAAGGATAACCGACGCTGAAGGTGGTTCCCGCCAAACAATTTCATGAAATTATCGCCCAGTTGGACGTCGGTTTTCTCGGACAACCGACGCTAAAGACATTTAGGCGTCGGTTGTTGTAAAAAACCGACGCTATTTGGGACTTAATAACCCGCGGTGCCCGACTCTTCCCCTTCCTCCTGTTTCATTGCGAGCCCTTTCTGTTTCTCCGTCGATTCCCCACCCTGTCGCCGGCGATTTTCTTCTCCTTGTTCTCCACGACAGCGCCGTCGTGCCGCCTTCTCCGCGCCCCCTTCTCCGCGCCCCGCCGCCGCCTTCTCCGTGCTGCTGGAGCTCCCTTCTCCGCCGCCCCGCCGCCCCGCCGCCACTGCTGACGAGCCTGGAGCCCCCTTCTCCGCCGCCCCGCCGCCACTGCTGCTGGAGCTCGCCGCCACTGCTGCTGGAGCTCGCCGCCGACGCCTGACGAGCCTGGAGCTCGCCGCCTCAGCCTGCCTGACGCCATCAGCTTCCACCTGACTCCCGCTGCCTCCCGCGCCAACAGGTATGCGCCAACTGGTTTTCTGGATATACACTAAAGGCCTTGTTTGATATGAAGTGCATTGCTCTGCAATTCAAGTCTTAGAGAATAGGTCCAGATGAATTCCACGTTTTCGGACCCTCTCAGACTACTACATAATATTCAAGTTTTTGGACCTTGCGTACAATGAATGCAGATTGCTTAATCCATTTGAGCACTATGACTTCCAATATGTATTTTTGAACAGTATCTGTCAATGATCACAAACTATCTAAATAAAGGAGCTAAAACATTATTGCACTTGAATTCGAAAACGATTTCCTAATAGCAATATCACAAACGTTTAGGGCAAGTTTCTTTATTTTCACCTTGTCGGTAGAACAGATTAGATTTACGTACGTCAAACCTTGGATGGATCCGTCCAATTTATTTTTGTGGCACCAATAGGAGATTCTTAAGATTATTTTAACATAGACCAATTGGGAACTAAACTATCATACAATCTCTATAGTGGCTCGCAAAGCTAATAATCACTTAATATATATCCATGTTTGAGTGAGTCAAAAACTGATCTGTGAAACCAGCTACCCCACTCATCTTTCTTTTTGCCAGTACACAACCGAGTGCAGCCCCCTGCTCGTACCTGGGAGCGAGTCAAAAGTGGACCCCACCAACCCCCCAACCCCCAGTCAGGCATCTCCTAATGTTGGACAATGTGTTTGTTATAGGTGGTTTACATTTATTATATAAGAAAACGAATCTATGTTTCAAGTGTTGAACCTAATGTTGGACAATGTGTTTGTTATAGGTGGTTTACATTTATTATATAAGAATGACATCACATGTGTTTGTTGGCCTAGAAAGTCAACAATCATTGTTCTTTATATTACTTGTACATTGGTATAAATTAGAATGAACAATCACTAAATTATATACTGTTTGTATGGAGTCCGGCTTCATTGTAGATGTCTATTATTGTGTTTGTTGGCCTAGAAACCCGTCCAAGATTGACTCATTAGGAGTAAATCTTGGATAGTCCCCGGTTTGGGACTGTTCTTGAACACCTAATCTCACTTAGGATGTAAGTGTATAATGTGTATTGAGTTTTCAAGAAAATTTTGGTAGCATTTCCCCGTTTGTTCTCTAAGTACATATGTACTTAGAGAACAGTGGGGAAATGCTGCCGAAATTTTCTTGAAAACCCAATACACATTATACACTTACTAGTGAGATTAGGTGTTCAAGGATGGGATAGGTGGTACACATTTATTATATATAAGAATGACATCACATGTGTTTGTTGGCCTAGAATGTGAACAATCATTGTTTTTTATATTACTTGTACATTGGTATAAATTAGAATGAACAATCACCAAATTATATACTGTTTGTATGGAGTCCGGCTTCATTGTAGATGTCTATTATTGTGTTTGTTGGCCTAGAAACCCGTCCAAGATTGACTCATTAGGAGTAAATCTTGGATAGTCCCCGGTTTGGGACTGTTCTTGAACACCTAATCTCACTTAGGATGTAAGTGTATAATGTGTATTGAGTTTTCAAGAAAATTTTGGTAGCATTTCCCCGTTTGTTCTCTAAGTACATATGTACTTAGAGAACAGCGGGGAAATGCTGCCGAAATTTTCTTGAAAACCCAATACACATTATACACTTACTAGTGAGATTAGGTGTTCAAGGATGGGATAGGTGGTACACATTTATTATATATAAGAATGACATCACATGTGTTTGTTGGCCTAGAATGTGAACAATCATTGTTTTTTATATTACTTGTACATTGGTATAAATTAGAATGAACAATCACCAAATTATATACTGTTTGTATGGAGTCCGGCTTCATTGTAGATGTCTATTATTGTGTTTGTTGGCCTAGAAACCCGTCCAAGATTGACTCATTAGGAGTAAATCTTGGATAGTCCCCGGTTTGGGACTGTTCTTGAACACCTAATCTCACTTAGGATGTAAGTGTATAATGTGTATTGAGTTTTCAAGAAAATTTTGGTAGCATTTCCCCGTTTGTTCTCTAAGTACATATGTACTTAGAGAACAGCGGGGAAATGCTGCCGAAATTTTCTTGAAAACCCAATACCCATTATACACTTACTAGTGAGATTAGGTGTTCAAGGATGGGATAGGTGGTACACATTTATTATATATAAGAATGACATCACATGTGTTTGTTGGCATTTCCCCGTTTCTTCTCTAAGTATATATGTACTTAGAGAACAGCGGGGAAATGTTGCCTAATCTTTTCCTAATATATACTTGTTTCCTAATATATACTTGTTTTCTCTGATCATAGAATGGATAGATCATGGATGTCGATTCGTAATCGTTGTACCCCAGAGTTTATATCTGGTCTTGATCAGTTTATTAGATTTGCCGAGGAACATAGGAAAAAACCTACAGATAGGTTCTACTGTCCATGTAGGCATTGCGGTAACAACTTGAAAGTCAACACTGGTGAGGAAATCAAAAGTCATGTCATGTGCAACGGGATTGTACAAGGCTATACAGAATGGCACTGGCATGGAGAAATTTCAAAATCGAAACCAGTAGATGTCGATAGCGATGACGTAAATGTGAACGAACCAGTTCCAGCAGACATCGTTGATGCGATGCTGGATAGTTGTAGGGTAGAGCACACCGATCCACCTCCTATCTTTACAAACATTGTGCATGATGCTGAGATACCGTTATACACAGGTTGTGCTAAGTTTACGAAGCTTAGCGCTGTCTTGAGATTGTATAAGTTGAAAGCTAACAATAGATGGAGCGACAAAAGCTTCACTTCATTGTTGACTTTGTTGAAAGAAATGCTTCCTGAAGGAAACGAGCTTCCAATCTCAACATACCAGGTAAAGAAAATGTTGTGCCCAATGGGAATGGAGGCCAAGAAGATACACGCATGCCCGAATGATTGTGTATTATTTCAAAAGGACTATGTAGATTTGAAAGATTGTCCAAAATGTGGTGCGTCACGGTATAAATTGACGACTTCGGGGGAGTTCAAAACTGGTTCTCCTGCCAAGGTGTTGTGGTATCTACCTATAATATCACGGTTTCAACGCTTGTTTGCAAATCCGAAAGATGCGAAGAATCTGAGGTGGCATGCAGATGTTAAGAAAAATAATGATGGGATCCTACGACATGCGTCTGATTCCCCACAGTGGAAGAAGATTGATCTATTGTACCCTAAATTTGGTGAAGAAGATAGGAATCTAAGACTTGGGCTTTGTACAGATGGGATGAATCCGTACGGGACATTGAGCAGCCAACATAGCACTTGGCCAGTCATGCTTGTTATATACAATCTTCCTCCCTGGATGTGTATGAAAAATAAGTATGTTATGTTGTCATTGTTGATATCGGGCCCTAAACAACCCGGAAATGATATCGATGTTTATCTTGAACCTTTGATTGATGACTTAAAGAAACTTTGGGCTGAAGGTGTGATGACCTATGATGCTTCAGCAAAAGAGACATTTCGTTTGCACGCTATGTTGTTTTGCACTATTAATGACTTTCCAGCATATGGGAATTTGTCTGGATATAGTGTCAAAGGAGCTAAAGCGTGTCCTATATGTGAAGAAAACACTGATTCAATAAGACTAAAACATGGCGGCAAGACTGTATATCTTGGTCATCGAAGGTTTCTTTCAAAATTCCATCCGTATCGTAGGAAGCGCAAAGCATTCAATGGATGGAATGATGAACGAAGTGCACCTAAACCTATACCAGGGGATGTTGTTTATGAAAGAGTAAAAGACATTGTCAATGAATTTGGTAAGAAATCACAATGTAGTATGGCCACACGGAGTGACAATTCTTTATTCAAGAAGAAGTCAATATTTTGGGATCTTCCTTATTGGAGTTCTTTGACAGTCAGGCATTGTATCGATGTAATGCACGTTGAGAAAAATGTCTGTGATAGCATCATTGGTACTCTATTAAATATACCAGGTAAGACTAAAGATGGGATAAAATCCAGACTGGACCTACGTGAAATGGGAATAAGGTCAGAATTAACAGAATTACGTGAAATGGGTAATAAAAGAACATACTTACCTCCCGCTTGTTACACGTTGTCTAGAAAGGAGAAGAAAACTTTTTGTGAATGCTTGGTAAATGTTAAGGTGCCACATGGTTACTCATCCAACATCCGTAGATTGGTATCAATGAAAGATCTGAAGTTGATAGGTCTTAAATCTCATGATTGTCACACTCTAATGCAACAAATATTGCCTGTGGCAATTCGATCTATATTGCCGAAGCATGTAAGGTTTGCGATTACCAGACTTTGTTTCTTTTTCAACAGTCTATGCAGCAAAGTTATTGACCCTGATACTCTCGATAATTTGCAAAGAGAAGTGGTTGTTACCCTATGTCAGCTTGAGATGTATTTCCCTCCTTCGTTCTTTGATATCATGGTACATCTTGTTGTCCACTTGACTAGGGAAGTGAAAATGTTGGGACCAGTTTTCTTGCATTGGATGTATCCCTTTGAACGATACATGAGCATTTTTAAAGGTGATGTTTGAAACCGTTATCGGCCTGAAGGGAGTATTATTGAAGGTTATGTGGCGAGAGAGGTTATGGATTTTTGCAATGACTTTCTCAGTGGTAATGACACTCCTAATAATGACAAGAATATTGACGAGGGCAAAGGAATTTTGGGATCACGGGTGAAAGTAATCAGCCGTGAGCAGTTGGAACAAGCTCACTTGTATATTTTACACAATATGGAAGAAGTGAGTGTTTATATCGAGGAACATACCAATTTCATAAAGAGACAACATCCTCGAGCAAGTTCAATGTGGCTTGCTAGAGAGCATAATAAGACTTTTACTAAGTGGTTTGAAGATAAAGTCTTACATCAACTATCTCAAACACCAAATGATATTACAGAAACTATCAAATGCCTCGCCTTTAAACCAAAACCGAATGTTATGTCTTATGAAGGGTTTGACATTAATGGATTCACATATTACACAAAGCGCCAAGATGATAAGAGTGTCGTCCAAAATAGTGGGGTCACTCTTCAAGCGTCGACTATGTACTTTGCAAGTGCAAAGGATAAGAGTCCACGTGAAGCTAAAATGTCATATTACGGTGTCATTGAGGACATTTGGGAGTTTGACTACATAGATTTCAAAATTCCGCTATTTAAATGTAATTGGGTTGATAACACCAAAGGAGTTATAGTGGATGAATTGGGTTTCACTTTGGTGAACTTTGAAAAGATCGGCGAGAAGGGTGAACCATTCATATTGGCATCACAGGCGAAACAAATATTCTATATCGATGATCCTGCAAATGATAAATGGTCGGTTGTTCTTCATGGTAAAAGACAGTTCATTGAAGATCCTATAGATGAAGAAGAGTACTATGATAAGTATGATGACTCCAGTCCATTCTCAGTTGGGTTGCCAACTTCACAAAATATTGAAGCTAATGATGACTTATATGTGCGCGGAGATCACAATGAAGGATTGTTAATTGATAAAAGATCACAATTTTAGAGACATGTATGTTTATACAAATGCTAAATGTTTGCCTTTTTCTAGTTAATACAAATGCTAAATGTTTGCCTTTTTCTAGTTAATACAAATGCTAAATGTTTGCCTTTTTCTAGTTAATACAAATGCTAAATGTTTGCCTTTTTAATGACATTTTCAGATGGCTGACCATGATGAGCATGATGTCCATGATGAGCATGAAGTCCATGATGAGCATGGCGAGGATACTAATGTAAGTTCTAAAAACATATCCTGTATTTCTATAAAATTCATTATCTTCTAGTTATGTCATATATCCTATATTTCTATATTGGGCTAAATTAGTGTGTTTTATTTTTGTCAAATTTTAGGTTGATGCACCTGTACCCACTGAAGCACTGGAGCAACTTGATGCGCAACACCAGACACTTAACAAGAAAAGGGGCATCACTCTGTTGAAGAAGTTATTAGCGCTAAGTGGTAGTGGATCTAAATTGGCGGTGGAGTTTGATAATGGAGGAAATCCAATTGGAGTGAACCGCAATAATTTTGTGAACTATCTTGGGTGTACCACTCGGAGCCATTGTGGTGTTAAGTATGACAATTGGCATAAAGTTCCTCAAGCGAAAAAAGACTCGATATGGAAGGATTTATGCGTGAGTTATTATTATTTGCAATTCTATTTTGTAGATTACAAATTCTATTATTTGCAATTCTATTTTGGATACTAGTTAATAACATTTCTATTTTACAGAATCTGTTTGCATTGGATGAGAAGTTGCATCGTAAAAATGTGATGCAACGCGCTGGAAAGATGCTTAGGAATTATAGGACAAATCTGAATAGAGAATACATAAAAGAGGGTGATAAGAAGAAGAAGTCAGCCCTTGAACAATGGAACTTCTTGGACAAAGAAGATTGGGACAATTTTGTTGCTTCAAGAAAATATGAAGAATTCAAGGTATTAGGCGTCACTCCTAATTTAATTAATATACATTGTATTCACCTATTCAAGATTAGCATTTAGTGCTACTAACCAAATCATTAATGTGCATACTAACTAGGCCCTCAGTGACGCACAAAAAGCAAGGCGTGCACTGAATGTGCATGACCACACTATGGGTCCAAAAGGCTATGCAAGCGTTCGCCAAAGACTACAGGCGGAGTCTGCGGCTACTCAGGAGTCTGCTCCTACTCAGGAGTCTACCACACCCATTCCTCGCCATGATATCTGGATAGCTGGCAGGCAAAACAAGAAGGGTGAAATAAAGAAGCCTGTAACTGCTGAGGCGGCTGAAAAAATGGTAAAATACAACTCTTACAGAAATCGTTTGAATATTGATTATTTGTGGTGTTAACTTACCAATTTCTGTTTATGGTGATTAGCGGGAGCTGCACGAGCAGAGGAAACAAGGCACGTTCATCCCTCAGGGCACAAGGGATGAATTGACAGTTGCTCTGGGTAACCCAGAGCATCCTGGACGTGTTAGAGGTGCCGGCGCTGGTGTTGGCATCAAAGCATTCTTTGGGCCATCCCAGCGCAAACCCAGAGCGGGACTTTCTAAAGAAGAGGTAACCTATTCTTTTTTTAGAATGTTACTGCAAAAGGAAATTCATTAATAAGAATCTAATGTTTCTTTTATCCATGTATAGGAGAATAAGAGAGTTGAGGATTTAGTTGCTAAGAAGGTCAACGATGTAGTTGCTGAGAAGGTCAAGGAAGAATTGATGCGGTGGCAGGCATCTCAGGCTTCCAATACGCCTATGGCGACCCACTCTTCTCCTGATGCACACACTGCGAGTAATCCTGGAGACCCATCGCCTAGCACGTCTGCTGTAAGTATTGTTTATGACATTGTAGTTAGTCTTTTCAAGTTGTTATGTTTTCAAGATGATATGTATATATGTATAATATTCTTTACGTAAATTTGTAGGCATTGAAGCCATGCCGCTTAAGAATGCAAAACTACGTTGTCGCAGAGGCGCAGGCTTACCCGTCCCTTCCTGGGGCAATGTTTCACGGGACTCCAATGCCACAGGGCTACGTTCGTGTGAGCCCGATACGTGTGTTACCCGATTGGAGAGAAGCTACATTGCCATATGCCCACCCGGATATTGATACACTTGGTGAGGCAGAAGGCGGGGTCATATTGTGGCCCAAAGCAGATGTCATCTACACGACTGAAATTGTAAGATAAATTTACATTGATTTAGACTGTTAATGTGTATATATGATGTCAACTGATCTGAAATTATATGTACAGGTTAAAAAGAAGACACCAGGAGCACCTAGGCCTCCACTTCCAGTTCCCACATTACCTGATTGGGTTCCAACTGACCTAACATACCCGTTAGGTCCTGCTTGTAGGGGAATGGCATGTTGGCTACGGGCACATAATGTACATTGCCCTATAATTATTTCTTTAGATGCAGATTATGCAGGTCAATCATACGATAGCTCTTTATTGATAGAAGATATTATTGAGCTGTTTAAGTATGATTGGCTGAATACATCAATGATAGAGACATGGATAAGGTGAGATCTTGTTTATACATCCATATACCTTGTGTAAGCTCCGGTGATCTGGTTTCTTATATATTAATGCATACGCCTATATGTTTTGCAGCTACCTAGTCGAAGATCATTGCAAACAATTTGCATTTGATCATGTGGGATTTTTGATTCCATCATTGATTAGTTTGGTAGCTAAAGACCCTGATAATGTTCAACAATACTGTATAGATGCTTTTACAATTTTTGGTCAGCAAAAGAAGAAGATAATAATAGCTCCATTCAATGTCAAGTATGTTTACTTTATTTATAATTTGGACTTAAGAAAATTCCATTTTTATTTTGCATTTTGAGTTATTAATTGTTAACTTCTACTTGTAGCGGTAGACATTGGGAGTTACTAGTTATTGCCCTTGAGACATTCACTGTTTATTATCTAGATCCTGCGGGGAGTACATTGAACACTAAAATTGGACACGTAATGAGAATGCCAATATTCTGGTGAGAAATATTTCATTTTTATATCCGTTAACATCTTTTATTACATTACTATTTACTTATGCAATTTATTGTGTTATATTAACATGTAGGGGTTTAGATGCATTCAAAAAGGCTGGAGGAACGGTCCCAACGAAAAAGAACCAGCCAATAAATTGGCAGAACGTAAAAGTAAGTTCCCGACTCGAATATATATATTATTGATGTGAATTGTGCTTAGTTGTATTATTTTGTATGTTTCAATTTATAGTGTGCTACACAAGACAATGGCTGGGCATGCGCATACTATGTGATGCGATTTATGCATATGATTATCAAATATGCCGCATTGGACATCGATACCATACATGAGGTATTATATATAGTCTCATTAGTTAGTATGCAATATATCAATCTTATATTATTTTTATATTATTACTTATATATATACATCATTCTCTTTGCAGGTGTTTAAAACTGACCACACTACAGGTAAACATTTAAAAAAAATAAATGCTCCATATACGATGGAAGCATTAAATGAAGTAAGAGAAGAATGGGCAATAGCTGTACAAACAGTGGCAACTGTAAGATATAATTGGGATGCTGATAGTGATAATGAATGATACTTTGTAAATGAATGTTTGTAAATGAATGTTTGTGAATGTTAATGCATGTATTTGAATATTTCTATATGTGTGAATGTGAGAATTGAATTGATGTCTGAATGAATGTACTTGTGTAGAATTTTGCTTGTGACTTTTGCAGGTTTGCGGCCTGTTTGTAGGCTGATATCAATGGATGTCGTAAACCTGCAGTTCAGAAAACTGAACTGCAGGTTCTCATCCTGCTGACCAGCCACAGCAGGCCTGCAAACTGATATGAAAAAAAAAAAATATAAATAGGCGTCGGTTATTTATCGAAAACCGTCAGGAAAGACCTACAGCGTCGGTTTTTTAATATAAACCGACGCCTTATGTGGCCAAAGCAGTCCTGGAATTGGCGTCGGATATTCATATCAAACCGACGCCTATTTAAACTGTAGGCGTCGGTCGTTTAGTAGATATCCGACGCCAAACAGGGTCCGCGCCACTGGAAAATGGCGTCAGCTAGGGCACTTTCTGCGTCGGTTTTGAGATGAATAACCGACGCAGAAAGTGCCCTAGCTGACGCCATTTTCTGTGGCGCGGACCCTGTTTGGCGTCGGATATCTACTAAACGACCGACGCCTATAGGCTAAATAGGCGTCGGTTAAAAAACCGACGCCGAAGTGTTCGACCTTTAGCGGCGCCCACATAGGCGTCGGTTGGAAACCGACGCCAAATGGGGTTAAACGACCGACGCCAAAGGCCGTTTCTGTAGTAGTGCCTCTTCACAGATGAGCTACTTTTAGTAGCTATCAACTAATGAATTATGTGATTGGCTGGGAATTTCGATAAAGGAAATCTAAGTAGGTTAATAGGGATGGTGGGGGATCTGCTTGTGTGTGTTCTTGTATATTATCAATAGTTTAAGGTCATAAACACATGGAGAAGCTACTTTTACACCTCATGCTTGCTTCTATCCTTATCCATGGGCTATATCTGCCTCTTCCTTGCCCAAATATGAAACTATACTTTATTTCTCTTTCATCTAACCTGGAGCAACGAATTCACTCTATTTTTATGTATAACCAACTGCTCTAAGGTAGAAGACAACCCCTTTTTGGAGAAGAAGGTCTCCTAGGGCTCCATCTAGCCCTACCTAGGGTTTCCAAGGTCATCTTCTAGGGAATTCAACCAAGGCAAGTTGTTTTCTTCCTTCCTTCTTTGTTTTTCTTGCTCTTCTCCTTCCTTAGACCTTCCTCCAGGTTGGAACCTTACTGTTCCATGGTAGAATTTTCTCTAAAGTTCTAAAACACTACCTTTCTTGCTCCTTACATTTAGGGTTTGCTCATTTGATGAAGAAAGGTACTAGATGAACGAATTCATAGCTTATTCTTGGATTTTCTACCCTACCTACTCGAGATTTCTTCTATGTGGGGTTTCATATTCTCATTATAGGTAAGTTTTTTATAACTTTCTCCACATTTATTGCTTACCATAAGCTTTCTAGCTCATGTTCTTGCTTGAAAATGATGATTTATGCATTAAAAAGCTATGCTTGACTTGGATTTTGATTTTTATAATGTTCCCTGTTCTGATTTCAATTATACATAAACATGTGATCATGTGTATGTTATTTCTAAGGTATAATATGACTTGGATCAAGTTGTTTTGACAACCTATGGTGCTAACCACCTATCAAACAATGGTCAATTTTAGGTTTAAAGCTGATTTCTTATATAAACCATGACCCGGTGATGGTACCATTGCAACAACCCTATGGTGTTGTCTTCATACCAACTGATGGTCGTGATCAAGGGTGTCAAATGATGGTGAAAACCTATGGTCACCCCCTTAGGTTAGGTTTTGGACCAATTAGAAGTTTAATGATCAACCATTAAGTACCCTACTGATATTATCAATCAATGACGACATTAGCTTAATATTTGATGTTGATTAATGAATATAGTGTTGATCTAACAACCTATGGTGATTTAATGGTCACTAATGATGGTGTATCATGTCTCTGAAACCTATGTTGAGTCAAGCATTGTAGTTGTATCATCAATTAAGCCTTAAACCAATGGTTTCTTGGGTCATTTGATGCAATGGTCGGACTTATATTGTAATTGCACTAGTACATAACCGGCCTTTAGTGTCGGTTATTTAAGGTCTTTAGTGTCGATTTTTAAGAGACACCTATGTGGGCGCCGCTAAAAGCCCAACCTTTACGCGTCAGTTCTCAAACCGACGCCACAACCCTTCACGCGCCACCGAAAATGCGCCGGCAGGGGGTATAAGCATCGTTTATCCGCTTAGAAACCGACAATGTTGTAAACATATATTGTCGGTTTTATACAAATATCCGACACGTATTTTATGGCCTCATTAGGGAAATCAACGTCGATACTAGTATGGAAACTGACACTGTAACTGTATGTCGTCGGTTTTATACAAATAACCGACGCCTATGATTTGATTTTTTTTTTGTCAGTCTGGAGACCTGCTGTGGCTGGTCGCAGGATGAGAAACCTGTAGTTCAGTTATGAACTACAGGTTTTACGACATCCATTGATATCAACCAACAACAGGCTACAAACCTGCAAAATTAACATGATGGACAAATTATTATATATGTGATTCACACTCATGTATAAGAAATTTAATTCATATTATTTTTTCATCACACACATGTAGAAACCAGTAGCAACCTGCAGTTCCATTTATTTCATCTCTTTTCACATTCAGACACATGTAGAAACATTCATGTATTGATGATTTTCACACACATATGACAATTCATAAAAATTCATTCACATTCACACAAAATTAATTATGAGAACAAAGTTACTTTATTCATCACCATCATTGTCATCAAAATCATATTGAAAAATTCCCACTCTTTGTAGGGCTTTTGCCCAATCTTCTCTTACATCATCTAATTCATCTCTCGTATAGGGAGCATGTACATTGAAATGCTTTGCACTTGTGTTGAAGTCCTCAGTTTTAAAGACCTACAAAGAGAATGACGTATATACATAATTATAATAATATATAATAAGATTTATATATTTCATATTATCTAATGAGACTATGTATAATACCTGTTGTATGTTATCGATTTCTAATACAACATGTTTGATGATTAGGTCCATAAATCACATCACATAGTAGGCACATACCCAACCGTTGTCTTGTGTAGCACACTATAAATTGAAACATACAAAATATTCAAAAATACAAATAAGAACACTTCACATAAATAATATATACATTGGAGTCGGGAAATTACTTTCACATTCTTCCAAATGAGTGTCAGATTTTTTTCCTGGGGACCTTTCCTCCAGCTTTTTTGTACTCTTGTAAAGCCCTATATATGTTAATGTAACATATTAAATTACATAATTAAATAGTAATGAAGTAACATATGTTAACAGATATAAAAACATAAAATATTTCTCACGAGAATAATGGCCTTTTAATTGTATGTCCATATACATCCAACTCACTCCCCGCAGGATCTAGATAATAAACGGTGAATGTCTTGGGGACAATAACTAATAACTCCCAATGCTTAGAACTACAGGTAATAAAGTAGAAAATTAATAACTCAATATCCGCAATAAAAATATAATTTGCTGAAGTCCAAATTACAAGCAAAGTAAACTTACTTGACATTGAATGGAGCTATTATCACCGTCTTATTATTTTTACCAAAATATTCAAAAGCATCACAACAGTATGAAGTAACTGAACCAAGGTCTGTATCTACAAGACTAATCCAAGATGGAACCAAAAATCCCACATGGGAAAACCCAAAATATTTACATGTCTTGTATAAGTGGCTGCAAAACATGTATTACGTATACATTAATATATAAGAAACCAGATTGCCATATATAAAGTAAGGTATATAGATGTATAAACCAGATTTCCGTATGCATTAATTAATCTCACCATATCCACAACTCTATCATAGATGTGTTCAGCCATTCATACTTAAACAACTCCAAAATATCTTGTATAAATATGTTGTTTCCGAATGTTTGACCTGCATTAATACATATCTAAAACTTCTATTACGTATGCATTAATACGTATGCTAAACTTGTATAAATAGATTGTTATCGTATGATTTACCTGCAACATTCTCCGGAATAGTAATATTTATAGGGCAATTTGGATTATGTTCGCCGATCCATATTGCCACACTCCTACAATTAGGACCTATCGATGCGTGTAGGTCCCCTGGAAGCCAACTTGGTAGTCGAGGAGGTGGAGGCTGAGATGTAGTGGGTCTCATCTTTTTGACCTGTATATATAATTTCATATCAATTGACTCATATATATACACACACTAACAAAGTAAAGTAATGAAAATTTATCATACAATATCAGTATAGAGGACCTCCGCTTTGGGCCATAGTATCACTCCTCCTACTGCCTCACTAAGTGTTTCAGCATCTAGGTGTGCATGAGGCAGTACAAGATCCGTCCAGCCAGCGAGTATATGTATGGGGCTCACACGTACCATGCCATCTGGTACTGGAATCCTATGAAACATGCACCCTTTAAGGGGTGCGTAAGCCGATGCATCTGCAACGATATATCCTTCACTTTGTAGTCAGCATGACTTCAACCCCTATAAATTTACGTAAAGAATGTTATATGCATATATACACAAACATATCATCTTGAACAAACTAGCTATTATATATGCCATAAAAATACTTACAGAGGACGTGCTAGGTGGGTCTATAGGATTACTCCCAACCTCTGCAGTATGAGGAGTAGGAGAAGAGAGGTTCACCACAGGTACTGTCTGAGTGGTAGTCTGAGACGCCTGCCACTTGTGAAATGCTTCCTGGAGTCTTTTATCAACTACTTCCTCGACTCTCCTATCAATTAAGGAATCTACCTATACATGGATAAAAGAAATGCTAGTTTCTGATTATTGAATTCCCTTTCACAAGAACGTTCTAAAATAAGAATAAGTTACCTCAGCTTGTGAAAGTCCTGCTTTTGGGACAGATTTACGCTGGGATGGCTCAAAGAACGCTTTGATGCCCACACCAGCGCCTGCACCCCTTACACGTCCAGGATGCTCTGGGTTACCCAGAGCAACTGTCAGTTCATCCCTTGTGCCCTGAGGGATGAATTTGCCTTCCTTCCTCTGCTCATGCAGCTCCCGCTAAGCACCATCAACAAAAATTCATAAGTAAACATAACAATAATCAATATCGATAGATTGCTCTAAAGTTTGATTTTTACCATTTTTGCAGCTACCTCAGCGGTTGCTGGCTTCGGTATCTCTCCCTTCTTGTTTTGCCTCCCAGCTATCCACATAACATGATGAGGCAGAGGTGCGGGAGTAGCAGTAGAGGACTCTGCAGTCTCCTGAGTAGAAGTAGGCTGAGTAGACTCATCCTGTAGTCTTTGGCAAATGCCTGCATATCCTCTTGGACCCATTGTATGGTCGTGCACATTCAGTGCATGCCTTGCTCGTTGAGCATCACTCTTAGCCTAGTTAGTTAGCACGTTGATTTGGTTAGTAACACTAAAGGTTAATCTTGAATAGGTGAATACATAAAAACATATATTAATTAAATTGGGAGTGGTGGCGCTTAATACCTTGAATTCATCTGTTTTTCTTTGGGTAACAAACTCCTCCCAAAAATCAGAAGTCAGGGTTTGGTGCCGCTTCGCTCTCTCTCTCTAGGGTTCTCCCGCTTCTCTCTACCCGGCGGTGCCGCTGGGGGGAGGGGGCGTCTTCTCAGGCGCGTCCTCCCCCTGGCTTATCAACTACGGCAATTGAAGCTTCGATCTACTGCTAGAGGAAAGCATCGAGCTGCGATCCAGCTGCCCCGACGGTCGCCCTCTTGGTCCTGGAAGATGCGGGTCGGACTGCGATGTGAGAGCTACGGTGTGACGAGGTTAGCGCCTTCGAGTCATCGACTCCTTCTCGTTCAAGTGAGACGAGTGGAGATGAGCCTTCCCCTGTCATCGCTCACGTCCTTTGCTCTTCCGACCCTGGCACCCGTGCCACCTTCCTCCCCGAGTTGTTCACAGCGCCGTCATCATATCCGACACTGGTTTCCCCTGGCGGCTATCACTGGGGGGAGGATGTGTCATCGACACCGTCCTCCTCCTGGCTCCAACAACCATGGCGTGACTCCCTTGTTTGATGACTCCAGCGAGCCACATGAGAAGGGATTTGGTTAGCAGCGCTCCCTGTTGCTAGCGTCAGGGCTGAATCTCAGCGATTGGGAGGTTGAGGAGACGAGCTCGGCCATGCGGCGTCCAGACCTACTTGTGATTCGGCTAGTCGACCCCTTCGACTCCATCCCGTTCAAGCGTGATGGGTGGAGAGGTTCGTTCCAAATAGATCTGTCTCTCTGTGCTACCAAATCGTCGACGCAGATGAAGGAAGGGTGCTCTCGCCCTTCTTACACAGGCACCTGGTCTGCCTCCTCCCGAGATGGTCCTGGGTCATCCAGGGCATCGATAGCCCCTTGCCTTCAACATGGACCTACTGCGGTGATAAGGTGTGCTTGGGTGCACTGCTGGGCAGTTTGGGTTCCTTCTTCCTTGGGTCCGCCGACTATGTCACCCTCGCCATCAATAGCTATATGTGGTGGCACCATTCCTGCTGGGTTCGTGCTCCTCGCCATGGATCTCATCCTCTGCAGGGGAACATCCGAACGCCCTCTTGGTGTTTGATGGAGTGCTCTGGTGCTCCAGGAGCATCATGGCCCATTCCGGCATAATCGCTGCTTGTCGGTCCTGGCATGCGGCAGTATCCTCTTGGCTAGTTGGGTGCATCGTGGCTCCTCTGTAGCTACGAGTTTGAAGGTACTCCAGGTGCTTGAGGAGGTGTCTCCGTGGATCACAGATCTCGTTCACCAACTGCTGAATGGAAGATGGTGCTGGCGCAAACCAGGAGGTAGCTTGTTGTCTCCTCTCTACTGCGTGATGGAACACTCTCAGAGTGTTTGATGATTTGCCTGATAAAGGATGGGGGCTGACCCCTACCTTATCATGCTGATTTTCTGGCTTCAATTTTGTTCAGTGTTCACCTCTGAGATTCTTAATCTGCTGGTTGATGTCTGGGGGTTCAATCCTAGATCTTTCGCCCACACCTTCAATTTGTGTTTTTAACGCCAGTTGGGGGGAGGCCTAGGAGCTGGTCCACTGGTGTTTGATTCTGCTGATTCAAGTTTTGAAGATGTGCATTACTTAACAGGCTGATGACAGGAGATAGTCCCAGTGTTCACTTAATGTGGATGCTGATGATGGTTAGACTTGCCAATATCTGAATACGTTCATATGCCCTAGTACAGATGTTGGCTGACAGTCATCTGCCCATCAAAGCTGAGTCTGCACATTTTGTGGGTAAGCATAATGATAGTGGAGCTCCTCATCTGAGATGGCTGCTGGCAGGCCAGTCTTCTTTTTGTATGTAGGCTTTGGTGTATTTTTTGTTTGGTCTTTTCTTTCTGTTTGAGGTCTTCTGTGTAAGACCTTGGGTTGTTTTGTTTGTGTTTTCTTTGGTAATCCTTTTAGAGGATTAGGGGGTGCGTTCCTTTGTACCTAAAGTTTTTGGTATCATTTAATAGCAACAGAGTTTTGGCCGACCAAAAAAACAAACTCCTCCCATTCTTTGGGGTCCAAGTAGTTCCATTGTTGTGTGGCTTCCTTCTTCCTATATTTATTTTTCAAAGAGAATACAAACAAAAATTATTAGTGTAAAGTTAGTGAAATACTAATCAATGTCTAGAATTGGAATCTATCAAGAACCTATTCTCAGCATCACGTATGTAATCTCGGGTGAGATTGGTCCTATAGTTTCTTAGGACCCTCCCACAACGTTGCATCACACATTTACGATGCAACTTTTCATCCAGATCAAATATGCTCTGCAAATTAAATAGAATATATTACTATTAACTAGTATCCTAAAAAATAGTAATCTACACAAATAGAATTACAAATAATAATAACTCACGCATAGTTCCTTCCATATGTGGTCTTTCTTCTCCTTAGGAACTCTATGCCATGATTCTAGGATAAGACTGCAATGGCTATGAGTAAGAACCCCAAGATATGAAACAAATGAGTTGCGGTTCACTCCATATGGATTTCCTTCCTGATCGAAATCCACAACCAATTTGGGTCCATTGCCCCTTTGCTGTATCAACTTGTTCATCATTATGATGCCCCTCACTTTCTCAATTTTCTTTTGCTGCTCATCAAGTGCTGTAATTTCTTCAAGGGGTACATCACCAACCTAAAATTTGATAAAAAACACACTTACATAATATAATTATAAATGAACATATAGATAGAAACCTCAGGGATATATTCTTAAAACTTACATTGTCAGGCGGTGCAAGCACGTCCTCACCCTCACGGTGATCATCAGCACGGTCCTAATCAACCATCTGATACAAGTATTAATACTTACACTTCAACAATTCATCACATTTGCAACATTATATACAAGTTCTAGCTTTATCACTCATACTCATCTTAATACTAAACTTCTAGGGTTTTCAAGAAGTCATCCTTTGTTCAACATCATAAGAATTACATAATTCAGTAATTCATCAACACAACCCTAAATAGGGAATATTGGCACCTCACACTGATCCTTATGTATATATCATATTCAATTTCAGTAAGACTCAACAAACACTTGTATAATTCATTCTAATACAATTCAAATATGATTTTATAATGTCAATTCAATCCCCAAGCATATTGACCACTGACCTGATTTTTAGGCAATATTCACATGAAATAGCATAGTCATATCCATAGAATTTCCCATGGATCGTCAATTAATCTAGGGAATACTCAACCGCCACTCCTCTCTATAGAGTTCAAACATCATTAAAAAATTAGGAAAGTTTAACAGGACGTCTAAAATGGAGTTTCCAAAACATAATTAAAATTTCAGATCAATTGGATATACCAATAAAAAGATAAAATTCAAATACTAGAATGCTATATTTCAGTTTGAATACATGGCCGATTGAGTTTATCTTGGGTAAAATCGGCCGACAAACAAGTCAAAAAATTCTTCCAACTGATATCTAATTTCTCCAAACCATGTACAAATTTCAACTAAATCCTAGTTGTATATAAAATGCTAAAAATCATTTAGTACACGACTATACTGATCAAATTTTGTATTCATATGTTACCAAAACCCTAATTTTTGTCGATTAGGATTTTCAATTCTCAAACTCTAATTATGTGAATCAAATATGTTTAAATCTTCTCATTAGTTTTAAAACATAATGATTAGATTACCATAATTAATCAAGCTTTAAACAATGTAATAATGCATTCATCAACTTGATGAATCTACATATCAAAACTTTTGAGTGGTTGAAGTAGTGAAGATGTAGCTTAAAACTACCTAGAATTCTAAAACTTGAACCGAGAGAGGATAAATATTGTGTAGAATTGATATGTAAGTATGTTGTAAACGTGAGTAATATTGTGTAGAACAAAATGTAGTTTGTCATAGAACAATACAGAATATCGATGCATGTAAACCACACATATAAAAAGAAAGCACACCGCCACAACCATAGGATTAATGGGCGTGCCTGTGATACAGGAAAAGCAAAAATAGGGGGAAGGTAAGGGGGAAACCTGATAATGGGTGTGCAGGAGGGATGGTCGTCGAGCAGAAGGGCTCCGGGCAGAGAGCTGGTCGCCGGCGTCGGGCAGAAGGTCTCCGGGCGGAGAGCTGTGGTCGGACGGTCGCCGGGCGGAGAGCTCTGGTCGGGCGTTCGCCATGCGGAGAGTGGTCGCCGACAGCGGCTGGCGGAAGCAGACGGCGGCGGAGGCGGAGGCGGAGGCGGAGGCAGAGCAGCGGAATTGTCAGAGCAATCATCGGAGCAAAAACCATAATCAGTGGAAATGAATGAAACAGAAGAGGAAGAGTCTGCCTCGCGTTGTTAAGTTTACTATAGGTGTCGATTGCTAGCAACAACCGACAATAAAAACTATACGTGTCGGTTTGCAACAAAACATCGACACTAAAGGGAGGTGAAAATTTCCGCGGTTATTCGCGCAAAAACACAATGGCGTCAGTTATAGTCACAAAACCGACGATAAAATGTGAGCAAATTTTTGTCTCACAGAAAACCTTTCGTCATCGATTTCTGTTTTAAAAACCGACGATGTATGTCAATTTTTGGTGGTAATTTTTTCTCTAGAAATTTTTGTTTTGGCGGTTACTTTTAGGTGTCGGTTTCTTATTAAGGAACCGACACTGAATAAAAGCGATACCCATGTCTGGTCGCCCTTCAGAGATTGATGTGGGCTTATTTTATACACCGACACTGTATGGTTTAGGTGTCGGTGTATGATTACAACCGACACCATTAAAAGTGACGTTATAAGCCATTTATGTAGTAATGTTGATGGTTTTAATATATGAACTTGACCCAATGGTCAAGATCTACTGTTTATTCCTCCAATTAAGTGGAATAATGGCTAATGTAATATGTTGGTCCTAATAATGTGATTTATATGGTTTCCTTTATATGATAAACTTAAGGAGCTTAAATATTGAAAATGGATGGCTTGTTTTAAATGAACAGTCGATTGTGGGTTTTATCCTACTCTCAATGGAACTTTTTGTATTGTTAATTAAGGGATGTCTAGGGTTAGATGGTGACTCTTTATAGAGCACAAATCAAGGACTTCATAGGTGGTTAATCCAAGGTGTTTACTTATGTAAACAATCAATGGTCTTGCCTTTTAAACATCTAATGGTTCTGGGTGACATTGTAGTATGGTGATATGGGTTGAATGATGATGGAACAAATGGAGGGTTACCCTTAATAAGGTAGTCTTACCTATTCACTCATATGAATAGAAGGGATGATAATCATATTGTGTTGATATGTAACCCTAATGAGGTATAGCTTGCTATACCTAGCTTTAATATAACTAAATGATGGTAATTGGGTAAGAATAGTCCTTGAATAATTAATACAATCATGGAGTACTCTCTTATTGTTGTTGAAGCCCTAGTATGCTATAACCTGATGGTTACACCTTGATTTATGTGTGGGCTCATACTTGAGAATAGTATGGAATGTGATGGTGATGCTTCACCTTATGCATCCATGATCCAGTGGGGATGGCGTGAGTTAGGGTTTGGGTATGTGCTGATTAGTAACATTAATATAATTTATCTTGTAAACCTAACTCTAATGCAAATAGATAAATATGAGTATTCATGTTTAACATTCTTATATGATGGAATGATGGTGGAATAACATCCTTACTATGATCATAACCTTGATATGTTAATTGGTGGTTATCATAGCCACATGATTGATACTTTCTTATGATAAAAATGTGCATAATGAATATGATGAGAGTTAATCGTATCTAGATTCCTTGCATGTTGATGTAATAAAGGAATGTTCTTAATATTAATATAGCCCTGCTATGATTGTTTATGAATATCTCCTAGCTCATTAATGCAATATTGTGATGATCTGGTGTGTTATATGTAAGTGATGTTGTTGAGCCTTGTTATAAGGCATGGAAAGATAATGATGATCTTATAGGGAATAGTATGATCGTCTTAATGACCTTTGGGCATGGTTGAGCCCTAAATGAGGTGTAATTCTCTTGTGTTGATAAGGGTTGATACCCTATGACATAGTGGAAATGATTTATATCTTGTGGTAGTATGATGACTAGTGTGGTCTCATGAATGGCAAGTGAATAGTACCATGTGATGATGAGATGAGAAATTATGTTTCACACATTTTATATCTTTTGAAGTTTTGATATTTATATGCTTGTTAGAAGTGAATTAGGGTTTGTATGTCTACTTGTTTCATGCAGCCTTAATTCACCCAATTGGCATAACTAATCAAGTGAAACTCTAATCATGTAGTGCCATGTGCCATAGATCCATCTGATTGTCAGAACTTGCCAGATGGTGAAATGAGTATTCCTAAGGGAAACTCAGAGCGCATATTGATGAGTATGCAGGGTGCTTGTCATCCTGAATTCAAGTGTTTAGGGAGGATGACTGCGGTCATACCTAGCCCTCAGTTTGAGAACGCCTACGGTCATGTATCAATGATTATATATGTTATGATATTCGAGGACAACTGTGGTTGTACCTCGGATGGTAGGGTATGCGTACCCACCTCCTTTCACTAGTGTCGTGACCTATACTAAGTGTGGCAACACATCCCATTATCACACAGATAACGAGGTGTTACGCGAAAACGTGCGGAAAACACCATAACCACAGATTATCAAAACACGGGTTAATTAAAACCGATTGCGGAAAACTGATAAACTGTGAAACTATTACTTTCCAGCCCTCATCCTGCATAGAAACATGTCATATAAATATGTACATACACAAGATCTGACACGTGTCCACAGCTTAGGAACAACTGTTCATCTATCACATGAGTTCACCACCTGTTCATATATACATAAAGGCCCACATCCGGCCAACAGCAGGATATACAGATATCATCGAACGATCATCGTGAAACAACGTCAAAACACTGCCAAGGACCTGAGAGTACAGGGATGACTCTAGACTCTACTACCAAACATCCAAAACAGCAGCATGTCCATCGCTTGCCTTCTACTGCTCCTCAAGCTGCTCGTCTGCAACACTACAACCACGACCACGTCTACCTCGACCACCTAAAAAGGGTGTAAACCAGCGGAGTGAGACAATTGAACAATTGTCCCAGCGGGAAACATAGCTCCCCACCGCAACTACGGAACCTCAGCAAAAATAAACCATAACATCAATTACAACATGAGCAGATATATCAGAAGCAGTTATATATATAGTAAGATCATTCTTACCGGCAAGCATACCAGCTGTACTAAAGCATAAAACCAGATGTCTTTCAAAGGAACATGACTATCAAGATGAGATATATCAACATGTAACAGGATTATTAGAACAGAATATAATGCCATATAACCTGATTATCAAGATAAGGTAGATTCCCACATGACCTGCAAGGTATAACGGAATATTACACAAACAAGGCCTCAACCAATGTTTCGTATTTGATATGACTAGTAAATACTAAACAGCTGTATTACATTTTATTATGCCCTGAGGATTTGAACCGTACCGTTCAAATCCAACCTTCGGTTACGAAACCCAAGTCGGTGTCATACAAGGTCAATGGGAGAGTCGGACTCCACGACCTCCCACCTCATGGTCAGTACATGAGTACAACACAAGCAGGACCGCAGTCACATGCTGAAGTGGTCTAAGCCACAGGGTTAGCTCCATAGGCTACCCATTCTCTAGCCCGCCTTGGTACAGGTCACGGCGCTAGTAAAACTGAGCCACGGGCCTGATCACCGTGCTCTGAGCCATGAACGCATTCATGCTCCATACATCACATATCCTGAGCCATGGGCCTGTTCACCATGCTCTACACACATATCTGAGTCTGCAACCGAAGTTACACTCTTACCTCCTCATTTTCAGGCTCGGAGCAACCTACACATATTCAACAATATGCTCTTCCAGGTTAACCCGTAGGAAAACCCGTTTCACCATCACCAAGTCCTTACGATGATGGATCTATGGCCAGGGCAAACTACATGATATATTTCATTGGGATTAATTAGTATCTTTTAAATGGATTGCAAGATTCAACCAAGTTATATAACATGCAAGATATAACGGAAAGTAAAGAACATTATATTATGATCTAATCATATCAACCTGATCCATCTTAAGGATCCAACATCACATGTTATCACTTGGCCTCTTGCCAACCATCCAGACCCATCTCAAGGATCATCACATATCACAGGGTCTCAATCCTTCATCATGCAGTGCCTTTGTCTCTTAAGGCTCACATCATCATCAAGGGATAGACATATCACATGCATACACTTATAGAGAAATTATCAAAGTAATGTTATCATTACATATGTCACATAGCCCTTTCATGGCTAAGTCATCACCTGCAAGGTTAAGGTATGCAATAATTGTAGATTCAAGATAAGGACTATGCTCGCTATCATGAAATATCATTCAAGATAATCTACTTATCAATATGACAGTTATTTGGTAATCAAGTATGTTAAGTACATCATTAAACAACCATACTGATACTTACCCTTATATCAAGATTGTACAAACAATCAGGGTATATAGAGATCATGTTGTGTTTAGAGAACCAACACTATTATTAACAAAGTTATTACTATGTCATCAACTTATTGTCATCTTTATCATGAAGCAACCTTTAACATAACTGTCACTTAGCATCATTATTACCAACGTTATTATCATTAAACAAACTATTAGAGTAGTTATCATCATCTTCATTATCATTAATAATTAAGCATAACAGGTCACATCATGCATCTATTACATGAGGGCTATCATCATATACATTACTATCATTAGCATCCTTATTATTTGCAAGGCAACATATTACATATTGATGGTATCACAAACACCACCATCGTTTTATTAGTTAATGGATAAACATCCACTTCTATCACATAAGGGACCGTCACCAAAGAAACTCATACCCTCACTATAGCCTCTCAACCCTCATCTATAGCCTATCACCCAACATGGGTATCGACCACCATACTAACCCTATCGGCCATCATGGCCCAAGGCATGTCGCCCAACATGGTATCGGCCACCATGGTATCGGCCATCAGGGCTCAAAACCTATCGTCTAACATGCCATCAACCATATCGGCCAACATGGGCACAAGGCATGACGCCCACCAAGCTTATCGGCCAACACACTAAGATCACTCTATCACCCATCATGGGCAAGGGTATCGTCCAACATGCTACTAAACCCTATCGGCCTACATGGATATCAGCCAACACAAGGGAGAGGTATCGTCCACCAAGGTACTAACCCTATCGTCCATAAGGCACATCAGCCGATCGTCCAACAAAGAACCCTACTATGTCGTGCAACATGAGAGCAAGGGTGTTGCCCAACACCAAGAGCATTAACCAAAACACAAGGGACATCACTAAGTCTCTCATCATATCGGCCAACCAGACCTTAGCTCACTCCATCGCCCATCAAGGTGCCATGTCGGCCACCAAAGAGAGCACCATGTCGCCCAACATGCAAGCTAGGTCAACCTATCGACCTCCAACTTCAAGGAACTCCAACCCTAAAGCATCATAACGTTCAACTTAAGGGCAAGTGTGTCGCCCAACACACCCACAAGGAAGGGGTATCGCCCAACCCTAGGTCACCTTCAACCTCCAACTCAAGGGAGCCCCAAACCCTAGAAAGCAAGGTACACAAAGGAACCCTAAACCCTAAGGGAGATGTCGGCCACCAAGGTACACTAGCAAGGTACAAAAGCAAGGAGCTAAGCTAAACTACTACATGCATAAGATCAAGCAAGAGGTAAAAGAGTTAGGGTTAGAAGCTATGCAACCCACCTTAAGCTCCAAGGAAGAAGATGCTCTTTGAGCTCCAAGGTTGTCGGCCACCAAATCTACAAAGCACTCCAAAGTCCAAAGCTATTGTCCACCAAGCTGCTCCAGGAAGGTGTATCGGCCACCACTTCAGCTCCAAGGAAGCGTATCGGCCAACACAAGCAAGATGGAGAGGGGTATCGTGCACCAAGGGTGGAGGAGAGACCAAAGGACCAAAGGAGACTAAGGCAAGGAGAAGAGCTACCTATATAGGAAGAAGGGGAGGAGAAACCAAGGTACAACCATGCTATGTGTCGTCCACCCAAGGGACACTTGTCCAAGATGCAAACCAAGTGTCCATCAAACATGGTCAAAGTTGGACCAAGCAACATGGGCGACACCACTAGCAACTCTACTGGGCGACACACCAAGCCACTGGGTGACACACCACCCCTAGGTCGACACAAACCAACCTAGGGCGACACACTCTACTCCTTGGGCGACACAAGGCTCAAGAAAGCCCAAACAAGGAACTCCAAGGCCCAAACAAGCTCAACTCAGGCCCAAAGGACTCAAACAACAAGCCCAAGCCTTCCTCTCAACCCTAGAGGAAGAAAAGAGGGAAAACATCTCACAAGATGGCAAACTTGCCCACAAAACCCTAAACTTGGGTTATTTGCAAGTAGCCCCTCGAACTCTCAACAAAGCACAACCAAACCCTAATCACCACTAAAGGTGATTAGCAAGCACCAAAGCACCAAGATCAAGCAAAACAAACAGGGTAAACCCTAAACGTAGGTCAGGGTCCTTACATCCATAAACCTCTACAAAAGGATTTCGTCCCTGAAATCCGAAGAGAAAAGCGAGGGATACTTCTTCCTCATCTCTTCCTCAAGCTCCCACATGGCTTCCTCAACACCACGGTGATGCCAAAGGACCTTCACAAGAACTAGATCATTTCTCTTCAACTTCTTGACTCTTCTGTCAAGGATCATCATAGGACCCTCTTCATAAGTCACATCTTTGTCAAGCTCAACTTCAACTGGTTGTATCACTGTTCCTGTATCCGGATGACTTTTCTTCAGCATACTGACATGGAACACTGGATGTAACCTGTGCAACTCTGGGGGTAACTCTAACTCGTAGGACACCTTGCCAACATGTGCGATGACTGAGTAAGGCCCCATATATCTGGGAGCTAACTTACCTTTCCGTCCAAACCTCAGCACACCTTTCCACGGAGAGACTTTAAGATACACCTTGTCTCTCACCTGGAACTCCAAAGGTCGTCGACGATTATCTGCATAAGACTTCTGCCTATCTTGTGCCGCTTTCAACTGTTGTTGTATCACCTTGATCTTTTCTGTCGTCTGCTGTACTAACTCAGGACCCAAAAGCTGATATTCACCTGATTCATACCAACACAAAGGGGATCTGCACTTCCTTCCATACAAAGCCTCATAGGGAGCCATGTCAATGCTCCGCTGATAGCTATTGTTGTAGGCAAACTCTATCAAACTGAGATGTACGTCCCAACTGCCTAGGAACTGCAAAACACAAGCACGAAGAAGATCCTCCAAAGTCTGAATAGTCCTCTCAGACTGTCCATCTGTCTGCGGGTGGAAAACGGTACTGAACTTCAACTGCGTTCCCATCGCCCTGTGCAACTGTTCCCAAAAACGACTTGTAAACTGAGGGCCTCTATCAGAAACTATCGTTGCTGGCACACCATGCAAATGAACTATCTCATCCACATATACTCGAGCGAGCTTTTCAGCTGTATACGTGGTCTTCACAGGTATGAAATGGGCAGACTTCGTTAATCTGTCCACTATCACCCAAATGGAATCATGATTCCTAGTTGTCCTGGGTAGACCAACTACGAAATCCATGGTTATATGATCCCATTTCCACTGCGGTATAGGCAAAGGTTGCAACGTACCTGCCAGATTTTGATGCTCAGCCTTTACTTGCTGACATACCGCACACCTTGCCACAAACTCAACTACATCTTTCTTCAGGCCGGGCCACCAATACAAGTCCTTCAGACTATGGTACATCTTGGTGACACCTGGATGCATAGAATACATCGACGTGTGTGCTTCCTCAAGCACCAACTCCCTCAGATTATCAGCATCTGGAACCACCATCCTATTATGATAGCAAATCACTCCATCCTCAGACTCATGAAACCCATCACGCTTTTCGCTGCCAAACTCTGATCTGATTAGCTGTACTGTATCATCTGTTTGCTGTGCATCCTTGATCTGCTGTCTCAACGTGGGCTTGATTTGCATCTGTGCTAAAAGTCCAGCTAACGAGGAAACCTCCATCTGTACGTTCATCTGCCGCAAGGAGACTAACATGTCCCGCCTGTGGCATACCAAAGAACTCATCTGTGCCTTCTTGGGAGAAGAAGACTTTCTACTAAGCGCATCCGCTACCACATTCGCCTTACCAGGATGATACTCGATAGTGCAATCATAATCATTGATCAACTCCATCCACCGACACTGTCGCATGTTCAACTCTTGCTGTGAGAAGATGTACTTCAGATTCTTGTGATCCGTAAAGATCTGGCACACTTCCCCATAAAGATAGTGTCTCTAAATCTTTAAGGCATGAACCACTGCCGCCAGCTCCAAGTCATGGGTCGGATAGTTCTCCTCATGCTTCTTGAGCTGTCGCGAGGCAAAAGAAACCACATGATCTTCCTGCATCAGCACACAACCCAAACCTTTCTTGGACGCATCACAGAAAACAACATAGCCTTTTCCAGATTCTGGCAAGATCAACACTGGAGCACTGGTTAGCTTTTCCTTCAAACTTTGGAAAGCTTGCTGACATCGATCATTCCAAACAAAAGGTACATCCTTCCTGGTCAACTTCGTCATCGGTAGAGCTATCGAACTGAAGTCCTTGATAAACCTCCGGTAGTATCCTGCTAGACCAAGGAAACTACGAACTTCCGTCGGCGTCTTCGGTTGTTCCCAATCCGCAACGGATTCCACTTTCTTCGGATCTACTTTGACTCCTTCAGCAGATATCACATGACCTAAGAAAGTCACTTCATCCAACTAGAACTCACACTTACTAAACTTAGCATACAACTGATGTTGACGAAGGAGAGTCAACGCTTGACGAAGATGTTGCTCATGCTCTAGCCGGTTCCGACTATAGATCAAGATGTCATCTATAAAAACTACAACAAACTGATCTAAGAACGGACGAAACACTCTGTTCATCAGGTCCATGAAAGCAGCAGGTGCATTGGTTAATCCAAACGGCATAACCACAAACTCAAAATGACCATACCTCGTCCTAAAGGCTGACTTTGGTATGTCATCCGCCTTTATCCTCAACTGATGATATCCAGACCGTAGATCGATCTTCGAAAACACTGTAGCATAATGCAACTGATCGAACAGGTCATCTATCCTCGGCAACGGGTACTTATTCTTGATCGTGACCTTGTTCAACTGTCGGTAGTCTATACACAACCGCATCGAACCATCCTTCTTCTTAACGAACAACACGGGAGCACCCCAAGGTGACGTGCTCGGTCTGATGAAACCTTTCTCCAACAACTCTTGTAACTGCTTCTTCAACTCTACCATCTCTGCTGGAGCCATCCTATAAGGTGTCTGTGCAATCGGCTGCGTTCCTGGAACCAGATTGATCTCAAAATCGATCTCTCGGGGTGGAGGAACACCAGGAAACTCCTCGGGAAACACATCTGCAAACTCTCAGACCACTGACACTTCTTCAAGGTTAAGGCCTTTCGCCTTGGTATCCACAACAGTATCCACAACGTGAGCTAAGAACGCCTCACATCCTTGTCGCAACAACCTATCTGCCACCATAGTTGACACCAGACACGTCAGAAGAATCTTCCTATCTCCTTGGAAGATCCTCTTCTCTCCAGCAACATCAAACACCGCCTGCTTGGAACCACAGTCCAAGACAACCTTATACTTCTCTAAGGTATCCATCCCAAGGATAACATCGAAACCATGCATTTCAAGTGGTATGAGATCCACCTGAATGCTGTGTCCCGAAAAAGACAAGACACAAGATGGACACTCTTCTCGAAGCAAAGAGGAACCATCAAGAGGGGTTTCTAACAACAAGCTATCCTTCCTACAACTAACATGTAGATGACAGTTTTCAAGCATACTATAGGCGATAAAAGAGTGTGTAGCACCCGGGTCAACCAGAACAGATATAAAGCAAGAAGAAGACATATCAGAATGAAATAACTCCATCTGACCTGTCACCACTCGCGGGTTGACTATCGCCTCCGGCTGATTCATGGCATAGAATCGAGCCGTTGCTTGCTGTCCACGACCTCTGTTCCCTTGAGCAGATGATCCAGCTTGAGACGCTTGACCGCATCCTTGTCCTCTGCTACCACTGGGCTGTGGTCTCTCAGACTTCTGGAAACTCTGCCTCGGTTGCTGCGTCACTTCAACATCTCTATTCGGGCAATTGAACTTCCAATGCCCGAATTGACCATAGAGATGACATGCTCTATTGTCAACTCGTGGCCTAGATGGCCCTGTCACTGCCACCAAAGCTGAACTGGGCGCCTTGGACGGTGAAGAAACATAACCTTTTCCCTTACTCGGAGACCACTGAGATGGTACACCAGAACTTCTCATCACTGACGGTGCTGAAAACCTGGGCTTCTTAAAGCCACCAAACCTTCGTCCTTGAAACTGAGCAGGTCTTTTAAGAGACACCGACTCTCTTTTCTCCCTCACTGTCCTCTCGATCCGTCGAACTGATTCCACAAACGTAGCAAACCGCTCTCGGTTTTCCAGCGCAGACACAGGGGTTGTCAACTCAGCACTCAAACCCTTCTCAAAATGTCTGATCCGTTCATTATCTGTCGCCGCCATGTGAGGACAGAACCTCAACAGATCCATAAACTTAGCTTCATACTCAGTGATGTTCATCGTTCCTTGCCGCAACTTCTCAAACTGACTGATCTTCTCATCCAGGTACGTCTTCGGAAAGTATCTGGTGACAAACTCGCGCCGAAACACTTCCCAACAGATCACCTCACCAGGCCGCTTCTCTTCCTCGATGGTCCACCAGTGACCAGCACTACCCTTCAAAAGGTAGACAACATGCTTTACTTTGTCTGCTTTGGGGATGTCGAGGATCCGGAAAGCCTTTTCAAGACTCGTCAGCCACAGATATGCATCCGCTGGATCAGCCGTTCCAGCATAATCTGAAGCTCCGACTCGGCGAAGCCGCTCAAAGGTCTTCCCAATACCCGATGCTTCTCCATGGGGAACCTGTGCTCGCGGAGGAGGCACTGGTAATCGCTCAACCATGAGATTCATCATAGCCATTAACTGCCCCATAAGCTGTTGGTAAGCAGGGTGTTCAAGTATGGCTGGGTCAGGTTGGGGGACCTCAGGCACCCAATCTTCATGTGCCTGTCTATCTGCTCCATCAACCGATGCAACATCACTATGCTCAGGAGCATGTTCTTTGTGGTTTCCAGACATCTTGGCTTTTCTTCTGCTTAGGGCAGAAGATTTTTTGTAAGATAACCTGGAAAACTCATAAGAACAGACTCAACCTAGTCCTAGATCCCTGTAGACTCAGCGAACCTAAAGCTCTGATACCAAGACTTGTGGCAACACATCCCATTATCACACAGATAACGAGGTGTTACGTGAAAACGTGCGGAAAACACCATAACCACAGATTATCAAAACACGGGTTAATTAAAACCGATTACGGAAAACTGATAAACTGTGAAACTATTACTTTCCAGTCCTCATCCTGCATAGAAACATGTCATAGAAATATGTACATACACAAGATCTGACACGTGTCCACAGCTTAGGAACAGTTGTTCATCTATCACATGAGTTCACCACCTGTTCATATATACATAAAGGCCCACATCCGGCCTACAGCAGGATATACAGATATCATCAAACGATCATCGTGAAACAACGTCAAAACACTGCTAAGGACTTGAGAGTACATGAATGACTCTAGACTCTACTACAAAACATCCAAAACAGCAGCATGTCCATCGCTTGCCTTCTACTGCTCCTCAAGCTGCTCGTCCGCAACACTACAACCACGACCACGTCTACCTCAACCACCTAAAAAGGGTGTAAACCAGCGGAGTGAGACAATTGAACAATTGTCCCAGCGGGAAACATAGCTCCCCACCGCAACTACGGAACCTCAGCAAAAATAAACCATAACAGCAATTATAACATGAGCAGATATATCAGAAGCAGTTATATATATAGTAAGATCATTCTTACCGGCAAGCATACCAGCTGTACTAAAGCGTAAAACCAGATGTCTTTCAAAGGAACATGACTATCAAGATGAGATATATCAACATGTAACAGGATTATTAGAATAGAATATAATGCCATATAACCTGATTATCAAGATAAGGTAGATTCCCACATGACCTGCAAGGTATAACGGAATATTACACAAACAAGGCCTCAACCAATGTTTCGTATTTGATATGACTAGTAAATACTAAACGGCTGTATTACATTTTATTATGCCCTGAGGATTTGAACCGTACCGTTCAAATCCAACCTTCGGTTACGAAACCCAAGCCGGTGCCATACAAGGTCAATGGGAGAGCCGGACTTCACGACCTCCCACCTCATGGTCAGTACATGAGTACAACACAAGCAGGACCGCAGTCACATGCTGAAGTGGTCTAAGCCATAGGGTTAGCTCCATAGGCTACCCATTCTCTAGCCCGCCTTGGTACAGGTCACGACGCTAGTAAAACTGAGCCACGGGCCTGATCACCGTGCTCTGAGCCATGAACGCATTCATGCTCCATACATCACATATCCTGAGCCATGGGCATGTTCACCATGCTCTACACACATATCTGAGTCTGCAACCGAAGTTACACTCTTACCACCTCATTTTCAGGCTCGGAGCAACCTACACATATTCAACAATATGCGCTTCCAGGTTAACCCGTAGGAAAACCCGTTTCACCATCACCAAGTCCTGACGATGATGGATATATGGCCAGGGCAAACTACATGATATATTTCATTGGGATTAATTAGTATCTTTTAAATGGATTGCAAGATTCAACCAAGTTATATAACATGCAATATATAACGGAAAGTATAAAACATTATATTATGATCTAATCATATCAACCTGATCCATCTTAAGGATCCAACATCACATGTTATCACTTGGCCTCTTGCCAACCATCCAGACCCATCTCAAGGATCATCACATATCACAGGGTCTCAATCCTTCATCATGCACTGCCTTTGTCGCTTAAGGCTCACATCATCATCAAGGGACAAACATATCACATGCATACACTTATAGAGCAATTATCAAAGTAATGTTATCATTACATATGTCACATAGCCCTTTCATGGCTAAGTCATCACCTGCAAGGTTAAGGTATGCAATAATTGTAGATTCAACATAAGGACTATGCTCGCTATCATGAAATATCATTCAAGATAATCTACTTATCAATATGACAGGTATTTGGTAATCAAGTATGTTAAGTACATCATTAAACAACCATACTGATACTTACCCTTATATCAAGATTGTACAAACAATCAGGGTATATAGAGATCATGTTGTGTTTACAGAACCAACACTATTATTAACAAGGTTATTACTATGTCATCAACTTATTGTCATCTTTATCATGAAGCAACCTTTAACATAACTGTCACTTAGCATCATTATTACCAACGTTATTATCATTAAACAAACTATTAGAGTAGTTATCATCATCTTCATTATCATTAATAATTAAGCATAACAGGTCACATCATGCATCTATTACATGAGGGATATCATCATATACATTACTATCATTAGCATCCTTATTATTTGCAAGGCAACATATTACATATTGATGGTATCACAAACACCACCATCATTTTATTAGTTAATGGATAAACATCCACTTCTATCACATAAGGGACCGTCACCAAAGAAACTCATACCCTCACTATAGCCTCTCAACCCTCATCTATAACCTATCACCCAACATGGGTATCGACCACCATACTAACCCTATCGGCCATCATGGCCCAAGGCATGTCGCCCAACATGGTATCGGCCACCATGGTATCGGCCATCAGGGCTCAAAACCTATCGTCTAACATGCCATCAACCATATCGGCCAACATGGGCACAAGGCATGACGCCCACCAAGCTTATCGGCCAACACACTAAGATCACTCTATCGCCCATCATGGGCAAGGGTATCGTCCAACATGCTACTAAACCCTATCGGCCTACATGGATATCGACCAACACAAGGGAGATGTATCGTCCACCAAGGTACTAACCCTATCGGCCATAAGGCACATCAGCCTATCGTCCAACAAAGAACCCTACTATGTCATGCAACATGAGAGCAAGGGTGTTGCCCAACACCAAGAGCATTAACCAAAACACAAGGGACATCACTAAGTCTCTCATCATATCAGCCAACCAGACCTTAGCTCACTCCATCGCCCATCAAGGTGCCATGTCGGCCACCAAAGAGAGCACCATGTCGCCCAACATGCAAGCTAGGTCAACCTATCGACCTCCAACTTCAAGGAACTCCAACCCTAAAGCATCATAACATTCAACTTAAGGGCAAGTGTGTCGCCCAACACACCCACAAGGAAGGGGTATCGCCCAACCCTAGGTCACCTTCAACCTCCAACTCAAGGGAGCCCCAAACCCTAGAAAGCAAGGTACATAAAGGAACCCTAAACCCTAAGGGAGATGTCGGCCACCAAGGTACACTAGCAAGGTACAAAAGCAAGGAGCTAAGCTAAACTACTACATGCATAAGATCAAGCAAGAGGTAAAAGAGTTAGGGTTAGAAGCTATGCAACCCGCCTTAAGCTCCAAGGAAGAAGATGCTCTTTGAGCTCCAAGGTTGTCGGCCACCAAAGCTCCAAAGCACTCCAAAGTCCAAAGCTATCGTCCACCAAGCTGCTCCAGGAAGGTGTATCGGCCACCACTTCAGCTCCAAGGAAGCGTATCGGCCAACACAAGCAAGATGGAGAGGGGTATCGTGCACCAAGGGTGGAGGAGAGACCAAAGGACCAAAGGAGACTAAGGCAAGGAGAAGAGCTACCTATATAGGAAGAAGGGGAGGAGAAACCAAGGTACAACCATGCTATGTGTCGTCCACCCAAGGGACACTTGTCCAAGATGCAAACCAAGTGTCCACCAAACATGGTCAAAGCTGGACCAAGCAACATGGGCGACACCACTAGCAACTCTACTGGGCGACACACCAAGCCACTGGGCGACACACCATCCCTAGGTCGACACAAACCAACCTAGGGTGACACACTCTACTCCTTGGGCGACACAAGGCTCAAGAAAGCCCAAACAAGGAACTCCAAGGCCCAAACAAGCTCAACTCAGGCCCAAAGGACTCAAACAACAAGCCCAAGCCTTCCTCTCAACCCTAGAGGAAGCAAAGAGGGAAAACATCTCACAAGAAGGCAAACTTGCCCACAAAACCCTAAACTTGGGTTATTTGCAAGTAGCCCCTCGAACTCTCAACAAAGCACAACCAAACCCTAATCACCACTAAAGGTGATTAGCAAGCACCAAAGCACCAAGATCAAGCAAAACAAACAGGGTAAACCTTAAACGCAGGTCAGGGTCCTTACACTATGGATGGACTAGGATGTTAGCAGCTTGACCTTATGTCTCATTGTGGCAGACCCGTACTGACCGGGGGTGGAGAAGATCTTAGGAGTCTGGATCTTCCTAGATATTGTATGGAATTGATTTTGACTTAGCAGTGGTCAGTTGGATTTTGAGTGGTATCCTCAATTTACTCATGGCATAATAAAAGATGTAAGATAGTTGTGTAGCATATTTGTTTAGGGTTATACACAATGTTTCACATTGGATGATAACCCTTGTTTGTTATCTTTACATAAAGATGATGCTTAGTGCAACTAAGAGATAATAGATATACTTATGTTGTGGATATGCTTAAGATTGTAGATGCATACATATAGTAGCCATGCTTATGTTGATAACTATACAACTACTTCTGATTATAATCATGATGTTAACTATCTCATGTTGTTAGTTATGTTTAGCATGCTAGCCATGCCTTTGTAACTAGAGATGCATATACTGCTAATTATGCTTATCCAGGTAGTTGTGCTTATGTTGTTAGCTCTTCTTATGATGTTGATATGTTCAACCAATTAGACATGCTCATATTGTTAGCTATGCTATGTTACTAGATTTGCTCATGATGCTAGAACTGCATTTGCTACTGAATTGCTTATATTGTCAACAAGATAAAGGATGATAGTCTGGATAATGATGATAGTTATTATCTACTCCTTTATGTATTTTGTTAATCGTCAATATTGCTGATCTTATTTGTTATCTCTGATTAAAGTGCTTAACTGTTTAATTGCTTAAAATGTTGTAATCATTAAATGTTGCTGGAGGTTATATCTCTTGCTAGGACATGGGTCTCACCCTTTTGGTTTGCCACATTTTTTTAGGTAATCAGAAGTGACAAAAATAAACATGTGTCAGCAAAGAGGAGCTATAGTAATGAATCTTTGATAAAGTTGATTAGATGTCTAGTGTGTCCTAGATTCATCCTTGTACTCTCAGGTCTGGGTGAGAAAAATGTTGTATATGGTGTTTCAAACGAATCAGACTTTTGTTAGCATATTAATACTTGTTTGTGTGGCATATATGAATATTGTTCTCCTGTGTATATATGTGGTGGCTAAGATGACAGAACAATTTGTATTAAATTCATGGCATAGTATGGATATATGAAAGATGTTGGGCTCTTATGCAAATATTTATGAGTGGGTGTTGACGTTGAAATCAGTTTTAATTTACCCATATTTTTGGGTATGTGATTAATTAGTGATTGATTGTGTTTTATATTTTGAGTAATCTCGTTTAGTGTAACAAGTTCTTACTAGTTGGTATCAGAGCTTTATGTTCACTGAGTCTATAGGGACACTAGGACTTAGGACTAGGATGATGTCTAAGTTAGGAATATGACATAAAAATATGATGCATACTACCTAATCTCAGTATTTGGGTGCCCTGGACAGGTATTCAATTATTGAAGAAAAGATAAGTATGGAACTCTTAGATTGTTATCTTTTTGATTACTCTGATCAAGTAGTCATTTTGAGACAATCTAAAGAGCATAAAGAATAACAAATCATGGTGTGAATATCTCAATCCTATCTTAAAGAAGATGGGAATTGCATCATAATCTATCAAAAATTGAATGTTTGGTAACTATAAGAGAAAGATACAACACCATAAAATCTAAATCGGAATACAAATAAGGAAAATAGGAGTTCTTGAAGATGTTATTCAAGAATAAAATAAAGTAAAAGACAGATAAATTTATGCTTATAAAGTGATTCAAGGTATGAAATCTACATAAGATGGAGAGAACTCCAATGATAAGTATATAATGAGAAGATAAATGAGAACCTGAGTTAATCTTAGACCAACCTATGTGTGTAAGAAAGTGTTAATGTAAAATAAGCATGGCATTTGAAAGAAATTAAGATAGATGAACCGTATTTAATGAAGAAAATGTGGAATATGATGATTTACTTGTTGATAAGTGGTTGAAAAACATAATAAAATAAGAGAACATTCCCAAGTGGGATAAATAGTCATAAAGGAAGGAGTAATGAGATACATTAATCATGATGATTCCTATGCTAATGGCAAGGAACCCGAAATGAAAAAGGTAAAATGATACATAAGAAGTTGGAACCTGCATAATGAAAATAGAATCGGTTACCTTTTTGCTAGTGACCGTTGAACGATGTTGCTATGATGTGGAAAGTGTGTTTCCCTTTGTGTCTTTCTTTTCTAGGGAATAACTTTCAAGTGTATCATTTCCACTTGGTATGTGTGGATTCATTGTAAACATGAGGGTGGATAGATTATTATAGCATAAGGTTGTTTGGACTATGGTTCCAAGACCATAAATCTTGTGATGATTTTGCTTTTGAGCCTTCCAATAATTAGGAAGACTCCTCTTATATGTCTTGATATTTGTTATGTTGGTAAAAGTAGATGATATAAGGATGTGAGTTGCTTATAGCACATGAGGTGGATACCAAGGTAATGAATCCTAGTATCCAAGATGTATTAATAATATGAGAAATATGTGAAAGTTGGAGATGTTTATAAAATGAACATTCCAAGCATTCCTCTTCCGTAGAGAGAGAGGGAGAGAGAGTTGATGATGACCCTCTAAATGTTGTTTGGAAGGAAAAATAAAAGTGATTCTATAATGTTGTGTATGGTTTAGTGATAGTTGGGCAAGACTACTATCAAGGATAGACGGTTTGTTGATTAATAGATATGTGATAATGTGTTCCTTTAAGATAAACCTATGATAAAATATCAATGCATAAGAGTTAGATTGGATGACATAATTCACATGACCATGATGAGTTTAGAGTTATGTCCTTTAGACTAACCAATGTACTAATAGACTTTATGAATAGGAGGAATAGAGTATTCAAGTAATGTCTTACAAGTTGTAGCAAGCTTTGAATGATGAAATGTCAAAGTATTTCAAATATGGTCAAAAATATGATCAATATTTCTTCAAAAACCTTAGGGTTTCCAAAGCAACAATAACTATGAGAACAAGTTGAACAAGAGTGACATGGGGTTGATTAAATTTCTTTATGGGATCATGATATGTCTTCTAAGTAGGTTGTGTAAATCCTAGTACGGTGAAGATAGTGTTGTTGTTTCACCCCTAACAAGGTTGAATAGGAATGATGTTTCCTTATATGGAATGCTAGCTGCCAGTGCCAGCATTTCTTTTGATGTTGAAAAAAGAACTGATAAGAGTTCTAGTGTCAGTATATAAACAAAGGATGGATACATTGCTTTTTTTTATGCTTCAAGGAATGGTGTGGGATACATGCTATGATTGGTAAAAAGCTAGCAAGTATGACTTTTGAGTAATGTGTTGATACAATAGATATAATTTTAGGATGATATCTAGAATTTAAAGTTGAACATTACTACTAGAGTTGTACAAATGGCACAACAAGTTTCTACATTCAATAAGAGAATGTCTTCTTAGGTGGGGATTTTTGTGCTGACCCAAGAGGATATATGTATGAATGATATGACATCACCATGATATGCAAGTAACCATGTGAAGGTAATAGGATAAGGTGCAAAGGAAGTAACCATGTTTGTTTACCTTGGATTTTGGGGGCAAAATCCATGTTAGGGGTTTATAGTTGTAAGGCCCCTAAACTTGCTTAATGAGTTGAATGAGCTTAATTACCATAATTGAATGCTTAGAATCCTAATATAACCTTTTTATATGTTTTGAAATTATAAGAAAAGATTAAGTTTCAAATTTGGTCCAATTTGGACACTGTTTGAGCAAGTTATGCAATTTTCTGTATATTTTGGACTTTTCTACAATTTACCCAATTGAGGGATTTTCTTTGCAATTTGTCACATACATTATGTTCATTAGACTTTATATTATCATTATTGATATTTTTGAGCCATGGGACTCCTATTTGATCCATGGTTTGAAGGTGTTTTCATCAAGGGTATTTTAGGGTTTACCCCTTCACAGATGAGCTACTTTTAGTAGCTATCAACTAATGAATTATGTGATTGGCTGGGAATTTCGACAAAGTAAATCTAAGAAGGTTAATAGGGATGGTGGGGGATCTTCTTTTGTGTGTGTTTGTATATTCTCAATAGTTTAAGGCCATAAACACATGGGGAAGCTACTTTTACACCTCATGCTTGCTTCTATCCTTACCCATGGGCTATATTTGCCTCTTCCTTGCCCAAATATGAAACTATGCTTTCTTTATCTTTACTCTAACCTGGATCAACGAATTCACTCTATTTTTCTGCAGAACCAACTGCTCTAAGGTAGAATACAACCCCTTTTTGGAGAAGAAAGTCTCCTATGGCTCCATCTAGCCCTACTAAGGGTTTCCAAGGTCATCTTCTAGGGAATTCGACCAAGGAAAGTTGTTTTATTCCTTCCTTCTTAGTTTTTCATGCTCTTCTCCTTCCTTAGACCTTCCTCCAGGTCGGAACCTTGCTGTTCCATGGTAAAATTTTCTCTAAAGCTCTAAAACCCTACCTTTCTTGCTCCTTATGTTTAGGGTTTGCTCATTTGATGAAGAAAGGTGCTAGATGGATGAATTCATAGCTTATTCTTGGATTTTCTACCCCACCTGATCGATGTTTCTTCTGTGTGGGGTTTCATCTTCTCATTATAGGCAAGTTTTATAACTTTCTCCACGTTTATTGCTTACCATAAGCTTACTAGCTCATGTTCTTGCTTGAAAATGATGATTTATGCACTAAAAAGCTATGCTTGACTTGGATTTCGATTTTATAACGTTCCCTACTCTGATTTCAGTTCTAGATGAACCTGTGATCATGTGTATGTTATTCCTAAGGTATAATATGATTTGGATCAGGTTGTTTTGACAACCTATGGTGTTAAGAACCTATCAAACAATGGTCAATTTTAGGGTTTAAAGCTGATTTCTTCTATAAACCATGACCCGATGATGGTACCATTGCAACAACCCTATGGTGTTGTCTTCATAACAACTAATGGTCGTAATCAAGGGTTTAAAATGATGGTGACAACCTATGGTCACTCCCTTAGGTCAGGTTTTGGACCAATTAGAAGTTTAATTATCAACCATTAAGTACCCTACTGATGTTATCAATCAATGACGACATTAGCTTAATATTTGATGTTGATTAATGAATATAGTGTTGATCTAACAACCTATGTTGATTTAATGGTCACTAATGATGGTGGATCAGGTCTCTAAAACCTATGTTGAGTCAAGCATTATATTTGTATCATCAATTAAGCCTTAGACCAATGGTTTCTTGGGTTATTTGATGCAATGGTCGGACCTATACTATAATTGATGGTTTTAATATATGAACTTGACCAAATGGTCAAGATCTACTGTTTATTCCTCCAATAAAGTGGATTAATGTCTAATGTAATATGTTGGTCCTAATAATGTGATTTATATGGTTTCCTTTATATGATCAACTTAAGGATCTTAATTGTTGATAATGGATGGCTTATTTTAAATGAACAGTCGATTATGGGGTTTACCCTACTCTCAATGGAACTTTTTGTGTTTTTAATCAAGGGATATCTAGGGTTATATGGTGACTCTTTCTAGAGCACAAATCAAGGACTTCATAGGTGGTTTATCCAAGGTGTTTACTTATGTAAACAATCAATGGTCTTACCTTTTAAACATCTAAAAAACATCTAATGGTTCTGGGTGACATTGTGGTATGGTGATATGGGTTGAATGATGATGGAACAAATGGAGGGTTACCCTGAATAAGGTAGTCTTACCTTTTCACTCATATGAATAGAAGGGATGATAATCATATTGTGTTGATATGTAACCCTAATGAGGTATAGCTTGCTATACCTAGCTTTAATATAACTAAATGATGGTAATTGGGTAAGAATGGTCCTTGAATGATTAATACAATCATGGAGTACTCTCTTATTGTTGTTGAAGCCCTAGTATGCTATAACCTGATGGTTACACCTTGATTTATGTGTGGGCTCATACTTGAGAATAGTATGGAATGTGATGGTGATGCTTCACCTTATGCATCCATGATCCAATGGGGATGCCGTGAGTTAGGGTTTGGGTATAAGTGTTGATTAGTGACATTAATATAATTTATATTATGAACCTAACTCTAATGCAAATATATAAAGATGAGTATTCATGTTTAACATTTTTATATGATGGAGTGATGGTGGAATAACCTCCTTACTATGATCATAACCTTGATATGTTAATTGGTGGTTATCATAGCCACATGGTTGATACTTTCTTATGCTAAACACGTGCATGATGAATATGATGAGAGTTAATCATATCTATATTCCTTGCATGTTGATGTAATAAAGGAATGTTCTTAATATTAATATAACCCTGCTATGATTGTTTATGAATATCTCCTAGCTCATTAATGCTAAACCGATTCTACAGACTAAGTGGTGCCCAAAATTTCATAGACCATCTATAAGGTTAGGTATTTGAAAAAATAGACCCTAGAGGTCAGTATCTATAAGGTCAATTATCCATAAAAACTGACCCTAGAGTTCCAAAGCGGTGCCCGTTCTTTTTTTGATCCTATAGCATCGGTTATTTGAAAAAACCGACGCTATAGATCTAGGCACGAGCCAAAGTCACATGAATTTTTGCCGCGGGAAACCTGTAAGGTCGGTTTTTATGATAAAACTGATGCAATAGTCTATTAGGTCAGTTATTCTAATAAAAATGATGCTATGGGCAGCGACGTTATTGGCCAAAAATGTAGTAGTGTGTGCTGATCTGGTGTATTATATGTAAGTGATGTTGTTGAGCCTTGTTATAAGGCATGGAAAGACAATGATGATCTTGCAGGGAATAGTATGATGGTCTTAATGACCTTTGGGCATGGTTGAGCCCTGAATGAGGTGCAATCCTCTTGTGTTGATAAGGGTTGATACCCTGTGACATAGTGGAAAGGATTTATATCTTGTGGTAGTATGATGACTAGTGTGGTCTCATGAATGGCAAGTGGATAGTAGCATGTGATGATGAGATGAGAAATTATGTTTCACACATTTTATATATTTTGAAGTTGTGATATTTATATGCTTGTTAGAAGTGAATTAGGGTTTGTATGTCTACTTGTTTGATGCAGCCTTAATTCACCCAATTGGCATAACTAATCAAGTGAAACTCTAATCATGTAGTGCCCTATGTCATAGATCCATCTGTGTGTCAGAATTTGCTAGATGGTGAAATGAGTATTCCTAAGGGAAACTCAGAGCGCATGCTGATGAGTATGCGGGGTGCTTGTCATCCTGAATTAAAGTGTTTAGGTAGGATGACTGCTGTCATGCCTAGCCCTCAGTTTGAGAACGCCTGCGGTCGTGTCTCGGTGATTATATATGTTATGATATTGGAGGACAATTGCGGTTGTACCTCAGATGGTAGGGTATGCGTACCCACCTCCTTTCACTAGTGTCGTGACCTGTACTAAGGATGGACTAGGATGTTAGCAGCTTAACCTTATGTGTCATTGTGGCAGACCCGTACTGACTGGGGGTGGAGAAGATCTTAGGAGTCTGGCTCTTCCTAGATATTGTATGGAACTGATTTTGACTTAGCAGTGGTCAGTTGGATTTTGAGTGGTATCCTCAATTTCCTCATGGCATAATAAAAGATGTAAGATAGTTGTGTAGCATATTTGTTTAGGGTTATACACAACGTTTCACATTGGATGATAACCCTTGTTTGTTATCTTTACATAAAGATGGTGCTTAGTGCAATTAAGAGATAATATATATACTTATGTTGTGGATATGCTTAAGATTGTAGATGCATACATACAGTAGCCATGCTTATATTGATAACTATACTGCTACTGTTGATTATAATCATGATGTTAGCTATCTCATGTTGTTAGTTATGTTTAGCATGCTAGCCATGCCTTTGTAACTAGAGATGCATATACTGCTAATTATGCTTATCCAGGTAGTTGTGCTTATGTTGTTAGCTCTTCTTATGATGTTGATATGTTCAACCAATTAGACATGCTCATGTTGTTAGCTATGATATGTTACTAGACTTTCTCATGATGCTATAACTGCATATGCTACTAAATTGCTTATATTGTCAACAAGATAAAAGATGATAGTCTGACTAATGATGATAGTTATTATCTACTCCTTTATGTATTTTGTTAATCATCAATATTGTTGATCTTATTTTTTTATATCTGATTGAACTGCATAACTATTTAATTTCTTTAAAATGTTGTAATCAATAAACATTGTTGGAGGTTATATCTCTTGCTGGGACATGGGTCTCACCCTTGTTGTTCGCCAGAATTTTTTAGGTAATCGGAAGTGACAAAAACAAACATGTGGCAGCAAATAGGAGCTATGAAAATGAATATTTGATAATGTTGATTAGATGTCTAGTGTGTCTTAGAGTCATCCTTGTACTCACAGGTCCGGGTGAGAAAAAGGTTGTATATGGTGTTTCAAACAAATCAGACTTTTGTTAGCATATTAATACTTGTTTGTGTGGCATATATGAATATTGTTCTCCTGTGTATATATGTGGTGGCTAAGACGATAGAACAATTTGTATCAAATTAATGGCATAGTATGGATATAGGAAAGATGTTGGGCTCTTATGCAAATGTTTCTGAGCGGGTGTTGACATTGAAATCGGTTTTAATTTACTCATATTTTTGGGTATGTGATTAATTAGTGATTGATTATGTTTTATATTTTGAGTAATCTCATTTAGTGTAATGGGTTCTTACACTATCGTAGCCACAAAATGTTAGTATGTCACCATAAAAACAAGATTACTAAAAAATGCATTAAAACGTTGATCATTATTACTCACATAAGTTAAATAGAGGTCACAGATTAAAAGACTTCAAAATGCACCACATACAACATTAGCATAAACATCAGGTCCATGCAAGAGTTCATCATGACATATTACAAGTTCCACATACAAACATTTTCCTACATAATGTCCAAGACTGATGCTCTTGATATCTCAACAAAATATAACAAGTTAAAACTTTAAATATGTGGCATTACTATTAAACATGTGTGTAGAATCCTACAACTCGTATAACTATGACTCTAGAGGTTGTACATGCATGGCATATTCACAAGTCGAGAAGCATATACATCAAAACATTTGTTCTTGAAACAAGGACTAGCTAGGAACTCCATCCCTATATGATTTATCTTTAGAAGATGTCACACAAACATCACCTACCTCTGGGATACCTTCACGCAAACACCACGTACTTCTGGAATGAAGGTTGGCTTCCTCCTTGTTGGTCCTCTCTGGCACCGTCGTTGTTGTTCATTCACATTAAGGTGTAAAAGGACCACAAGATGAGACCCTAAGTTCCAACAATATGATATAACGTCTGAAGCATTTATTACTTACCATATAGGGAAATAAGTAAAGGACAATAACTAAACATTTAATTGTCTAAAACTATTAGTGTACTAGGATGTACATGCTTACCCAACCACATTAGTATCATGAATACTCCTGGAAGAATGTTAGTCAATACATACATTTCAAACCTAAAAATTGGTTTATCATTGCAAGAGCACATCCATGCTTTTGTGCTAATTAATCCAAAATAGATATGCTACTCGAATGATCTATATTTCATATGTGCTAGGCTGATCATGGTGTACCACTGAATCCACTAGATATATGTTGTTAAGCCATCCTAGCAATCCATATATGATCTAAGAATATCCAAATTTCCTAGATCTCTCCATGCAACCTCATGTCAAAAAGGTAATCAAAAGGTAGAGGCCCACTGGCTAGTATATTGTAAATAGGTTCTCAAAAGCATATCCATTAAATTCAAGCCCACCCTTGATACATAGGTCACGATGCCAAACACAAGGTAATGATACTCCATGCCATAGTCCATCTTACCATCTCATTTCTCATACATATCCAAAGAACTATCAAATTTTGTTGTGTCCTGAACACTATTTAAGTATTTTAGGGTATACCAACCCAATAGATCCCATATTGTCACTGATACATGAATCCAAGAATCTTCTCACAACTGATTGTTGCTACAAGATTTACATGTTTCATTGTTCCTCCTAATAACCTGGGGGAATATATCTACAGACTCAGGGCTCTACAGCTTATATTTCTATTTAGTAGTTAGATTTGTGACACTAAGACTACATCAACCAATGTCTAAGTCAAACTAATAGAAATAAGCAACTAATCATGCAGTGATAACTTCAAAAGATATAAATACTTAACAATCAGAATCTAACTTATTAAAGCAAGGCATGTATACCATGTCTTTAATCAAATTGAGGCAATCCACATAACTTGACTCTCTATGGTAGTCAAGGTTAACATATTTTCCTAAAAACCATAAGGTGTTACACCTCTATATAGTCATAGATGGACAAGAACCCTCCTTTTCCATAAAGGATCCATTTTAATGTATTCTTACGACATAACAATAACAAAATAGTTATAGCATGTACTTAGGATGTACATTAGGAAAGACCAACATGTAGATTAGCATCTTATGGGAATGCAAGTCATATAATAATGCAAGAAAAAGGATCTTTAATCCATTAGAAGTGTAACTACATCAATAAGTAATAGAGAACCATATTTTAACATGAGAACGGGCACTCACTATACAAAACCCAACATGCAAACTGTATACTCATCAACTGGGCTCAACGTACATAAAGGTACCATCTTTTAGTATTTAAGCAATATACCAACAATATTTTGATATGTAAGCATACATACACTATAAATGAGTTAAAGGTTATATCACTCACCTGACGAGGATAAAAACATGTCTGCTCATGAAGAATGACTATGAATCTCTAAGATTCATAACAAAACTTGACAACAAATGCAAACTCCCTAAGATCCAAGCTCCTTCCCTCTAACATGTTCTATAATAGTAGTTTTATGGGCTAGAAGCAACTAAAGAAGGATGGGGAAGGTAGAACAAGGTGTATGACATAATAGACAAATCCTTTGAGGAAAAACACCTAGAAAATGTCTAAAAGGAATAAGACGTCAAAATATCATCAAAGGGTCATAAGATTAGGGTTTTACTTATTCAAATATAAGATCAGAAGCCACCATATGACACAATAACTCTATAGAGAAGAGAATGAAAGTAGACATCATTAAAGTTGAAGACTCATGAAAGTAGAAATCTCATTGGTTATCGTCAATTGATGGCATATCACTATGCAATAGCACTTCGAGGTTCACCTCACACAAGTGAGGTGAAAAGGATGAGGGGGCATACATATAGACCCAGAGGAGAGAGAAAGGTGGTCAAACTATCTTTTTGTTGATTAGAGCATTATACCTTCATTGGTCTATTGTCTCATCAGTAGATGGACCTCGATGCTCCAGTAATACATGCAGCTAGAAACTCCATCGATAGGCACAAGCAGGAATCTCATCAATTGCTATTGTTGGTTCATGCTCCCAGGAAAACCATTGGAAAACACATTTCTAGTACTTCATTGGTGGAGTGTATTCCACAATATTGTTGGTACGTGGTGTGGGCTCTTCATCGGTACTCAACTCATGGAACCCACCACTCAGCCAACCGACTATTTAATCGGTAGACAATCAACTAAAATATGGAAGGTCATGGGGTCGACATTTCCATTGGTACTCTACTGATGGAAGGATAGAGGAGTACTTAGTCTTCAACTCACAAAAATCTGGACATACACAAAACAACAAGAGAATAGAAAAGCCTCGTCAGTCCTAGATTGATGGAGAACCATGCATACTTCAATCGATTCTTTGTCAATGGAAGGCCACAATGCTTCCATCAGTTCTTAATAGATGAAAGGTCAATGAAGCTAGGTTGGATCACCTAAATGTATCCTACAAGAACAAGTAAGAAGAGATAAAATAAAGAAAATAACATGCTATGTACAAACTACAAGGAAACCCTCCACCATGGGTAATTTGTACAAAAGCCCTCAAATAAGGTAAAAGTCAACAAAACACTCTAAACATACATCAACAAGCATTCAGATGCATGATCAAGATACCAGAATGAGATAAAGGATAAAACCATGTCAAGGGCCTTACAATTAAATACATGGAAGGGGGTCTAATATATCTTGGCACACACTAGTTTTCCAACAACGAGACACATCTTATGTCAGGTCATTGTAGAACTTGTACTTCCAGATCAAGATCAAAAGTCGTTGTTGTTGTCACATTATCATCACAACAACACCTTGTCTTATCCTTGGAGAAGTTTCATGTCCTTAAGCCTATGCTCAAGGGCATTGTCATCTCTATTGCCCATGCAGATACGAGAACTCTTGGTGCACCACCTTGGTTGCCATGAGGAAGTAGAACTCTGAGTCGACGATGTGCTAGCGTCACTTGCTCTCCTTTTCCTCCTATTATGGCTTATTGTCCTTGGGATGAGCTCTTCTCTCTTCAAGAGGAATGACTCTTAAAGAAATTGTACCTTAATGTCTATGTATCCATTTTGACATCCACCTTTTTATATAGAAGACTTGTGCACATGGATTCCCCAAATTCAATCTCGTTCCCAATTGCAACCCAAAACATAATCAAATTAGATATATTATCATACTTCCTAATTGACCGGTTCATCCATCCAGTCAATCGGTTGGGATTGGTCAGGTCACCCAGTCAATCAGTTGGCTTTCCTAATAGACGACTAGATAATCCTAGTCATATTTAGATTGATCAATTCAATACCAAATTTAACATGTCACTTATTCCTTATTGTTTCCTGACTTGGGTCTGGTCGACCAACTAGATTATCCAATTAATTGAGTATCCACCTTACCAAAGTGATAGATAGTTGTTCCATCAATAATCAATTGAACAGTTGATCCAAATCATCAATTTAACTGTCTGGCTCTCCTAATTGACAAATTGGGTAGAAAAAATCAAAATATACATGATTCAAAACCATTGAAATCATATATTTACTTCAATTTCCTTGTGCATCCTTATGTGTGTGACCACATAAGTTCCACATTATGTTGGAAGCAATGTTAGAATCCTCATGAGAAAAGAATAATATTTAGAAACATGTTATTGTTAACTAAGTATTGGGCATACATTGAGAACAACTTTAACTTGTAAGAGACCAATATAATCATGATTGTATAATCCCTTTGTCACAGATATCCAGATTGAAACTAAATCATAAGTTGTCATCCTCTCAACATTCAATACATGTTTCTTAAACTAGAGATGATTTTTGAGATTATGTGAGCTCAACTTCAGATATTGACTCACATGAGCATCGTCAAGCATTTCATAGTCTCACTTGTTAAGTGGTCAAGATATCACTCCGCTGGAGCAACTAATTCCATATACATCACTCGTAGTAATCCAAAAGTGGCTTAGTGCACACAATCACTACCGATATGGCAACCCTTAATCCAAGTCACATGGGTAGTGTTAAGGTACACAAAATAACATGTGATTATTGTAGTGACTTTAGGTCTAAGGATCAACCATTGCCAAAGTGAGATACGACTCTGACTGCCATAACACAACTTCTATGTGTCATACTCAGGTTCTGTCCAAGTACCCATGTGTATACTCATATCTAATATCATGATTAAAGCAACATAGTCAACATTCATCATACATGGTAGCCTTATGTATTATTATTGTTCTATAATATCTACAACAATAACTAACTAGAGAGATAACAAGAATGGATACTCTTAATTATACATAAAATTTCATGTTCAAGTCCTCAAACCAAACCATATGTCATAGATTCAAGACATTCTTATGACATTTTTACATTTATTCATTAACTTAATACTAAAACGAACATAATACATGAAATTCCTTTTATTAATAATCAAGTCATATGCAAGGTATCCCTATTACAATCATCATATGATGGATCTCAAGACATACAACCAATAATATTCCAATTGCACTAGAGCCAATTACTCATGAATCAAAATCCAGCTGATCTAACATGATCATCATGCTTCAGTTGTCAAAAATGCTTTTCTCAAGGAATCAACAACATTGCTTTCAGTTGGAAATTTGTAAATATTCACAACTCCTCATTGTGTCAATCTCTTGTATGAAATGATATTTTCGTAGTATTTCCTGGAATGCAGATGCGATATGGGTTCCTTAGCATGTACAATGGTTCCATTATTGTCACGGTAAAGCTCTACTGTATCCTTAAATCGTTACTCCCAACAAGTAAATAATATAAGGTTTTTAATTTGATTTCTAAATAGGTTGAAGAATCAATTCATATATAGCATATAAAAAATTCACCCAAAATATAATATTGAAAAATATCTCATATCTCACACTTGAACTATAATTACCCACTATACTAAATCCATAAGATGATAAATAATAAAATGTCATTCATTCCCAAGAATGCTCACCTAATGAACCACACCTAAGCTCAGTGAAGATAATTTGATTGATCTGATTGTAGAGATCCTAGAGATAATGATAAGAAAAGTTCATTATTTGGATAATAAGCCACTGTGGTACCTGATGAATGCATATTCATCTGGGTCTAGTCACCCTCTCAGGCCTAGTTTTACTCAGATTTTACGCTTTTATTGCCTTAACCTCTCTACATTCGATTCTACCTAGCTTAATTGATTTGTCTTCATTTTTATGGGATTTTACCCCTTTTTGCAGGTGGATTATGGGCACATGGGCCCATCCCTCTTGGTCCATCTTGCAAGAGGGCTCCACTACACTCCAAAGCCTACTGGCCATCGTAGCCTCTTCTTCTCTAAACACCTAACCCTAACAACCACAACTGCCCCCCTCAAACCATGATCGCGGTATTCTCCTCTCCCTACCCGCGATTCATCCAACCGCAACCTCCCCCTGCAACCGCAGTCTTCCTCTCCACCAACACTATGATCACCAGTAGGATCACGACCCGCGATCTCCTCGCCTATAACAGAACGTGATGCACCCGCTCGCTTCCCAACCAAGCAGACCGCGAACATTGCTCCATAGCCAGTCCGTGACTCGCTTCCCACCACCTGCCAAACTACGACCACATCCTCCATAACTGCGACCTACTATGTAGTGACCGTCTCACAAAAACAAGATTAACTTAAGCGGAAGCGAATTATTTGCAGCGGATTACTGAAAATCACTGAAAATTTAAAACTTTTTACAAGGAGATCCATACATAGGAAATCTTTCCCATCAAGAACTATTGTATAACAATTACATTCTGGTTCAAACGTACATAACATGTACCATTTCTTTTCAGAGATTACATCATCAACTATCTTATAAACATTATATACAGACAATATACAATCTCGAGGCATCAAGCCAAAACCTCAGATCGATTCATCAAAAACACTGACTCAAAACTCCGAGGACCTGAGAGTACAGAGACGACACATAGGACTTTCTAGCTACATTATTTGACAGGCAGTATCTCCACCTGAGATATTACTGATGTCCTTGCTGGTATAACTGTTGTCCATTCCATGCATTGGAATTTTGCTTCTTTGTCTGCGTCCACCTACAAAGTTGGATCCCACGGGGGTGAGACAATTGTAAATTGTCCCAACGGGAGATATAACTCTCTACCAAAACATTGCTATAATAGTTTATTAACTAAACTGAGCAGAAGGATTTATATATTTAATCAACAGTAAGTAAGTCACTTGTATGAACAAAGTGAAGTAATCTACTTTTTCAAGGATAACATTGCATCTACTCTTGGTAGACTCATAGTTCATCCATCTACTTGTAATGAATACAACAAATATGAACAACATTAATGAACTACAGATATATAACAGAAATGTAACATTAGCCAATGAATTTCCATATTCAATCCTTAATAAAACATGCTATACGACTGATTACATTTTACAAACATAACTTAAGCTCTGAGGAGATGAGGTATACCCCTCATACTCCAACCGACCACTTCTAGGAGTCAAAATCGGTACCATACAAGGTCAAGAAAGAGTCAGATTCTCATGACCTCACTGCCTCCCAGTCAGTGCGAGAGAACCTGCAGGACATCTCGTGTCTCTGCTAAAATAGCTTGCCAGGGTATAGTAGCATCTAGCTATAGAGTTATAGCCTCAACTGCACTCTCTTCGAGATCGAGAGTTTTATCCCATCGACCCGGTATCCTCGGGAGATTCGTGATACATCCATCCTGAAATCCTGAGTAATTGAGAGGTTTGTTATTAACCTTCTCTCAATTTCCTCAATCCGGACGTACGAATATTTTCACCCATTTACCCCCGTATATTCAAAATATGCGAACTCCAGGAGATCCTTCAAGAAAACCTATTTCACCATCACCTGCTTCTGACGATGATGGATCTATGGTCAGAGCACTACATGAATAGATTTCACTTGATTAATTAAGTACATTATCATATTCTTTTAGCATCAACCAATTTCTCAAACAAAACTTATCACAACAATGCTATAAAGAGACATGTACTACTTTCATCAGATATTGATCAGTCTTTCAAAGACCTTGGGAACTCAGTCCCTCATTTCAAAACTGGGAATTCTCATCCCTTCATATTCTCATATGGTTCTGGGTATTCAAACCCTTAACTCATCTTTGAGCATTATTACCACTTTTTTTTAGGTAACTATCACCTTCAGGTCATCTGACCAAGGTAAATATGATGCTTGTTACATAAACATCTCTCATGACACTTAAGGCCCATTACTTCTCTTATTACCTCATACTAGGCAATAAGGTATAGCATGGCACATAAGGCCCATAAACAATTTCAATATATAAAATATCATAGCTCATACCTAGCTATGTTCATCATCTCATGATACCTGCATGGTTAGTACAAATGACAACAAATTCATCAATTTCATATCAGCACCATGCAAAACAATATATAACATTATCATTCAAGGGTAACACCACTATTCCCTTACCAGGACTAGGGTTTCCCATTATGTCAATTAGGAATACTCATTCCCTTCACATCTTGTCACCACTAGGCAACAAATTATTCACATGGCTTACAAGGCCATTCACATCTTGTATTAAGGCATTTCCCTTCTTAATACATTCCATTCCTAACCACTCACCTTTAGCATATAATGCAAAGGCCACACATTAGAATTGTCCAACTATCTTTAATGATATGGACTTGTCTAATGCTAAAAACATTGCTAACAATAAGGTTGCTTATAATCAACCACATGAAATGTTTTACCTTTATAAGGCCATTCCATCTATCTCATCATTAGGGTTTCTTATGAAATCACCCTCAACTAGGGTTTTACATGGAATCACCCTCAACTAGGGTTTCACATGGAATCACCCTCAACTACGGTTTCACATGGAATCACCCTCAACTAGGGTTTCCTCAAAAGTCACCCACAATTTGGGTTTACTATTCATCTCCATTAGGATTTCATTCAATTGTTCATAACTGGAGATTCACTATTCATCCCAATTAGGGTTTTGTATCTCATTACCTTAAATTAGGGTTTCACATATCATTACCCTGAAGTAGGGTTACATCCTCACCCTGGATTAGGGTTACAAATAGAATTGCCCTCAATTAGGGTTAGAAATCAATAACCCTATCAATTAGGGTTTATGTTCATGATTAGGGTTTCATGATCTCTTAACTTAAGGATCATACCCTTAATCTCCACATGAATCATATTCATGTATGAATTCATGCTAACATCATCTCAATTTGATTAGGTCATATCAGCCCTTCAATCAAGTACATACAACTATGATTAGCATAGTGTACCAAGTCATTGATCCTATAAGCAATTAAGAATTCACCCCTTAATTGGTACTAATCACTTAGGTACTATTAGGGTTTCAACCTTTGTACCTTCATTGATTATCATTACTAATCATCATTGGATCAATAGAACATTCATCATCTCATTGGACCTCCATTACATAAGGTATCCAATTGAATTAGGGTTTCCAATGTTGATTCCTTCAATCATTGAATTCATGGAACCAATCATCAATTGGACCTATACTCATACTTCAAATGAGTTTAATAAGTCAACCTTCAACTGATTTGACCCTCAATTGACCCTAAATTGATCATCAATTAGGGCTTGAATCAATTGGATTAGGGTTTGGAATCAATAACCCTTCAACATATTTCACTGTGGGTCTAATTGATTTGAACCCATTGAACCATCATCCAATTTGGACATGACCTGACCCCAAATGGTCTTGGGATCGTTTAGATGACCTCCAAACGGTCTTGAGACCGTTTGCCCATCATATCATCAAAATCCAAGTCAACCAATTAAGGTTTGGATCATTGGATTGATCACCAAATTAGCAATTGATTACACTCCAACTTAGTATCATTGGATCATCAATTGCTTAACCATACTCACCCCTAGACCTCCAAACGGTCTTGGGTGACCTCCAAACGGTCTTGAGACCGTTTGGATGAGCTCCAAACGGTTTTGAAACCGTTTGGCTCATCCAACTTTTGGATTCTAGTGAAAAATCATTAGGGTTTGAGCTATTGAGTTGATCATGGAATCAACACTTGATTGCATTTCAATTTGGTATCTTTAGACCTTCAATTGATCAACTATACTTAACCCCAGACCTACAAACGGTCTTGGGTGATCCCCAAACGGTTTTGAAACCGTTTGGGTGATCCCCAAACAGTTTTGAAACCGTTTGGGCCAATCAACCCAAAATCTCAGCTCAATCACTTACAAAATTAGCACTTAGCCGATTAGGGTTCATACCACATCGTTGGATCTTCAAACACATATTCATACTTGACCCTAGACCTTCAAACGGTCTTGGGAGACCCCCAAATGGTTTCAAAACCATTTGGGTCCGTTTGGGCTAATCAACCCAAAAGCTCAAATCAACTCATTGGAATTTCAGCACTAATTCCAATTAGGGTTTGCCTAATTGATTAGCCTTCAACTAATGATTCCTTGGGAGTTAACCCATAAAATTTGGTGAGTTATTAAACAACATAAATATGAACAGGAATCTAAAACGGTCAACCCTTGATCAACTCCCTCAAACGGTTTTGAAATCGTTTTCCCAAAAAGGTCAAGTTAATCAGGTTGTAAATCAGCACTTAATCCAATTAGGTTTACCTAATTGATTAGCCTTCAACTCACGATCCCTTTGGAGTTAATCCATAAAATTTGGTGGGTAATTAACCAACATAATTATTAACAGTAATATCAAATGGTCAACCCTTGTTCAACTCACTCAAATGGTTTTGAAACCGTTTGCTCCCAAACGGTTTGGTGAAACCGTTTGGTCCCAACTTCCAAACCGTTTGCCCAAGATATTTGGGGAGGTGTGTGCTTATGATGATGTCATCATCATCAAGCTTCGTCCTTGAAGTTCTAACAACTTCTGATTTCATGAATTAATCAATTTCAACCAGAAATTAATCAAGATAATGAAGGAATCATTGCAATTACATGATTAATGGTTGAATAACAATGTAAAAGGGTTCAAGTTATAAAACCCGCCTCCAATTGAGCTCCAAAACTCCATGTCCACGGAAAAAATGGTGGATGCAACTCCTTTCACCATTCCAAGGCTCGTCCAACAGGTTGGGGGTCGTCCTCCTGATCCTCCCAAGCTCCCTTGGTCGTTTCCCAAGCAAGGAGCAGAAGTGGGGTCGAAAAAGCCTTCCATTTGGCTTGTAAAGGGTCTTTTTATAAGAAAATCAAGGAGAGAGAAAGTACTTTGCAAAAATCCAAGTAATCCAAAAAATGTTGCCGCCTCTTCCCCCTTATCTTCCTTAGGGACGAGGCTATCTTGTTTTCCTCTTATCCCTCTTAATTATCCATGATTTAAAGAAAAGCTAATCAAGCACCTTAAATCATATTATATTAATATCCATATGTGAGTGGATATTTCTTTTTCTTATAAAATTGTGTGTGAGTTATCCACTCCCTTGGATATTTTTGTGGTCCTTGCAAGGCTCAAGGACGTCACACACACATCTGAATCCAATTATTTTGGTTTTGGTTGAAGGCCCTTTAATTAATACATTTATTTTTGTCCTAAATCGAATTAGGGTTTCAATTAGGATTAAATCTTGATTATTTTAATATCAAGATTCTCTCTCCTCCAACTTAATTCAAATGAGGTGACCCTATCATTTTCTTTGCTCTACATGATTCCAAGAAGAATTAAGGACCTTATTGAAGTGGTAATTTGCATATTGAACCCTAGGTTTTGGGTAAATTGCACTTTACACCAAAACTAGGTTTTAATGCACAAACATTGCTTTATCAGCTCTTTCTTGGTATTCAGGCTTCCATAAGCAATACCTCAGCATCATTTTCACTCTCATGATGTTTCAACACATGAGGAACATATTATCATGCACAAATTGCACTTAGACCCCTCAACTAGGGTATTTTGCACATTAGTCCAATACAAACAAAACATTGATTTCGACAATGTTCAAAAAGGACTAGAATTGCAACATAAGTTCTTCTTGAGGCCTAATTACTTTTCACAATATGAGATTAAACATTTAATCATATTTCTTAATCAAAACACCTAGGGTTAAAGTATAACCCAGGTCAGGGATGTTACATGCTCCTTCCTTTCTTCTTCCCGCGGTTCCCTCTGCTACCCTAACCACGACCTGCACCATGCCTGCAATCATGACCTGCTACCCTCCTGATAGAACCGCGACTAACATCTCACGACAGCAGCACCACCATTGCTGTCTCCTCCACACCTCGACCTCACCACTTTCCTAATCGTGACCCCCTCTACTTGCACCTCCACCTGCTCACGGTGTCCATCTGCAACCCTAAACCGTAACATGCTTCTCTTCCTAACACCGTGACCTATGGTTCCCACTCCTTCGCCCACAGTTCTACTCCCCCCCTCACGCTCACGATCAACACCAATGTCAGCACCCGCAATCATTTGTAATATCGCGACCCACAGACGGGTGTCTCAGCAGACCTCGACCAAAGGCCAAAGAAGGAAATGCAACTAGGCTAAAGGAGAATTGTGACCAGCAAGGAGAATCGCGACCAGATCGAGTGTCCAGGAACTGTGACCAACAACTGTGACTTGCTGCAAATAACCAGCTCGTGAAAGTAAGCCAATGCCCAACCTGCCTATAAATAGAATGCGATCCCAGCCATTTGGGCACCCTCTCTAGACGTCGTTAGGCTGCATGTCTATCCTCAACCTAAGGAGATGGTCTCCTCCACAGCTAGGCTACACCCAAGAAGCGTTCGACCCCTGGTGCATCCATCTATCCGCTCCATCCAACCCATTCATCCAGATCTGAGGTGGAAACCCAGATCTGCAGCCGTCTTCATCATCTACGCCACGTCTACACTTCCATCACATCCACAATCTGCTCCTCCTATTGCGAGAAAGGACTACGAGAAGAGAGAGAAGGTGGAGAGAGAAGATCTGCCCTGTCTGCCATGGTGTTCTTCCCTCCTCGTCTAGATCTGCCCCGACGTTGTGTAAAGACCGTTTCTCCATCGAGCTGCGATCATCTTCTTCACCATGCTCATGGAAGAATCTTCGCTCTCTCTTATTCTTCTTGTTCCTCGCATCATGAGTGAGTAGTTTCCTTTCGCTGGGGTGCGGGGACTAGCCCCATTGCCCATGATTATATGTCTTTTCATTAAACATTCCATGGCATGTATATAACCTTTCATTTCGTTATTAATCGTCGATGTGTGATTGTGGATTGATCACCTGCTTGCATTTATCTTGTTCATTCCTATGTTGTAAGAACTTCAATATGTAGGATTTGAATGACGATTAACATGGTTGACTCCCTGACTAGACATAGAATGGGATTCCCTAAGGTCATAAGTGTATGATCTGTGAGGGGACGAGCCATCTAGCCCACGATGATGCTTCTGTGTGCTTAAACATCCTAACGGAGAGCCACAACTTCAGTTGGATATCTGTATCTTCAAAACTTCAAGTGCATGATCCAAATGACGACGAGAAATCTGATGCCTAAGGTGATGCTTACACAAACTTAAACATCCCTCTGGGAGGGTTCGTAGCAGTTCTATTTGGATAGTTAGATCTTCCTTGGATGTTTGTGTTTGGACATGTTTGCATGTGTAGTGGTGGTGAAACCCGAGACCATCCCAGTGATCCCCATCATTAATCTTTAATCAACTTTTAATCCTGCTCTTTACTTTCCTCAGATTTAGTTTAATTAACCTCAAACCAACCTTTGTTCTAAATATTAGTCTTGATTCAACTAGATTCGACTAGTAAAAGATTCTTAAAAATGTTGTCCCCTGGGATTCAATCCTCAACTATACTGTGATAAGACCCGTCCACTTGTGGGTGGTATTATTGCATAAGGTTTTGGTTAAAAACACTGAGATTTCAACCCCAAGTGAATTTGTTAGTGCGATAATAAACCACGTCAAATTCGGGCACCGTTGCCGGGGACAATGGAATCATCTAGTTAAATCTAGTTCTATTAAGGCTAATTTAGGATTTTGCTTTTAATTTTGATACAATCGAGCATCTACTTGAATTTGACTCTACTCCATCCACCTTACTTCTGAAAGATCTTTCCATCCTAGGTACCCCCAAAGACTAGTGTATAAACCGCTCGAATAGTTCCGGCCTTACTGCTAGCTTTGACCCTAAGATAGAAAGAACATTTCGTCGTCAGAGTAGAGAGAACCAAGCTAGGATGGCACAAGAGGAGGAAATTGCCCGACGGGTAGCTCAAGCCCTTAATGCACAAAGATAAAGGCTTATGCAAGAAGCCCGAGCTGCAGTTCAAGAAGAAATCCAAGCAGCTCAAGCAACAACTCAACAAGCTGAGCTACAAAAAGACCTTCGAGAATTCTCAATCCCTAAAGCTGCTGACGTTCATCACCCCAGTGCAACCTCCTCCCATCAACGCTCCAAACTTTGAGATCCGGGAACATTAGATTACCTTGCTTCAGAATAGCCCTTTCTATGGTAAGAAAGGAGAAGATAGTCAGGAGCACCTTCTGAGGTTTATAGATCTATGTGCTATGACAAAGTAGAATGGAGTCACAGATGATGCCATCAGACTTTGTATTTTCAAATATTCTCTTGCTGACAGAGCCATGAGTTGGTACAACTCTTTGTAATGTAAACCCTTCACCACCTGGGAGCAACTTCAAAATGTCTTTCTAGAAAAATTCTATCCTCCTTCTCTCACCTATGAAATTAGGGGCCGAATAACACAATTCACTCAGATTCTTGGAGAATCCCTTGTTGAAGCATGGGAAAGATACAAAGAGCTTCTACGCAAGTGTCCACACCATGGAATTCCTAAGAATCAACTCATTGAAATCTTTTATAGAGGTGTGGATGATGACATCAAGAAGTTCTTAGACTTGTCATCTGGAGGAAACTTTTTGCGTCAAAGTCATGACAGCGCATGGAAGGTTGTCACCCTTGGAGTTGAAAATCAAGCCAACTGGGGTAGACCCGTAAGTAAAGGAGTGCTGAAGGTTTCTATGGCAAAAGCTACTCCTGAGTACAAGTCTATCGCCGAGTCTCTTAAGCTTCTAGTTTCCAAGCAAGACCAACTTGAATCATCTTTTTCCGCCTATGAAAGAAGATGTTCGCCCCCTCGGCAACAAGAACAAGTCAAGTCAGCTTCACTGTTATGTGAAGCATGTAAAGGCACCAATTATTCTACGCGAGCCTGTAATATCCTCTATGATGTTGTTCTGGGCAATACCTGTGCCCAAGGAGATAATGGTCAAATGGAAAATCTTAATGTTGTCAACATCATCCCTGGTCAAGGATATTATAATCCAAATCAGAATAGGAACCATCCAAGTTTTCAATACGGAAATCCTTCAGGAGAAAAAAACTCACGACAACTTGGTTTGAATAATCAACAACGAGGCCCGCCAGGATTCCAATATAACCAACAACACAATTTTGGGAATGTGATAGAGTGAACCTTGGATGTTCATGGCTACTGAATTCATTATTTGAACCATGAGTTGGAGAATGGAATAATCACTTTGAATTGATATGTATGTATGTGAATGATGATGTCAGCTTTATTGTTTTTATGCATTGATGAGCCTGATTATGAAGATACATGATTTTTTTATTACTAGGTATGATATAACAATGGTCCTTAAAGTGTGTTGATCATACAAAGGAATCCTATTTAATTGGATGGTTGAAAATGTTATCTTGGCATAAAAGTTGTACTAAATGTACATCATATGAAGTGCAAGATGTGGTCCTTTCCGATGAAGTTTAAATAAATCATAAATTATTACCACTATTGGTTTATATGTTTGAAAGACCTAGGTTAATGGTAATATTGTGATCCATGCATATGTCATGGCTTTTGGGATGTCACACGGTGTTCACTGAGAACATGTGATGATGTGTCATTCACATCATAACATCGGAGCTACAGTTTGGCCTTAAGGAGCGCTGACTCCAGCCCTCGAAACTGTTTAGACAATGGATACATGACGAGGAGTCATGTTGGTGCTAGGATGATCTGATCTAATGGTTGGCCTTTACCCCCTAAACACCAGGCAGACTAGAGTCATGGATCAGGGTGAAGTACGATCCACCACGCAGCCACGACCACCGGGTGTGGGCTGAGGACATGTGCGACGAGGAAAAAGAAACTGAAGCAGTTAGCTTCCGCTTGCATCAATACTTTTGCTTAGAAACAACAGAGAGTCAGTGACCGTCCTCACTACTCTCCCCACATCTCTGTTGCAACCGGAGACCCAAGCTATAGCAGGCAGTGGTGTTGGGAAGAATATAGACCCTTCTCACGCGAGCGATGGATATAACAACACCACGAGAGGAAGAAGATTGTGGCAAGGAGGATAACCACGTTGCTGATTTGTAGACAGAGACCGGCAGTGCGTCGGCTCCCAGGAGACACTAGGAAGGACACGTCCCCAGCGTCATGCGGGGCTTGGTGCGTGGGACTTCAGTCCTTGCAGATCCAAAAAAAGGAGGAGGAGATGTGGCCGATCACTCCCAGGGTTCCAATCCCTGGCAGCAGCAAGAATGGCAGGTCTTGTGTGCGTAGATGGAGCTAGAAGAAGGAGTCACCATCAGTGAGTCTGAGTGAATGGAGGCTTAACACCTCTTTTACTCTACTGCACAGGGAGCCGAAGGCCGTGAGCTCCACGACCCCTGAGGAGATGCCTCGAGCAGAGGAAAACAACAGCCGTGGAGGCTTGTCCTGAGTCGCCGAAGCCGATCGTGGCCTTGGTAGCGGAAGAGGATCCCTGCGAGTCTACTGCTTGCTCACTGGAGAACAGGCAGGTGGCGGCCGTGAAGCTGAGTCCCACGGACTCAGCGGATCGTGAGGGAGCGCAAACATGAGAAAGAAAAGGGGGCGGATCCAGGCTTCTAAACTGAGCCCAGACTAGTGAACTGGCCATAAACCACCTGTGAATTGGCTTGAACCGGGCAGACCAGCCAACTGATCCAATCCAGTAAGGGTTGCGCCCCACAGGGCTACGTCGCAACTCGTGATAGGCCCACGATGGTAAATAATTCTGTAAATACTCAGTTCTTAGATAATTCGTAGAAATTAGCTCGAGCATTAGAAAAATATGAACAAGGTACCGAAATTCTCAGAAAAATGTGTAGGACAACATGAAATCATAATATCTGGTTTTGGATGCACTAATCATAGTTATATCATGTAAGTAGTGAAATGCTTGTTTAATAGATAATAAATATTAAATGATGACAAAGAATTATGGAAAAATGTCAGTAAACATGTAATTATGTTTATAATGCATGTGATGTCAGTTATAGTCATGTTGATGCACAAAATCATGTAATTTGCTTAATATGGCTAATTAGGGCTAATAACCCTAAATAAAATGCAATAAATGCATGCATGCTCAATAAATGATGAAATTTACAAAAAAACATCATATCAGTAATAGGAAGATAATATGTAAATCTGAGATCAGTTTTATACACGAAATTCATGTTATATGAAGAGCACCCTTAATACATGTGATGTAACTCTAATATGGTTAATGAAAGTTACATAATGTTAAATATGTCCACGTAATAATGTGACACATGACTATATCCAGTTGATGAACTATAATCTGGAATATGACATCAGTAAGATACATATAAGACAAGAATACAAGTAATGATGAGAATATCCTAATGAGATAAGCTAAACCCTAATGAACATAATTAGGGTTAAGACGAGATGTAAGATGATGAGAACCTGATGATAGTGTATGACCTTGTCTTGATCAGGTTTAACAAAGATATAGTTGACATCAGGAATATGAGGAATATGTGATTAGGATGTCTCTTTGGAAGGTACGCCATTACCTCTTACTTGGCCTATTATATAATATGCTTGTGTTATATGTGTAGTAAAATACTTGGCATATGATATTGGATGAAATGATTATTCTTGCATGATATGTTGCTTGATTTTCTGTACTTATGGCTATGAACACATCAAACATAAGATATCGGACCCATCATATGATAGCACTAAACTCTTTGGTAGTATCGTGCATTGAAGTGATCTCAAACTCTTTGGTAGTAGATCACATGTGTTAGATCTCAAACTCTATGGTAGTAGATCACACATTAAATGATCTCAAACTCTTTGGTAGTAGATCATAAGGCCTAAAAACATCAAAGCCCTTGGGGGAAGATGTACGAGATATATGATGGAAATGTGCTTAAAATATGTGTTCTCTTTTGTTAATGAATATCCTTGTGCAAGTATATGTTTTTCTTATATTCTTCTGTTACTGCCAAGTATATTAGTTTTATCTTATTGCCAAGATATGACGAGAGGTAAATAAAAGACACATAGGCGTACTCAGTACAATATTCTTGAAATATTGTGCTGATGTGTACCGCATGTAATCTTTTTGTTTAGGTTATGGTTATGCTCTTGAAGATCCAGGATAGAGAGAGTTGTGTAGCGAGCTGATGTACAAGTGGACCTGTTGTCTTAAGATCCTGTTGATTAGCTGTAGCATATGTATATGTATAAGTTTGTTGTCCAATGTGTAATATCAAATGTTGTAACAATTCATGTTGTAATTATATGTTGAATGGTGAACATGTGTGTATGGTTTTATTATTGTTCATGTACATGTACTACTGATTGTTTCCTTCTGACTCCCTCAATTTTCTTCTTCTTAGCCTAGTGTGTGGTGTTTAAATTGGGATTCTCACTGAGGTGAGGGTTTCAATTTGGACGTCACACATTAGATTAAGTTTTAGAAAATCCGGGGACGTCACAGGTGGTATCAGAGCATGAAAAATAGCAAAGCCTGACATTTGCTCACTATGAAAATCAAAACTAGAAAACCTTGAACTTAATAATTTTTTAGGGTTAGATTAGTTGTCTTTTAGAGACTAGATCTGACCTAGCCTCTAGGTTAGCACCAAGATGTATGAGAAATAGGTCTAGACTGGTGCTTGTTAAGTAGCAAGTCCTTAGATGTCGTTATTTCCTTATAGTACAGTGGTATGGGACGTTGTACTATTTGGAAATGATGTGCATCAAGGGAAGAGAAACCCTAGACATATTGTGCACATTGTCTAGAGTAGCTACACTAGTCTACCCCTTGTTCTCACCCCTTACACTAGTTTTCATGACAATGGACTCTCTACTATGTGTGGGGCACTCGTTTTCAGGATTTGGTTTTTGATTCCAAACGGATCGAACCTCGATAGTTTTCTCTGACGCTTGTTTTATCGGAGAAAAACTATATAATATTTTATTATGTATATGTATTACAAAAATGTGTCCCCACACATGTACGAGTAGGAGGTGGTCATGCAACCTAACTGAAAGTGAATGACATCAGTCTAGAAGAGAGAGTATTTCTAGATTAGATGTCTAGAGCCTTGTTTAAGTATATGATAGATGGAATAGATGAATTAAGTTTTGATGATATGATGTAAGTCTTATATAGAAGACATAAGATGTTTATGTTGATTTATATTGTCTTTGAGGACTTAAGTTCAGATTTGAGGATTTGAGATAAGTTTTGCTGATGCAAGTATCCATCCTTTTATGAGATAAGATAAGTTAAGTTAAGACAAGGTTGTGAGTCAGCATGAGCCTCAATCTCTTTTACAAAGGAGGACCTCTAGTGTTAGGACCAGTTTCAGGGTTAACTCCAGAGAGAGTGAGACTCATTGGGAGAAGGTTAGAGAACCTAAACTCTAAGATATGAGAAATATGTGATATGATATGTCCTAAACTAGACTACTCCTGAGTGATTGAGTTGAGTTGCTTAATGCATGATTCCTATAGTCATGTTGAACCCTAGATGTCCTTGGGAGGACCAAACCCTAGAGACAGAGAGAGGCTGGATATATGCGCATGTGAGTATGAATATGATAACCTACCATCTGGGTGAGGGGGAGAGAGTCCCAAGACCGTGGAGGAGGTAGCTATATTAGTTTCTGTGAAGCCTCGTGCTCGGGTTGGTGGTTTCCCACATAGGAATCTAATGGTGTATATAGAGAGTTCTGGGTAAGCATGTCTCATGGGTAGAGACCTATGAAGAGTATGCCATACCATGTTTGGGTTTGTGCTTATGTGGCTAGAGCTTGTAAGGCTATCTCTAGTGCCAATGAGGTATACCTGAGAACCATAGACCGAGAGGGAAGACAAAGTTGTGTTATGAGATACTCATAGAGTTGAGATAGCTCAGAGAGACTGAGCACGACACTACCCTCGTGGTATGGGTTAGAGGAACCTCTTTGGACTATATAAAGTTTTGATACATGTTTCACGAGCCACTTTTATAAGTTTGTTAGCACAACCATGATATAATATATGTAAGGATGTGATCTAATCTCGAGACATGATATAGACATGAAATGATGGAAACCTAGAGATGGTTTAATAGATATTGATGCATAAATGGTTAATCATATACATGAATAATGATGATAATGTGAAATTGTTGGCTAATCTCGTGATGAAATCATTAGTAAATGTTGCAATTTATGATGAGAAATGAAATAAGATCATATGAACGAAACATGTTACATGATGTATTAATCCAAGTGCTTAATAAAGATGAAAAGTATAGTTTGAGAGTTAGCACAACATAAAGCTGATGACACCTTGATATAATGATCTAACTTTAGTTAACTTCCTTTGAACGTGATAGTATGATGTTGAATCTTAATACATGAGTTAAGATAAGGAAGCAAATCTAACATATGAGATGTGTTATGACCTTATAAGAGCTTCTAAACCATTATTCGAGCCTTCTATGGAGTGTTTGTGCACCCAAGATGGTTGTAAAACCCCCCTAATAGTGCTTTGGATACATGGTAGTTTTCCTTGGAGTATGAGTATGGTTTACTTTCGAGGACGAAAGTTCTTTTAAGATGTATATGATGTGACAAAGTGGGTTTTCTGGCTTAATTTTGAGGACAAAATATCTTTTAAGGTGTGTAGGATGTGATAGAGTGAACCTTGGATGTTCATGGCTACTGAATTCATTATTTGAACCATGAGTTGGAGAATGGAATAATCACTTTGAATTCATATGTATGTATGTGAATGATGATGTCAGCTTTATTGTTTTTATGCATTGATGAGCCTAATTATGAAGATACATGATTTTTTTATTACTAGGTATGATATAACAATGATCCTTAAAGTGTGTTGATCATACAAAGGAATCCTATTTAATTGGATGGTTGAAAATGTTATCTTGGCATAAAAGTTGTACTAAATGTACATCATATGAAGTGCAAGATGTGGTCCTTTCCGATGAAGTTTAAATAAATCATAAATTATTACCACTATTGGTTTATATGTTTGAAAGACCTAGGTTAATGGTAATATTGTGATCCATGCATATGTCGTGGCTTTTGGGATGTGACACGGTGTTCACTGAGAACATGTGATGATGTGTCATTCACATCATAACATCGGAGCAACAGTTTGGCCTTAAGGAGCGCTGACTCCAGCCCTCGAAATTGTTTAGACAATGGATACATGATGAGGAGTCATGTTGGTCCTAGGATGATCTGATCTAATGGTTGGCCTTTACCCCCCTAAACACCAGGCAGACTAGAGTCATGGATCAGGGTGAAGTATGATCCACCACGCAGCCACGACCACCGGGTGTGGGCTGAGGACGTGTGCGACGAGGAAAAAGAAACTGAAGCAGTTAGCTTCCGCTTGCATCAATACTTTTGCTTAGAAACAACAGAGAGTCAGTGACCGTCCTCACTACTCTCCCCACATCTCTGTTGCAACCGAAGACCCAAGCTATAGTAGGCAGTGGTGTTGGGCAGAATATAGACCCTTCTCATGCGAGTGATGGATATAAAAACACCACGAGAGGAAGAAGATTGTGGCAAGGAGGATAACCACGCTGCTGATATGTAGACGGAGACCAGCAGTGCGTCGGCTCCCAGGAGACACCAGGAAGGACACGTCCGCAACGTCAGGCGGGGCTCGGTGCATGGGACTTCAGTCCTTGTAGAACCAGAAAAAGGAGGAGGAGATGTGGCCGATCACTCCCAGTGTTCCAATCCCTGGCGGCAGTAAGAATGGCAGGTCTTGTGTGCGTAGACGGAGCCAGAAGAAGGAGTCACCATCAGTGAGTCTGAGTGACTGGAGTCTTAACGCCTCTTTTACTCTGCCGCACTGGGAGCCGAAGGCCGTGAGCTCCACGATCCCTGAGGAGATGCCTCGAGCAGAGGAAAATAGCAACCGTGGAGGCTTGTCCTGAGTCACCGAAGCCGATCGTGGCCTTAGTAGCGGAATAGGATCCATGCGAGTCTACTTCTTGCTCACTGGAGAACAGGCGGGCGGCGGCCGTGAAGCTGAGTCCCACGGACTCAGCGGATCGTGAGGGAGCGCAAACGCGAGAAAGAAAAGGGGGCGGATCCAGGCTTCTAAACTGAGCCCAGACTAGTGAACCGGCCATAAACCACCCGTGAATCGGCTTGAACTGGGAAGACCAGCCAACTGATCCAATCCAGCAAGGGTTGCACCCCACAAGGCTACGTGGCAACTCGTGATAGGCCCACGAAGGTAAATAATTCTATAAATACTCAGTTCTTAGATAATTCGTAGAAATTAGCTCGAGCATTATAAAAATATGAACAAGGTACCGAAATTCTCAGAAAAATGTGTAGGACAACATGAAATCATAATATCTGGCTTTGGATACACTAATCATAGTGATATCATGTAAGTAGTGAAATGCTTGTTTAATAGATAATAAATATTAAATGATGACAAAGAATTATGTAAAAATGTCAGTAAACCTGTAATTATGTTTATAATGCATGTGATGTCAGTTATAGTCATGTTGATGCACAAAATCATGTAATTTGCTTAATATGGCTAATTAGGGCTAATAACCCTAAATAAAATGCAATAAATGCATGCATGCTCAATAAATGATGAAATTTATAGAAAAACATCATATCAGTAACAAGAAGATAATATGTAAATCTGAGATCAGTTTTATACACGAAATTCATGTTATATGAAGAGCACCCTTAATACATGTGATGTAACTCTAATATGGTTAATGAAAGTTACATAATGTTAAATATGTCCACGTAATAATGTGACACATGACTATATCCAGTTGATGAACTATAATCTGGAATATGACATCAGTAAGATAAATATAAGACAAGAATACAAGTAATGATGAGAATATCCTAATGAGATAAGCTAAACCCTAATGAACATAATTAGGGTTAAGACGAGATGTAAGATGATGAGAACCTGATGATAGTGTATGACCTTGTCTTGATCAGGTTTAACAAAGATATAGTTGACATCAGGAATATGAGGAATATGTGATTAGGATGTCTCTTTGGAAGGTACGCCATTACCTCTTACTTGGCCTATTATATAATATGCTTGTGTTATATGTGTAGTAAAATACTTGGCATATGATATTGGATGAAATGATTATTCTTGCATGATATGTTGCTTGATTTTCTGTACTTATGGCTATGAACACATGAAACATAAGATATCAGACCCATCATATGATAGCACTAAACTCTTTGGTAGTACAGTGCATTGAAGTGATCTCAAACTCTTTGGTAGTAGATCACATGTGTTAGATCTCAAACTCTTTGGTAGTAGATCACACATTAAATGATCTCAAACTCTTTGGTAGTAGATCATAAGGCCTAAAAACATCAAAGCCCTTGGGGGAAGATGTACGAGATATATGATGGAAATGTGCTTAAAATATGTGTTCTCTTTTGTTAATGAATATCCTTGTGCAAGTATATGTTTTTCTTATATTCTTCTGTTACTGCCAAGTATATTAGTTTTATCTTATTGCCAAGATATGATGAGAGGTAAATAAAAGACACGTAGGCGTACTCAGTACAATATTCTTGAAATATTGTGCTGACGTGTACCGCATGTAATCTTTTTGTTTAGGTTGTGGTTATGCTCTTGAAGATCCAGGATAGAGAGAGTTGTGTAGCGAGCTGATGTATAGGTGGACCTGTTGTCTTAAGATCCTGTTGATTAGCTGTAGCATATGTATATGTATAAGTTTGTTGTCCAATGTGTAATATCAAATGTTGTAACAATTCATGTTGTAATTATATGTTGAATGGTGAACATGTGTGTATGGTTTTATTATTGTTCATGTACATGTGCTACTGATTGTTTCCTTCTGACTCCCTCGATTTACTTTTTCTTAGCTTAGTGTGTGGTGTTTAAATTGGGATTCTCACTGAGGTGAGGGTTTCAATTTGGACGTCACACATTAGATTAAGTTTTAGAAAATCCGGGGACGTCACAGGTGGTATCAGAGCATGAACAATAGCAAAGCCTAACATTTGCTCACTATGAAACTCAAAACCAGAAAAACTTGAACTTAATAATCTTTTAGGGTTAGATCAGTCGTCTTTTAGAGACTAGATCTGACCTAGCCTCTAGGTTAGCACCTAGATGTCTGAGAACTAGGTCTAGACTGGTGCTTGTTAAGTAGCAAGTCCTTAGATGTCGTTATTTCCTTATAGTACAGTGGTATGGGACGTTGTACTATTTGGAAATGACGTGCATCAAGGGAAGAGAAACCCTAGACATATTGTGCATGTTGTCTAGAGTAGCTACACTAGTCTACCCCTTCCACTAGTTTTCATAACACTGGACTCTCTACTATGTGTGGGGCACTCGTTTTCAGGATTTGGTTTTTGATTCCAAACGGATTGAACCTCGATAGTTTTCTCTGACGCTTGTTTTATCGGAGAAAAACTATATAATATTTTATTATGTATATGTATTACAAAAATGTGTCCCCACACATGTACGAGTAGGAGGTGGTCATGCAACCTAACTGAAAGTGAATGACATCAGTCTAGAAGAGAGAGTAGTTCTAGATTAGATGTCTAGAGCCTTGTTGGAGTATATGATAGATGGAATAGATGAAATAAGTTTTGATGATATGATGTAAGTCTTATATAGAAGACATAAGATGTTTATGTTGATTTATATTGTCTTTGAGGACTTAAGTTCAGATTTGAGGATTTGAGATAAGTTTTTCAGATGCAAGTATCCATCCTTTTATGAGATAAGATAAGTTAAGTTAAGACAAGGTTGTGAGTCAGCATGAGCCTCAATCTCTTTTACAAAGGAGGACCTCTAGTGTTAGGACCAGTTTCGGGGTTAACTCCAAAGAGAGTGAGACTCATTGGGAGAAGGTTAGAGAACCTAAACTCCCAGATATGAGAAATATGTGATATGATATGTCCTAAACTAGACTACTCCTGAGTGATTGAGTTGAGTTGCTTAATGCATGATTCCTATAGTCATGTTGAACCCTAGATGTCCTTGGGAGGACCAAACCCTAGAGACAGAGAGAGGCTGGATATATGCGCATGTGAGTATGAATATGAGAACCTACCATCTGGGTGAGGGAGAGAGAGTTCCAAGACCCTGGAGGAGGTAGCTATCTCAGTTTCTGTGAAGCCTTGTACTCGAGTTGGTGGTTTCCGACATAGGAATCTAGTGGTGTATATAGAGAGTTCTGGGTAAGCATGTCTCATGGGTAGAGACCTATGAAGAGTATGCCATACCATGTTTGGGTTTGTGCTGATGTGGCTAAAGCTTGTAAGGCTATCTCTAGTGCCAATAAGGTATACCCGAGAACCATAGACCGAGAGGGAAGAAAAAGTTGTGTTATGAGATACTCATAGAGTTGAGATAGCTCAGAGAGACTGAGCACGACACTACCCTCGTGGTATGGGTTAGAGGAACCTCTTTGGACTATATAAAGTTTTGATACATGTTTCACGAGCCACTTTTATAAGTTTGTTAGCACAACCATGATATAATATATGTAAGGATGTGATCTAATCTCAAGACATGATATAGACATGAAATGATGGAAACCTAGAGATGGTTTAATAGATATTAATGCATAAATGGTTAACCATATACATGAGTAATGATGATAATGTGAAATTGTTGGCTAATCTCGTGATGAAATCATTAGTAAATGTTGCAATTTATGATGAGAAATGAAATAAGATCATATGAACGAAACATTTTACATGATGTATTAATCCAAGTGCTTAATAAAGAGGAAAATTATAGTTTGAGAGTTAGCACAACATAAAGCTGATGACACCTTGATATAATGATCTAACTTTAGTTAACTTCCTTTGAACGTGATAGTATGATGTTGAATCTTAATACATGAGTTAAAATAAGGAAGCAAATCTAACATATGAGATGTGTTATGACCTAATCAGAGCTTCTAAACCCTTGTTCGAGCCTTCTATGGAGTGTTTGTGCACCCAAGATGGTTGTAAAACCCCCCTAATAGTGCTTTGGATACATGGTAGTTTTCCTTGGAGTATGATTATGGTTTACTTTAGAGGACGAAAGTTCTTTTAAGATGTATATGATGTGACAAAGTGGGTTTTCTGGCTTAATTTTGAGGACAAAATATCTTTTAAGGTGTGTAGGATGTGATAGAGTGAACCTTGGAGGTTCATGGCTACTGAATTCACTATTTGAACCATGAGTTGGAGAATGGAATAATCACTTTGAATTCATATGTATGTATGTGAATGATGATGTCAGCTTTATTGTTTTTATGCATTGATGAGCCTGATTATGAAGATACATGATTTTTTTATTACTAGGTATGATATAACAATGGTCCTTAAAGTGTGTTGATCATAAAAAGGAATCCTATTTAATTGGATGGTTGAAAATGTTATATTGGCATAAAAGTTGTACTAAATGTACATCATATGAAGTGCAAGATGTGGTCCTTTCCGATGAAGTTTAAATAAATCATAAATTATTACCACTATTGGTTTATATGCTTGAAAGACTTAGGTTAATGGTAATATTGGGATCCATGCATATGTCGTGGCTTTTGGGATGTCACACGGTGTTCACTGAGAACATGTGATGATGTGTCATTCACATCATAACATCGGATCTACAGTTTGGCCATAAGGAGCGCTGACTCCAGCCCTCGAAACTGTTTAGACAATGGATACATGACGAGGAGTCATGTTGGCCCTAGGATGATCTGATCTAATGGTTGGCCTTTACCCCCCTAAACACCAGGCAGACTAGAGTCATGGATCAGGGTGAAGTACGATCCACCACGCAGCCACGACCACCGGGTGTGGGCTGAGGACATGTGCGACGAGGAAAAAGAAACTGAAGCAGTTAGCTTCCGCTTGCATCAATACTTTTGCTTAGAAACAACAGAGAGTCAGTGACCGTCCTCACTACTCTCCCCACATCTCTGTTGAAACCGAAGACCCAAGCTATAGCAGGCAGTGGTGTTGGGCAGAATATAGACCCTTCTCACGCGAGCGATGGATATAACAACACCACGAGAGGAAGAAGATCGTGGCAATGAGGATAACCACACTGCTGATATGTAGACGGAGACCAGCAGTGCGTCGGCTCCCAGGAGACACCAGGAAGGACACATCCCCAGCGTCAGGCGGGGCTCGGTGCGTGGGACTTCAGTCCTTATAGAACCAGAAAAAGGAGGAGGAGATGTGGCCGATCACTCCCAGTGTTCCAATCCCTGGCGGCAGCAAGAATGGCAGGTCTTGTGTGCGTAGACGGAGCCAGAAGGAGTCACCATCAGTGAGTCTGAGTGACTGGAGGCTTAACACCTCTTTTACTCTGCCGCACAGGGAGCTGAAGGCCGTGAGCTCCACGGTCCCTGAGGAGATGCCTCGAGCAGAGGAAAACAGAAGTCGTGGAGGCTTGTCTTGAGTCGCCGAAGCCGATCGTGGCCTTGGTAGCGGAAGAGGATCCCTACGAGTCTACTGCTTGCTCACTGGAGAACAGGCGGGCGACGGCCGTGATGCTGAGTCCCACAGACTCAGTGGATTGTGAGGGAGCGCAAATGTGAGAAAGAAAAGGGGGCGGATCCAGGCTTCTAAACTGAGCCCAAACTAGTGAACCGGCCATAAACCACCCGTGAATCGGCTTGAATCAGGCAGACCAGCCAACTGATCCAATCCAGCAAGGGTTGCGCCCCACAGGGCTACATGGCAACTCGTGATAGGCCCACGAAGGTAAATAATTCTGTAAATACTCAGTTCTTAGATAATTCGTAGAAATTAGCTCGAGCATTAGAAAAATATGAACAAGGTACCGAAATTCTTAGAAAAATGTGTAGGACAACATGAAATCATAATATCTGGCTTTGGATGCACTAATCATAGTGATATCATGTAAGTAGTGAAATTCTTGTTTAATAGATAATAAATATTAAATGATGACAAAGAATTATGGAAAAATGTCAGTAAACCTGTAATTATGTTTATAATGCATGTGATGTTAGTTATAGTCATGTTGATGCACAAAATCATGTAATTTGCTTAATATGGCTAATTAGGACTAATAACCCTAAATAAAATGCAATAAATGCATGCATGCTCAATAAATGATGAAATTTACAGAAAAACATCATATCAGTAACATGAAGATAATATGTAAATCTGAGATCAGTTTTATACACGAAATTCATGTTATATGAAGAGCACCCTTAATACATGTGATGTAACTCTAATATGGTTAATGAAAGTTACACAATGTTAAATATGTCCACATAATAATGTGACACGTGACTATATCCAGTTGATGAACTATAATCTGGAATATGACATCAGTAAGATAAATATAAGACAAGAATACAAGTAATGATGAGAATATCCTAATGAGATAAGCTAAACCCTAATGCACATAATTAGGGTTAAGACGAGATGTAAGATGATGAAAACCTGATGATAGTGTATGACCTTGTCTTGATCAGGTTTAACAAAGATATAGTTGACATCAGGAATATGAGGAATATGTGATTAGGATGTCTCTTTGGAAGGTACGCCATTACCTCTTACTTGGCCTATTATATAATATGCTTGTGTTATATGTGTAGTAAAATACTTGGCATATGATATTGGATGAAATGATTATTCTTGCATGATATGTTGCTTGATTTTCTGTACTTATGGCTATGAACACATGAAACATAAGATATCAGACCCATCATATGATAGCACTAAACTCTTTGGTAGTACAATGCATTGAAGTGATCTCAAACTCTTTGGTAGTAGATCACATGTGTTAGATCTCAAACTCTTTGGTAGTAGATCACACATTAAATGATCTCAAACTCTTTGGTAGTAGATCATAAGGCCTAAAAACATCAAAGCCCTTGGGGGCACATGTACAATATATATGATGGAAATGTTCTTAAAATATGTGTTCTCTTTTGTTAATGAATATCCTTGTGCAAGTATATGTTTTTCTTATATTCTTCTGTTACTGCCAAGTATATTAGTTTTATCTTATTGCCAAGATATGATGAGAGGTAAATAAAAGACACATAGGCGTACTCAGTACAATATTCTTGAAATATTGTGCTGACGTGTACTGCATGTAATCTTTTTGTTTAGGTTGTGGTTATGCTCTTGAAGATCCAGGATAGAGAGAGTTGTGTAGCGAGCTGATGTACAGGTGGACCTGTTGTCTTAAGATCCTGTTGATTAGCTGTAGCATATGTATATGTATAAGTTTGTTGTCCAATGTGTAATATCAAATGTTGTAACAATTCATGTTGTAATTATATGTTGAATGGTGAACATGTGTGTATGGTTTTATTATTGTTCATGTACATGTGCTACTGATTGTTTCCTTCTGACTCCCTCGATTTTCTTCTTCTTAGCCTAGTGTGTGGTGTTTAAATTGGGATTCTCACTGAGGTGAGGGTTTCAATTTGGACATCACACATTATATTAAGTTTTAGAAAATCCGGGGACGTCACAGGGAATCAAGGGAACTTTAGAGGTAACTTCCAGAATAGAAACTACAACAATTATCACAACAATTTTCATTTCCAAAATCCAAACCAAGTTCCTTATCAACAACAAGGATAGAAAGCCAGTCCCATCTCTCCTGATGACAAACTCTCAACCATTCAGAAGATTTTGCAGTTGAAACAGACTATGATAGCGAACCAGCAAGCCCATCAGAAGGCTATTGAATCTCAACTAGCTCAACTGTCGGCTAGCCTCAAGCCACCTACTGGAGCTTTTGCTGGCCAACCAGAGAACAATCCTAAACATCCAGAGAAATTGAAGGCTGTCACCACTAGATCTGGAAAAAACTATTCTGACCCTCCTTCCAAGACACCTATGGTTATTACAGATAATGATGGCTTTGTGATTACCCAAGACTCTACAGTACATGAATCTCAACCGAAAGAACCACCAACGACTGATAAGACTGACAAAGCAAGTTCAGAAGAACCTATCATTACAGAAGTAGAAAACACACCTAAGCCAGATGTGCCAATGTACAAGCCTCATCCTCCTTTCCCAGCTCATTTGAAGTAGACAAAGCTTGACACATGTTTCAACAAGTTCAAGGAAGCAATGAAGAAGCTTCATGTTGATGTACCCTTTCTTGATGCTCTGGCTAAGATACCAGCCTGGATGAAGTACTTGAAGTCTCTCCTCACAAGGAAGTATATAACTAAAGAATACGAGACAGTCAAGTTAGCAACAACCACTTCCAATATCATCCAGAGCAAGATGCCCAAGAAGCAGATAGATCCAGGATCCTTTGGGATTTCACGCCATATCGGTGACTCTTCATGTAAGAAGGGATTTGCCGATCTTGGTGCTAGCATCTCTATCATGCCACTTAGCCTTTGCAAGAGGCTAGGGTTTGCAGAACTGCTTCCAACTGGCATGACTATACACCTTGCAGACAATTCTATGACTCTCCCCTTGGGAATCATCAAGGATGTCCCAGTCAAGGTAGGAAAAGACTCTTATGTCCCATGTAACTTTGTAATCATGGACATAAAAGAAGATGCCAGATACCCTCTTATCTTTGGCCGTCCATTCCTTGCCACTATGAGAGCTCTGATTGATGTTATAACAGGAACCTTGCTCCTCAGACTAGGCAAAGAAACTCTTGAGGTCAAAGTTTTTGAAAGTATGTGAAGACCAATCATGCAAGAAGAAGTCTACTTGATTGATTGCATAGTCCATTGATGAACAAGTAAGAGATTGTGTTCTCCAATTCAATGCTGCAAAAGAAGATCCAGAAGCTGAATTTGAGGAACTCAAGGCTATGAATGTAACTGAAGAGCCATGCGAGAAGCCAGAAGCCCCCAAAATGAAGCCCCTACATGAGGGACTGAAGTACGTGTTTCTGGATGATCTCAAGGTATGTCTAGTTATCATAAATTCTGATATAAAGTCCAAACAAGAAGATAAACTCCTGAAAGAATTAAGGGAAATAAGAAAAGCTATCAGCTACAGGATGAGTGATCTCACCGGGGTCAGTCAAGTACTTTGCATGCACAAAATCTCCATGGTGGAAGACTACAAGCCAACTGTCGAACATCAATGAAAGCTGAATCCAAATATGAAGGAAGTAGTTTGCCTTGAAGTTATTAAATTGCTCACTACGGGGATTATCTATCCTATATCCGACTCGCCATGGGTGAGTCTTGTACATGTCATCCCAAAGAAAGGTGGCACTACTATGATACAGAATGAAGATAATGAACTCATCCCCACTCAAACAATTACCGGGTGGAGGATGTATATCGATTACATGAAGTTGAGTAAGGCAACTCGTAAGGATCATTTCCCGATGCCTTTTCTAGACCAATTTTTAGAGCGATTGGCTCACTAGGAATATTTCTGATATATCGATGGTTACTCTAGATTCCATCAAATTCCTATACATCTTGATGACCAAGAGAAAACTACTTTCACTTTCCCCTTTGGAACATACACCTTTAGAAGGATGCCATTCGGGCTATGTAATGCTCCTGCAACCTTCCAATGCTGCATGACAACCATATTTTCTAGTCTTATCAAAACTATTATGGAAGTTTTTATGGATGATTTTTCCGTATATGGGGATTCGTACGACTCATGCCTGAAACACCTCTCCCTAGTCCTCAAACAATGCAAAGAATCACTCTAGTGCTAAATTGGGAGAAGTGTCACTTTATAGTGAAAGAAGGCATAATCCTTGGCCATAGGGTCAGTAATCAAGAAATTGAAGTGGACAAGGCAAAGGTCGAAGTGATTTCCAAACTCTCTATCCCAACCAATGTAAGAGAGGTTTGTGCGTTACTTGATCATACATGCTTTTACAGAAGGTTTATCAAAGATTTCTCCAAGATAACCAAGCATATGACCAACTTGTTACTAAAGGATGATGATTTCCATTTTGATGGAGAATGCATAAAGAGTTTCAACAACCTGAAGCATGCCCTTACATCAACCCCCATTATCAGAGCTCGAGATTGGGGGCACCCATTCAAAATAATGTGTGATTCCAATGACTATGTAGTCAGTGCCATTTTAGGCCAATGTATACAGAAGAAACATCATGTCATGTACTATGCATTGAAGACCCTTGACGAAGCTCAGAGTAATTATGCAACTACTGAGAAGGAACTCCTAGCAGTCATGTATGCCTTTGACAAGTTCAGATCCTACCTCATTGGTTTGAAGGTCGCTGTTTACACAGATCATGCTGCTATCCGTTACCTCCTAAAAAAGAAAGATGCAAAACCCAGGCTGATCAGATGGATTCTCCTCTTGTAAGAATTTGATCTGGAGATCAGAGATAAGAAAGGAACAGAGAATGTTGTGGTAGACCACTTGAGTCGTATCCACACCCTGGATACTGAAAAGATCCCAATTAATGACTCTCTTCCAGATGACCAACTCATGAAAGTCTCAGAAGCTACTCCTTGGTACTCGGACTATGTGAACTACCTCACCGCCGATGTCATCCACCTTGAATGTACTGGAAATGCACCAAAGAAATTCATGCTTGATGTGAGGCAATATCACTGGGATGAACCATACCTCTTCAAGCTTTGTTTCGATGGTCTCCGCAGACGTTGTATCACTGAGGAAGAAGCCAAACTTGTTTTCGAGAAATGCCACTCAGGCCCAGTTGGAGGCCATATGAGTTCTAAGAAAATTACTTTGAAGGTTTTGCAATGTAGTTTCTTTTGGCTAAACATATCTAGAGATGCCTACAACTTTGTTTTATAATGTGACAAGTGTCAGAGGATGGGTAACATACCAAAAAGAGATGAGATGCCACTTAAGCTATGGCAAGAAGTAGAGATTTTTGATGTTTGGGGAGTGGACTACATGGGTCCATTACCATCCTCATATTAATTTTGCTATATTCTAGTCATAGTGGATTATGTCTCTAAATGGGTAGAGGCCATACCAATAGTCACTAGCGATTCGAAACCTGTCATCAAAATGTTCAAAGACATTATATTTCCCCGTTTTGGAGTCCCACACATTGTGATCTCCGATGGAGGTTCTCATTTTCTGGAAAGAAGCTTTGAAGCATTGTTAAGAAAATATGGTGTAACGCACAAGGTAGATTCCCCCTACCACCCACAAACAAGTGGGCAGGTAGAGGTTTCCAACCGTCAACTCAAGGTGATCTTGGAAAAGACAGTAGGACGCAACCGTAAGTGTAACATCCCTAACCTGGGTTAAGACTTAAACCTTGAGGTTTTACTTAATTAAGTCATTTATATTCTTGTCTTTATCTTTTTAAAAATAATTAAGGCTCAAGAGGAACTTATGTTTCAATTTTAGTCCTTTTTGAAAAATATTGAAACAATGTTTTACTTGTTTTGGACTAAGTGCAAATTACCCAAGTTGAGGGGTTAACTTGCAAATTTTACATGATAAAATGTTCCTCAAGTGTTGAAGAATCATAAGAATGAGAATGATGCATAGGTATGTCTTGTGAAAGCCTGAGCACCAAGAAAGAGCTTATTAGGCAATGTTTATGCATAAAAACCTAGTTTTGGTGTAATGTGCAATTTACCCAAAACCTAGGGTTCAATATGCAAAATACCACTTCTAGAGAGTCCATAATGTTTCTTGGTATTAATTAGAGATAAGAAAATAAAAGGGGCATCTCATTTGAATCTCTTTGGAGGAGAGAGAATCTTGATATTAAAATAATCAAGATTTAAGCATAATTGAAACCCTAATTCAATTTAATGCAAAAATAAATACATTAATGGAAGTTCCCTCCAACAAAAAGTGTGGTGGTTGAATTTGAATAATTATGGACGTCCTTGTGCCTTGAAATGGCACCGAAATATCCAAAGTGAGTGGAGAGCCCACTCACATTAGTTAAAGAAAAAGTAATATCCACTCATTTTTGGATATTATTATTATATTGATTAAGGTGCTTAATTTGTCTTCTTTTAATTCATGGATAATGAAGATGAACTACAATATGGGGGAGATGGCTTCGTATGAAAGGGATGGAGGGGATTATGTGGCACCAATTTTGGGAGTTGAAGGAATTATTTATCACTTTCTCTCTCATTGAAATTCCCTTATATACATCCCATTTTCAACCCACATGAAAGGCCTTTTCGATTCCTTTTTTCTTTCCTTGATTTGGTTGAACACAAGGGAGCTTAGGAGCAGCAGGAGGATGTGCCCCAACCTGTAGGTAAGCTCCATAGTCATCTTCAACCTTAATTTCATGCTGGAAATTGAAATTCAATGCTTAATTTCTTCTTTTCTTCATTCAATCTTCAACCTTAGCCATTCATTTCACTCAAAGACTTGAGGATGAGACTTTGGAAGTTGAGGAAGATTCATTCACCATTGATAACGTGAAGCTTGAAGCTTGGATTTAATTTTGAAGGTGGGTTATATAACTTGAACCCTTAAATGTCATTATTGCTTGTAACTTATTCATCATGTGTTGAACCTTTCTTCTTCCTCAATTTCCTTTTGATTAGTTGTTAAAATCACCATAAGAATCACAACTAATTTCGAAGGTTTGAAGCTTGAAGATGATGATGTAATCTTAAGCACACACCTCAACAAAGGAATGGGCAAACGATTTTTAAAACCGATTGAGCTAATTCGGTTTCAAAACCGATTGAGTTGATTCGGTTTCAAAACCGAATGGGTAATTGAGTTCAAGAACGAATGGGTAATTGAACCCAAGACCGAATGGGTAATTCACTTCAAGACCAAATGGGTAATTGAACCCAAGACCGAATGGGTAATTCACTTCAAGACTGAATGGGTAATTTACTTCAAAACCAAATGGGTAATTGAGTTCAAGACCGAATGGGTAATTGACTTCACGATCGAATGGGTAAATTGAACTTCAAAACCATTTGGGGTCTATTGATGATGTGAATAATGAAGAGCCAATGGTTAAATTGATTTAGTGGATTCAAGAATGGGTGATCCATTGATTACAAACCCTAATTGGATTGATTTGGTTGAAACCCTAAATTGATTGAGTCAATTTCAATGTTGAATGGCTCAAATGGTCTCAAGCCATTTGAGGTAAAGTGGAGTCATGGATGGATGGAGATCCAAGGGTTATAGTTTGATGTACTTTAAATGGTCTCAATATTGGATGATTCAATGAGTGCAAACCCTAAAATCAATTGATTGATTGAAGGAAACCCTAAATGACCCTTTCAGTTTCAAGGTGGTTTGGACCAAACGATCTTGAGACCGTTTGAGTCCAAATAGTCTTGAGAACGTTTGGAGGGAAAACGGTCTCAAACTATTTAATGTTCAATCAATTTCAATGATGAGTTGTTCATTCAGTTTCAAACCGTTTGGGGTTAATTACATTTAATTCAAATGATCTCAAACCGTTTAGGGATTGTAAGATCAAGACCATTTTATGTTCTAATGGTCTTAAGACCAATTGAAGATGTGGATCAAGAACGTTTGGAGGTCAAGCACCTCAAGACCATTTGAAGGTCAAACATCTTAAAACTGTTTGAAGGTTCAAAAGTATCAAAACCGTTTGGAGACCTAAAGCCTAAAAGCTATGAAAGATCAATTAACCCTATGATTGTGAATGATGTACCTCAAAGATAATTACAATGGTTGTACCTTTAAGGTACTAGGGTGATTAGTATCCTTAGAAGGGTTAACCTTTGATTCTTATGAAAGCAATATCTCAATACATTATGCTAACCCTAAATGTATGTACTTGAATGAAGGGTTGACCTAATCTAATCAAGTTTGAAGCAATCAACATCCTAGAGAGGATGAGAGAGAGAGGAATTCATACATGTATGATAATCATGTAGTGGATAAGCCTCAACACTTTCAACATGAATAAAATATGTAGTTAGGGTATGATCCTTAATAAAGAGATCATGAAACCCTAATTGAGAAGGTTGATGAGCCCTAACCCTAATTTAGGGCAATGTTAGGTGAAACCCTAATCTAGGGTAATGGTATAACCCTATTCTAGGGTGATGAGATGAGTAATCACAATTCAGGGTAAAATAATGAAAAACCCTAATTTAAGAGAATGCTTCATGAAAACCCTAATTGCGGGTAAAGCCACATGAAACCCTAATTTGGGGAAAGTTATAAGGAACCTTAATTCAAGATAATGATGTGTAAACCCTAATTTTGGGATTATAGTGCATGAAACCCTAATCTTGGGCAATATGATGATAAACTGTAATCCTAATTTTGAGCTATGGGTCGAGTAACCCTAATTTCAGGTAATGCTATGTGAAACCCTGATATAGGATGATGATATGTGAAACCCTAATATAGGGTGATATTATGTAAACCCTAATTGATAAAGATGGGAAACCCTATCCCTAATAATGGAATAGTGACTAATATATTGATAAGTGAAACACCTAAGGTGGTTGTTAATGGATGACCTTATATCAATAATGCCTTAACTCGAGATGAGTCCATATCATTGACAATGGTTGCATATTTCAAATAATTGACTTATGACCATTACATTACATGATAAATGTGATGAACTGGTGCATGAAGTATTAGGATGGGAGATACCCTAATACAAGATAAGTTGATGAACTTAAGATAAAGGTGATGAGGGAAGTGATACATCAAGACATGATAGATATCACATCCAGCACCTCAAGATTGATACACCTTGATGTATTCTAAATCCAATATACTTGGATGAGTAACACATGAAGTGTGTCATGTCAATTGTGACATTGAGATATAATGCACTTTGATAAGTGTAGGATAACATACCTTAAGAAAAGGTTAAGCCAAGTTAATAAAGTATGATGTAACCATATTCTGGTAAAGTTGAGAGAGGAACTCATATCTTGTGTTGATATTTCATTTAATGATAAATGATGAGAATAAATAAGCATGATTGAATACTTATGTTATTAATGTTGGCTCCTAGCTGTGTGGAGCAATGAATTAGGGCTTGATAATTAATAATATGATCTTGAGAACCTAAATGGTTAATAATGGAAAAGCCTAAACCTAATAAAGGGTGATGATATGTAAGAGAAACCCTAATCGATAAGGAAGGGAAACCCTAACCCTAATGAGGGGAAGGTTGTAATTCTTTTGTTGCATAAACCTTGTAAGGCATGTTAAATACTTGAATAAAAGTATAATATGCAATGGCCTTGTGAACCATGTAAATAAGTTGTTGCCTAGTAAGAGGTGACAAGATGAGTAATGGCCTTATGAGCCATGTGATAATTTGTTGACTAATGAGAAGTGACAAGATACTTAATGGTCCTTGTGAGCCATGTGAGATGCTTGTGTAGCAAGTATCATGTTTACCTTGGTCAGATGACCTGAAGGTAATAGTTACCTGATAAATGGTAACTGTGTTTAGTGATGAACTAAGGGTTTGAATACCCAGATCCAGTAGACATGATGATGATGTTGAGGGATGTGAATTCCCAGAAATGAGATAAGGGATTGAGATCCCAATGTTTTATAAAGCTTTGAAAAGTACTTGATAGGAGTATTACACATTCTTTGTAGAATTTGTAATAATAATTTATGTTTGAAAACCTAACTGATGCTAAAAGAATATGGTAATACATTTAATTAATCAAGTGAAATCTTATCATGTAGTGCCCTGGCCATATAACCATCAGCGTCAGAACTTGCTGGATGGTGAAACGGGTTGCTCCACGACATAACTCGAAATGCATATTTTTGAATATGCGGGGGTGATGTGTGAAAATATCCTTATTCCCTAATGAAGGAATTGATGTGAGATAAATATTAAATCTCTCAATCCTTCATTACATATGTCGGGGTGGATGTATCACTAATCCCTCGAAGACGGGATGGATGTATCACTAATCTCCCAATAATTTTAATGCCAGATCTATGTGAGATAAACATTAAATCTCTCGATGTCGAAGGAGTGCAGTTGACGCTGTAACTCTATAGTGAAGTTTCCAATATACCCTGGAAAGCTATTAGCAGAGACATAAGATGTCCTGCATGGAATCTCGTACTGACTGAGATAAGGGAGGTCATGGCAGCCGACTCTTCCATTGACTTTCTATGGCATCGATTTCGACTTCACAATGGTCGGTTGGAGTATGAGCGGTATACCTCATCTCCTCAGGGCATAAGTGTGGTTGTAAAATATAATCAACCGTATAGCATGTATGTTTAAGGATTGAATGCAAAAATCATTGGCTGATGTTACATTTCTTTATGCATCTTGAGTTGATAGATGATATATTTATGACTTCTTACATTCCTTGCAAAGTAGATAGATGATGTACAAGTCTACCATGGGCAGATGCAATGTTCTCCTTAAGAAAGGAGATTATCCTATTCTACTCATATAATGATTAATACTGCTGTTAATATATAAGAACTCCTGCTTAGTTTATTACTATTTATCTATAATAGTAATGTTTCTGGTGGAGAGTTATATCTCTCGCTGGGACAATTTTCAATTGTCTCACCCCGTGGGATCCAACTTTTTAGGTAGATGCAGAAGAAGAGACAGAAACCCTATAGTAGGGGGAGGGCAACAACAGCAACAGGGACAACTGTAGTATTCCAGGTGGAGGCTCTGGATGTCATATTTTGTATAGAAAGTCCTATGTGTCATCTCTGTACTCGCAGGTCCTTGGAGTCAGTAGTTAGTGCTTTTAATGAATCAATATGAGATTTTGGCTTGATGCCTCGAGGTTCTTATACTGTCTGTGTATAGTTTTAACAAGGTAGTTGATGCTTGTAATCCTCAAGATGAAACGGTATAAGATATGTACTTATGAACCAGGATGTAAATAAAATACATTTGTTCCTGATAAAAGAGTTTTCCTGTGTTTGGATCTCTTTGAAAAAGGTTTTAATTTTTAGTGATTTTCAGTAATCCGCTGCTAATAATCATTTTCACTTAGTTAATAATGTTTTGTTCAAATAGTGTGTAACAGTAAGGATTGGTCAGTGAAATCAATGACGCCTTGTGGGCCTACCAGAATGCTTTTAAAACTCCTCTTGGAACAACACCCTTCAGAATAATCTATGGAAATTCATGTCACATGCCCATAGAACTCGAACACAAAGCTTGGTGGGCAATCAAACAGTTGAATTTTGACATGAAGAAAGCTGGCCAAGCCAGAATGCTATAACTTTAGGAACTGGATGAACTCCAGATGACAGCTTATGAGAATGTCAGAATCTATAAAGAACACACAAAGTTGTGGCATGATGGTCATTTGAAGAGGAAAGACATTCAAGTGGGAGACCAAGTTCTACTATTCAACTCAAGACTGAGGTTATTCCCAGGGAAACTCCATTCTCGATGGTCTGGACCATACATTGTTAAAAGCATCTATCCACATGGTGCATTCACTTTATGGAGTGAAAAGTTAGGCGATTTTGTAGCAAATGGCCATCGCTTAAAGAGATATTTCACCACAATCGACACTAGCACCGAGGAATCGATAAATATGTCCAAACCAACTTATCTACCAGAAAATTGAAGGAATCAAGTTAAGGCAATTACATAAATAAAGGCGCTTGTCGGGAGGCAACCCGGTCAATAATTTCACTTTTACTTTTAATTCTGAAATAGAATATTTCCTTAATTTTGTTTTTTCTTTTTAGAAAATTTTGCACTGAACAGATATCACAACACGAGATGCTATCTTAAGTTCTGATTAGTCTTAATTTTTGAGATTTTCAGATGGAGGACGTGCGCTGATTGGAACACAACCACATCTGGTGGACCAACCGGTGCAAATTTTCCCCTCCATCTCAGATTTAGAGTTTGCTCGAGACGAGCAAATTTCTAAGTTCAGGGTGGAGGGTGAGTGATATGTACTTTACTTCCCACCCACACCCATCTATTTTAGACTTAAGATTTCATCATTGCAATTTTGAGCAATTTTTTCAAAATTTTTCAAAATTTTGAAAATTTAAAAGTAGTTTTGTATAGAAACTTGATGAAGTTTTGACGCATTTTGTTTCAATCAAATCCATTACCTAGACAACTATCCCATTTTTTCATGCAGTTTTGAATCATTATACCCTCCTTATTCGAAGAAAAACCTCAAGGGGGGAAATTTCTGAAACTAGCCAATGGTTAGAAATCACCGTGTGAAGCTTATGAATCCTAACATCATGATCAGTGAAAATGGCAAGTATCTATCGAACTGAGAGGGATCAAACACATTGTGCTTCCTAACTGACTAGTGGAATAATAACATGGAATCTCCCTTGGATCCTCATCAAGTCATTATTTGAGTAGAGTATGATAAGGAGAATGACCCGGTGCACTAAATTTTAAATCAAGTTGCATTCTGATCTGAAATCTCTTCTACACTTCTTCTATCATCTTCTTACCCCTCCATCCATCAAAAAGAAACAAAAATAACCAATATAGGGCCAAACCCTAAGTTCGAGGTGGCACACCCTCTCTCTATTTATTCGCTTCTTCCATACCCCTCGCCATGTAATAGGGACGTACCACCAAGAAAAGATGCCAATGTGCACACAAAAAATGCAACCTCGAGTCGAATAGAGGAGAGATTTGCACAATAATAATAATAATAAGAGTTATAGTCAATGAAATTGCAACCATATAATAAAAATCTTGAGTCAAATAGAGAAGAGATTTATTTCTTCCTTCCATACCACCCTTCACTCCCTTTTCCACCTAATGGCACAATGAATGCCTACTTTTGCCAATATCTTGAAAAAAACCAGTGTCAGATCAGGTGCACACTTGTTGTTCTGCGGGTGTCTCTGGACTCTTATGAAACTCTTAGACATACCTGATGTTGGAAAAAGTAGGGAGGAAGTGATGTTGGAAAACAAACTCAGGAATGAAGATATGGTAAGATGTGTTCAGTGGTCTCAGGAAGTTGAGATGCTTAGTCATATAGAGCAGAAGAGTAATAATCGTGATGTGAAGATGAAGCAATCACACGAGTTGAAAGTATTCGTTTGGTGACCGTTTCAGATTTTGTGTTACTCGAGGATGAGCAACATTTAAGTTCGGCATATTTTGATGAATGCATATTCATCTGTGTCCAGTCACCCTCTCAGGCCCAATTTTGCTCAGATTTTATGCTTTTATTACCTTAACCTCTCTACATTCGATTCTACATATCTTAATTGATTTATCTTCATTTTTATGGGATTTTGCCTCTTTTTTGTAGGTGGATTATAGACACGTGGGCCCATCCCTCTTGGTCCATCTTGTAAGCGGGCTCCACTACACTCCAAAGCCTTCTGGCCATCGTAGCCTCTTCTTCTCTGAACACCTAACCCTAACAACCACGACTGCCCCCCTCAAACCGTGATCGCGGTATTCTCCTCTCCCTACCTGTGATTCATCCAACCGTGACCTCCCCCTCCAACCACGGTCTTCCTCTCCACCAACACCACGATCACCAGTAGGATCGTGACCCATGATCTTATCGCCTACAGCAGAACGCGAGGCACCCGTTCCTTCCCAACCAAGCAGACCGCGACCAGTGCTCCATAGCCAGACCGCGACTCGATTCCCACCACTTGCCAAACCGTGACCACTTCCTCCATAACCGCGACATGCTCCTTCCTTTATTCTACCCACGGTTCCCTCTGCTACCCTAACCGTGACCTGCACCACGTCCGCAATCATGACCTGCTACCCTCCTGACATAACTGCAACAAATGTCTCACGACAACGACACCACCATTGCTGTCTCCTCCACACCTCGACCTCCCCACTTTCCTAATCGCGACCCCCTCTACTTGCACCTCCACCTGCTTGCGGTGTCCATCTGCAACCCTAAATTGAGACCTGCTTCTCTTCCTAACATCGTGACCCGAGATTCCCACTCCTTCACCCGCGGTTCAGCTCCCCCCTCACGCTCGTGATCAACACCAACGTCAGCACCTACGGTCGTTTGTAATATCATGACCTACAGACGGGTGTCTTAGCATACCTCGACCAAAGGCCAAAGAAGAAACCGTGACCAGGATAAAGGAGAATCACAACCAACAAGGAGAATTGTGACTAGATCGAGTGTCCAGGAACTGCGACCAACAACCGTGACCTGCTACAAATAACCAGCTCGCGAAAGTAAGGCGGTGCCCAACCTACCTATAAATAGAATGCGACCCCCAGCCATTTGGGCACCCTCTCCAGACGTCGTTAGGCTGCAAGTCTGTCCTCAGCCTAAGGAGACAGTCTCCTCCATAGCTAGGCTATACCCAAGAAGCGTTCGACCCCTGGTGCATCCGTCTATCCGCTCCTTCCAACCCGTTCATCCAGATCTGAGGTGGAAACCCAGATCTGCAGTCGTCTTCATCATCTACGTGGCGTCTACGCCGCCATCACGTCCATGAGCTACTCGCCCTGCTATGAGTAAGGACTATGAGAAGAGAGAGAAGGTGGAGAGAGAATATCTACCCCATCTTCCATGGTTTTCTTCCCTCCTCATCCAGATCTACCCCGACGTTGTGTAGAAGACCGTTTCTCCACCGAGCTGCAATCATCTTCTTCACCATGATCATGACGAAATCTTCTCTCTCACTTGTTCTTCTTATTCCTCGCATCATGAGTGAGTAGTTTCCTTTCGTTGGGGTGCGGAGACCAGCACCGCTGCCCATGCTTATATGTCTTTTCATTAAACATTCCATGGAAAGTATATAACCTTTCATTTCATTGTTAATCGTCGATGTGTTCTTGTGGATTGATCACCTGCTTGCATTTATCTTGTTTGTTCCTATGTTGCGAGAACTTCAATATGTAGGATTTGAATGTCGATTAACGCGGTTGACTCCCTGACTAGAAATAGAATGGGATTCTTTGAGGTCGTAAGTGTATGATCGATGAGGAGATGAGACATCTAGCCCATAATGACGCTTCTGTGTGCCTAAACATCCTAACGGAGGGCCGCAACTTCAATTGGATATCTGTATCTTTGGAACCGTAAGTGCATGATCTGAATGGTGACAAGAAATATGATGCCTAAGGTGATGCTTACGTGAACCTAAACATCCCTCTGGAAGGGTTTGCAATAATTCTATTTGGATAGTTAGATCTTTCCTGGATGCTTGTGTTTGGACATGTTTGCATGTGTAGTGGTGGTGAAACTCGGGACCACCCCGGTGATCCCCATCATTAATCTTTTTTTTAGGGAAAGTCAGGAGGCCATCTTATTCATCATTAATCTTTAATCAACCTTTAATCCTACTCTTTACTTTCCTTGCATTTAGTTTAATTAACCTCAAACCAACCTTTGTTCTAAATATTAGTCTTGATTCAACTAGATTTGACTAGTAAAAGATTCTTAAAAACGTTGTCCCTTGGGATTCAATCCTCAACTCTACTGCTATAAGACCCATCCGCTTGTGGGTGGTATTATTGCACAAGGTTTTGGTTAAAAACTCTAGGATTTCAACCCCGAGTGAATTTGTTAGTGCGATAATAAACCACGTCAATGCCAGAGACTATTGGCATGCTGAACATTTTTAGCACCTTGTAAATGTATGTAATCTACGTTAGGCAAAGAAGTCGTCTAGATTTATCTCTACGAATCTTGATTCCTATATCATAGAATGCTTCACCTAAGTCCTTCATGGCTAAGTTATCGCTCAACTAAGTCTTAACCAATTGTAGAGTAGTATGTCATGTCTCATTGTTGATATATCATCTGCTTATAAAATGAGAAATAAAATTGTGTTCCTATTAACCTTATTGCAAACCACAAGGTTCATATTCACTTTTGATAAATACAAACTCTTTGATTGTCTAAAAAAACAAATATTTCTATCTTATATATTCTTGCTTCAATCCATAGATTGAATTTTATGGATCACAAACTATATTGGCTTCATATCGAGTTATAAAACCTTTGGTTATATCATGTACACATCCTCAAGAAGATTCCCATTATGGAAAGTGGTTTTAACATCCATTCACCAAATCTCATAGTAATGCTAAGCTACAACTGTTGGTGATATGCCCTGAGATCCAATCATATGATAATTGTAATGGTACAACTTGTAATTGATTTGAATATTAATAAAAGCCATTCCAATTATTATGTTTGTTTCACTATAGGATGATGAATGAATATAGTAATGTCCTAAGAATGTATGAGCCAATGGCATGTGATTTCAGGTTGAGGACCTAAACATGAAATCATGTGTATGTTAACAATATTCATTTTTGTCTTAGTTCCTAGTCAGATATTAAGGTGGATTTTAGGACAACAGTAATACAACAAGACTAGCATGTGTGTTAATTGATGACTATGCCTGATTAGTCATGATATTAGACATCAAATCAAGAACATATGTACTTTTTGCAGACAAGTGTATGGACAAACTCATTTTGAGTGTGATGCATGGAAGCCGATAATGGCAGTCAAAATCAGATCTCAATGTGACAGTGGTGATTATGGTCCTTAGATCTAAAGTCACTACATGATTGCATGTTGTTCAATGTGCTTTAACACTACTCAACTTGACCTTGAAAAGGATTGCTATACAAGTAGTGCTTAAGTGCACTATGACACATGTGGATTATTGTGAGTGATGTAGGTGGAAATTGTCCCATTGGAGTGATATCCCAATCACTTGATGAGTGAGACTATGAAATGCATGGCCATTCTCATGTGATTCAAAATATGATATTGATCTCATGTGTATCTCAACATTCTACTCTAGATCAAGGAACAAAGATTGAACATTAGGAGTATGATGTTACAATGCCTCAGATTCAACCTGGATATCACAAACAAAGGGATTATACAATCACTATAACACTGGTCACAATAAAAGGTCAAAGTTGTTACTGATAAGGAGTGGCTCAAGTGGTCAAGCACGATGTCCCCTAACAAAGGGACCACTGTTCGAATCCTAGATGTCACCTTGGTTTACCACCCTCCTAGATGTTCGACCTTCATCACACACATGGGAGAGGGAGAGAGAATGCCTCTCTTAATCCCATAAGTTGTTCTCAAACTTCTCTAATTACTTGAATGGTAATGAAGTCTTACTAGATACCAATCATTTCTTGTGATCTCATAATATGATGATGAACGTCATTGTCAACATAAATTTGAAGTCTATAGGGTCACACACATAGGATGCACCAGAATAGGAATATAATTGTGGACATAATTGGAAATTTCCTAAGTCAAAATTGCTACTAAAACATTTGGGTAATTAAATAGAATAATACTAAAATACAATCTAAGTTAAATTGGTTAAAAGTTTTAAATCCAAATAATTGTATTTAAATTGTTCACTTACATGATAAGTCATCCGGCTAATCTCGAGTGATCCATTAAAGTTTACATCTGGGTGACAAAAAAATCAACAAATCAATCAACATTATTAACTAATTAATTAAATAACAAAATGATTCTAGAATATTTTAATTGCCTATTTGGTAGTCCATGAGTGGCCCGCTTAAACGCAGTCACAACCTTTCTTTTCATAGAGTTTTTGAGAAACCTTGCTTCCTTTTCTCTCCTATTTAAAGGGGCATGACGACCAAATTATTAGACATGCTCTTGTATGCGAACCCTAGCTGTCATCATCCCTGAGTGAGAGAAGAAGAGTGATCATGATGCTATCACGTCACCAAGCGAAGGATGCACCTTCCCCACTAGTTTAGGTAGCATGATGAGGAATTCTAGTCCATCCATGTGGACTACATAGAGATGCCAGCACTGAGCAGATGAGTTTGTAGGACACCGATGAGGACTGTCCATTCACATGAGGAACATCACACACCATCGAGAAAGAAGGACATCGTTGGACCTTCTCTACAAAAAAGTATACCTCACACACCCTCTTTTTAAATTTGTTGTTGTCAACCAGATCTGGCTGTAGGAAATGTGGATATTTTTTGTTGTTGTTTGTATTGCATTTACTTCCTCCACAATTCATAATGACAATGTCAAGCATGATCCCAACATATTTATCCATGGAAACTAGTGAAAAAAATTTCCTCTTAGTCAACACCTTGAACTAATCTAAAACCCTTTGCAACCAAACATCCTTTGAAGTATTGTACATTACCATCCATGTCAGTCCTCTTCTTGAAGACCCATTTGCATAATATTTACCCCATCAAGAGCATACACTTAAGTTTCTACTTTGTTGTCATACATGGAGTCCATCTCAGATCTCATGGCCTCAAGCCATTTACTATAATTATGTCCCTCAATAGCCTCATTGTAAGTTGTCATCTCATCATCATTCATAACCAACAAATCATCTAATTGAGTCAAAGGAAATTGAAGTCTCTATGGTTCTAGACGTGTTCTACTATACCTTTGAGGTTCTTATACTGTATGAGGAGTTTGAGTTTCTATGACAATTTGTGATTCTCTTTGTTCCTTATCTACTTCCATAAGTTCAATGTTATCTTGTTAGCCTCAAATTTCTTCAAGATATATTTTCCTCCCACTGATTCCTTTAGAAATGAATTCCTTTTCAAGGAATACAACAATCTTTAAAAAACACTTTGTTGTCATATGAAATATAGCAGTAACAACCCATAGTTTCCATAAGGTATCAGACAAAGAAACATTTATCTGTTGGGTCCAAGATTTTTGGAGAATTATTTCTTGACATAAGCTTGACACTCGTAAATCTTCATAACAGACATATTGGGACATTTCCCATTTCATATCTCATATGATGTCTTTTGAACCGATTAATAAGGTACACATTTGAGTGTAAACACAATGGTTTCAAGTGAGTAATCCCATTAGGAATGTAGAGGATCATCTAAAATGATTGTTGATCTTACCATTCCCAACAAGGTGTGATTCCTTCTTTTTGATGCACCATTTATGTTGTGGTGTTCTAGGTGGAGTCAATTATGATACAATAGCATAGTCTCACAAAGGCACTCAAACTCATGGCTTCAATATTCTCCACCACAATCACATTGTAGTGCCTTACTATTCTTTCCAAGTTGGTTTCATACTTCATTCATGAATGCCTTAAACTTTTCAAGATATTCTAATTTGTGTTTCACAAGATACACATATTTAAATATACTAAAATCATTGGTAAATGTGAAGTATTGATATCCACCTCTATAACTTATGTGAAAAGTTCCACAGATATTAGTATGTATGAGTCCTAATTAGTCACTTTCCCTATCATTATTACCGATGAATGGTGTTTTTGTCATATTTCCAATGAATAAGATTTACATATCTCTATTGAAATTGAATCAAAATCCAAAAGAGTCTAGATAACCATCTTTATGTAGTCTAGAAATATGTTTCTCATTTATGTTCCCTAGATAAAAGTGCCAAAGGTAAGTTTTATTTGTGTCATTGAATTTGAACTTCTTAACATTTATGTTATACACAATTCTCAAGATCCAATAAATAATGATCGGATATAGGGGCAATTCCATAAAATGTATCATCTATTGTAATAGAAATTCAACCATTCCTTGTTAGAAATTCAAAATGATTGTTGTTCAAATACAATACAAAAGCAATGCATCTATTTATGGTAGACACATAATAATAGTTCTCACTCTCTTGCAAGCCCACTGGGAAAAGATAAACTATAGGTTCCCACAACTATGACAACAACTCTTGCTCCATTATCAACTCATAGATACACCTCTCCCTTTAGTAAGGATTTACATCTTTTCAGATCATGCATATTAGGGCATATGTGAGATCCACATCAGGTATACAATACCCAAGATGAAGAATTAGATAAGTGTATCTCTATAACACATATACCTGAAGTGGAGATCTCTATTACCCTCCTTTGTCTTTAGTTCCTCAGTGTAAAAAGGGCAATTTCTTTTCCAATCTACAATCTCATTATAATGGTGAAATTGACTCCCTTACATATTCCTCCTTTGGCGTTTATTAGAACTTTCTTAGATTTTCCTCTGCCCTTTGACCCGTCCTTTCCTTTTTTGGCCATCAACAAAAATTTTGGCTTGTTTTTATTCATATGATTCTCAATAGTCCTCAACATGCCAATCAACTCTGACAATGGTTTCACAGAGTTGTTCATGTTTTAGTTCATGACAAACTAAATGTATGACTCCAATGACAATTGTAAGACTACATTAGTGTCCAACTCTTAGCCTGGGGGGGGTCCGAAACTCTCTAGGTTTTCCACATACACAATCAAATTCAATACATGGGAACCAATTGGATCACCTCCAATCATGTTGCACTTAAACATGACCTTTAAGAAATTATACCTCTCTTGCCTTCCTTGTTCTGGGAACATATTCATGAGATGTGTGACCATCTCTAAAAATCTCATGTTCTCATTTTTATGAAGATCATGATCCATAGAGCATAACATGATGCACTTTATGTAAATAACGTCATTGGTATGCTTATGATAAGCTTCCCTTTCCGCTCTAGGTGTGTTTGGAGATGGTCCCTCTAGTTCTGATGTTTCTAAGACATAAAGATTATGCTCATGAGTGAAAACAATTCTTAATGTCCTATAATAATCATGGAAGTTATTCCCATTCAACTTTCTTTTCCAAGTACCAATCACAACAAGAAGGTGTTATGTGTGTTTGCCATTAGATATAAAAAGAAAATATTTGTATGAGTTAACAATTTAAGTTGAAAAGTAATTTGATTTGACAATATTTCTGGCATGCCCCCATATTTTTATCAAACTACAAACCCTCACTAATAATTTACAAGATTATAGTTAGCAATCTTCTAGTGAGTTAGGATCCATAATACTTTGTTATGAGTCAATTTTGGTTGACTGATAACAACTTAACTATTTAGGTAGGCAATAATAACTATAATCATACAATGCAACTCTTAAATAGATGGTTGCAAACTCCTTGTCTTAAATTATCTTATAAAGTATATGTAATATTTATGCCTCTAGGCACTTAATCCTATTAATACCATTTTACTTAAGTCAATCCCAAAGGACAAAACAATAAGATATGCACCCTGCTTTGGAAAACCCACATACTTATTATCACACTTCCCCAAGATAGAAGGTGCACCATGATTTGTTGTGCCCACATATAGTTGATTGAGATTTTCATGTGTATTGCACATTGGAAGGAATATATTGAATTAAGGGATTTGATATTATAATCATATTTATTCAACAACCATTATATATACATTATTTTACATATCATATACAACAACAACAACCATCACAAGCGATAAAACAAGATATGCCAATTAGTACAACAACTTGAACCAACAAGAGTTGTGAACAGAAAATCAAGAGATCCACATCTCTACATAACCCTAAATAAGCCTTTATAGAGTTGTTTTGGTAGGTATTCAATTATGGATCCATTCATCATTTCATGTTCATCACAAATCCTCTAAGGACCTTCCTTGTTGGCGTTCCCTTGTGATCATGTCCTCTTATCCACCACGGTCCACTAACATATTCACCACATCAGCCTAATATACTTTCAAGAATTACATTTTACATGTAGAAGTAGAGAGAGAGAGGCATGGCATGCAAGACATATACATGTTATAATGTTTTGGATAATAATAAAAAACCATGTATAACATGTTTTAGATTGCAAACATTCACCACAATGACCTAGTTTCCATATTCACATCCACCAAGCAAAATGATTTCAAAGACATTGCATTAGTTTATGTGATACAAATAAATTGTATCATATATGATAATTAGTGATTAGTGTGGATTCACATTGCATAAATATCCATTCATCAATGATATGCAGTTCAAAACCTGACACCAATATTGAAGTGTAGGATTCAACTTTGATACTATTGTTGAGTTTTGAGGGAAGGGGACTCAATGAAATACAAAAATAAACCCAAACAAAACTTTTATCCAATAGATTAGTCATAGACACAAAATGTTAGTATATTAAGGACATAGAAGGGATATCGAATACACCTTGATGCACACTAGTTGTCCTACAATTGGACACGTATTTCGTTGGCGTAGAACTTGTACTTAGTCATTTTTGTTGTTTTTGACTCTTTATCAGCACAACAACACCTTGTCTTCTCCTTGGAGAAGTTGCTCATCCTCAAGCCTCAACCCAAGGGCCTTGTCTGATTCTTGGTGTACCACCTTGGTCACTAAGAAGAAGTGAAACTCAGATCATCAATGTGCCAACATTATTTTCTCTCATATCCCTCTTGTTGGTCTATCCTTGGAATGAGTTTCTCTCTCTCTAAGATGAAGGATCTTATACAATTATATCTTGATGTGTGTGTCTCCCTTTAGATGTCTACCCTTATATATAGGACAACCATAGGCTTGGATTTCCTAAAATCCAATGTAAGACCCCTAAACCTTGCTTTTCAGTTGAACATGCTTAATTATCATAATTACATGTGTAAAACCTTAATCAAACATTGCAATGAGATTTCTTGTTGTGGTCCTCAGGTGCCGATCTATATGGTCAACTTAGTTGCAAGTATGAGATGCTTGCATGGATGAGTTGCTTTGACCTTAGACATGGCAAACATGCTTGGACACCTCTACCTTCTTTCCTCTCTTACCATAGCCATATATACTTCCCTCTTCTCATGCAACCAAACCATTTGAACCCTCTTTCTCTCTTCTTACTTTTTGAGCTCACCCCTTTTTGATTGGTGGTGAAGGAGGAGATCAAGGTTGAAGAAGGAGGCCGATATACCTTGCATGTTCACCTAAGGTTTGTATTTACCTTTCTAGGGGATGTTTGGTGCTACCTTGCTTTGCTTCTTGGTCTTGGTAAGTGAGAACCCCCTCTTTCTCATCATTTTCCTTGTCGTTCTACCTTCCCCTCTCTTCTTCTTGGTCGAATCCATGGTGTTCCATGACAAAGCTTGAGTTTGAGCTTGAAGAACATCTCTTTCTTGCTTCATTGACCCAATGTTTGCTTCCTTGTTGGAGGAGAATCTAGCTTGGCAATGAGGAGTGGTCAAGCTATGGTTTCTTCCCCCTTTCCTTCGATATACCTTTTTGTTTGGAGTTGATTCATCTTCTCGAAGGCAAGTTATATAATTTTCTCCACAATTATTGCTTACACCCATCTTGCATGTACATGATCTTGCCCTAATTGGTTCCAAATAGAAAGATAATATCTTTTGCCTAAGGTTTGTGTTTATATGGTGATTTTTGTATATCATATCTTCTTGTATGAACCCTAATCTTTTTGCACAAATCCTCCTTTAGTGATGGAAGTTTTGGTCCTTGCATGCTTGTGGAAATGTTGGTTCTTGTTCTCTCAAATGATGGTTGATAATTAGGGTTTTGAACTAATCTTCATTCTTATGGTGCAACATGATGACCTTTTGGATTCTTGGTGATAACCAACCTATTTGTTGTCTTAGTGGTCAATGAGATTTTGTACCCTCCATGGTTGCCAAATATTTTGCATCTTGATGGTTGCTAAGTTTTCACCCCTCATGTGGTCGACAAGGTTTTGATCTTTAGTGATCTCTAAGATTTGAACCCACTATGGTCGCCAAGTCTTTATACTCTGATGGTCGTTGAGTTTTTGTACCTTGTGTGATCCATGAAGTTTTGGTCTCTTGATGGTCATTGAGGTTGTACCTCTCTGTACACGCTATGTTTTTTGATTCATGTGGTTGCTAAGGACCTCTAATACTAGTGGTTGATGATTTTATTTATCCCTAGCGGTCGATGAAGTTTCCTAACCCTAGTGGTCGCCAACATTTCTGATCTTATACAGTCAATGAGAATTTCTGGCTTCATGGTCACTATGTCCTGACTTATGATTGGTGATGTTGATCTTATGCCTTTATTATATTATGGTGATGTTGAGAATTAGAGTTTATCTTTAAATACTATTTTGTAACCCTAGTTCATGTTATATTATAAAACCTAACCCTAATTGTAAGGCCCCTAAACTTGCTTAATGAGTTGAATGAGCTAAATTACCATAATTTAATGATTATAACCCTAACATAACCTTTTTATAAGTTTTTAAATAATAATACAAGCTTAAGTTTCAAATTTGGTCCAATTTGGACACTGTTTGAGCAAGTTATGCAATTTTCTATACATTTTGGACTTTTCTGCAATTTACCCAATTGAGGGGTTTTATTTTTAATTTGTCACATATATTATGTTCCTTATATGTTATATTATCATTCTTGAGATTTTTAATCCATGTGGCTCCTATTTGGGCCATGGTTTGAAGGTGTTTTCATCACGGATATTTTAGGGTTTACCCCTTCCTGGATGAGCTACTTTTAGTAGCTATCAACTAATGAATTATGTGATTGGCTGGGAATTTCGACAAAGGAAAGCTAAACAGGTCTATAAGGACGGTGGGAGAGCTTCTTGTGTGTGTGATTGCATATTCTTAATAGTTTAAGACCATAGACACATGGGGAAGCTACTTTTACACCTCATGCTTGCTTCTATCCTTATCCATGGGCTATATTTACCTCTTCTTTGCCCAAATTCGAAACTATGCTTGCTTTCTCTTTCCTCTAACCTGGAGCAACGAATACATTCTGTTTTTCTGCGGAACCAACTGCTCTAAGGTAGAAGACAACCTCTTTTTGGAGAAGAAGGTCTCCTAGAGCTCCATCTAGCCATACCTAGGGTTTCCAAGGTCATCTTTTAGGGATTTCGACCAAGGCAAGTTGTTTTCTTCCTTCCTTCTCCAATTTTCTTACTCTACTCCTTCGTTATACCTTTCCTCCAGGTCGGAACCCTGCTGTTCCATGGTGAAAGTGGCTCTAGAACTAAAAAATCTATCCTTCTTGTTTCTTTTCTAGGGTTTTGCTTCCATGTGGAGAGAAGTGCTTATTTAGCCAAGTTCAGATATGAATCCAAGGTTTTCTTGCCCTATTTTCTCTATATTATTTATGTTTGGGATCTGAACTACTCTATAGAGGCAAGTTTTATAACATTCTTCACTTATATTGCTTACTAGAAGCTTGTTAGTTCATGTTTATGCCTTAATGTGTTGATTTAAGCATAGAGAAACCACACTTGTTTAGAATTACGAATTTTTGTGGTGTTCCCTATTTTTTTCCCATTCTATATGAACTAGTCAACACATGTACAACCTTTATAAGGTGTAACATTATCTGGGATAGGTTGATAGCAACAACCTATTGTGCTAAGCACAAAATAATTGATGGTTCAAATTAGGGTTTTCAAGTTATTTCCTTCCCTATCACACAACCGATGGTTATACCATTCAATAACCAATAGTGTTGCTACCTTGGAAATTTATGTTCTTGACCAAGGGTGTCAAATTTATGGTGACAACCTATGGTCACCCCCATAGGTCAGGTTTTGACTCAATTAGACATTTAATTATCATCCACTAAGTATTCTAATGATGTTATCAATCGATGATGATATTGGCTTAATATTTGATGGTGTTAACTGAATGTATTACTGATCTAGCAACCAATGGTGACCTAATGATCACAATTAATGGTGGATTAGGTCATCACCATATATGATGAATTAGGAATGTAATTGTATATTTGACTAAACCTTAAACCAATGGTTCCTTGGTTCAATTGAATTAATGGTTAGACTTAGACTTCAATTGATAACCTTGAACAATGAACTTGATCCAATGAATAATATTGGATGCTTCAACATCCAATGGATTATAATAAATCACATGGTATTATATGTGGGCCCTACTGAAGATAATTCAATGGTTCAATACCATTAATTTGTAGTCTTACCATTGCCATTATATAGTTATATTTGGAAAATCACTATAATAAGTGGATGCATAACTCCCATGTGATCTAGCTGGTTATACCTAACCTTAATGTAATTATATGATGTTGATTGGTTATAATCAGACCTCTTGAATGACTATGTGATAATGAATTACACTCTTCTTGTGTTGAAACCACATTGTAGTACTATTTGAATATCATAGTGCCTTGCCATGTTAGTATCTATGGACACATATGTGCTAATGATCTTTTGAGCCTTGTTTAAGACATGGAATGATGATGATAACCTTACTATGAATAATGTGATGGTATTAATGACCTTTGGGCATGTTTGAAGCCATTATTGTGGTGAAATCCTCTTCATGTTCCAATAAGGGTTAAAACCCTGGAACTTGTGATAAGATATTGGTATCTTGTAGAAGTATGATGATAAGTGTGGTCCATTAATTTGCAATCAATGATAGCATGTAGTAATGGGATTAAGATTTATATCTCAATTGTTTTATATCTTTTGAATTTGTTATACATATACTCTTATTTGAAAAGAATTAGGGTTTGAATGTCCATTTGTATGATTTAGCCTTAATTCACCCAATTGGCATAACCAATTAAGTGAAACTCTAATCATGTAGTGCCCTGTGCCATAGATATATCTGAGTGTTAGAAATTACCAGATAGTGAAACGAGTAATCCTAAGGGATACTCAGAGTGCATACTGATGAGTATGCGAGGTGCTTGCCATCCTGAATTCAAGTGTTAGGGAGGATGACAATGGTCATACCTAGCCCTCAGTTTGAGAATAACTGCAGTCGTGTCTCAGTGAATATATATATATATATATATATATATATATATATGATGAGATTGGAGGACAACTGTGGTTGTACCTCGGATGGTAGGGTATGCTTACCTACCTCCTTTCACTAGTGATGTGACCTATACCAAGGATGGATTAGGTTGTTAGCAGCTTGACCTTATGTGTCACTGTGGCGGACCCATACTGACTAGGGGCGGAGAAGATCTTAGGAGTCTGGCTCTTCCTAGATCTTATATGGCACTGGTTTTGACTTAGTAGTGGTCAGTTGGGATTTTAATGGTATTTTTCAATTCCCTTAGGGCAATGTAATAAAAGAAGTGATACCAGCCGTGTAATATAATTGCTAGGGTTTAATACGTATCACATTGGTTTATTAACCCTTGTCTTGTCTTTACACTACATAGTTCTTACATGATGCAGTCTTATGAAAATTGTGCAATTCTACTTGATGTTACAACTTATTTGCTTAACTGCTTAGTATGCTTAAACTGTTCAATCTATTCATATTGCTTATTCAATACCCTAACTGCTCAATATATTTAGTGTTAATTAATATGTTATAATCAATATATGTTGGAGATATATATATCTCTCACTGGGACTGGGTCTCACCCGTGGGTCACCACATTTTTTTAGGTGGTCGCGGGCAACGAGGTCGAGGTTGTGCTATGGAAGAGAACCAACATGGTGATCAATAGATTTAGAAGGTTGGTTAGTTGTATATGTTAGTAGTAGAGTCCTAGTGTCGTCCCTGTACTCTCAGTTCTGGGTATGGGATGTGTTTTCTAGATGATATACTCGTATCGACACAAATTTTTGTAGCATGCAATGTTTGTAAATATATGGCATGTACATGTGAAATATCTTTTATATGCAGGATGCGACTGAGGTCTTTGGACCCATATGTAAATACTTGTTACAGTATATGAGAATGGAATGATGGACCTTTTGTAAATGTTCTAGAGTTTATTTACATTGTTGGAATCAGTTTTAATTATTCCACATTTTGACTATGTGATAAATTAGTAGTTGATCGTGTTTTGTGTTTTGAGTAATCTCATTTAGCGTGATGAGGTGTCACAGTTAAGTTGGTATCAGAGCTCTAGGTTTACTGAGTCTATAGGGACATAGGACTTAGGTTTGAGTCTGTTCTTATGTATCCAACATATCTGATCATAGTTTATGCTTATGCAGATATGTTTGGAGGACATGAAGAACATGTTGAGAGTAGCTTTGTAGCACCAGGAGGAGGTGCAGGGAGGCATGCACGTAATGAGAGAGTGCCAGAAGTAGGGACAGAGCATCCCACAATGCCTCATCTAGACCCAAAAATGACGGCCAATCTTGAGTTTTAGCATATGTTTAGATAGATGATGGCCACAATTATACATATTGCTGATAGAGCGCTAGCACCTCAAGCTAGGGCAGCCACCTCTAATGTGGAGTCCCAAGGTGTCGGGAAGACATTTGAACGTCTTGGACATGTTGGGGCGATTGAATATGCATGTACTTCTGATCTAGCAGGCACTGACATGTGGTTGATTGAGCTAGAAAAGGCGTTCAAAATCCTAAACATCGATGAAGAAGATAAAGTTAAGCATGCAGTATACTTGTTGAAGGGTAGTGCTAGCCACTGGTGGGCCATAGAAGACGAGAAAAGGGCAGTTGTTGAGATAGGATGGGAGGAGTTTCAAAGGAATTTGTTAGATGATATTTTCTAGAGACCTACCTAGATGAGCAAATTTCTCAGTTCGAGAAGATTCGTCAGGGAGCTATGACTATCAATGAGTATTAATCAAAGTTTATGGAGCTTATGAGGTTCTGCCTGCACATGGAAGCAATGAATAGGGAAAGGATCCAGAGATTTGAGAAGGGCCTGAGTACAGAGTTGACTACTACATCATCAACCTTGGAGAATAGGGAAAGGTTTTCCACCTTTGTGGAATCTGTCAGGAGGATTGAGAGGTCTGCCATAGAGAAGCATGAAGCTAATGCTAAGAAGTGACCTATGTAGTTTCAAGGGCAATCATCTGGAGGCTTTAAGAAGCCAAGGTTTTTCCCACCTCCTTCGCAACCAAGGTCAACCTTCACTGAACTAAGATCGCATGCACCATCATAGTGGACCCCGAGTAGGGGTAGAGGTCACAGTTTTCCACCAACAGGAGATTGCAGTTCATCATCAGTCTTAGTTACAGGGACGTTTAGACCACATAGTGATAGCTGAGTGTGTCATCAATGTGGACATATAGGGCATATTACATGGAATTGCCCTATGAAGGTTGAGGAGGTGACTCAGCAGCCAAGGCATAATCAACATGGATCACAACAACGACAGTTTGATACTAGTAGTGGTAGAGGATGTGGTCATGCATCCCATGCAGGATCCTCAAGACAGGCGAACAGAGGACGTGGATGGCAGCATGTGATAACTAGGTTCAATGCCATGACCCAGTCAGAAGTAGTGGTCAATCCACGAGTCGTGACAAGTCAGATGGAGTTATTTCTATCTGATATGTCTGCTTCTTGTTTCATATCTGTGTTAGTAGACCCGAGTGTGACACACTCTTTTATCACTAGAGAGGTGATAGATAGTTGTTATCTACCTATTAGTATTAGATCTGATAGCGTGCAGCTAGAGACTCCTTTGGTTGATTCTTCTGAGTTGCGGGAAGTGTGCCCTTCTTGTGTTCTTCTTTTTCTGGACGCAACATTCAAGTGGATCTTTTTCCACTTGACATGCATGGTTTTGATGTATTCCTAGGAATGGATACCTTGGAAAAATATAAGGTAGTCTTGGACTGTAGTATTGAGGTGGCGACGTTCCATGGTGGATGTATACAGTGCATTTTTCAGGGTGATAGGAAGATTCTTCCTACATGTTTGATGTCAGCTATGACAACTGAGCGGTTGAGAAGACAAGGATGTGAGGCTTTCTTAGCTCATGTTGTGGATACCAAGGTAGTAGGTCCTAGTATCCAAGAGGTACTAATGGTGTAAGAATTTGAGGATGTCTTTCCTAAGGAATTTCCTAGCATTCCCCCTCCTAGAGAGATTGAGTTTGAGATCAATCTAGTTCTTGGAACACAACCCATAGCACATTCAGCATATAGAATGGCACCAACAGAGATGTATGAGTTAAATAAACAGTTACAAGAACTGTTAGAGAAGGGTTTTATCAGGCCAAGCACTTCCCCTTGGGGTGCTCCCATGTTGTTTGTTAAAAAGAAGGATGGTTCAATGAGGTTGTGTATAGACTACGAACAATTGAATAAGGTGACAATAAAGAATAAGTATCCCTTGCCGAGGATTGATGATCTTTTTTATCAGTTGAGAGGTGCCACTGTGTTTTCAAAGATAGACCTGAGGTCCAGTTACCATCAGTTGAGTTAAGACTGATGACATACCCAAGTCAGCTTTTAGGACTAGGTATGGTCATTATGAGTTTGTTGTTATGCCGTTTGGGCTAACCAATGCACCTGCAGCGTTTATGGATCTAATGAATAGGGTGTTTAGACCTTATCTTGATCAGTGTGTGGTCATGTTCATAGATGATATCCTAATATACTCCAAGGATAGTCGACATCATGAGAAACACCTTCACCAGACATTGACTTTGTTGAGGTAACATCAACTATATGCTAAGTTCAGCAAGTGTGAATTCTGGTTATCTAAAGTGTCTTTTCTGGGCCATGTTATATCTGCAAAAGGCATTTTTGTTGATCCCAAGAAAGTGGAATATGTACTAGAATGGGAACAGCCAAAGAAACTGACAGAGATCCGTAGTTTCCTAGGTCTGGCTGGTTACTACAAGAGGTTCATCAAAGACTTCAGTTCTATAGCGTTACCCCTAATTAGGTTAACCAGGAAGGATGTTCCTTTTTCTTGGAATGACAAGTGTCAACGTTTTCCATCTTTTAAAAGAAAAGTTGACTAGTGCATCGGTGTTAGTACTGCCAGAGCAAGGAAAAGGCTATATTGTCTTTTGTGATGCTTCAAAGAATGGGTTGGGATGCGTGTTGATGCATGATAAAAATGTTATTTCTTTTTCTTTGCGACAACTTAAGAAACATGAGAAGAATTACCCAACACATGATCTAGAATTTGTAGCGGTGGTCCATGCCTTAGATATCTGGAGACACTATCTTTATGGAGAAAAGTGTTAGATCTTCACTGACCATAAGAATCTAAAGTATATCTTCTCAAAATAGGAGTTGAATATGAGGCAGAGGAGATGGATGGAGCTGATTAAGGATTATGATTTCTCAATAGACTACCATCCAAGGAAAGCAAATGTGGTAGCTGATGCATTGAGTAGAAAGTCATCTTAATTATCAATGATAGATAATGCATAATTAAATTCCTTGATGTGCCATAAGAGAGATATGTTAGTGTCTCTTCGTCAGATGAATGTACAACTAGAAGTTTCCTTACTGGCAAGATTGTTGGCATAGTTACAAGTGAAACCAACCTTAAGACAGTAGATTCATGATGCACAATAGAATGATACTGTGATACATAATATCCGATCAGGGATTGGCAGTGAATAGTATGATGGCTTTCATGAGGTAGATGATGGTACAATTTGTTACCAAAATAGGATAGTAATTCCTGATGTTGATGGGTTGAGGAAGATGGCACTTGAGGAGGCTCACTCCTCCATGTATGCAATGCATCCTGGAAGTACCAAGAAGTACCAAAAATTGAAAGACATGCATTGGTGGCCAGGTCTAAAGCATGACGTGGCAGAGTTCATTGCCAAATGTCTAGTTTGTCAGCAGGTGAAGGCTGAGCACCAGAAGCCTGCATGGACATTACAATCCTTGCCAATACCACAGTGGAAATGGGATCATATTACTACACACTTTGTGGTTGGTCTTCCGAGGACAACCAAGGGTCATGATTCCATATGGGTGATAGTAGACAGATTGATTAAGTCAACTCATTTTCTACCAGTTAAGACAACATTTACAGAAGAGAAATTGGCACAAATATATGTTGATGAGATAGTTCATCTGCATGGCATTCCAGTGACTATAGTTTCTGATAGAGGTCCACAATTTACAAGTCATTTTTGGGAGCGTCTGCATTCTGCAATGGGAACACAACTGAGATTCAACACAACTTTTCATCCACAGATCGATGGCCAGTCTGAAAGGACTATTCATACTTTAGAGGATCTCTTGAGGGCATGTGTACTACAATTTCTTGGTAGTTGGGATGTACATCTGACTTTGATAGAGTTTGCGTACAACAATATCTATCAAAGAAGCATATATATGGCTCCTTATGAGGCTATGTATGGGAGACGATGTCAATCTCCTCTTTGCTGGTATGATACAGGTGAATATCAACTTTTGGGTCCTGAGCTAGTACAACAGACTACAGAAAAGATTAAAGTGATACAATAATAGTTGAAAGCAGCCCAAGATAGGTAGAAATCTTATGCAGGTAACCGATGTAGACCACTTGAATTCCAAGTGGGAGATAGAGTATATCTTAAGGTTTCTCCTTAGAAAGGTGTGATGAGGTTTGGAAAGAAGGGTAAGTTGGCTCCCAGATTTATGGGACCATACCCTGTCCTAGCTCGTATTGGAAAGGTAGCATATAAGTTGGAGCTACCACTAGAGCTACATAGATTGTATAATGTCTTTCACATCTCTATGTTGAGGAAATTCCATCTAGATATTGACCAGAAAATCCAACCAGTAGAGGTTGAGTTAGATGAGGATATGTCCTATGTTGAGGGTCCTGTGTTGATCCTAGATAGAAGGGTGAAAAAGCTGAAGAGAAAAGATATAATACTAGTGAAAATTTTGTGGAATCATCATGGCATAGAGGAAGCCACATGGGAACTATAGAATGAGATGCGTAAAAAATACCCATCTCTTTTTGCGTAGGATTTTGGGGCGAAATCCTTGTTAGGGGTTTATAGTTGTAAGGCCCCTGAACTTGCTTAATGAGTTGAATGAGCTTAATTTTTATAATTGCATGCATATAACCCTAATATAACCTTTTTATAAGTTTTTAAATCATAATACAAGCTTAAGTTTCAAATTTGGTCCAATTTGGACACTGTTTGAGCAAGTTATGCAATTTTTTTGTACATTTTGGACTTTTATGAAATTTACCCAATTGAGGGATTTTCTTTGCAATTTGTCACGTACATTATGTTCCTTAGATGTTATATTATCATTCTTGAGATTTTTGATCCATGGGGCTCCTATTTGAGCCATGGTTTGAAGGTGTTTTCATCAAGGGTATTTTAGGGTGTACCCCTTCATGGATGAGCTACTTTTAGTAGCTATCAACTAGTAAATTATGTGATTGGCTGGGAATTTCGAAAAAGGAAAGATAAGCAGGTCTATAAGGATGGTGGGGGAGCTTCTTCTGTGTGTTCTTGTATATTCTTAATAGTTTAAGGCCATAGACACATGGGGAAGCTACTTTTACACCTCATGCTTACTTCTATCCTTATCCATGGGCTATATTTATATCTTCTTTCCCAAATTCGAAACTATGCTTGATTTCTATTTCCTATAACCTGGATCAACGAATCCATTCTGTTTTTATGCAGAACCAACTACTCTAAGGTAGAAGACAACCTATTTTTGGAGAAGAAGGTCTCCTAGAGCTCCATCTAGCCCTACCTAGGGTTTCCAAGATCATCTTTTAGGGATTTCGACCAAGGCAAGTTGTTTTCTTCCTTCCTTCTCCATTTGTATTGATCTTATCCTTCCTTAGACCTTCCTCCAGGTTGGAACCCTGCTTTTCCATGGTGAAAGTGGCTCTAGCACTAAAAAATCTATCCTTCTTGTTTCTTTTTCTAGGGTTTTGCTTCCTTGTGGAAAGAAGTGCTTATTTGGCCAAGTTCAGATCTGAATCCAAGGTTTTCTTGCCCTATTTTCTTGAGATTCTTACTGTTTGGGATCTGACATACTCTATTGAGGCAATTTAGATAACATTCTTCACTTATATTGCTTACTAGAAGCTTGTTAGTTCATGTTTATGCCTTAATGTGTTGATTTAAGCATAGAGAAACCATGCTTGTTTAGAATCACGAATTTTTGTGGTGTTCCCTATTTTGTTCCAGTTATATATGAACTTGTCAACACATGTACAACCTTTCTAAGGTGTAAGATGATCTGGGACAGGTTGATAGCAACAATCTATTGTGCTAAGCACAAAACAATTGATGGTTCAAATTAGCATTTTCAAGCTATTTCCTTCCCTGTCACACAACCGATGGTTATACCATTCAATAACCAATGGTGTTGCTATCTTGGCAACTAATGTTCATGATCAAGGATGTCAAATTTATGGTGACAACCTATGGTCACCCCCTTAGGTCAGGTTTTGACTCAATTAGACGTTTAGTTATCAACTAAGTATTCTAATGATGTTATCAATCAATGATGATATTGGCTTAATATTTGATGGTGTTAACTGAATGTATTACTGATCTAGCAACCAATGGTGACCTAATGATCACAATTAATTGTGGATTAGGTCATCCCAATATATGATGAATTAGGAATGTAATTGTAGATTTGACTAAACCTTAAACCAATGGTTCCTTGGTTCAATTGATTTAATAGTTAGACTTATACTTCAATTGATAACCTTGAACAATGAACCTGATCCAATGAATAATATTGTATGATTCAACATCCAATGGATTAGAATAAATCACATGGTATGATATGTGGGTCCTAGTGAAGTTAATTCAATGGTTTAATACCATTAATTTGTAGTCTTACCTTTGCCATTCTATAGTTATATTTGATAAATCACTATAATAAGTGGATGCATAACTCCCATGTGATCTAGCTTGTTATACCTAACCTTAATGTAATTATATGATGTTGATTGGTTATAATCAGACCTCTTGAATGATTAATGTGATAATGAATTACACTCTTCTTGTGTTGAAACCACATTGTAGTACTATTTGAATATCATAGTGCCTTGTCATGTTAGCATCTATGGACACATATGTGCTAATGATCTTTTGAGCCTTGTTTAAGACATGGAATGATGATGATAACCTTACTATGAATAAAGTGATGGTCTTAATGAACTTTGGACATGTTTGAAGCCATGAATGATGTAAAATCCTCTTCATGTTCCAATAAGGGTTAAAACCCTAGAACTTGTGATAAGATATTGGTATCTTGTAAAAGTATGATGATAAGTGTGGTCCATTACTTTGTAATGAATGATATCATGTGGTAATGGGATTAATATTTATATATAAAATGTTTTATATCTTTTGAAGTTATTATACATATACTCTAGTTAGAAAAGAATTAGGGTTTGAATGTCCATTTGTATCATTTAGCCTTAATTCACCCAGTTGGCATAACTAATTAAGTGAAACTCTAATCATGTAGTGACATGTGCCATATATCTATGTGAGTATCAGAAATTGCCAGATAGTGAAACGAGTATTCCTAAGGGATACTCAGAGCACATATTGATGAGTATGCAGGGTGCTTATCAAAGGGATACTCAGAGCACACACTGTTGAGTATGCAGGGTGCTTCTCATCCTGAATTCAAGTGTTAGGGAGGATGACAGTGGTCATACCTAGCCCTTAGTTTGAGAACAGATGCGGTCGTGTCTCGGTGATTATATATATTTGATGATGAGATTGGAGGAAAACTGTGGTTGTACATCAGATGGTAGGGTATGCGTACCTGCCTCCTTTCACTAGTGATGTGACCTATACCAAGGACGAACTAGGCTATTAGCCGCTTGACCTTATGTGTCGTTGTGGCAGACCCGTATTGACTGGGGGCAGAGAAGATCTTAGGAGTCTGGCTCTTCCTAGATCTTGTATGGAACTGATTTTGACTTAGTAGTGGTCAGTTGGGATTTGAGTGGTATTTCTCAAATCCCTCAGGGCAATGTAATAAAAGAAGTGATACCAGCCATGTTATATAATTGCTAGGGTTTAATACATATCACATTGGTTGATTAACCCTTGTCTTGTCTTTACACTGCATAGTTCTTACATGATGCAAACTTATGAAAATTGTGCAATTATACTTGATGTTACAACTTATTTGCTTAACTGCTTAGTATGCTTAAACTGTTCAATATATTCATATTGCTTATTTAATAATCTAACTGCTCAATGTATTTACTGTTAATTAATATGTTATAATTAATATATGTTGGAGAGAGTTATATCTCTCACTGGGACTGGGTCTCACCCGTGGGTCACCACATTTTTTTAGGTGGTCGCAGACAATGAAGTCGAGGTCGTGTTGTGGAAGAGAACCAACCTGGTGATCAATAGATTCAGAAGGTTGGTTAGTTGTAGATGTTAGAAGTAGAGTCCTAGTGTCATCCCTATACTCTCAGATCTGGGTATTAGATGCGTTTTCTAGATGATATACTCGTATTGACATGAGATTTTTGTAGTATGCCAATGTTTGTAAATATATGGCATGTACATGTGAAATATCTTTTCTATGCAGGATGTGACTGAGGTCTTTGGACCCATATGTAAATACTTATTACAGTATATGAGAATGGAATGATGGACCTTTTGTAAACGTTCTAGAGTTTATTTACAATGTTGGAATCAATTTTAATTATTCCGCATTTTGACTATGTGATAAATTAGTAGTTGATCGTGTTTTGTGTTTTGAGTAATCTCGTTTAGTGTGATGAGGTGTCACAGTTAAGTTGGTATCAGAGCTCTAGGTTTGCTGAGTCTATAGGGTCATAGGACTTAGGTTTGAGTCTATTCTTATGTATCCAACATATCTGATCATAGTTTATGCTTATGCATATATGTCTGGAGGACATGAAGAACATGTTGAGAGTAGCTATGTAGCACCAGGAGGAGGTGCTGGGAGGCAGGCACATGATGAGAGAATGCCAGAAGCAGGGCCAGAGCAGCCCACAATTCCTCATCTAGACCTGACAATGATGGCCAATCTTGAGTTTAAGAATATGTTTAGACAGATGATGGCCAAAATTACACATATTATTGATAGAGTGCCAACATCTCAAGCTAGGGCAACCACCTCTAATGTGGAGTCCCAAGGTGTCAGGAAGACATTTGAACGTCTTGGACATGTTGGGGCGATTGAATATGCATGTACTTCTAATCTAGCAGGCGCTGACATGTGGTTGACTGAGCTGGAAAAGGCGTTCAAAATCCTAAACATCACTGAAGAAGACAAAGTTAAGCATGCAGTATACTTGTTGAAGGGTAGTTCTGACCACTGGTGGGCAATAGAAGAGGAGAAAAGACCAGGAGTTGTGATAGGATGGGAGGATTTTCAGAGGGAATTTGTTAACCAGTATTTTCCAGAGACCTACCTAGATGAGAAAATTTCTCAGTTCGAGAAGATTCATCAGGGAGATGTGACTATCAATGAGTATGAATCAAAGTTTATGTAACTTCTAAGGTTATGCCCGCACATGGAAACAATGAACAAGGAAAGGATCCAAAGATTTGAGAAGGTCCTGAGTATAGAGTTGACTACTACAACATCAGCCTTGGAGAATAGGGAAAGGTTTTCCACCTTTGTGGAATCTATCAGGAGGATCGAGAGGTCTTCCATAGAGAAACATGAAGCTAATGATAAGAAGTGACCTATGGAGTTTCAAGGGCAATCATCTGGAGGCTTTAAGAAGCCAAGGTTTTTCCCACCTCTGTCGCAACCAAGGTCAACCTTCACTAAACCAAGATCACATGCACTGTCACAGTGGACCCCGAGTAGGGGTAGAGGTCACAATTTTCCACCAATAGGAGCTTGCAGTTCATCATCAGTCTCAGTTACAGGGTCGTTTAGACCACATATTTGATAACTGAGTGTGTCATCAATGTGGATAGACATGGCATATTATATGGAATTGCCCTATGAAGGTTGATGAGGTGACTCAACAGCCAAGGCAGAATCAACATGGATCACAACAATGACAGTTTGATACTGGTAGTGGCAGAGGATGTGGTCATGCATCCCATGCAGGATCCTCAGGACAGGCGAGCAGAGGACGTGGACGGTAGTAGGTGATAGCTAGGTTCTATGCCATGACCCAGCCGGAAGCAGTGGTCAATCCACGAGTCGTGATAGGTCAAATAGAGTTATTTCATTCTGATATGTCTACTTCTTGTTTCATATATGTGTTAGTAGACCCAGGTGCGACACACTCTTTTGTCACTAGAGAGGTGATAGATAGTTGTTATCTACCTATCAGTATTAGATCTGATAGCCTATGGCTAGAGACTCTTTTGGTTGAGTCCGCCGAGTTTCGGGAAGTGTGCCCTTCTTGTGTTCTTTCTTTTTCTAGACACAACATTCAAGTGGATCTTTTGCCACTTGACATGCATGGTTTTGATGTAATCCTAGGAATGGATACCTTGGAAAAATACAAGGTAGTCTTGGACTATAGTACTAAGGCGGCGACGTTCCATGATGGAGGTATACAATGGATTTTTCAGGGTCATAGGAAGATTCTTCCTACATGTTTGATGTCAGCTATGACAACTGAGCAGTTGATGCGACATTGATGTGAGGCTTTCTTAGCTCATGTTGTGGATACCAATGAGGTAGGTCCTAGTATCTAGGAGGTACCAGTGGTGCAAGAATATGAGGATGTCTTTTTTGAGGAATTTCCTAGCATTCTCCCTCCTAGAGAGATTGAGTTTGAGATCAATCTTGTTCCTGGAACACAACCCATAGCACAGTCAGCATACAAAAATGGCACCAACAAAGATGCAAGAGTTAAAGAAATAGTTACAAGAATGGTTAGAGAAGGGTTTTATCAGTCCGAGCACTTCCCCTTGGGGTGCTCCTATGTTGTTTGTTAAAAAGAAGGATGGTTCAATGAGGTTGTGTACAAACTACAGATAGTTGAACAAGGTGACAATAAAGAATAAGTATCCCTTGCCAAGGATTGATGATCTTTTTGATCAGTTGAGAGGTGCCACTGTGTTTTCAAAGATAGATCTGAGGTCAGGTTACCATCAGTTGAGAATTAAGGCTGATGACATACCCAAGTCAGCTTTTAGGACTAGGTATGGTCATTATGAGTTTATGGTTATGCCGTTTGGGCTAACCAATGCACCTGCAACTTTTATGGATCTAATGAATAGGGTGTTTAGACCTTATCTTGATCAGTGTGTGGTCATGTTCATAGATGATATCCTAATATACTCTAAGGATAGTCAACATCATGAGCAACACATTCGCCAGGCATTGACTTTGTTGAGGCATCACCAACTATATGCTAAGTTCAGCAAGTGTGAATTCTGGTTATCTGAAGTGTCTTTTCTGGGCCATGTTATATCTGCAAAAGGCATTTGTGTTGATCCCAAGAAAGTGGAATATGTACTAGAATGGGAACAACCAAAGACACTGATAGAGATTCATAGTTTCCTAGGTCTGGCAGGTTACTATTGGAGGTTCATCAAAGACTTTAGTTCTATAGTGTTACCCCTAACTAGGTTAACCAGGAAGGTTGTTCCTTTTGCTTGGAATGACAAGTGTCAACGTTCTTTCCATCTTTTGGAAGAAAAGTTGACTAGTGCACCGGTGTTAGTACTACCATAGCAAGGAAAAGGCTATATTGTCTTTTGTGATGCTTCAAAGAATGGGTTGGGATGCGTGTTGATGCAGGATAAAAATGTGATTTCTTTTAATTTGTGACATCTTAAGAAACATGAGGAGAATTACCCAACACATGATCTGGAGCTTGCAGCGGTGGTCCATGCCTTAAAGATCTGGAGACACTATCTTTAAGGAGAAAAGTGTCAAATCTTCATTGACCACAAGAATCTACAATATATCTTCTCAAAACAGGAGTTGAATATGAGGCAGAGGAGATGGATGGAGCTGATTAAGGATTATGATTGCACAATAGACTACCATCTAGGGAAAGCAAATGTGGTAGTTGATGCATTGAGTAGAAAGTCATCTTCATTGTCAATGGTAGATAATGCACAATTAAATTCCTTGACGAGCCATAAGAGAGATATGCTAGTGTCTCTTCGCTAGATGAATGTACAACTAGAAGTTTCCTTGCTAGTAGGATTGTTGGCAAAGTTACAAGTGAAACCTACCTTAAGACAGTAGATTCATGATGCTCAACAGAATGATACTGTGATATATAATATTTGAGCAGGGATTGGAAGCAAAAAGTATGATGGCTTTCGTGAGGCAGATGATGGTACAGTTTGTTACCACAGTAGGATAGTAGTTCCTGATGTTGATGGGTTGAGGAAGATGGTACTTGAGAAGGCTCACTCCTCCATGTATGCAATGCATCCTGGAAGTACCAAGATGAACCAAAACTTGAAAGACATGTATTAGTGGCTAGGTCTAAAGCGTGATGTGGCAGAGTTCATTGCCAAATGTCTAATTTGTCAGTAGGTGAAGGCTGAGCACCATAAGCCTATAGGGACATTACAACCCTTGCCAATACCACAGTGGAAATGGGATCATATTACTATGGACTTTGTGGTTGGTCTTCCTAGGACAACGAAGGGTCATGATTCCATATGGGTGATAGTAGACACATTTACTAAGTCAACTCATTTTCTGCCAGTTAAGATGACGTTTACAGTAGAGAAATTGGCACAAATATATGTTGATGAGATAGTCGGTTAGCTTGGCATTCCAGTGACTATAGTTTCTGATAGAGGTCCACAATTTACAAGTCATTTTTGGGAGCGTTTGCATTCTACAATGGGATGAAAACTGAGATTTAGCATAGCTTTTCATCCTCAGACCAATGGCTAGTCTGAAAGGACTATTCATAATTTAGAGGATCTCTTGAGGGCATGTGTGCTGTAATTTCTTAGTAGTTGGGATGTACATCTAACTCTGATAGAGTTTGCGTACAACAATATCTATCAAAGAAGCATAGATATGGCTCCTTATGAGGCTCTATATGGGAGACAATGTCAGTCTCCTCTTTACTAGTATGAGACAAGTGAATATCAACTTTTGGGTCCTGAGCTAGAACATCAGACTATAGAAAAGATTAAAGGGATACAACAACAGTTGAAAGTAGACCAAGATAGGCATAAATATTATGCAGATAACTGACATAGACCACTTGATTTCCAAGTGGGAGATAGAGTATATCATAAGTTTCTCCTTGGAAAGGTGTGCTGAGGTTTGGAAAGAAGGGTAAGTTGGCTCCCAGATTTATGGGGCCATACCCTGTCCTTGCTCATGTTGGAAAGGTAGCATATAAGTTGAATCTACCACCAGAGCTACATAAATTGCATAATGTCTTTCACATATCTATGTTGAGTAAATGCCATCCAGATACTGACCAGACAATCCAACAAGTAGAGGTTGAGTTAGATGAGGATATCTCCTATGTTGAGGAACCTGTGTTGATCCTAGATAGAAGGGTGAAAAAGCTGAAGAGAAAAGATATATTACTAGTGAAAGTTTTGTGGAATTGTCATGTCATATAGGAATCCACATGGGAACTAGAAAATGAGATGCATAGAAAATACCCATCTCTTTTTGCGTAGGATTTCAGGGCGAAATCCTTGTTAGGGGTTTATAGTTGTAAGGCCCCTAAACTTGCTTAATGAGTTGAATGAGCTTAATTACCATAATTGAATGGTTATAAACCTAATATAACCTTTTTACATGTTTTTAAATCATAATACAAGCTTAAGTTTCAAATTTGGTCCAATTTGGACAATGTTTGAGCAAGTTATGCAATTTTCTGTACATTTTGGACTTTTATGCAATTTACCCAATTGAGGGGTTTTATTTGCAATTTGTCACATACATTATGTTCCTAATATGTTATATTATCATTATTGATATTTTTGAGCCATGGGGATCCTATTTGAGCCATGGTTTGAATGTATTTTCATCAAGGGTATTTTAGGGTTTACCCCTTCATGGATGAGCTACTTTTAGTAGCTATCAACTAATGAATTATGTGATTGGATAGGAATTTCGACAAAGGAAAGATAAGCAGGTCTATAAGGATGGTGGGGTATCTTATTGTGTGTGTGCTTGTATATTCTTAATAGTTTAAGGCCAGAGACACATGGGGAAGCTACGTTTACACCTCATGCTTGCTTCTATCCTTATCCATGGGCTATATTTACTTCTTCTTTGCCCAAATTCGAAAAATGCTTGCTTTCTCTTTCCTATAACTTGGAGCAACGAATCCATTTTGTGTTTCTGTGGAACCAACTGCTCTTAGGTAGAAGACACCTCTTTTTGGAGAAGAAGGTCTCCTAGAGCTCCATCTAGCCCTACCTAGGGTTTCCAAGGTCATCTTTTAGGGATTTTGACCAAGGCAAGTTGTTTTCTTCCTTCCTTATCCGTTTTTCTTGCTCTTCGCCTTCCTTAGACCTTCCACCAGGTCAGAACCCTACTGTTCCATGGTGAAAGTGGCTCTAGAACTAAAAAATCTATCCTTCTTATTTCTTTTTCTAGGGTTTTGCTTCCTTGTGGAGAGAAGTGCTTATTTGGCCAAGTTCAGATCTGAATCCAAGGTTTTCTTGCCCTATTTTCTCGATATTCCTGCTGTTTGGGATCTGTCCTACTCTATAGAGGCGAGTTATATAACATTCTTCACTTATATTGCTTACTAGAAGCTTGTTAGTTTATGTTTATGCCTTAATGTGTTGATTTAAGCATAAAGAAACCATGCTTGTTTAGAATTACGAATTTTTGTGGTGTTCCCTATTTTTTCCAGTTCTATATGAACTTGTAAACATGTGTACAACCTTTGTAAGGTGTAACATGATCTGGGACAGGTTGATAGAAACAACCTATGGTGCTAAGCACAAAACAATTGATGGTTCAAATTAGGATTTTCAAGCTATTTCCTTCCCTATCACACAACCGATGGTTATACCATTCAATAATCAATGGTGTTGCTATCTTGGCAACTCATGTTCATGATCAATGTTTTAAAATTTATGGTGTAAACCTATGGTCACCCCCTTAGGTCAGGTTTTGACTCAATTAGACGTTTAATTATCATCCACTAAGTATTCTAATGATGTTATCAATCGATGATGATATTGGCTTAATATCTGATGGTGTTAACTGAATGTATTACTGATCTAGCAACCAATGGTGACCTAATGATCACAATTAATGATGGATCAGGTCATCACCATGTATGATGAATTAGTAATGTAATTGTAGATTTGAGTAAACCTTAAACCAATGGTTCCTTGGTTCAATTGATTTAATGGTTAAACTTATACTTCAATTGATAACCTTGAACAATGAACCTGATCCAATGAATAATATTGGATGCTTCAACATCCAATGGATTAGAATAAATCACATGGTATTATATGTGGGTCCTAGTGAAGATAATTCAATGGTTCAATACCATTAATTTGTAGTCTTACCTTTTCCATTATATAGTTATATTTGATAAATCACTATAATAAGTGGATGCGTAACTCCCATGTGATCTAGCTTGTTATACCTAACCTTAATGTAATTATATGATATTGATTGGTTATAATAAGACCTATTGAATGATTAATGTGATAATCTATTACACTCTTCTTGTGTTGAAACCACATTGTAGTACTATTTGAATATCATAGTGCCTTGCCATGTTAGTATCTATGGACACATATGTGCTAATGATATTTTGAGCCTTGTTTAAGACATGGAATGATGACGATAACCTTACTATGAATAATTTGATGGTCTTAACGAACTTTAGGCATGTTTGAAACCATGATTGAGGTGAAATCCTCTTCATGTTCCAATAAGGGTTAAAACCCTGGAACTTGTGATAAGATATTGGTATATTGTAAAAGTATGATGATAAATGTGGTCCATTAATTTGCAATGAATGATAGCATGTGGTAATGGGATTAAGATTTATATCTCAAATGTTTTATATCTTTTGAAGTTGTTATATATAGACTCTTGTTTGAAAATAATTAGGGTTTGAATGTCCATTTGTATGATTTAGCCTTAATTCACCCAATTGGCATAACTCATTAAGTGAAACTCTAATCATGTAGTGCCCTATGCCATAGATCTATCTGAGTGTCAGAAATTGCCAGATAGTGAAATGAGTATTCCTAAGGGATACTCAGAGCACATACTGATGAGTATGCAGGGTGGTTGTCATCCTAAATTCAAGTGTTAGGGAGGATGATAGTGGTCATACCTAGCCCTCAGTTTGAGAATAGCTACGGTCGTGTCTCGGTGATTATATATATATATGATCATGAGATTGGAGGACAACTATGGTTGTACCTCAGATGGTAGGGTATGCGTACCTGCCTTCTTTCACAATACCAAGGATGGACTAGGCTGTTAGCAGCTTGATCTTATGTGTCGCTTTGGAGGACCTGTACTGACCGGGGGCGGAGAAGATCTTAGTAGTCTGTCTCTTCCTAGATCTTGTATGGTACTGATTTCGACTTAGTAGTGGTCAGTTGCAATTTGAGTGGTATTTCTCAAATCCCTCAGGGCAATATAATAAAAGAAGTGATACTAGTCGTGTTGTATAATTGCTAGGGTTTAATACGTATCACATTGGTTGATTAACCCTTGTCTTGTCTTTACACTACATAGTTCTTACATGATGTAGACTTATGAAAATTGTGCAATTCTACTTGATGTTACAACTTATTTGCTTAACTGCTTAGTATGCTTAAACTGTTCAATCTATTCATATCGTTTATTCAATACCCTAACTGCTCAATGTATTTACTGTTAATTAATATGTTATAATCAATATATGTTGGAGAGAGTTATATCTCTCATTGGGACCGGGTCTCACCCGTGGGTCACCACATTTTTTTAGGTGGTCGCGGGAAACGAGGTCGAGGTTGTGTTGTGGAAGAGAACCAACCTAGTGATCAATAGATTCAAATGGTTGGTTAGTTGTAGATGTTAGTAGTAGAGTCCTAGTGTTGTCCATGTACTCTCAGGTCTGGGTATGGGATGTGTGTTCTAGATGATATACTCATATCAACATGGGATTTTGTAGTATGCCAATGTTTGTAAATATATGGCTTGTACATGTGAAATATCTTTTGTATGCAGGATGTGACTGAGGTCTTTGGACCCATATGTAACTACTTGTTACAGTATATGAGAATGGAATGATGGACCTTTTGTAAATGTTCTAGAGTTTATTTACATTGTTGGAATTGATTTTAATTATTCCACATTTTTGTCTATGTGATAAATTAGTAGTTCATCGTGTTGTGTTTTGAGTAATCTCATTTAGCGTGATGAGTTGTCACAATTAAGTTGGTATCAGAGCTCTAGGTTTACTGAGTCTACATGGATATATGACTTAGGTTTGAGTCTGTTCTTATGTATCCAACATATCTGATCATAGTTTATGCTTATGCAGATATGTCTGGAGGACATGAAGAACATGTTGAGAGTAGCTATGTAGCACCAGGAGGAGGTGCAGGGAGGCATGCATGCGATGTGAGAGTGCAAAAATGTGGCCAGAGCAGCCCACAATGCCTCATCTAGACCCGACAATGATGCCCAATCCCGAGTTTCAGCATATGTTTCGACAGATGATGTCCACAATTACACATATTACTGACAGAGTGCCAACACCTCAAGCTAGGGAAGCCACCTCTAATGTGGAGTACCAAGGTGTCAGGAAGACATTTGAACATCTTAAACGTGTTGGGACGATTGAATATGTAGGTACTTCTGATACAGCAGACGTTGACATGTGGTTGACTGAGCTGGAAAAGGCATTCAAAATCCTAAACATCACTGAAGAAGACAAAGTTAAGCATGAAGTATACTTGTTGAAGGGTAGTGCTGGGCACTGGTGGGCCATAGAAGAGGAGAAAAGGCTAGGAGTTGTGATAGGATGAGAGGAGTTTTGGAGGGAATTTGTTAGCCGATATTTTCCAGAGACCTACCTAGATGAGAAAATTTCTCAGTTCGAGAATATTCGTCAGGAAGCTATCACTATCAATGAGTATGAATCAAAGTTTATGGAACTTATGAGGTTCTTCCCACACATGGTAGCAAAAGACAAGGAAAGGACTTGAAGATTTGAGAAGGGCCTGAGTACAGAGTTGACTACTACAACATCAACCATGGAGAATAGGGAAAGGTTTTCCACCTTTGTGGAATATGTTAGGAGGATTGAGAGGTCTGCCATAGAGAAGCGTGAAGCTAATGCTAAGAAGTGACCTATGCAGTTTCAAGGACAATCATCTGGAGGATTTAAGAAGCCAAGATTTTTCCCACCGCCGTTGCAACCAAGGTCAACCTTCACTGAACCAAGATCACATGCACCATCATAGTGGACCCTGAGTAGGGGTAGAGGTCTCAGTTTTCCACCAACAGGAGCTTGCAATTCATCATCAGTCTTAGTTACAGGGCCGTTTAGACCACATAGTGATAACCGAGTGTGTCATCAATGTGGACAGATAGGGCATATTAGATGGAATTGCCCTATGAAGGTTGAGGAGGTGACTCAGCAGCCATGGCAGAATAAACAGGGATCACAACAATGACAGTTTGATACTGGTAGTGGCAGAGGATGTGGTCATGTGTCCCATGCAGGATCCTTAGAATAGGTGAGCAGAGGACGGGGACGACATTAGACGATAGCTAGGTTCATACCATGACCCATCCAGAAGTAGTGGTCAATCCACGAGTCGTGACAGGTCAGATGGAGTTATTTCATTCTGATATGTCTGCTTCTTGTTTCATATCTATGTTAGTAGACCCGGGTGCGACACACACTTTTATCACCAGAGAGGTGATAGATAGTTTTTATCTACTTATTAGTATTAGATCTGATAGCCTGCAGATAGAGACTCCTTTGGTTGATTCCTCCGAGTTGTGGGAAGTGTGCCCTTCTTGTGTTCTTTCTTTTTCTGGACTCAACATTCAAGTGGATCTTTTGCCACTTGACATGCATGGTTTTGATGTAATCCTAGGAATGGATACCTTGAAAAAATACAAGGTAGCCTTGGACTGTAGTACTAAGGTGGGAACGTTCCATGATAGAGGTATATAGTGGATTTTTTAGGGTGATAAGAAGATTCTTCCTACATGTTTGATGTCAGCTATGACAGCTGAGCGATTGATGAGACAAGGATGTGAGGCTTTCTTAGCTCATGTTGTGGATACCAAGGAGGTAGGTCCTAGTATCCAAGAGGTACTAGTGGTGCAAGAATTTGAGGATGTCTTTCCCAAGGAATTTCCTAGCATTCCCCCTCCTAGAGAGATTGAGTTTGAGATCAATCTTGTTCCTAGAACATAACCCATAGCATAGTCAACATACAGAATGGCACCCGTAGAGATGTAGGAGTTAAAGAAACAGTTATAAGAACTGTTAGAGAAGGGTATTATCAGGCCAAGCACTTCCCCTTGGGGTGCTCCCATGTTGTTTGTTAAAAAGAAGGATGGTTGAATGAGGTTGTGTATAGACTACAAACAGTTGAACAAGGTGACAATAAAGAATAAGTATCCCTTTTCAAGGATTGATGATCTTTTTGATCAGTTGAGAGGCGCCACTGTGTTTTCAAAGATAGACTTGAGGTCAGGTTACCATCAGTTGAGAATTAAGGCTGATGACATACCCAAGTCAGCTTCTAGGACTAGGTATAGTCATTATGAGTGTGTGGTTATGCCGTTTGGGCTAACCAATGCACCTGCAACTTTTACGGGTCTAATGAATAGGGTGTTTAGACCTTATCTTGATCAGTATGTGGTCGTGTTCATAGATGATATCCTAATATACTCCAAGGATAGTCAACATCATGAGAAACACCTTCGCCAAGCATTGACTTTGTTGAGGCAACATCAACTATATGCTAAGTTCAACAAGTGTGAATTCTGGTTATCGGAAGTGTCATTTCTGGGCCATGTTATATCTATAAAAGGCATTTGTGTTGATCCCAAGAAAGTGGAATCTGTACTAGAATGGGAACAACTAAAGACACTGACAGAGATCCGTAGTTTCCTAGGTCTGATAGGTTACTATAGGAGGTTCATCAAAGACTTTAGTTCTATAGCGTTACCCCTAACTTGGTTAACCAGGAAGGATGTTCCTTTTGCTTGGAATGACAAGTGTCAGCATTCTTTCCATATTTTGAAAGAAAAGTTGACTAGTGCACCAGTGTTAGTACTGCCAGAGCAAGGAAAAGGTTATATTGTCTTTTGTGATGCTTCAAAGAATGGGTTGGGATGTGTGTTGATGTAGGATAAAAATGTGATTTCTTTTGCTTCGTGGCCGCTTAAGAAACATGAGGAGAATTACCCAACACATGATCTGGAGCTTGAAGCGATGGTCCATGCCTTAAAGATCTGGATACACAATCTTTATAGAGAAAAGTGTCAAATCTTCACTAACCACAAGAATCTACAATATATCTTCTCAAAATAGGAGCAAACCTACCTTAAGATAGTAGATTCATGATGTACAACAAAATGATATTGTGATACATAATATCTGATCAGGGATTGGTAGTGAAAAGTATGATGGCTTTCATGAGGCAGATGATGGTACAGTTTGTTACCACAATAGGATAGTAGTTCCTGATGTTGATGGGTTGAGGAAGATGGTACTTGAGGAGGCTCACTCCTCCCTATATGCAATGCATCCTGGAAGTACCAAGATGTACCAAAACTTGAAAGACATGCATTGGTGGCCAGGTCTAAAGCGTGATGTGGTAGAGTTCATTGCCAAATGTCCAATTTGTCAGCAGGTGAAGGCTGAGTACCAGAAGCCTGTAGGGACATTACAACCATTGCCAATACCATAGTGGAAATGGGATCATATTAATATGGAATTTGGGTTGGTCTTCCTAGGACAACCAAGGGTCATGATTCCATATGGGTGATAGTAGACAGATTGATTAAGTCAACTCATTTTCTGCCAGTTAAGACAACATTTACAATAGAGAAATTGGCACAAATATATGTTGATGAGATAGTCCATCTGCATGGCATTCCAATGACTATAGTTTCTGATAGAGGACCACAGTTTACAAGTCATTTTGGGAGCATCTGCATTCTGCAATAGGAACACAACTTAGATTCAACATAACTTTTCATCCGCAGACCGATGGCCAGTCTGAAAGGACTATTCAGACTTTAGAGGATCTCTTGAGGGCATGTGTGCTGCAATTTCTTGGTAGTTGGGATGTACATCTGACTTTGATAGAGTTTGTATACAACAATAGCTATCAAGGAAGCATAGATATGTATCCTTATGAGGCTCTATTTGGGAGACGATGTCGGTCTCCTCTTTGCTGGTATGAGATAGGTGAATATCAACTTTTGGGTCCTGAGTTAGTACTACAGACTACAAAAAAGATTAAAGTGATACAACAACAGTTGAAAGCAGCCCAAGATAGGCATAAATCTTATGCAGATAACTGACGTAGACCACTTGAGTTCCAAGTGGGAGATAGAGTATATCTTAAGGTTTCTCCTTGGAAAGGTGTACTGAGGTTTGGAAAGAAGGGTAAGTTGGCCCCCAGATTTATGGGAGCATACCCTGTCCTAGCTCGTGTTGGAAAGGTAGCATATAAGTTGGAGCTACCACTAGAGCTACATAGATTTCATAATGTCTTTCACATCTCTATGTTGAGGAAATGCCATCCAGATACTGACTAGACAATCCAACCAGTAGAGGTTGAGTTAGATGAGGATATCTCCTATTTTGACGGTCCTGTGTTGATCCTAGATCGAAGGGTGAAAAAGCTAAAGAGAAAAGATATAATACTAGAGAAAGTTTTGTGGAATCATAGTGGCATAGAGGAATCCACATGGGAACTATAGAATGAGATGCGTAGAAAATACCCATCTCTTTTTGTGTAGGATTTCAGGGTAAAATCCTTGTTAGGGGTTTATAGTTGTAAGGCCCCTGAACTTGCTTAATGAGTTGAATGAGCTTAATTACCATAATTTAATGCTTATAACCCTAATATAACCTTTTTATATGTTTTTAAATCATAATACAATCTTAAGTTTCAAATTTGGTCCAATTTGGACACTGTTTGAGCAAGTTATGCAATTTTTTTTGTATATTTTGGACTTTTCTACAATTTACCCAATTGAGGGGTTTTCTTTGCAATTTGTCACATACATTATGTTCCTTAGATGTTATATTATCATTCTTGAGATTTTTGAGTCATGGGGATCCTATTGGAGCCATGGTTTGAAGGTGTTTTTATGAAGGGTATTTTAGGGTTTACCCCTTCATGGATGAGCTACTTTTAGTAGCTATCAACTAATGAATTATGTGATTGGCTGGGAATTTTGACAAAGGAAATCTAAGTAGGTCTATAAGGATGGTGGGGGATCTTCTTGTGTGTGTGCTCGTATATTCTTAATAGTTTAAGGCCATAGACACATGGGGAAGCTACTTTTACACATGCTTGGTTCTATCCTTATCAATGGGCTATATTTACCTCTTCTTTGCCCAAATTCGAAACTATGCTTGATTTCTCTTTCCTCTATCCTGGAGAAACGAATCCATTCTGTTTTGCTGCAGAACCAACTTCTCTAAGTCAGAAGACAACCTCTTTTTGGAGAAGAAGGCCTCCTAGAGCTCCATCTAGCCCTACCTAGGGTTTCCAAGGTCATCTTTTAGGGATTTTGACCAAGGCAAGTTGTTTTCTTCTTTCCTTCTCAAATTTTCTTGCTCTTCTCCTTACTTAGACCTTCCTCCAGGTCGGAGCCCTACTGTTCCATGGTGAAAGTGGCTCTAGAACTAAAAAAATATATCCTTCTTATTTCTTTTTCTAGGGTTTTGCTTCCTTGTGGAGAGAAGTGCTAATTTGGTCAAGTTCAGATCTGAATCCAAGGTTTTCTTGCCCTATTTGCTCGAGATTCTTGCTGTTTGGGATCTGACATACTCTATAGAGGCGATTTATATAACATTTTTCACTTATATTGCTTACTAGAAGCGTGTTAGTTCATGTTTATGCCTTAATGTGTTGATTTAAGCATAGAGAAACCATGATTGTTTAGAATTATGAATTTTTGTGACGTTCCCTATTTTGTTCCAGTTCTATATGAACTTTTAAACATGTGTACAACCTTTCTAAGGTGTAACATGATCTGGGACAGGTTGATAGCAACAACCTACGGTGCTAAGCAGAAAACAATTGATGGTTCAAATTAGGGTTTTCAAGCTATTTCCTTCCCTATCACACAACTGATTGTTATACCATTCAATAACCAATGGTGTTACTATCTTGGCAACTGATGTTCATGACCAAGGGTGTCAAATTTATGTTGACAATGTATGGTCACCCCCTTAGGTCAGGTTTTGACTCTATTAGACGTTTAATTATCATCCACTAAGTATTCTAATGTTATTATTAATAGATGATGATATTGGCTTAATATTTGATGTGTTAATTGAATGTATTACTGATATAGCAACCAATGGTGACCTAATGATCACAATTAATGCTGGATCAGGTCATCACCATATATGATGAATTAGGAATGTAATTGTAGATTTGACTAAACCTTAAACCAATGGTTCCTTGGTTCAATTGATTTAATGGTTAGACTTATACTTCAAATGATAACCTTGAACAATGAACCTGATCCAATGAATAATATTGGATGCTTCCACATCGAATGGATTAGAATAAATCACATGGTATTATATGTGGGTCCTAGTGAAGAAAATTCAATGGTTCAATACTATTAATTTGTAGTCTTACCTTTGCCATTATATAGTAATATTTGATAAATCACTATAATAAGTGGATGCATAACTCCCATGTGATCTAGCTTGTTATAACTAACCTTAATGTAATTATATGATGTTTATTGGTTATAATCAGACCTCTAGAAAGATTAATGTGATAATGAATTACACTCTTATTGTGTTTAAACCACATTGTAGTACTATTTGAATATCATAGTGCCTTTCCATGTTAGTATCTATGGACTCATATGTGCTAATGATCTTTTGAACCTTGTTTAAGACATGGAATGATGATGATAACCTTACTATGAATAATGTGATGGTCTTAACGACCTTTGGGCATGTTTGAAGCCATGATTGAGGTGAAATCCTCTTCATGTTCCAATAAGGGTTAAAACCCTGGAACTTGTGATAAGATATTGGTATCTAGTAAAAGTATGATGATAAGTGTGGTCCATTAATTTGCAATGAATGATAGCATGTGGTAATGGGATTGAGATTTATATATCAAATGTTTATATCTTTTGAATTTGTTATACATATACTCTTTTTAGAAAAGAATTAGGGTTTGAATGTCCATTTGTATGATTTAGCCTTAATTCACCCAATTGGCATAACTAATTAAGTGAAACTCTAATCATGTAGTGCCCTGCGCCATAGATCTATCTGAGTGTCAAAAATTTCCAGATAGTGAAATGAGTATTCCTAAGGGATACTCAGAGCGCATACTGATGAGTATGTAGGGTGCATGTCATCCTGAATTCAAGTGTTAGGGAGGATGACAATGGTCATACCTAGCCCTTAGTTTGAGAACAACTACGGTCGTGTCTCGGTGATTATATATATATGATGATGAGATTGGAGGACAACTGTGGTTGTACCTCAGATGGTAGGGTGTGCGTACCTACCTCCTTTCACTAGTACCGTGACCTATACCAAGGACGAACTAGGCAGTTAGCAGCTTGACCTTATGTGTCACTGTGGCAGACCCGTACTGACTGGGGGCAGAGAAGATCTTAGGAGTCTGGCTCTTGCTAGATCTTGTATGGAACTAATTTTGACTTAATAGTGGTCAATTGGGATTTGAGTGGTATTTTGCAAATCGCTCAGGGCAATGTAATAAAAGAAGTGATACCGACCGTGTAGTATAATTGCTAGGGTTTAATATGTATCACATTGGTTGATTAACCCTTGTCTTGTCTTTACACTACATAGTTCTTACATGATGCAGACTTATGAAAATTGTGCAATCCTACTTGATATTACAACTTATTTTCTTAACTGCTTAGTATGCTTAAACTGTTCAATCTATTCATATTGCTTATTCAATACCCCAACTACTCAATGTATTTACTATTAATTAATATGTTATAATCAATATATGTTGGAGAGAGTTATATCTCTCACTGGGACTGGATCTCACCTGGCTAAAAGTTTTAAGCCAAATAATTGTATTTAAATTGTTCACTTACATGATAAGTCATGTGGCTTATCTCGAGCGATCCGTTAGAGTTTACAGCCGGGTGACAAAAAAATTAACAAATCAATTAACATTATTAACTAATTAATTAAATAACAAAATGATTCTAGAATATTTTAATTGCCAATTTGGAAGTCCATGAGTGGCTCGCTTAAACGCAGTCGCAACCTTTCTTTTCATAGGTTTTTGAGAAACCTTGCTTCCTTTTCTCTCCTATTTAAAGGGGCATGATGGCCAAATTATTAGACGTGCTCTTTTATGCAAACTGTAGCCATCATCATTCCTGAGAGAGAGAGAAGGAGTGTGATCATGATGCTATCACATCACCAAGCGAAGGATGCTCCTTCCCCACTAGTTTAGGTAGCATGATGAGGAGTTCTAGTCCATCCATGTGAACTACATAGAGATGTCAGCGCTGAGCGGATGAGTTTTTAGGACACTGATGAGGACCTTCCATTCACGTGAGGAACATCACACACCATCAAGAAAGAAATACATCGTTGAACCTACTCTACAAAAAGGTATACCTCACACACCCTCTTTTTAAATTTGTTGTTGTCAACCAGATCTGGCTGTAGGAAATGTGGATATTTTTGTTGTTGTTTGTATTGCATTTACTGCCTCCACAATTCCTAACAACAATGTCAAGCACGATCCTGACATATTTATCCATGGAAACTAGTGAAAAAAATTCCTCTTAGTTAACACCTTGAACTAATCTATGATAGTTTGTGATTCTCTTTGTTCCTTATCTACCTCCATAGGTTGAATGTTAACTTGTTAGCCTCAAATTTTTTCAAGATATATTTTCCTCCCACTGATTCCTTAAGAAATGAATTCCTTTTCAATGAATACAACATCTTTAAAAAAACACTTTGTTGTCATATGAAATATAGCAGTAACAACCCTTAGTTTCCATAAGGTATCAGACAAAGAAACATTTATCTGATTTGGGTCCAAGATTTTTAGAGAATTATTTCTTGACATAAGCTTGACACTCATAAATCTTCATAACAGACATATTGGGACATTTCCCATTTCATATCTCATATGGTGTCTTTTGAACCGATTAAGAAGGTACACATTTGAGTGTAAACACACTGGTTTCAAGTGTGTAATCCCATTAGGAATGTAGAGGATCATCTAAACTGATTGTTGATCTTACCATTTCCAACAAGGTGTGATTCCTTCTTTTTGATGCACCATTTATGTTGTGGTGTTCTAGGTGGAGTCAATTATGATACAATAGCATAGTCTCACAAAGGCACTCAAACTCATGGCTTCAATATTCTCCACCACAATTACATTGTAGTGCCTTACTATTCTTTCCAAGTTGGTTTCGTACTTCATTCATTAATGCCTTAAACTTTTCAAGAGATTCTAATTCGTGTTTCATAAGATACACATATTTAAATCTACTAAAATCATTAGTACATGTGAAGTATTGATATCCACCTCTAGAACTTATGTGAAAAGTTCCATAGATATTAGTATGTATGAGTCCTAATTAGTCACTTGCCCTATCATTATTACTGGTGAATGGTGTTTTTGTCATATTCCAATAAATAAGATTTACACGTCTCTATTGAAATTGAATAAAAATTCAAAAGACTATAGATAACCATCTTTATGGAGTCTAGAAATATGTTTCTCATCTATGTTCCCTAGACAAAAGTGCCAAAGGTAAGTTTTATTTGTGTCATTGAATTTGAACTTCTTAATATTTATGTTATACACACTTCTCAAGATCTAATAAATAATGACAAGATATTGGGGCAATGCCATAAAATGTATCATCTATTGTAATAGAAATTCAACCATTCCTTGTTAGAAATTCAAAATGATTGTTGTTCAAATACGATACAAAAGCAATGCATCTATTTATGGTAGACACATAATAGCAGTTCTCACTCTCTTGCAAGCCCACTGGGAAAAAATAAACTATAGGTTCCTACAACTAAGACAACAACTCTTGCTCCATTAGCAACTCATAGATCCACCTCTCCCTTTAGTAAGGATTTACATCTTTTCAGATCATGCATATTAGGGCATACATGAGATCCACATCAGGTATACAATACCCAAGATGAATAATTAGATAAGTTTATCTCTATAACACATATACCTGAAGTGGAAATCTTTATTACCCTCCTTTGTCTTTAGTTCCTCAGGGTAAAAATGGCAATTTCTTTTCCAATCTACAATATGGTGATAGTGGTGAAAATTGACTCCCTTATGTATTCCTCCTTTGGCTTTTATTAGAACTTTCTTAGATTTACCTCTGCCCTTTGACCTATTCTTTCCTTTTTTGACCATCAACACAAACTTTGGCTTGTTTTTATTCATATGATTCTCAATAGTCCTCAACATGCCAATAAACTCTAATAATGGTTTCATAGAGTTTTTCATGTTTTAGTTCATGAAAAACTAAAGGTATGACTCCAACAACAATTGCAAGACTACATTAGTGTCCAAATCTTGGCCTATGGGGGTCCGAAACTCTCTAGGTTTTCCACATACACAATCAAATTCAATACATGGGAACCAATTGGATCAACTGCAATCATGTTGCACTTAAACATGACCTTTAACACATTATACCTCTCTTGCCTTGCTTGTTCTTGGAACATATTCATGAGGTGTGTGACCATCTCTAGAAATCTCATGTTCTCGTTTTTCTTATGAAGATCATGATCCACAGAGCATAGAATGAGGCACTTTATGTGCATAGCATGAGGAACTTTATGTAAATAACATCATTGGTATGCTTATGATAAGCTTCCCTTTATGCTCTAGGTGTGTTTGGAGCTGGTCCCTCTATTTCTGGTGTTTCTAAGACATAAAGATTATGCTTATGAGTGAGAACAATTCTTAATGTCCTATAATGGTCATGGAAGTTATTCCCATTTAACTTTATTTTCCATATACCAATCACAACAAGAAGCTGTTATGTGTGTTTGCCATTAGATATAAAAAGAAAATATTTGTATGACTTAAGAATTTAAGTTGAAAAGTAATTTGATTTGACAATATTTCTGGCATGCCCCCATTATTTTTATCAAACTACAAGCCCTTACTAATCATTTACAAGATTACAGTTAGAAATCTTCTAGTGAGTTAGGATCCATAATACATTGTTATGAGTCAATTTTGGTTGACCGATAACAACTTAACTATTTAGGTAGGCAATAATAACCAATTGCATACAATGCAACTCTTGAATAGATGGTTGCAAACTCCTTGTCATAAATTATCTTATAAAGTATATGTAATCTTTATGCCTCTAGGTACTTAATCATATTAATATCATTTTTATTTAAGTCAATCCCAAAGGAAAATACAAAAAGATATGCACCCTGCTTTGGAAAACCCACATACTTATTATCACACTTCTCTAAGATAGAAGGTGCACCATGATTTGTTGTGGCCACATATAGTTGATTGAGATTTTCATGTGTATTGCACATTGGAAGGAATATATTGAATTAAGGGATTTAATATTATAATCATATGTATCCAAAAACCATTATATATGCATTATTTTACATATCATATACTACAACAATCATCACAAGCGATAAAACAAGATATGGCAATTAGTACAACAACTTGAACCAACATGAGTTGTGAACAGAAAACCAAGAGATACACATCTCTACGTAACCCTAAAGAAGCCTTTATAGAGTTGTTTTGGTAGGTATTCAATTATGGATCCATTCATCATTTCAAGTTCATCACAAATCCTCTAAGGACCTTCCTTGTTGGTGTTCCCTTGTGATCATGTCCTCTTATCCACCACGGTCCACTAGCATATTCACCACATCACCCTAATATAATTTCAAGAATTATATTTTACATGTAGAAGTAGAGAGAGAGAGGCATGGCATGCAAGACATATACATGTTATACTATTTTGGATAACAATAAAAAAACCATGTATTACATGTTTTAGATCGCAAACATTCACCACAATGACCTAGTTTCCATATTCACATCCATCAAGAAAAATGATTTCAAAGACATTGCATTAGTTTATGTGATACAAATATATAGTATCATATATGATAATTAGTTATTAGTGTGGATTCACATTTCATAATTATCCATTCATCAATGATATGTAGTTTAAAACCCGACACCAATATTGAAGTGTAGGATTCAACTTTGATACTATTGTTGAGTTTTGAGGGAAGGGGACTCAATGAAATACAAAAATAAAAATCCAAACAAAACTTTTATCCAATATATTAGTCATAGCCACAAAATGTTAGTATATTAAGGACATAGAAGGGATATCGAATACACCTTGATGCACACTAGTTGTCCTACAATTGGACACATATTTTGTTGGTGTAGAACTTGTACTTAATCAATTTTGTTGTTGTTGACTCTTTGTCAGCACAACAACACATTGTATTCTCCTTGGAGGAGTTGCTTATCCTCAAGCCTCAACCCAAGGGCCTTGTCTGATTCTTGGTGTACCACCTTGGTCACTAAGAGGAAGCAAAACTCAAATCATCAATGTGCCAACATTATTTTCTCTCATATCCCTCTTGTTGGTCTATCCTTGGAATGAGTTTTTCTCTCTCTAAGAGGAAGACTATTATACAATTATATCTTGATGTGTGTGTCTCCATTTAGATGTCTACCCTTGTATGTAGGACAACCATAGGCTTAGATTTCCTAAAATCCAATGTAAGACCCCTAAACCTTGCTTTTCAGTTGAACATGCTTAATTATCATAATTACATGCGTAAAACCTTAATCAAACCTTGCAATGAGCTTTCTTGTTGTGGTCCTCGAGTGCTGATCTATATGGTCAACTTAGTTGCATGTATGAGATGCTTTCCTGGATGAGTTGCTTTGACCTTGGACACATGGGAAACATGCTTAGACACCTCTACCTTCTTTCCTCGCTTACCATAGCCATATATACTTCCCTCTTCTCATGAAACCAAACCATTTGAACCCTCTTTCTCTCTTATTTCTTTTTAAGCTCACCCCTTCTTGCTTGGTGGTGAAGGAGGAGCTCAAGGTTAAAGAAAGAGTCTGATCTACCTTGCATGTTCACATAAGGTTTGGATTTACCTTTATAGGGGATGTTTGGTGCTACCTTGCTTTGCTTCTTGGTCTTGGTAAGTGAGAACCCCCTCTTTATCTTCATTTTCCTTATTGTTCTACCTTCCCCTCTCTTCTTCTTGGTCGAATCCATGGTGTTCCATGACAGAGCTTGAGTTTGAGCTTGAAGAACATCTCTTTCTTGCTTCCTTGACCTAGGGTTTGCTTCCTTGTTGGAGGAGAAGCTAGCTTGGCAATGAGGAGTTCTCAAGCTAGGGTTTCTTCCCCCTTTCCTTCGATATACATTTTTATTTGGAGTTGCTTCATCTTCTCTAAGGAAAGTTATATAACGTTTTCCATGATTATTTCTTACACTCATCTTACATGTACTTGATCTTGCCCTAATTGGTTCCAAATAGAAAGATAATATCTTTGCCTAGGGTTTGTGTTTATATGGTGATTTTTATATATCATATCTTCTTGGATGAATTCTAATCTTTTGCACAAATCCTCCTTTAGTGGTAGAATACAACCTCTTTTTGGAGAAGAAGGTCTCCTAGAGCTCCATCTAGCCCTACCTAGGGTTTCCAAGGTCATCTTTTAGGGATTTTGACCAGGGCAAGTTGTTTTCTTCCTTCCTTCTCTATTTTTCTTGCTCTTCTCCTTCCTTATACCTTCCTCTAGGTCGGAACCCTACTGTTCCATGGTGAAACTGGCTCTAGAACTAAAAAATATATCCTTCTTGTTTCTTTTTCTAGGGTTTTGTTTCCTTGTGGAGAGAAGTGCATATTTAGCCAAGTTCAGATCTGAATCCAAGGTTTTCTTTCCCTATTTTCTCGATATTCTTGCTATTTGGGATCTGAATTACTCTATAAAGGCGAGTTATATAACATTATTCACATATATTGCTTACTAGAAGCTTGTTAGTTCATGTTTATGCCTTAATGTGTTGATTTAAGCATAGAAAAACCATGCTTGTTTAGAATTACGAATTTTTGTGGTGTTCCCTATTTTGTTCCAGTTCTATATGAACTTACATGTGTACAACCTTTCTAAGGTGTAACATGATCTGGGACAGGTTGATAGAAACAACCTATGGTGCTAAGCACAAAACAATTGATGGTTCAAATTAGGGGTTTTCAAGCTATTTCCTTCCCTATCACACAACCGATAGTTATACCATTCAATAACCAATGGAGTTGCTATCTTTGTAACATCCCTGACCTGGGTTATGTGTTAACCCTAGATGATTTACCTAATAAGGTTGAGTAGATGCTTAATCTTATCTTGTGAAAAGTAATTAGGACTCAAGAGGAACTTATATTCCATTTTGGTCCTTTTTGAATAATGTTGAAACATTGTTTTGCTTAATTTGGACTAAAGTGCAAATTACCCAAGTTGAGGGGTTAAATTGCAAATTGTACATGATAATATGTTCCTTATGTGATAAAGCATCATGAGAATGAAGATGATGCAGAGGTATGGCTTATGGAAGCCTGAGTACCAAGAAAGAGTTGATAAAGCAATGTCTGTGCATTAAAACCTAATTTTGGTGTAATGTGCAATTTACCCGAAACCTAGGGTTCAATGTGCAATTTACCACTTCAATAAGGTCTTTAATGTTTCTTGGCATCATGTAAAGCAAATAAAATGAGAGGGGTGCCTCATTTGAATTAAGATGGAGGAGAGAGAATCTTGATATTAAAATAATCATGATTTAAACTTATTTAAACCCTAATTCAATTTAGGGCAAAAATAAATGTATTACTTAAAGGGACTTCAACCAAAATTAAAATCGTTGAATTCATATGTACATGGACGTCCTTAAGCTTTGCAAGGACCACAAAAATATCCAAGCGAGTGGATAACTCACACACCTTATTATAAGAAAAAAAATATCCACTCACATATGGATATTAGTATAATATGATTTGAGGTGCTTGATTTGCTTTCCTTTAAATCATGGATAATTGAGAGGAATAAGAGGAAAACAAGATATCCTCAGATCCAAGGAGTTGAGGGGGAAGAGGCGGCATGATTTTTGGGATTAAATGAATTTTTATAAAGTATATTCTCTCTCATTGAATTTTTATAAAAAGACTCTTTACAAGCCAAATGAAAGGCTTTTTCGACCCCACTTCTTTTCCTTTGCTGGGAAAACGACCAAGGAGCTTGGGATGAGCAGGAGGACGGCTCCCTACCTGTTGGTAAGCTACTTGATCCCTTTCACCTTGAATCCATGGTGGAAATCACAAATCAATGCATGAATTCTTCCTAATTCAATCCCCTCTTCAATTCTAACCATTCCTTTTCACTCAAACCTTGAGGACGAGCATTGGAATGGTGAAATGAGTTGCATCCACCATTGTTTCCGTGATCTAGGAGCTTTGGAGCTCAATTGGAGGCGGGTTTTATAACTTGAACCCTTAATTTTATTATTGCAATCAATTCCTTATCAATTAGTGATCATTTCTACATTTCCGAAATTTAGTTTGGTTGATTTATGCAATCTCCATGGAAATCACAGTGGATTTCATGAGTTGGGAGCTTGATGATGATGAAATCATCATAAGCACACACTTCCCCAAATATCTAGGGCAAATAGTTTCAATGTTTGAGTCCAAACGATTTCACCAAACCGTTTGGTGACCAAACAGTTTGCAAACCATTTGCAAATGGTTGACCATTTGAGATGGTTGACCATTTGAAGACATATGATGTGGTACTTGGATCTTGATCCAATGGTTTCAATTGGTTTGATCTTGAAGGTTTCAATTGTGAATGATTCCTTAATTTCAAACCTTAATCGACTAAGTGATGAATTTCCAATTGATTAAGTTGATGTTTTGGGTTGATTGACCCAAACAGTTTCAAAACCATTTGGGAATCACCCAAACAGTCTCAAGACCGTTTGAGGGTCACCCAAGACCGTTTGTAGGTCTAGGGTTGATCATTGTTGGGTATTTGAAGATCCAAAGATACCAAGTTGAATTACAATCAATTGTTGATTTGATAATCAACACAATGATCCAAACCCTAATTGGTTGACTTGGATTTCAATGTTGACATAGGAAAACGGTCTCAAGACCATTTGGGGGACATCTAAATGACCTCAAGACCGTTTGGGGTCAGGTCATGTCCAATTTGGATGATGGTGCAATAGTTTTAAAGTAACTAGTTACATATTGATTAATGTTGAAGGATCATCAATTCCAAACTCTAATCCAATTGATTCAAACCCTAATTGATGACCAATTGAGGGTCAATTGAGGGTCAAATCAGTTGGAGGATGACCTATTTAACTCAATTAAAGTATGGTAATAGGTCATAGAAAGAGTGACAAAGTTTTTATAGGCTGGCTGTCAACCTACCACCAACCCTCCTCCTTTACCCGGGCTTGGGACCGTCTACATTTACACAAAAAATGAAAACATAGGCGGAGTTGGAATTTCAGCCAATATGCATTGCAATTTCAGCCAATATGCATTGCAATTTCAGCCAATCTCGCAGTGTGAATGATGGAGCCAAGTTGGACGGAGTAGATATACCAAAATGTGACAAATTTCGTTACTTAGGTTCTATTATTCAAATAGACGAGGATGTCCAAAATGATGTTTGTCACCGGATCATTGCAGGATGGTTGAAATGGAGGAGTGCAACTGGAGTTTTATGCGATCAGAAGATCCCTCTCAGGTTAAAAAGTAAGTTTTATAGAACACCTATACGACCAGCCATGCTCTATGGGAGTGAATGTTGGGCAGTGAAGAAATAAGGTCTCAACAAGATGAACGTGGCTGAAATGCGTATGCTGAGATGGATGTGTGGGAAGACAAGAAAAGATCATTTGAGAAATGACTATATCAAGAATAAAGTGGGGGTGGCGAGCATTGAGGATAAGTTGCGTGATGGCCGACTCAGATGGTACGAACATGTGCAACACAGACCTACTAGTGCGCCTATACGAAGCAATGCTATTGAGCCAAACACTATAAATAGAAGAAGAGGAAGGCCTAAATTAATATGGGATGAGCTTATAAAGAGAGATTTTGAATCTCTACATCTCAATCAGAATATGGCCCATGATAGAGCTGAATGGAAACGAAGGATCCATGTAGCCGACCCCAACATAGTTGGGATTGAGGCTTAGATGATGATGATGATGATGATGATGATGATGATGAAAGTATGGTAATAGGTCCAATTGATGATTGGTTACATGAATTCAATGGTTGAAGGAACCAACATTGGAAAACCTAATTCAATTTGATTAGTTGAGACTATTTTTGGTCCATGCAGTTTTGAGGAGGTTTGGACCAAACGCTCTTAAGATCGTTTGAGTCCAAATCGTCTCAAGACTGTTTGGGACCAAATGGTCTCAAGACCGTTTGGGACCAAACGATCCCAAACCAGTTGAGTTCATTCGGTTTCAAAATTTTGCTTTAGCAACCAATTTCAAGGGTTACCTTTAGCAAACGATCTCAAGGGTTCACTTTGGAAAACGGTTTCAACCTCAACTTTACTAAACAGTTTTGAGTATTCAACCAAGACCGTTTGAGGTCTGATTGGTCAAGACCATTTGAGGTCTAAGTGACCAAGACCGTTTGAGGCCTAAGTAACTAACACCTTTTGAAGTTCAAATTTGGTTAAACCATTTGGACACCTAATATGATCAAAGGTCAATTAGATAAATTGATTATTAATGATGTAGACCAGTGATGATTATGAAAGTTAACCCTACATTTGTGTACTCAAGCGAAGAGTTGACCTAGATTAATCCTGGATTATTTATCACCCTAAAGAGGATGAGAGGGAGAGAGAATGGGAGAGATGATGGTTGTTTTAATAAACCCTAATTCTCTCATTATGAATAAATGTGTAATCAGGGTTTGATCCATAATATGAGATCATGAAATCTTCATTGAAAAGATTGATGTATCTTGATCCTAATTTAAGGGCAAATCTCAGTGAAACCATAATCTAGGGTGATGATGTAACCCTAACTTAGTGTAATAATGTAAGAAGCCCTAATTTAATGGGAATTGTACATCCTAACCCTAATTTGGGTATGAGGTAAGAGAAACCCCACTTGGATGTGAATAGTAAACCATAATCCCTAAAATGGGATAAAGGTATATAAAACCCTAATATAGGGTAGTGCCATTAATGCTAATGTGAAGCTTCAACAGTGGGTGATGCGTTGTGAAATAGTAATTTCACATAATACCAGGTGAAACCCTGATATAGAAGGATGTTATGTGAAACTCTAATGAAGAGTGATCCTAGGTGAAATCTACATATATGTGTGAAATGATAAGTGAACCTCAAATTATAATTGTGGAAATCCTATTCCATTAATGGAATAGTGATTAATGTATTGACAAATGTAATACCTAGAGGGGTTGATAATGGATGTCCATACATTAATAGTTCCTGAATCAAGGGTGAGTCCATATCATTGGCAATGGTTGTATATTCTAAATAGGTGAATTATGACCAACACATTGCATGATGAATGTGATGATCTAGTACATAAAGTATTAGGATGGGGAATACCCTAATACTAGCTAAGTGGATGAACTCAAGAAAGATAAAGGTGTTGAGGGAAGTGATACATCAAGATATGATAGATATCACATACAACACCCCAATACTGGTATACCTTGATGTGTTATAAGTCCAATGTAATTGGATGAGTGACACATGAGATGTGTCATGTCAATTGTTACATTGAGATGTAATATTCTTTAACAAGTGTAGGCTAACATGCCCTATGAAAAGGTTAATCCAAACCAATAAATTATGATTCAATCATATTCTGGTAATGATGAGAGAAAAACTCATACTTTGTGTTGTTAATTCATTTGATGATGAATGATGAGAATAAATAAGTATGATTGAATACATATGTTATCCATATTGAGTCCTAGCTATGTGAAGAAATGAAATAGGACTTGGTCATTAATAAAATGATATTGAGAACCTATATGGTTATTTATGTGAAACCCAAATATAGGGTGATGCTATGTGAAACCCTAATGCAAGATGATGCTATGTGAAATCCTAATGCAAGATGATGCTATGTGAAACCCTAATGCAGGATAATGCTATGTGAAACTCTAAATACAGGGTGATGCTATGTGAAACCCTAATACAGGGTGATGTTATGTGAAATCCTAACACAGAGTGATCCTATGTGAAGCTCAAATATAGAGTGATGAGTTATGAATGTAATAAGAAAACCCTTGTATTGCATGGTACTAATATATAATGGATATAATTGTTAGCATGAGTACTAATCATGCAGTTATGTTGAGATGATGAGCATAGCCAGGTATGAGCTATGATGCTCTGTATATTGAAAATGTTTTATAGGCCTTATAAGCCTTCATATGCTTTATTGCTTAGTGAGAAGTAATCTGAAAACTAATGAGCCATGTGTGCTATGTGATATTTTACCTATTGAAATTGGTTATGGGCTTCATAAGCCATAATATGCCTTGTTGAGGAGTACCAAGAGGTGATATGAGTTTTGTGTACTATGTGCAATACTTTGTGTAACAAGAATCATGATGTCCTTGGTCAGATGATCTGAAGGTATTTAAGTTACCTAATAAGTGTTAATAAGTATCCTATGATGAGATATGGGTTCAAATACCCAGATGCTATAATCATGATGATGCACTTTTTAAGAAGTGAAAATGTACTTGATGAGTTGAGGGATTAAGATCCCAACACTTTGTGAAAAAAGTATGGCTACAAGCCATGAGTCCACAATGAGAATGCCAGGCATTAGATATATGATCTAAGCCTGAAGAGAGTTAATGCTATGGTAATGATTCTATAGTGAATAAATGTTATACATGTTCTTCATATTCCTTAATGAATAAGTGACATGTTTCTCTTTCAAGTTATAGCTGCAATGTTTTAGATAAGAATAATATTCTAATATGTTAGACATTGAATTAACTGATGTCAAATAAATATGATTCCTCTGTTCATATTTATCTTCTTAAGCTGCAATAATAATGTTTCTGGCGGAGAGTTATATCTTTCCCTGGGGAAATTTACAATTGTCTCACCCCTGTGGGAACTACATTTTTAGGTGGATGCGGACGAGGAGGTAGGAATCCTTTAGTAGGAGAAGGACAACAACAACAACAACAGGGATAGCAGTGAAGTCTCAGGTGGAGGCACTGGCTGTTCTTCCTGGTATAGATGTAGATAGAGTCCTATGTGTCGTCTCTATACTCTCAGGTCCTCGGAGTAGTAGTTAGTGCTTTCGAGATTTTGGCTCAGTGCCTCGAAATTTTCATACTGCCTGTGCTTAGTTTAACAGGACAGCTGATACTTGTAACTTACAGAAAGAGATGATACAAGTTATGTACTTTTGAAAACAGAATGTAAATGTGTTACTTTTGTTCTATGTGAGAAAGTTTTCATTGATGGACCTCTTGGTAAAAAGGTTTTAATTTTTAGTGATATTTGGTAATCCGCTTCTTAGTGAATGCTTCCACATTAGTTAATTATGTTTTTACGAGTTGGATGCCACAATTAAGTGGTATCAGAGCTCTAGGTTTGCTGAGTCTACAGAGACATAGGACTAAGGTTGTTGAGTCTGTTCTAAGTGTCTTCCAGTTTATCTGATAGTATCTTCTGCTCACATAGGAGAAGAAGAACTTGAAGATGTCTGGATCACATGATGAACACACTGTTGAGAGCAGTGTTGTTGCACCAGGAGAGGGTGCAAGGGATCAGGCAAGAGAAGAACAAGTGCCTGAGAATTCCTATCTTGACCTGATCAGGATAGAGAATCATATATTTATGCTCTTGAGGGGTAGGTTAAGACATCAGTAATGCATATAGAAGATTAGATACTAGCATTACGACTAAGGTTACCAGTCCTTAATGTGGAAACTTTGGACTTAGAAAGGGTTCCTGAATGACATAGTCATGTTGGAACAGTGGAAATGTGGGAAAGATTAACATATGGCAAGAAAGTAGACTCTGCCATAAGTTTAAACAGATAGTACATATGTGATGGTAGTGCCCAAGGAGGGGCAATAAACTAAGATTTAAGGTAAGGTCTCTATAATTTTAGAGACATTTGCCTAGTTGTTATGAAAAGCCAAAGTTTTTGGTGCCATTAGTGCAATAAATGCCTAGTGCACCAGGGCAGTAACCATTAAGTAAAGGCAAAAGCAACAACATGAAACAACTAGACTCTATATGTTGAGTGAACCTAAAGTGGTAGATGACCGCGAGGGGTAATAGTCAGATGAAATAGATTCATTCTAATATTTCATTTCATGATTCTATGTGATAAAAGAAATTAGTTGTTTTTGAGCTTCCCCTGACTAGTCCTATAAGGACACAAGGAAGATGAGAATTTACAATTTTCTTAAGTGCTCTTTAAAATGCTTTATAATCTCACTTATCTATGTGATAAAAGATGAGATATAGAAGTGATGCCTGGAGAAAATCTAGGAATGGAAAATCTTGTGTGTATAATGATATGAAAAGTGAGGAATATGATAGCAAATAAAGTGCATGCACCTAATCTCAGTACTTGTATACCCTGGCTAGGTATATGATTATTGTAGATAAGGAAAGTATGGAACTCTTAGATTGTTATCTTTCTGATTACTCTGATCAAGTAATCATTTTGAAATAATCTAGAGAGTATAATGAAATTAAATAGGAAGAGCTAAGTGAACTTTCTAAGTGAAACCTTCTCAGTGAAATTGCTCAGTGAAACCTTCTCAGTGAAATTGCTCAGTGAAACCTTCTCAGTGAAATTGCTTAATGAAACCTTCTCAGTGAAATTTCTTAGTGAAACTTTCTCAATGAAATTGCTTAGTGAAACCTTCTCAGTGAAATTTCTTAGTGAAACCTTCTCAGTGAAATTTCTTAGTGAAACCTTCTCAGTGAAATTTCTTAGTGAAACCTTCTTAGTGAAATTGCTTAGTGAAACCTTCTCAGTGAAATTGCTTAGTGAAACCTTCTCAATGAAATTGCTTAGTGAAACCTTCTCAGTGAAATTGCTTAGTGAAACTTTCTCAGTGAAATTGCTTAGTGAAACCTTCTCAGTGAAATTGCTTAGTGAAACCTTCTCAGTGAATTGCTTAGTGAACATTCTCAGTGAACTTTCTCAGTGAATTGCTTAGTGGAACCTTCTTAGTGAATTGCTTAGTGAATATTCTCAGTGAACTTTTTCAATGTATTGCTTAGTGAACATTCTCAGTGAATTGCTTAGTGAACATTCTCAGTAAACTTTCTCAGCGAATTGCTTAGTGAACTTTCCCAATCAAAGTGCTAAGTGAACTTTCCCAAATAAATAAAGGATTACTGAGTGAATTATCTATGTTAGACATATATGTTTCTCTTGTTATTCTTGGATGATGATAGAAGTATGTTCTTTTATGCTTCTTCCTTTCAATAATATGGACATCATATGTTAGGGGTTTATGCTCTGCATAAACATAAACATTGATAAGGTTGAATTAATGAAAGGAACTTTGTGTGGATTATAGATCCGTGATATCTTCATGATATTAAGATATTATGTGGAGACTTGAGGGTGTGATCAATGAATAAGTCTGTCCCTCCTTTTTTCTAGGATTTCGGGGATGAAATCCTTGTTAGGGGTTTATATTTTTGTAACATCCCTGACCGGGGTTATGTGTTAACCCTAGATGATTTGCCTAATAAGGTTGAGTAGATGCTTAATCTTATCTTGTGAAAAGTAATTAGGACTCAAGAGGAACTTATATTACATTTTGGTCCTTTTTGAATAATGTTGAAACATTGTTTTGCTTAATTTGGACTAAAGTGCAAATTACCCAAGTTGAGGGGTTAAATTGCAAACTGTACATGATAATATGTTCCTTATGTGATAAATCATCATGATAATGAAGATGATGCATAGGTATGGCTTATGGAATCCTGAGTACCAAGAAAGAGCTGATAAAGCAATGTATGTGCATTAAAACCTAGTTTTGGTGTAATGTGCAATTTACCCGAAACCTAGGGTTCAATGTGAAATTTACCACTTCAATAAGGTCCCTAATGTTTATTGGCATCATGTATATAAAATAAAATGAGAGGGGCACCTCATTTGAATTAAGATGGAGGAGAGAGAATCTTGATATTAAAATAATCAAGATTTAATCCTAATTGAAACCCTAATTCAATTTAGGGAAAAAATAAATGTATTAATTAAAGGGACTTCAACCAAAATTAAAATGTTTGAATTCAGATTTGCATGGACGTCCTTAAGATTTGCAAGGACCACGAATATATCCAAGGGAGTGGATAACTCACACACCTTATTATAAGAAAAAGAAATATCCACTCACATATGGATTTTAGTATAATATGATTTGAGGTGCTTGATTTGCTTTCCTTTAAATCATGTATAATTGAGAGGAATAATAGGCAAACAAGATAGACTCGGATCCAAGGAGTTGAGGGGGAAGAGGCGGCATGATTTTTGGGATTAAATGATTTTTTATGAAGTATATTCTCTCTCATTGAATTTTTATAAAAAGACTCTTTACAAGCCAAATGAAATCCTTTTTCGACCCCATTTCTTTTCCTTTGCTTGGAAAATGACCAAGGAGCTTGGGAGGAACAGGAGGACGACTCCATACCTTTTGGTAAGCTTCTTGATCCCTTTTCACCTTGAATCCATGGTGGAAATCACAAATCAATGCATGAATGCTTCCTAATTCGATCCCCTCTTCAATTCTAACCATTCCTTTTCACTCCAACCTTGAGGAAGAGCCTTGGAATGGTGAAAGGAGTTTCATCCACCATTTTTTCCGTGAGATAGGAGCTTTGTAACTCAATTGGAGATGGGTTTTATAACTTGAACCCTTAATTTTATTATTGCAATCAATTCCTTATCAATTGGTGATCATTTCTACATTTCCAAAATTTAGTTTGGTTGATTGATGCAATCTCCATGGAAATCACAGCAGATTTCATGAGTTGGGAGCTTGATGATGATGACATCATCATAAGAACACACCTCCCCAAATATCTAGGGCAAACTGTTTCAAAGTTTGAGTCCAAACGATTTCACTAGTTTGCAAACCGTTTGGTGGTTTGGGTTCCAAACTGTTTGGTATGGTTGACCATTTGAATACATATGCTGTGGTACTTGGATCTTGATCCAATGGTTTCAATTGGTTTGATCTTGAAGGTTTCAGTTGTGAATGATTCCTTAATTGCAAACCTTAACCGACTAAGTGCTAAATTTCCAATTGATTAAGTTGATGTTTTGGGTTGATTGACCCAAACGGTTTCAAAACCATTTGGGAATCACCCAAACGGTCTCAAGACTGTTTGAGGGTCACCCAAGACCGTTTGGAGGTCTATGGTTGAGCATGGTTGGGTATTTGAAGATCCAAAGATACCAAGTTGAATTGCAATCAATTGCTGATTTGATAATCAACCCAATGATCTAAACCGTAATTGGTTGACTTGGATTTCGATGTTGACATAGGCAAACAGTCTCAAGACCGTTTGGGGGACATCCAAATGACCTCAATACCGTTTGGGGTCAGGTCATGTCCAATTTGGATGATGGTCCAATAGTTTTAAAGTAACTAGTTACATATTGATTAATGTTGAAGGATCATCGATTCCAAACTCTAATCCAATTGATTCAAACCCTAATTGATGACCAATTGAGGGTCAATTGAGGGTCAAATCAGTTGAAGGATGACCTATTTAACTCAATTAAAGTATGGTAATAGGTCCAATTGATGATTGGTTACATGAATTCAATGGTTGAAGGAACCAACATTGGAAACCCTAATTCAATTTGATTAGTTGAGACTATTTTTGGTCCATGCGGTTTTGAGGAGGTTTGGACCAAACGGTCTCAAGACCGTTTGAGTCCAAACGGTCTCAAGATCGTTTGGGACCAAACGATCCCAAACCAGTTGAGTTCATGCGGTTTCAAAATTTTGTTTTAGCAAACGGTTTCAAGGGTTACCTTTAGCAAACGATCTCAAGGGTTCACTTTGGCAAACGGTTTCAACCTCAACTTTACTAAACGGTTTTGAGTATTCAACCAAGGCCGTTTGAGGTCTGATTGGTCAAGACCATTTGAGGTCCAAGTGACCAAGACCGTTTGAGGCCTAAGTAACTAAGACCTTTTGAAGTTCAAATTGGTTAAACCATTTGGACACCTAATATGATCAAAGGTCAATTATCTAAATTTATTATTAATGATGTAGACCAATGATGACTATGAAGGTTAACCCTAGCTTTGTGTACTCAAGCGAAGAGTTGACCTAGATTAATCCCGGATTATTTATTACCCTAAAGAGGATGAGAGGGAGAGAGAATGGGAGAGATGATGGCTGATTTAATAAACTATAATTCTCTCATTATGAATAAATGTGTAATCAGGGTTTGATCCATAATATGAGATCATGAAATCATCATTGAAAAGATTGATGTATCTTGATCCTAATTTAAGGGCAAATCTCAATGAAACCATAATCTAGGGTGATGATGTAACCCTAACTTAGTGTAACAATGTAAGAAGCCCTAATTTAATGGGAATTGTACATCCTAACCCTAATTTGGGTATGAGGTAAGAGAAACCCCACTTGGATGTGAATAGTAAACCCTAATCCCTAAAATGGGATAAAGGTATATGAAACCCTAATATAGGGTAGTGCCATTAATGCTAATGTGAAGCTTCAACACTGGGTGATGTGTTGTGAAATAGTAATTTCACATAATACCAGGTGAAACCCTGATATAGAAGGATGTTATGTGAAACTCTAATGAAGAGTGATCCTAGGTGAAATCTACATATATGTGTGAAATGATAAGTGAACCTCAAATTATAATTGTGGAAATCCTATTCCTATTAATGGAATAGTGATTAATGTATTGACAAATGTAATACCTAGAGGGGTTGATAATGGATATCCATACATTAATAGTTCCTGACTCAAGGGTGAGTCCATATCATTGGAAATGTTTGTATATTCTAAATAGGTGAATTATGACCAATACATTGCATGATGAATGTGATGATCTAGTACATAAAGTATTAGGATGGGGAATATCCTAATACTATCTAAGTGGATGAACTCAAGAAAGATAAAGGTGTTGAGGGAAGTGATACATCAAGATATGATAGATATCACATCCAACACCCCAATACTGGTATACCTTGATGTGTTATAAGGCCAATGTAATTGGATGAGTGACACATGAGATGTGTCATGTCAATTGTTACATTGAGATGTAATATACTTTAACAAGTGTAGGCTAACATGCCCTATGAAAAGGTTAATCCAAACCCATAAATTATGATGCAATCATATTCTGGTAAAGATGAGAGAAAAACTCATACTTTGTGTTGTTAATTCATTTGATGATGAATGATGAGAATAAATAAGTATGATTGAATACTTATGCTATCCATATTGAGTCCTAGCTATGTGAAGAAATGAAACAGGACTTGGTCATTAATAAAATAGTATTGAGAACCTATATGGTTATTTATGTGAAACCCAAATACATGGTGATGCTATGTGAAACCCTAATGCAAGATGATGTTATGTGAAATCCTAATGCAAGATGATGCTATGTGAAACCCTAATGCAGGATAATGCTATGTGAAACTCTAAATACAAGGTGATGCTATGTGAAACCCTAATACATGGTGATGTTATGTGAAATCCTAACACAGAGTGATCCTCTGTGAAGCTTAAATACAGAGTGATGAGTTATGAATGTAATAAGAAAACCCTTGTATTGCATGGTACTAATATATAATGGATATAATTGTTAGCATGAGTACTAATCATGCAGGTATGTTGAGATGATGAGCATAGCCAGGTATGAGCTATGATGCTCTGTATATTGAAAATGTTTTATAGGCCTTATAAGCCATCATATGCTTTATTGCTTAGTGAGAAGTAATATGAAAACTAATGAGCCCTGTGTGCTATGTGATATTTTACCTATTGAAATTGGTTATGGGCTTCATAAACCATAATATTCCTTGTTAAGGAGTACCAAGATGTGATATGAGTTTTGTGTACTATGTGCAATACTTTGTGTAACAAGAATCATGATGTCCTTGGTCAGATGATCTGAAGGTATTTAAGTTACCTAATAAGTGGTAATAAGTATCCTATGATGATATATGGGTTCAAATACCCAGATGCTATAATCATGATGATGCACTTGCTAAGAAGTGAAAATGTACTTGATGAGTTGAGGGATTAAGATCCCAACACTTTGTGAAAAGAGTATGGCTACATGCCATGACTCCACAATGACAATGCCAGACATTAGATATATGATCTAAGCCTGAAGAGAGTTAATGCTATGGTAATGATTTTGTAGTGAATAAATGTTATACATGTTCTTCATATTCCTTAATGAATAAGTGACATGTTTCTATTTCAAGTTATAGCTGCAATGTTTTAGATAAGAATAATATTCTAATATGTTAGACATTGAATTAACTGATGTCAAATAAATATGATTCCTCTGTTCATATTTATCTTCTTAAGGTGTAATAATAATGTTTCTGGAGGAGAGTTATATCGCTCGCTGGGGCAATTTACAATTGTCTCACCCTCGTGGGAACTACATTTTTAGGTGGACATGGAAGAGGAGGCAGGAATCCTTCAGTAGGAGAAGGACAACAATAACAACAGTAGGGACAGTAGTGAAGTCTCAGGTGGAGACACTAGCTGTTATGCCTGGTATAGATGTAGATAGAGTCCTATGTGTCGTCTCTGTACTCTCAGGTCCTCGGAGTAGTAGTTAGTTCTTTCAAGATTTTGGCTCAGTGCCTCGAAATTTTCATACTGCCTGTGCTTAGTTTAACAGGACAACTGATACTTGTAACTCACAGAAAGAGATGATACAAGTTATGTACTTTTGAAAACAGAATGTAAATGTGTTACCTTTGTTCTATGTGAGAAAGTTTTCATTGATAGACCTCTTGGTAAAAAGGTTTTAATTTTTAGTGATTTTTGGTAATCCACTTCTTAGTGAACGCTTCCGCATTAGTTAATTATGTTTTTCCGAGTTGGATGCCACAATCTTGGCAACTGATGTTCGTGATCAAGGGTGTCCAATTTATGGTGACAACCTATGGTCACCCCCTTAGTTCAGGTTTTGACTCAATTAGACGTTTAATTATCATCCACTAAGTATTCTAATGATGTTATCAATCGATGATGATATGGACTTAATATTTGATGGTGTTAACTGAATGTATTACTGATCTAGAAACCAATGGCAACCTAATGATCACAATTAATTGTGGATCAAGTCATCACCATATATGAAGAATTAGGAATGTAATTGTAGATTTAACTAAACCTTAAACTAATGGTTCCTTGGTTCAATTGATTTAATAGTTAGACTTATACTTCAATTGATAACCTTGAATATTGAACCTGATCCAATGAATAATATTGGATGCTTCAACATACAATGGATTAGAATAAATCACATGGTTTTATATGTGTGTCCTAGTGAAGATAATTCAATGGTTCAATACCATTAATTTGTAGTCTTACATTTGCCATTATATAGTTATATTTGATAAATCACTATAATAAGTGGATGCGTAACTCCCATGTGATCTAGCTTGTTATACCTAACCTTAATGTAATTATATGATGTTGATTGGTTATAATAAGACATCTTGAATGATTAATGTGATAATGAATTACACTCTTATTATGTTGAAACCACATTGTAGTACTGTTTGAATATCATAGTGCCTTGCCATGTTAGTATCTATGGATACATATATGCTAATGATATTTTGAGCCTTGTTTAAGACATGTAATGATGATGATGATAACCTTACTATGAATAATGTGATGGTCTGAACGACCTTTGGGCATATTTGAAGCCATGATTGAGGTGAAATCCTCTTCATGTTCAAATATGGATTAAAACCCTAGAACCTGTGATAAGATATTAGTATCATGTAAAAGTATGATGATAAGTGTGGTCCATTAATTTGCAATGAATGACAACATGTGGTAATGGGATTAAGATTTATATCTCAAATGTTTATATCTTTTGAAGTTGTTATACATATACTCTTGTTAGAAACGAATTAGGGTTTGAATGTCCATTTGTATGATTTAGCCTTAATTCACCCAATTGGCATAACTAATTAAGTGAAACTCTAATCATGTAGTGCCCTGTGCCATAGATCTATCTAATGTCAGAAATTGCGAGATAGTGAAATGAGTATTCCTTAGGGATACTCAGAGCGCATACTAATGAGTATGTAGGGTGCTTATCATCCTGAATTCAAGTGTTAGGGAGGATGACAATGGTCATACCTAGCCCTCAATTTGAGAATGGTTGCGGTTGTGTCTCGGTGATTATATATATGATGATGAGATTGGAGGACAAATTTGGTTGTACCTCAGATGGTAGGGTATGCGTACCTGCCACCTTTCACTAGTGTCGTGACCTATACCAAGGATGGACTAGGCTGTTAGCAACTTGCCATTATGTGTCACTGTGGTGGACCCATACTGACTGAGGGTGGATAAGATCTTAGGAGTCTGACTGTTCCTAGATCTTGTATGACACTGATTTTGACTTAGTAGTGGTCAGTTGGGATTTGAGTGGTATTTCTCAAATCGCTCAGGGCAATGTAATAAAAGAAGTGATACCAGCCATGTAGCATAATTTCTAGGTTTAATACGTATCACATTGGTTGATTAACCCTTATCTTGTCATTACACTACATAGTTCTTACATGATGCATACTTATGAAAATTGTGCAATTCTACTTGATGTTACTACTTATTTGCTTAACTGCTTAGTATGCTTAAACTGTTCAATCTATTCATATTGCTTATTCAATACCCTAACTTCTCAATGTATTTACTGTTAATTAATATGTTATAATCAATATATGTTGGAGAGAGTTATATCTCTTGCTGGGACTGGGTCTCACCTGTGGGTCACCACATTTTTAGGTGGTCGCGGGCAACGAGGTCGAGGTTGTGTTGCGGAAGAGAACCAACCTGGTGATCAATAGATTCAGAAGGTTTTTTTAGTTGTAGATGTTAGTAGTAGAGTCCTAGTGTCATCCTTGTACTCTCAGGTCCGGGTATGGGATGTGTTTTCTAGATGATATACTTGTATCGATACGAGATTTTTGTAGTATGCCAATGTTTGTAAATATATGGCATGTACATGTGAAATATCTTTTGTATGCATGATGTGACTAAGGTTTTTGGACCCATATGTAAATACTTGTTACAATATATGAGAATGGAATGATGGACCTTTTGTAAATGTTCTAGAGTTTATTTACATAGTTGGAATCAGTTTTAATTATTCCACATTTTTGACTATGTGATAAATTAGTAGTTGATCGCATTTTGTGTTTTGAGTAATCTCATTTAGCATGATGAGGTGTAACATTAATACAAGTATGTGATGGTGATACATAGATTATTGTGTGACTAGCATGATGATAGGATACACCACCTCATTTATCATGAAAGACATGATCATATCAAAAGGGCGATCCATGTCATTCGGTTAGTACCATACATCATATTTATTGATTGTGGCTCCTCTTACCTTTTCAAAAGGCTATAAAATTCCAGTAACAAATTGGTGGATGACTTAAATTATTTTTCTTCTACTGTTGTTGGTAAAATCATAATTTTGAGAACATATTCAATATATTGGTATGTGCAACAACATATACTAGTACATATGCCTATGCAGTCACGATGTTACACCAATATTTTTATCTGCCCGTCAAATGATGTAGGACCTATAAATATGTAGAACCAATCACAATGTTTATATGTGTGATTTACTCACCTATAAACATGTAGAACCAATCACAATGTTTATCTTACCACAATATCAAACCTAGTGTTATTATTTGTGGATGTTTACAACCAAAGGAGACAAAAATACAAGTTGTTTCAACATATCAGTTAGTTTGATGTCACTATTAGTTTTTATGATTAGAAGTCTTGGTGCTTTATTTTAAGTATGAGTACTCAAATATATTTGATCCCATGTGTCGACAAAATAACACATCCCAAATAAAGCAAAAGATATCAGATATCCTTTCAAATCTACATGATAAAAAATTATAAATGAAAAAATGATCAAGAATAGAATTCTTCATCAACGAATATTTATCTTATCTTATGTTACCATCCTCCAAGTGATGTATATGGGTGGTGAGAATATCATAGCTAAAGCAATCATTGTTATAGGATGGCGATTTCTTAACATGTGTTTGTTTAACCATGCTTTCAATAAGAAGTTTGCGATGACCTTATTTTCCTATATCTTTGAGTATGCTCGTTCTTTCTCTATGATGACCCATTGTCTAGTTTAGATATCAATTTCATGGTTTGAGTGTGGTGACACTCCAATTTGGTTACATCAATGCTCAATTTCACAATGTGTGCCATTAATTTTCTCTTTTTATCCAAGTTTCATTATTTAATGATTCACCTCTTTGCATCTAAAATTGAACCTGATTAATATGATCACCTTGATCTGGAATATATTTCATATTTTATAGGATTCAATAAAGAATCCAAAGGTACAAAAATCATCTTAATCCAATGTCCATAGCCCAAGTTATGACCTAATGAAACTTGGGTCAAATTACATGTGATTTTATCTTATGCAATTTTGAGCCTATCTGGGCCCAAATGGAGCACACGACCCATTTAGGGGAGGTGCCACTTTGGATAGGTAGTGTGAAGTGGGTATCCAGGAGCGTTGGATTATGATCCAACAATATAGCAGTCATCTCCTAGCTCCATATGGGCCGCTGGCACAAATGGCGCTACCAACCACCTACCCCCCAATACGACACCCACCAATACACCCTATTTCACTCCCTTTTGCTCAATTGGATGTCGTTTCTTACTTATTTCATGCTATCATTTTGCTCTTTTATGAACCCTATCCCTTCATGTCCTAGATCCTCCTTCCTCCAGCTAGGGTGGTGTCACTGTCAACACCACTTGGGGCTTCTCTCCTCAACCTCTCCCTCTCCCAGACAAAGGCGGATCGAGGTTTGCAACCACCAGTTGAGATCAGGTGTGCTATTCCTTAGCCATTTAACATGCTACAACACAAGTATGGATCTACTCTAGTGATGAGCCTACGACGACTGGCTGGGTTTGATGCTTGTGAGCATTGAGTAGAGTCGAGCAAGTGGTGGGCACCGATAGGCTGCGATCACAAATCACGGCTAGGAGACCCCTCGACGGCCGACAACGCTGGAGGGATGCGGCCCACCAGCCTCCAAGTAGTAGCCAAGATGGGTTTGGGGCACGTCCGACCCAACCGTTGGATCAGAGATCTACAGATCGATTTGTTCGCCACAATAATAGCGCCCATGTGACATTTACATCAAGGTATTATGCACCAAATCCTTATAGTTCTCACATAAATCTTAAAATATGCATAACTTCCACCTCCTAAGGCCAAAATAGGCAATATTATATACCAAATTGATCCTCTCAACGAGACCTACAATATGGAACAACTTGCAGATCCTAAATAGACTTCTAGTTTTCCTGATTGTCGAAATACGAAGTTTGACCTTGTTTGACCATGATAAATGCTTAAGTATGTTAAATATTGAAACTTTGATGCACATTGACCCTATTAAGCATCAAATCAGTTGATCTAGTTCTATTGTAACCCAATGAAGGTCTTAATCACATTTTTGCTCATGAATGACTCTAGTTGAATATTTATGCCTTGTTTTGGACTTTAGTGACGTCCCTTGCCCTAACTTGATAATCCAACTTCTTAATCTAGACTAGTGCTTAATCATCCTCAAAGACTAGTTATATATGTCCCTTCTTGACTATAACATCATCCCTAAGTTCCCTTTTTGCTATGTTTACTCATATGGCTCTAAAGGCATGGTCATGCCCCTTTTATGGGAATGCATGTTATACTCTTGCTTCAAGTGGTATGTTTGACCTATCTTGTGCATGAAACTCATTTATATTCTTAAAATATATAACACCATGATGTTAAGATCCCAATGCCTAAGGATCACCCCAAGTGAGGATTCAATGGTGTATGTAACCCTAATTTGCCTAATGTGACCTTAGTGCCTTTAGTTGTGGTTCTTGTACCTTAATGCTTATGTGGATCTTTTTGCTTGATTTTCCCTCTCTTAAATCAGGTTGCACTCTATCCCTCAAGATATATTGTATGTTTATGTCCCACTATAGACTCATGTTCAACCTTTATGGTATATATGAACTATGTTGATGATTGAATGTATGTGGGTATGTTGATAGCAATGTTGGACTTTGAAGCCCTGGCCTAGGGGACATCCACCTATATTCGAATATGCTTTTGTGTCACTAATTTACTTATTATACTCTCTTTTAATTGGATCCAATGTCTTCATGATGACAAACCTTGTTGTTATTGTAAGTCGTTTTGACCTACATGGTACATAAGTAACATGAATCTTGTAACGATCATATAAAATAGATGGATCATCCAAATGACATGAAACTTGGAATCGACCATCATGATGACCTCTAAATCAGTAAGGACCATCAAATGTGTAATTAAGAAACTTTGAACCTAACTTGGACAAAACCTAAAATGAAAGTAGTTAGGGTTAATGATGGGAATCTAATACATGTATGCAATCTTGTGCTTAACAAAGTGTTGCTTGAGATCTAGAAGGTCAAGGATAGGTTATGAAATCTTTGAATAAGGTACATGTTTTAATAATTATATGACTATGCCTTTCTTGCTAGAATGTGATACATATGTATGCTTGTTTACTTATTCAAATAGTTCCATGTAGTATTATAGTATGTACTTCATGTTTGTCTTGCATCATTGTTTTATAACTTGCAAACATTTATAAAAAATCTATTATACAATGTTGAAACAGGGATAACTCTTGGTGATGTCCTTGAGGTCCCTCACGTATAAAAGGGTTAGATAGTCTTGATCACCCTTGTGGACTCTTCTAATGGAATGTAGTTAAAGGCCTTATGAATCCATGATGTTCTTAGTATAATTGGAGTGAAGTGACATAAACTATGGGCTCTCCTTTTTCTAAGAACTTAACTTGTTTATTCTTGTTCGTTACTTCTATAAATATTTTTAAATTATGCAAAGCTTACATATATGTATCTTTTAGTCCTATACTCAGCACCTCATGTGCTTGACCCACCTTATTTCATGTATTTTATAGGTTCAAATATGGCTAGAAGTTGATGGGCTTGGGAGCTATGTCAGGTGTACTTGTTGTATGATCCCTAGTATACATGGATAGACTTGTAAAATTATGATATTGAATATGTAATTTAAAGCTTGTAATAAATAATGTTGTTTAATATATCTTGCTGAATGTTGAGATTATGATTGGTGCTCTTACCCTGTTATATGTTCATGCTTGCCAAGATTTATACTTACACATTCACACCTTGTTAATACCATTCTAGGGATTAACACCTAAGTCCTATCGCCATTGACTTCATAGTCATTTGGAGTTAGGATTTGGGGTAATAAATGGTTATGTGACGGATGGTACCCAAGCATGAACAATAACTACACCAAACATTTCTCACATGAAACACAAACTAAATTCACCTTACATCCCGACCTTAGAAACGGAATGAGTTGTCTTTTGTGGACTATGTTGACTTAACCTCTAGTTGTAGCAACTAAAATCTTATTCATTCTAGAACTAGGTGTAGACTTGTGTAATCCTTAGAACCCTTTCTTTTCTCCTCCTCTAGTCCTATAGTATGGGTTGTAGGTTCAGGAGGGTGAGAAAAGAGAGAACTTATTACAACCTTAGACATATGTTATGGATATGTGCTTAGGGTAGCCACACATGTTTACACCATGTTCTTGCTAGTTCTCTAAGTGTCATGGCACTAGATTGCCTAATGAGTGTGGTAACTCGTTTTGGTTTTGATTTTATTTGAATGAAGAACGCTGGTTTTCATTGCTTGTTTCAATGTTGGAGAAAACCTATTTCAAGTATTATTATATGTATATATGAAAAATGTTACCACACGTAGAATGGAAATAAGTGTCCATGTAACCTAAGAGGAAGAGATGTAGCATCAAGTGTAGATGAGTGAGTTTAGATGATAGTTGTAGTCTCTAAAGGGTTCTAGAGCCATTTAGACTAGTGATTAACTACATAACCTAAGTTGTTGTTGTTGATGATGATGATGATAATGATGGTGATGATGATGATGATGATGATGATGATGATGATGATGATAATGGTGATGACAATGATGATAATGATGATGATCATGATAATATTGGTAATGACGTTGACATTGATATCACCCAAGTTTGTTTTTGAGCAAGTCAAGTATGTTTGACGATAGGAGATGAGTTGATCATGCAACCCTAATAATCTAAAACCATGTTTGATGTATATGACTTGGTTTATGTGCTAACCATAGCTAGTGGGTTGACATGCTTGCTTGTACTAGTCTTGTATATTATGAACATGATGTGTGATACATGTCTTGGGACTAACATAGGCCTTAAGATCTTAAAAAAAAGTCAGGAGGAAATCTTATTCATCCTACCCTCCCCTTGCGAGCCAAATTAAGCAAATTACACTCACTAATTAAGCATGCATAACTAAACATGGTAGTACTACTACCATTACACATATCATTAAGTAAGAGATCAAGGATCTCGGTGGGGGGTTGTCCATACTCGGAGTACCCTCAGTTGTTTTTTTGGTGATACTTGGACAACATGTCAGTTGCCATATTAGTCTCTCTCCCTTCAAACACTACCTCCCAGTCAGGTTTCATCTTCCTTCATATGTGATGAATTAGCTTGGCATATCTGGGGTTGGTCTCTGGCTCTTGATGAATCATGCTAACGGCCTTCAGGTAATCTAACTGAACTGTGATTCTGGGTAGCTTGTTATTAGTAGCGAGTTCAATCACGATGTTGATGGACTCAAGTTTTGCCTCAGCGACGTCATTCATGTGGATCTTGTTAGTAGCATCGCCAATCCACTTACCAGAGCTATTCCTTGCTACCATCACAAAAGTGGCCACCCCCTTCTTGACAGTAGCGTCGACGTTGAGTTTGATGGAGTCGAGGCCCGAATTCTTCCATTTTTTGATGGTCTTCTGCTTATCGGAGGTCTCTCCCTGACGCCACAGATCGCTGTGCAGGTTGACGTCTCTTCTAATCCATCTGATCAATTGCTCTGGGTGTAGCAGGCAGTTGTCAAAGACATTCTTATTTCTAGCATTCCAGATGTGCCAATACGCAATGAAGAATCTGCATACTTCCTCCCCATCTTGCTTGAGGTTGTCTTGGATCCAAGCTTTACCATCAGTAGATCTGAAAAACTACGGTTGGATGCTATTTTCGAAGATGGTGGTCCAAATTTGTCTGGCTGGCGTGTAGTCCCGCAACGCATGGACCAAGGTCTCCTCATCAGTAGTGCACCTAGGAAAGTGACTCGACGATTCCATCTGACGTTTCACCTGCTTACTATTTTTTAGAATAGCATCGTGTAACATGATCCAAGCAAAGGATCAGATCCTTGCTGATAAAGGGGTCTTCCAGATCCTACTCCAGATCCCAGGGGTCTTAATCCCTTTACCTTCCCTCAACTTGTGATAGGCTGATTTGGTTGTATACTCGCCATTCTGGGTGTGAAGCCACACACATATGTCCTTGCCGTCTCCCGCAGCTGGAGGTTTCAGGTATGTGATTGACTGCACGAGGTTGCCGGGGATTCACTCATGGAGAAAATTAGTGTCCCAGTCGTCTTCCCCGATAGCTACACTAGCTACCTTGAGATCAAGTAAGTCATTTGGGATGGGTTTGAGCGCATAATACTTTAGTATAGGTCCATTTCTCCACCAACTATTAGTCCATAAACTAGTGTCTTGGTCATCCATCAGAACCATGTATGAATTTTCAGTAATGAAAGCTTGACCTGCCAGTGTTTTTTGTCCAAGCTTCGAAAGACCCTTTGTATCAGAGCCCCTACGTTTCTTAAGGTGTTCTCTCATGGTGGTGTTCCACATGGATTGCCTCCCAATGATGAGATCCCAACTGTGCTTGTAAAGCAACACCATATTCCAGTCCCTCATGGCCTTCGAAACCAGGCCACCATCACAATTGTCGTAGAGAATCTTGTCCCAAGCCACCAGAGCCAATGGGTGTTCTTTGTGGTTGCCCCCCCCAAATGAATCACCAGATTGTGCCTTCAATTATGTCGCCGAGGTGGAGGGGGAGGGAAGATGTCTACATCGTATATGTGGGAATGGTCTCCAAGATTGATTTCGCTAGAGTGATTCTGCCCAGCAGAGAAATGGACCTCGTTGGCCATGTAGATAACTTGTTGTTCACTCTGTCGAGAATGTGGTTGTATGTGGTCTTGTCTATACGACCATGGATGATAGGCACACCAAGATATCTCCCCAGGTCCTTGGTACACTAGAACCCGCTCATTCTTCTGATTTTCCTAGCCAGCCTACAGTCAACACTCTTGAAGAAGAAGACCAGTATCTTAGCAATAGATACAGACTACCCAGAAGCAAGCTCAAAAGATTTGAAGCACTTCAAAATTTGCTTGATTTGTACCATATTTGCCTGTGTGAAAAGAATCAAATCGTCTGCAAAGCAGACGTGAGAAATCATGGAGCCGGTAGATCCAAGTTTAATAGGAAGCCATATTCCTTCATCTACCCATTGATGTATCATCTGGGACAGCCTCTCAAGGCAAAGGATGAATAAATAGGGTGACAACGGGTCCCCTTGTCGGAGCCCCCTCGACGCGCGGAAGGGGGACGAGTTCTTGCCGTTCCAAGCAATGCAAGTTGTGCCCCTGTGATTGATGCCATTATGTAATCAGTAATATTCTACGGAAGGTTGAGCCTACTGATAGTGTCCCAGACAAACTCCCAACTCATATAGTCATAGGCCTTGGTCAAATCAACCTTTATGGCCACGATCTTGGCCCCTCTCTTCATCCTCATGTGATATATTGCTTCCTGGACGAGCATGATATTGTCGACGATTCTTCTTCCCGGGACGAAGCTACTTTGGTTGTCAGACACCCATCAAGTAATAAAAGGTTTGATCCTCTCCACGATGATCTTATATATGATCTTCAAGGTGATATTGTTTAAGGAAATCAGACGGAGATTCTCACACTTATGTGGGGAGGGGATTTTTAGAATGAGAATGAGGGTGGAAGTGCACAGCTCGTCAGGTACATGCCTAGAGGAGAAAGCCTGTTCGACCGTGTTGTAGACACTGGAGCCGACCATCTCCCAATTCTTCAGAAGGAAAGTGTCGTTCACGTCGTCGGGGCTGGCCGCTTTGGTGGGATCCAAGGATCGCACCACCTCCCAGATCTCTTCGTGGGACGGGGTGCAGCCCAACCTGGTCTTATCATCTGCAGTCAGCCCCTCAAACTCGTCGACCTTAAGATCTTTACAAAGAAGGACCTCTAGCATGCAACATACAAAAAGGAGGAACTCTTGATATGAGTCTACTCGACACGAGAGAAGGTCAGGGTACCTAACCTCTAAAACTTATGAAATGTTAAGAAATATGCACAATGAAAATACATGATGATGACCCCCTATCTAGAATACTTCTAAGTATGCGAGTTAAGACACCTAGAGTGTGGTCCATTGAAAATGTTGGACCCTAGATTTCCTACAAAAGGATCTAATCCTAGAGGAAGAGGCATTCCATATATGTTGTTTGCTATATAGGTGAGGGGGATTTCCTAAGACCCTAAGATGACGTACATGACATTTGATCTCCATGATGAGCATCATACTTGGGTTAGTGGTTTGATGTAACGAGATCTAGTCGTTGCTCCTATTTGGTATGTTGGGTAAAAGTTTGGTATAGGTAGATGTTGGTGGTTAGAATGCTTTGCCTTGACAATACATAGGTATTAGCTTGAATGACTTGAGCTTGTGGAGATATTTCTAGATACAAGTGAGATAATTATGAAATGTCAATGTTGATGATAATGTTATCCCTCATATGATAAATGATACATGTAATAATCTCACTTCAACTGAAAATTTGATATATGTACGGTGAGCCTTTCTAAAAAAAGCTAGACCTAAATATGAAATTATACCATACATGAAAGACATAAGTTTGTAAACATGAACATGATACTATGATGCCTTGAGATCTTATCTTGAATAATCATGAATATAATGCTTAATTTCAGACCCAATATGAAAAGTAATCAACATAATTGGGGATAATTGGTAGAACCATGGGGGAAAACCGAACCATACATAATATTTCAACTTGACGATGAAGTATAAGGGAAATATTAAGACTAATTGAAAGTAATAATGAAGAAACATATCCATTTAAGAAATTGATAACTTGGATCTCGATAACAAACCTTGAGCTTGTATGCATACATGAACATAGGGGTAATGATTACGAAACCCAAATGTCAAGGTGATGTCTTGGTATTATCAACACACAGTAATGTGTATAACTTTGAGGATAGAAACCTATGTGCGCACCCCATGATGTGGAATATCTTGACACCCATAGGGTGATTAACTAAACATGATGATTATGGAACTATGACCTTTGATTCTGATCATGGACAACTTTCAGGGATGAAATTTCTTCTAAGGAGGGAAGGATGAGACAACCTTGATTTCCTATATCTTTGATTATGCTCTTTCTCACTCTATGATGACCCATTGTTTAGTTTGGATATCAATTTCATGGTTTGAGTGTACTAACACTCCAATTTGGTTCCATCAATGCTCAATTTCACAATGCGTTCATTTAATTTTCTCTTTTTATCCTAGTTTTATTCTTTAACGATTCACCTCTTTGCATATGAAATTAAACCTGATTAATATGATCACCTTGATCTAGAATATATTTCATGATGTAGAATATTCAATAAAGAATCCAACAGTACAAAAGTCGACTTAATCTGGCATCTAGAGCCCAAGTTATGACCTAATGAAACTTGGGTCAAATTACATGTGATTTTATTAGATTTATGCAATTTTGAGCCTATCTGGGCCCAAATGGAGTGCGCGAACCATTTAGGGGAGGTGCCCCTTTGGATAGGCGGTGGGAAGCCAGGAGTGTTGTATTATGATCCACAGTCTAGGAGACATCTCCTAGCTCCGTATGGGACACCAACGCAAATGGTGTTGCCAACCACCTACCCCTAATACGACAACCCCCATTACACCCTATTTCGCTCCCTTTTGCTCAATTGGATGTAGTTTCTTACTTCTCTCATGTCGTTATTTATCTCCCCACTATCATTTTTATCTTTCACAAATACTAGCACTTCATGTCCTAGCTCCTCCTTCCTCCAGCTAGGGCAGCACCTCCACCGCCACCAATTGGGGCTTCTGTCCTCAACCTCTCCCTTGTCCAGACAAGGGCAAATCGAGGTTTACCACTACCAGGCGAGATCGAGTGTGGTGCTCTTGAGCCATTTAGCAGACTACAGTGTCAATGTGGCTCTACTCTAGCGATGAGACGACAACACCTGGCTAGGGTCGATGCTCATGAGCATTGAGCAGAGTCGTGCATGTGGCGGGTACCAGTGGGGTGCGGTCGCAGATTGCGGCTGGGAGACCCCTGGGCGACCGACAATACTAGAGGGATGTGGCCCACCATCCTCCAAGTATTAGCTAGGGTGGGTGTGGGGCACGTGTGACCCATCTGTTAAATCAGAGATCTATGGATCAATTTGTTTACCACATTAATAGCGCCCATGTGACATTTACATCAAGGTATTATGCGCTAAATCCCTATGGTTCTCACATAAATCTTGAAATATGCATAACGTCCACCTCATAAGGCCAAAACAGGCAATATTATATACCAAATTGATACCCTCGACGAGACCTACAATAATAATCAACTTGCAAATCCTAAATCTTCTTCTAGTTTCCCTAATTGGTTGAAATGTGAAGTTTAACCTTGATTGACCTTGATAAATGCTTAAGAATGGTACATATAGAAACTTTGATGAACATTGACCCTCTTAAGGATCAAATCAGTAGATCTTGTAATATTGTAACCCAATGAAGTTCCTAATCACCTTTTTCTTATGAATGACTCTAGTTGAACATCTATGCCTTGTTTTAGACTTAGTGATGTACCTTGCCCTTGCTTGATAATAATGCTTCTTAATCTGGATTAATGCTCAATCAACCTCAAAGATCAATTATGTATATCCCTTCTTGACTATAATATCATAACTAAGTGACCCTTTTTCCATGTCTACTCATATGGCTCTAAAGGCATGGTTGTGCCCCTTTTATGGTAATGCATGTTATACTCTTGCTTAAAGTGTTATGTTTGACTTATCTTGTTCATGAAACTCGTTTATATTCTTGAAATATGTAACACCATGATGTTAAGATCCCAATTCCTAAGGCTCACCCCAAGTGTGGATTCAATGGTGTATGTAACCCTAATTTGTCTAATGTGACCTTGGTGTCTTGAGTTGTGGTTCTTGCACCTTAATGCTTATGTGAATCCTTTTTCTTGGTTTTCCCTCTCTTAGATTAGGATATACTCTATCTCTCAAGATATCTTGTATGTGGATGTCCCATTTTAGACTCATGTTGAACCTTGATGGTATATATGAACTATGGTGATAATTGAATGTATCTGGGTATGTTGATACCAATGTTTGACTTTGAGGCCCCGATCTAGGGGACATCCACCTATATTTGAATATGCTTATTGTGTCACTAATTTCCTAATCTATAGTCTCTTTCACTTGGATCCCATGTCTTGATGATGACAAACCTTGTTGCCCTATTGTGAGTTCTTTTGACCTATATGGTACATAAGTAACATGAATCTTGTAATGATCATATAAAGTAGATGGATCATCCAAATGACATGAAACATGGATCCAACCTTAATGATGGCCTCTAAACCAGTAAAGGACAGTCAAACATGTAATTAAGCAACTTTGAACCTAACTTGGACAAAACCCTAAAATGGAAGTAGTTAGGGTTAATGATGAGAATCTAATACATGTATCTAATCTTGTGCTTAACCAGGTGTTGGTTAAGATCTAAAAGGTCAAGGAAAGGTTATGAAATCTCTGAATCATGTACATGCTTTAATAATTATATGACTATTGCTTTCTTGCTTGAATGTGATACATATGTATGCTTGTTTACTTACTGAAATACTTCCATGTAGTATCCTAGTATGTACTTGGTGTTTGTCTCACATCATTGTTTCATAACTTGCAAACATAATATGAAAACTCCATTATGCATAAAACATGTCAGTAATGAAAAATTAAATGGGCATGACCCACTAAAATCTGGTACACACTAAAATCCTAAGTTTTGTTGAGAATCCACAGCTTAGTATAAATATCTTGTAGAAGTGCCAAGTGTCTATTAGATTTTTGATGGTACTACAACTTTCTGTAAATTTTGAAAGATCAACTGATTTCTAAATATTATATACATCACATACATCATTTCTTCACTTATATAAGGCCGGCCTAGGTTGGGATCAAACCTAGACAAGATACAACCAATCCATTTATAAGACACTAGGAAATGAAGTATATTACAAGGGTAAAAGGAATATATAAGTAAAAGTGAACTATAATGACATAAATCTAAACCATTTGACTATTATAAAGAATAATATAGTGTATAGAACCACCATTTTTGTATTTAGCCTTATTAAATGAGTTGTACATTTTAGATTAGGCACCAAATGATGTTCTCACCATCCTATTAGAAAAAATCTCTTAGGATCAATACACATATCACAATACACACATATATATTTGGGTGTGTGTATGTATTTATGTATGTGGTAAATCAAGGTGGCAACTAGGATTCGAACTCGGGTCCCTTTGTTAGGGGACATCGTGTTTGACCACTTGATCTACTCCTTGTCGACATGTATGGGATTAAGAGAAACATATTTCTCTCCCCCCCACATGCCCGTGGCGGAGGTTGAACGCATGGGAGGGTGGTAAATCAAGGTAGAAACTGGGATTCAAACCTGGGTTCCTTTATTAGGGGACACCGTGCTTGACCACTTGAACCACTCCTTGTTAGCCCTTTTCGGCATGTATGTATGTATGGGATTAAGAGAGAAAGATTTCTCCCCCCTCTCCCATAACCCGTGGCGGATACCAGACACCCAGGAGGGTGATAAATCAAGAGATGCTTCTCCGTGTGGTTTTGAACCCGGGTCTCTTCATTGGGGACCAGTGGAGTTCGCCAACCGGGCTATTCCCTTACCGGCAGCATGTATGGGATTAAGAGAGAAAGATTTCTGCCCCCTCTCCCATAACCCGTGGCGGAGGCCGGAGACCCGGGAGGGTGATAAATCAAGAGATGCTTCTCCGTGTGGTTTTGAACCCGGGTCTCTTCATTGGGGACCAGCAGAATTCGCCAACCGGGCTATTCCCTTGCCAGCAGCATGTATGTATGTATGTATGTATGTATGTATGAATGTATGTATGTATGTATGTATGTATGTAATGTCGAATAATAATAATCTCTTTAGAGACATCCAATAAAACTAGAATTCTATAGAGAAGATTAGCATGTCCCTTAAGAAAGTGACACACACAAATCAAGAATAACTAGTCATATTTTATTATGAGCCATGCAATGCTTATGTTTTGACCATACAAATTAAATCTCACTCTTGCAAATAAAATGAAATTGACATTTTGTTTGCATGAGTTAATTAAGAATAACTAATTTAAAATTTGTGACCTTGGAGGCCTCAATTGACTTTCTTAAATAGATCTACAGTTCCAAATTAGTAATGTTTTTAAAATGTTGTAGGATAAGAAAGCATAATAGTATATATATGTTTACATTTCCCAGTTCAACAAAGAGTAGATAGATACCTTTTCATGACCCAAATTCCAATTTCTCCATTGAAAAAAAAAACATTTCAACGCTTATTTTTCTTATAGTAAATGTGATTGCCAAACAAAATTTTAGCAGACCTTGATGATGATTTCCTACTTCCGCTGATGGAAATCTATCCAAGGAATCCAAAAGAAGGCTAGAATCTATAAATTAGGACCCAACTAATGAGATGGAGGAACAATGGTATAGAAATGCAACTAGTATGGAGATTATGACTATAGTGCCTAGCGTATAACAAAGATAGAGTCTATGGAGGGTCCTTAAAATATTATGCAACGACATGTTGTGTCAAGAACAATCTTGACCTCCTTCATCAAATGTTTCTACAATGGTTATGTCCATTAATGCACTTTCTCTTAACTTCAACATATGAAGATAGACTTCAACTGATAGAGCTTGTAATGCACAACATGCTTTTCATGTAAGCGAGCCCATAAGGCATGATATGTGAAAAACCTAACTTATGCATGCCTTGATTATGCATTCATGGACACTAACTTGTGGGTATATCAACTTGACATGATTACCCATTGGGTAATGCACTTACTTTGACTACATTCTCTAGGTCTTCTCTCGAGTCACTAATCTAAACCTCTAGAAACATGGGGTGGATGGTAACCTACTAGCAACCATGTCAGATGAGACCTATGGAATTTACCACATCTAGGAAGATAATGAGATGCAGTTATTAACACTCCATTTTTTGGGTTCCTAAAAAAATTATCCTAGTTTTCTATACGATTAGAACCACACTCATGAACTCAAATAACAATTCCCACAACAAGCAGGCTATCAACTAAGGTGGATATCAAATTGGTGGATATTTTGTTGAGGACTATCTTGGTAGAATGTTTCCATTAGAGATTTGTAGGAGCCTAACCTCTAATCCCAACACATTCAACCATTTAACCAAATTTTACCTCAAATTGCAAGCCATACACCCAAATTGATGCACACCTATCCCACACATTCCCTATCATCCTAACCTACCAAGAGGATCCTTCATCCAAACCAAATTTCAGGATAAAAGGACACCACATTAAGTAGAACTCTTACCAAAAAGTGGGGGGTGCCCATCAAATACACATACGCCTTTTTCCTTCTTGAAATTTTGTAGAGTTAAAAACCCAAAAGTACCCATGTCAGGACTTGTCCCATTGATCAAACCCAAAATTGATCATTAGGACTAATACTTAAACAAAACCCAACCTAAAACAAGCAACCAACAAAAAACCAGGTCAAAAAATCCAAGTAGAATGTCATAGTATGTCACATACAACTCATTGTATAGAGAACAATAAGTGAATCCAACATGAATATATTTATTAATCTTGACATCAAGGTTACTAGAGGTTCAATATATCTATAGATACAACATGTATATAGAATAAAGCACTCTACATTTCATAATTGTAAAGAGATACTAAGATGAAAACATATGATCATGTACATCCACAACTACCCTCCCATTACTTAGGAAAGTAAGAGTACATGGACACTCTAGATAGTAATATGTTATCTCTTGTTACAAATTGAGCACCTTGTCCTTTCTACTATGATATCATACCTAAACACATTATGGAAGAACCATGTTACACTCTAAAAGAGAACCAGTGGGAAAATTACTCCCATCAATATAAAAACATACATTTATGTCATAAGGGATGGATTACATATAATAAAGAGAAAATGATTTCTTATTTCAATGTTGAATTATCCATATCATCTCTTATATCAAATTATTGCACATTTACTATTCGAATATAAGACACTTCATACTATCATAACATGGTTCTTAGAGTACAAACATCTTAAATGTAATTCATATAACATTAATTACAATGATTCAAACAAACCTCGTAATTATTAGTAATTCATAAAGGCTCATTAAACTTACAGATTATTAGATAACAATAGTAGCATCCAATGTTATTTGCCAATGAAATCCTAAATAGATATACTATACAACTGTTTATATATTTTGTTAAGCCTTGGATAGTTTGAGGTGTACCACTCAAAATACTAGCTGAACACTATGTAGACGCAATCAACCATGTATAAGATCATAGGATGACCAAAATACTAAAGATCTCTTCCTTCAATTTGTATGAGTGACGAACTATAGTGGCACAATGTCACAAATACTAGTAGGGGGCTCAAAGATCATCCCATTAGAAACCTAGTTCTTCTTGGGTACACAGGCCACGAAACCCAAAACCATGATATACAACCCTCACATCTAAGTTATGACTACGACCTCTTTCAATCAAATATAAGCCAAGAAACAACTACAACTTTATCAAACACCTTGAAGTTAGGATGATATAGAAAACCCTCTTGGCACCCACATATACTCAACAATATATGACTTTGAGCTCCTTCTCATCATACAAGATTGATACAAAAAAATCACATTTCACTATCCAATAACTACTGACATTCAGATAGCTATACCATCATTGTGCACTACATGATTAAGGTTACACTTGACAAATTAATCTAATTACTCATTTTAATCAACTAAGTTACATACAAAGCACACATGTGATTACAGGAATTACGAAATTATATTTTTTGGAAAATATAAAATGTGTTTATATATATGTTAACTATTCGAATCAAAGTTTGTTTACCATCCAAAGCCATAGAAAGGCCTCAACGCATTAAATAGGGGCCCAACTAGCCCAACTTATAAACCTTGGCCACAACAAGGCCTAAATCATCAATTTGAGACACATAAGCTTAAACAAGGCATCAACATGGGATATTTATCCTTTCATTGTGATTCATTTCCAAATTTCATATAGGAACATTAAAATGTATGCCATTTATTTATAATTATAATTTATCATAATTATTTCAAATCAAGCATGATCATGCAACAAGACTAACCATTTTTATTAGAGTGATATGGTTATCATGAGGAACTATTATATTTGATCATTTATGAGAATGTTAAATACTAGTCAACAATATATCCTTTCATGTCTCTTTAGTACCTACTTGGTTATAGTAAAGTACATATATCATCATTTAAGAGCAAACTTATTAAACCATCATAATACTTTTTACACCTTAAATTTTTGACCATCTTATTCATCATATTATCTCTTAATAAAAACATACATTAGCCTTAATATTTTGGGTCTTGTAATTATCCCAAAGATGACACACATACCATAACACTCAAGGCTCCAAACCATGGCAAACGAGCCTACATATAAGTATCCCATAATAAAGATCCATCTTATTATGTAAAGTTTTATCACATTTTTATAAAACCTTCTGATATTATAGAGACAGAAGAGACAAAAGACATATTGTACATGTGATAAAGAAAAATACTACATCAGGATTATGGATCATAATAATACTTATATAGTCGACAAGGAGTGGCTCAAATGGTCAAGCACGGTATACCCTAACAAAGGGACTCGGGTTCGAACCCCAGTTGCCTCCTTGATTTACCAACCTCTCGGGCATTTGGCCTCTACCACAGGTGTGGGAGAGGAGGGAAGAAATCTTTCTCTCTTAATGTGAATAATACTTTTATATATTGATGAAAAATCATATAAATTTATGGAGCTGCCAACCTTTCTCATTCAAATTGTTTATTTCCCTTATGATATATGATATGCATATACATTTAGTTATAAATCTTGATTCATAATTCACATGTAATTCACTAATGGCATACTTTAAAGTATACTATTTAGGGGGTATAATATGCTTCATAAGACAACTCAAGGTCCATTTAGGGCATAAACTACCAAAAACATCAAAAAGGACAAAATAGTAACTAGACCACGTGGGAACCGTACAATGATCTAAAAGTTTTCATGTGTCTTCATAGAACATATTTATAATACTATCCAAAATTTTAGATTAAAATATTAAACGATTAGAATGTTATGTGGTATTCAAGATTTAGGATTTTGACTAGTTAATTGTTACATTTTTTTGAACAAATTGGAGCAATATCATTGCTCATAAGTCATACGACATCTACACCAGAAGAAAGACCTCTAATAGAGCATACAACAATCTAACAAAGAATAAAAACACCCCCATAACTCATATTGGAATGAGACTAAAACACTTATGCATCGATCCCTAAACTAAGGAGCTGATTCAAACAACTTTTCAAATGAGATTCCTTCAACCTGAGCCTACAATGAAGGGGTGTAGTTTGCCACTGAGAGAGAATACCACTAGAGGTTTCCACTGCCTATATATCCATAAGACAAAAGCACAAAAATTGCACAAATTTAGAATAAGACCTAGCACAGTTAGGAACTTGAAACTCTCACAAAGGAGAGGATAACACAACCTGCAAACAATAGGAGATCAATGCCAAAGAGACTAGCAACTGAGTGGCAGAAGAAACTGCCCTAACCAATAACCAAAACAACAACAAACAAAAAAGAATGCAGAAAGAGAGCACAATAGGAATAATGGGGGAAAAGACCCAAGGTAGCTGGGTCACGAAAGGAGGCGTCACAGCCCCTAGGAGGTCGACTTGGCCACAGGGAGGCGCCAAGGTGAAACCATGGACACCTCAATGAGGCTTGGAGAAGATGCCCCCATAGACCACCACCGCAAGCACCACCGACTGAGGGACCCATCCTATGGAGCAGTGGAGTAGTTGGGGCAGTTACGGAGGAGGAGATGAGTGAAAAACACCACCTAGCCCACGATCCAACTTCACCGTCAGGTGAGGAAAGCCTGGGGGAGTGGGATGGTGCTCCCCGGATACCCAAGCCCCTCCCCAAGCCGCCTTCGCATGGATAGGCTACGCCCTAATCACCAGAGCAAGGGGAGAAGGGACACGATACAAAATTCCTTAGTTAATTGTTACATCCAATTCAACCTTTATAAGGTTAAGTTAGAACATCAGTACAAAAATTATTTACTTTGCAACAAATATTATCATTTTGCAATAATAAGAGTGATTAACTTTGAATTCCATCTCTAGGGTACTCAAAAATGTAGAAGTTCCATACCTAAGGCATATGAACCTAAATTTCAAATCTTCAACCCATAAGAGATAAGGAGAACAACAACTTATCAGCAGAACAATAACATGAATAACTATAGAAGCAAGAAAATTCGTGGTTATACTATTTTATACCAAAATGAATCACAAAGATTCACCTTTGAGGCAAATTAGGTTCTCTTTTCTTTTTAAGAGCAAGTTTAGACACTTCAAGGAATAAATATTAAAAATTTGAAATTTTTGTTCTCATGTAACTAATAGAATGGTATTCTGATAAAAAATCATCTAAAGAAGATTAGATAAGACCAAAAATTTTGTGGTTCACCATAAAAAGGAAAATTAGTGCACAACATTCAACTTTTTGGCATATAACTCAAAACTAGGCATTTCCCATCAAAATAACCCGTAAAGTAGGTTTAGATCATGGATGGAGAAAGAAACCCACCTTTTTCCTAAAAACCATGACTTTTTCTTTGATATCCATTTTGGTTGAACCTCTAATCTCCATCAAAAGCTCCATCAAAGGTCTATCTATCATTCTTTATCCTTTCTTAGGGCAAGGAGAGAAGAAAGGAGAGCCCTTTAGCAAGATGAGCCACCTTCTACCATGGAAATCCACAGAGCTCGGACCAAGGAAGAAGAAGAAGGAGATAATATAAAGGGGACGAAGAAGAAGGATCTTACATGGTTTGAGTATAGGATGAAGCTATCTACCCAAAGAGCATCCAAAAAACCTTGATTTATCAACATGCTTCAACAAATATGGATGGAGGTCTTTCACCCAAAACATGGGCGTTCCTTCTCCTAAAAACTCATTTCAAAAGGCTCACAAGTCTAAAAAAGGATCCAAGAATAACAAGGATTGAAGGCCAAAGTTCTCATATACAACCATAGAGAGAAAAGACATCTATACCCTCACATTTCTTAGAGCAAAAGACTCCAAACCATTAAATATTTCACATCCTTATTATCTGGTCACCCAGAAATGCTTCATATGCTATAAATTTCTTAGAAACATGGTGAAACATGTGGAGACAGATATTATGTACTTAAATTATGAATTAAACCCCAAATTAGGGTAAAATTGCAAACTACTCCACCAATGTACATGCAATTACGTAATCAAAGTAATTAGAGTGTAATTGAAATCAAATTAGAATTATACCTTATCCAATCGATTCTTAAACTTATTCACACATAAAATAAATAGGTAATTTTCTATAAATAGTTCTATAGTTCACTCCTCATATTATTGTGATTTTGCAATTAAGTCCACAAATTATATAAAATTTGAAAGCAAGGCATCCAAAGTGTAATTTGACTTCAAATAAGTTTTTTAATTATTCAACTGATATCTAATTCTTATTCAATAATCTAGCTAATATAATAAAAAAATATAGAGAATATTTAAGATTAATCTAGGTTCATAGCCTCACAATCATAAACCCTTCGAAAGGTTTTCACCCCAAAATACCAAGGTTAGGACAGACAATAACAACAAGAAACCCCAAGTTCTACATAGAACATGTTTAGGCACATCTTATGTTACCTTATCATTATTAGTGCATACTCATCATGTGTTACTTCCAATTTCTCAAGATATATTCTTTGGAGTAGATTTCATGTTTCAATTTTTTCGTTCATTGACTTATCCCAATTTTCTTAACGTTTTCTTAAGGATTAAAGATGCCTCCGTAACTCAGGTTTCTTTTTTATTACTTCTTGATCCTTATTGCCCCACCTTACTTATCGTCATATTTATCAAATACTTGTTAAGATTTGGTTCATCGTGTGTCACATTCATTATTTGGTAATTACTCTTTTCATTAGCTTTTTATGTACATGATTTTAGACATCAAGGTTGTTAGTAATTGTGTTTATGAAACTAACAAATAATGGACACTTGTAAGCATATATATAATAGCATTATCCAAGTAATAACTTTGTGCTTGTTATAGAACCACATCAAATTTATGTCCACATAGGTACATTCCACATATTCTAAACTATCACCATCTAGGCTTTGTTCTATGGCTACATGTTCGTGTTGAACAAGCGTACTCTTGAAACTTATAATTTTTCTCTAGTCACCTTTTGATCATAAAAAAGTATCAAAATAACATCATATTTTCATCATGTCATAGCAAATTATTGTAACTCTGACGTGGTATATTACCACACTAACAAATTCACTCGGGGTTGAAATCCCTGAGTTTTTAACCAAAACCTTATGCAATAATACCACCCACAAGTGGATGGGTCTAATCGCAGTATAGTTTAGGATCGAATCCCAAAGGAAACTATTTTTAAGAATCGTTGCTCCGGTAAAACTAATATTTAGAACAAAGGTTTGATTTGAGGTTAACTAAACTAATTACAAGAAAGAAAAGAGCAGGATTAAAGTTGAATCTAGATTAATGATGGGGATCACTGGGGTGGCCTCAGGTTTCACCACCGTTACACATGCAAACAAATCCAAACACAAACATCCAGGTTAGATATAACTATCCAAATAGAGTTGTTGCGAACCCTCCATTAGGATGTTTAGGTTTGCGTAAGCATCACCTTAGGCATCAGATTTCTCATCGTCATTCAGATCACACACTTACGGCTCTAAAGATACAAATATCCAACTAAAGCTATGGGCCCCTCATATGGGCGTTAGGCACACAGAAGCATCACCGTGGGCTAGATGGCTAGTCCCCTCACAGATTACTCACTTACGACTTCAGGGAATCCCATCCTATTTCTCATCAAGGATTCAACCACGTTAATCGACATTCAAATCCTACATATTGAAGTTCTTGCAATGTAGGAATGAACAAGATAAAAGCAAGCAGGTGATCAATCCACAAGCACACATCGACGATTAACAACGAAATGAAAAGTTACATACAAGCCATGGAAAGTTTAATAAAAGGACATATAAGCATGGGAAGTGGGGCTAGTCCCCGCACCCCAACGAAAGGAAACTACTAGCTCATGATGAGAGAAACTAAAAGAACAAGAGAGAGGGAAGATTCTGCCATGAGCATGGTGAAGGAGACAATCGCAACTCGGTGAAGATTACGATCTTCGATGTAGCGTCAGAGCAGATCTAGATGAGGAGCGAGGGACACCACAACAGATGGGGTATACATTCTCTCTCCTCCTTCCTTCTCTTCTCGTCCTCTTTGCTTGTAGTAGGAGGAGCAGCTTGTGGAGGCATAGGCGGGCATGGATGATAGGATGGAAGCACAAGACCACCACAGTGGTTGCTATTGATCGAAATCCCTCCCAGGGATCGAGCCTACGTGAGGCAGCCTCACGACATCCCCTCAGTGTGGTTGTTGGTCGTGGCTATTTATAGAAGTGGCAGATGGCTGGATCTTCGATTTAGAGACCATTTAGGACTTTCACGTTCTTGAGACCGAAAGCATCCCCGCGTTCTTGAAATTTTTAGGATCTTCACGCACGATTTGGAAACCGATAGGTTCTTGACACAGTTTGGAGACCGTCAAGCTTCCACACGGTCTTGGGACCATGAGGAAAAAAATGGTCGGGGGGGGGGCGTAGGTCAAGAGGGTGAAGAGTTGGTGGTTCACGGTCTCAGGACCGATTGTGTCCTCACAATCTTGGAGACCGCTAGGGCCTTCACACACGGTTTGGAAACTGATAGGTTCTTCACATGGGTTGGAGACTGTGAAGCTTCCACACGGTCTTGGACCCGTAAGGAGCAGATGGTCGGGGGGCGTAGGTCGAGAGGGTGAAGAGTTGGTGGTTCACAGTCTCGGGACTGATAGTGTCCTAGTGATAATGGAGACCACTAGGGCCTTCACGGTCTTGAGATCGTGAGGGCGCTCACATTCTTGAGACCACTAGGGGTACGATCAGCGTGGAGAGGATCACGAGGGCAAAGGGAGATGAAAGTTGTAAACTGAGAAGGTCCTATCGATCTTGGGACCATGAGGAGCAGACCGTAAGCAGGTGTGGACAACAAGTGTCGCGTATTCATCTTCACATCACGACTATTTCCTTTTTTCTCAGTATGACTAAGCATCTCAATTTCCTGAGATCACTAAACGCATCTTACCATATCTTCGTTCCTGAGTTTTTTTTCCAACATCACTTCCTCCTCACCTTTTCCAACAACAAGCATTTCTAAGAGCTTTATAAGAGTCCAGAGATACCCACAGAACAACAAGTGTGCACCTGATCTGACACTGGTGTTTTTCAAGATAGGGAGGCATTCATTATGCCTTTAGGTGGAAGAGGGAGTGAAGGGTGGTATGGAAGGAAGTTTTATATCTCTCCTCTATTCGACTCGAGATTTATTATATGGTTGCAATTACATTGATTGCATTTTTTGTGTGCGAATCTCTCCTCTATTCGACTCAAGATTGCATTTTTTTATGTGCACATTGGCATCTTTTCTTGGTGGTACGCCCCTACTAAATCGAGGGGTATGGAAGAAGCGGATAAAGAGAGAGGGGGCGTGCCATCCCAAACTTAGGGTTTGGTACTATTTTGGCTATTACTATTTCTTTTTGATGGACAGAGGGGTAAGAAGATGGTGGAAGAAGTGTAGAACATAGTTCAGATCAGAATGCTACTTGATTTACAATTTAGTGCACCGGGTCATTCTCTTTATCGTACTCTGCTCAAATAATGACTTGATGAGGATCTGGATGAGATTCCATGCTATTGTTCCACTAGTAAGTTAGGAAGAACGACATGTTTGATCCCTATCAGTTCGACATACACTTGTTATTTTTGTAGAAGGATCATGATGTTAGGATTCATAAGATTCACAAGATGATTTCAATCAATAGGCTAGTTTCAAAAAATGGTCTTCTAAAGGATTTGCTTCGAATAAGGAGGGTTTAATGATTCAAAATGCATAGAAAGAGAAACTAGCCAGTTAGGCAAAGGCCTTATTTGAAACAAGAAACGTCAAAACTTCATTAAGCTTCTGTACAATTTCTTTGAAAACTTTTTTTTTGAAAATTTTGATCAAAATTTGCAACGATGAAACCTTAAGTCTGAAACAGATAGGTGCGAGTGGAAAGTAAAGTACGTACCACCCACCCTCCACCCTGAACTTAGAAATTTTCTCGTCCCAAGAAAACTCAAAATCTGATATGGAGGGGAAAATTTGTGTCGGTTGGACCTTCAGATGTGGTTGCGTTCCAATTTGCATGTGTCTTCCATCTGAAAATATAAAAAATGAAGACTATCGGAACTTAAGATAGCATCTTGTGATGTGATTTCTATTTAGTGCAAAATTTTCTAATTCAAAACTAAAAGTAAAAACAAAATTAAGGATCGGGTTGCCTCCCGACAAGCACCTTTGTTTTACGTCGATGGCTCGACATGAATCCTTCAATTTTCTAGTGGACACATTGGATTAGTAAGATACAACATTGCTTTGGTTCCTATGTCCACTGAGGTGAAGTATCTTTTCAAGCGTTGGACATTAGCCACAAATTCTCCGAACTGTTCACTCCATAAAACGAAAGCACCATGTAGGTAGATGCTCTAGACAATGTATGGTCGAGACCAGTGAGAATAGAGTTTCCCTGGGAATAACCTCAGTCTTGAGTTGAATAGTAGAAATTGGTCTCCCACTTGTATGTCTTTAATTTTCAGATGACCATCGTTCCAAAGCTTCGTGTGTTCTTTGTAGATTTGTGCATTCTCATAAGCTATCATCTGGAGTTCTTCCAGCTCTTGAAGTTGCAGAATCCTGGCTTTGCCAGCTTTCTTCATGTCAAAATTTAGCTGTTTGATTGCCCACCATACTTTGTTTTCCAGTTCTACAGGCAGGTGACATGACTTTCCATAGATTAACCAAAATGGTGTAGTTCTAAGAGGAGTCTTAAAAGTTGTTCGGTAGGCCCACAAGGCATCATTGATTTTCATTGACCAATCTTTTCTGTTGTGGCCTACTATCTTTTCCAAGATAGCTTTGAGTTGACGGTTAGAAACCTCTACATGTCCACTTGTTTGGGGATGGTAGGGGGAGGCTACCTTGTTTGTTACACCATATTTCCTCAGCAACGCTTCAAAGCTTCTTTCCAGAAAATGAGAACCTCCGTCGGATATCACAGTTCATGGGACTCCAAAATGGGGAGAAATAATATCTTAGAACATTTTGATGATAGGTTTTGAATCACTAGTGACAGTCAGTATGGCCTCTACTCATTTTGACATGTAATCCACCGCAACTAGGATGTAGGAAAATCCATGTGATGATGGGAATGGACCCATGTAGTCCATTCCCCAAACATCAAAAATCTCGACTTCTTGCTACAGCTAAAGCGACATCTCATCTCTCTTCGTAATGTTACCAGTTCTCTGGCATTTATCACATGATAGAACAAAGTTGTAAGAATCTTTGGATATGGTTGGTCAAAAGAAACCACACTGCAAAACCTTCAAAGTAGTTTTCTTAGAACTCATATGGCCTCCAACTGGGCCTGAGTGGAATTTCTCTAAAATAAGTTGGGCTTCTTCCTCAGTGATACAATGTCCGTAGAGACCATCAACACAAAGCTTGAAGAGGTACGGTTCATCCCAGTGATACTGCTTCAGATCATGCATGAATTTCTTCAGTGCATTCCCGGTGCATTCAGGGTGGATGACACCAGTGACAAGGTAGTTCACATAGTCCGAGTACTAAAGGGTAGCTTCTAAGACTTTCATGAGTTGGTCATCCGAAAGAGAATTGTTAATAGAGATCTTCTCAGTTTCCAGAGTGTGGATACGATTGGGGTGGTTTGCCACAACATTCTCTGTACCTTTCTTATCTCTTATCTCTAAATTAAATTCTTGCAAGAGGAGAATCCATCTGATCAACCTGGGCTTTGCATTTTTCGTTGCTAGGAGGTAACAAATAGCAACATGATCTGTGTAGACAGTGACTTTAGAACCAACGAGGTAGGACCTGAACTTGTCAAAGTTATACATGACTGCAAGGAGTTCCTTCTCAGTAGTTGCATAGTTCCTCTGAGCTTCGTCGAGGGTCTTCGATGCATAGTAGATCACATAATGTTTCTTCTCTATACATTGACCTAAAACAGCACCCACAGTGTAATCACTGGCATCACACATAATCTCAAATGGGTGATCCCAATCAGGAGCTCTGATGATGGGTGTTGTTGTAAGAGCATGCTTTAGGTTGTTGAAACTCTTGACACATTCTTTGTCAAAATGGAAATCAACGTCCTTTAGCAACAAATTCGTCATCAACTTGGTTATCTTGGAGAAATCCTTTATAAACCTTCTGTAAAAGCCTACATGACCAAGGAACGCGATAACCTCTCTTACATTTGTTGGAATAGAGAGTTTGGAAATCACTTTGATTTTCACTCTGTCTACTTCGATCCCTCTACTGCTGACTCTATGACCAAGGACAATGCCTTCCTTTACCATAAAGTGACTCTTCTCCCAGTTTAACACAAGATGTGATTCTTCACACCATTTCAGGACTAGGGAGAGGTGCTTCAGGAACGAGTCATAAGAATCTCCATAAATGGAAAAATCATCCATAAAAACTTCCATGATAGTTTTAGTGAGACTCGTGAATATAGTCGACATGCAACGCTGGAAAGTTGCTGGCGCATTGCAGAGGCCGGACGACATCCTTTTGAAAGCATATGTTCCAAATAGGCAAGTAAAAGTTGTTTTCTCTTGGTCATCTGGATGTATTGGAATTTTATAGAATCTAGAGTAACCATCGAGATAGCAGAAATATTGTTGGTGAGCCAACCTCTCTAAGACTTGATTAAGAAAAGGCATAGGGAAATGATCATTATGTGTCGCCTTGTTCAACTTCCTGTAGTTGATACACATCCTCCACCCGGTGACTGTTCGAGTGGGGATGAGTTCATTGTCTTCATTTCATATCACAGTAGTTCCACCCTTCTTAAGGACAACATGCACGTGACTTACCCATGGTGAATCGGAGATCGGATAGATAATACCTATTGTGAGCAACTTAATAACTTCAAGGCGGACAACTTCTTTCATATTTAGATTCAGCTTCCTTTGGTGTTCAATAGTCTTCTTGTTGTCTTCCATCATGGGGATTTTGTGCATGCACAATGCTTGAATGACCCCGATGAGATCATTCATCTTGTAGCCGATGGCTTTTCTTCTTTCCTTTAATTCCGCTAGGAGTTTATCTTCTTGTTCTGCCATTAGATCAGAATTTATGATGACTGGGAAGACCTTGAGATCATCTAGAAATATATACTTCAGTCCTTCGGGTAGGGGTTTCATTTCAGGAGCTTCTAGTTTCTCACATGGTTCTTCAGTAACATTCACAACCTTGAGTTCCTCAACTTTGGCTTCAGGATCTTCTTCAGCAGTGTCTAGGTGGAGAACACAATTTTTCACTTATTCATCAACTGAACCATCTGTATTTTGATTAGTCAGAGCCACCCCTAAAGGATCTTCTTATTCATAATCCTCTTGCCTAAGGAGTGATTCCTCTCTATGTAATAAATCAAGTAGACTTCTTCTTGCATGCTTGGTCTTCACATACTTTCAAAAACTTTGAACTCGAGAGTTTCTTTACCTATTCGAAGGAACATGGTTCCTGCTTCAACATCAATTAGAGATCTTGCAGTGGCAAGGAACAAGTGGCTAAATATGAGAGGGTATGTGGCGTCTTCTTTTATGTCCATGATGATAAAGTCACACAGAACATAGGAGTCCTTGCCTACCTTGACAGGGACATCTTCAACGATTCCGAAGGGGAGAGTCATAGAGTTATCTGCAAGTTGTATGGTCATGCCAGTCGGGAGAAGCTCAGCAAATCCTAGCCTTTTGTAAAGGCTAAGTGGCATAATGGAGATGCTAGTACCAAGATTGGCCAATCCCTTCTTATAGGAGGAATCACCAATATGGCAAGAGATCCTAAAAGATCTTGTATCTTTCTACTTCTTTGGCATCTTTCTCTTAATAATGTCGGAAATGGTTGTTGCTTTTCTTATGTTCTTCAGTTTTATATTTTCTGATGAGAAGTGACTTCAAGTACTTCGTCCAGGCTGGTATCTCAGCCAGCGCATCTAGAATGGGTATATCAATGTGAAACTTCTTCATAGCTTCCTTGAACTTATTAAAATGAGTATCAAGCTTGGTCTGCTTCAAATGAGCAGGGAAAGGGGGACAAGGCTTGTACATTGGTACAACTGGTTCTGGTATTTCTGTTTCTACAACAACAGGTTTTTCAGAACTTTCCTCGTCTATCTTATCAGTAGTTACTGGTCCTTTTTATTGAGACTCAGGTGTTGTAGAGTCTTGGACAATCACAAAGTCATCCCCGTCTGTAATAACCACAGGTGTCTTGACAGGAGGATCAAAATAGTCTTTTCCAGACCTAGTGGTATTAGCCTTCAGTTGCTCAGAGTGCTTAGGATTGTTCTTTGGTTGGCCATCAAAGGTTCCAGCAGGTGGCTTCATGCTAGCTAAAAGTTGAGCTAGTTGAGATTCAATAGCCTTCTGATGGGCTTTCTGGTTAGCTATCATAGTTTGCTGCAACTGTAGCATCTTCTCAATGGCCGTCAGGTTGTCATCAGGAGAGATGGGGCCAACTTGTTGCCCTTGTTATTGGTTCTGGTAAGGGACTTGGTTGGGATTCTGGAACTGAGATTTGTTCTGATAATTGTTGTAGTTCCTATTCAGGAGGTTACCTCTAAAGTTTCCTTGATTTTTGAAGTTTTGCCATTGGTTGTACTGGAATCCTGGCGGAACTCATTGTTGGTTGTTTGAACCAAGTTGTTGGGATTTCTCCTCTCCTGAATGATTTCCATATTGAAAACTAGGATGGTTCTTGTTCTGATTCAGATTGTAATATCCTTGACTAGGGGTGGTGTTAACAACATTAAGATTTTCCATATGACCATTATCTCCTTGGCCACAAATGTTATTTAGAACAACATCATAGAGAACATTGCAGTCTAGCGTATAATGATCAGTGTCCTTGCATGCTTCACAGAGCAGTAAAGCAGACTTGACTTATTCTTGTTGTCGAGGGGGTGAACGCTTCCTTTCATAGGCTGTAAGAGATGATTCGAGATGGTCTTGCTTGGCAACAAGAAGCTTTAGGGATTCAACTATAGACTTTTACTCAGGAATAGCTTCAGCCATAGCTACCTTCAACACTCCTTTGCCTACAGATTTACCCCAATTAGCTTGATTTTCAGCTCCAAGGGTGACAACCTTCCATGCGTTGTCATAACTCTGACGCATGAAGTTTCTTTTGGATGAGGAGTCCAAGAACTTCTTGATATCATCATCCACGCCCCTATAGAAGATTTCAATGAGATAATTCTTAGGGATTCCATGGTGTGGACACTTGCATAGAAGCTCATTGTATCTTTTCCATGCTTCAGTAAGGGATTCTCTAGGAACCTGAGTGAACTGTGTTATTCAACCTCTGATTTCATAGGTGAGTGAAGGAGGATTGAACTTTTTTAGAAAAATATTTTGAAGTTGTTCCCAAGTGGTGATGGGTTCGCATTGCAAGGACTTATACCAACTCATGGCTCTATCGGCAAGAGAATATTTGAAGAGATCGAGTCTGTTGGCATCATCTGTGACTCCATTTTGCTTTGTCATAGCATATAGATATATAAACCTCAGGAGATGTTCTTGACTATATTCTCCTTTCTTACCATAAAAGGGTTGTTCTAAAGCAGAGTGACCCAATGTGCCCTGATTTCAAAATTAGGAGTGTTGATGGGAGGAGGTTGCACTTGGTGATAAACGTCAGCAGCTTTAGGGATTGAGAACTCCCTAAGGTCTTTTTGTAACTCAGCTTGTTGAGTTGTTGCTTGAGCTGCTTGAATTTCCTCTGGAACTACATCTCATGCTTCTTACATAAGCCTATCTCTTTGTGCATTAAGGGCTTGAGCTACCCTTTAGGAAATTTCCTCCTCTTGAGCCATCCTTGCTTGGTTCTCTCTGTTATGACGATGAAAAGTTATGTCTATCTCAGGGTCAAAGCTAGCAGAGAGTCTGAGACTGTGTCCGAACGGCGCATACACTAGACTTTGGGGGTACCTGGGATGGAAAGATCTTTTAGAAGTAAGATTGACGAAGTAGAACCAAATTCAAGAGAATGATCGATAGTATCAAAAGAAAAAGAAAAAACATAGATTAGCATTAATATAACTAGATTTGACTAGTTGATTCTGTTGTCCCCAGTAATGGCGCCAGAATTTGACGTGGTATATTATCGCACTAACAAATTCACTCAGGGTTGAAATACCTGAGTTTTTAACCAAAACCTTGTGCAATAATACCACCCGCAAGCAGACGAGTTATCTTAGTATAGTTGAGGATCGAATTCCAAAGGACAACATTTTAAAGAATCATTGCTAATTGAGTCTATCTCAAGTAAAACTAATATATAGAACAAAGGTTTGATTTGAGGTTAACTAAACTAATTGCAAGAAAGAAAAGAGTAGGATTAAAGTTGAATCTTGATTAATGATTGGGATCACTGGGGTGGTCTCAGGTTTCACCACCACTACACATGCAAACAAATCCAAACACAAACATCCAGGCTAGATATAACTATCCAAATAGAGCTATTGTGAACCCTCCGTTAGGATGTTTAGGTTTGCGTAAGCATCACCTTAGGCATCATATTTATCATCGCCATCCGGATCATGCACTTACATCTCTGAAGATACAGATATCCAACTGAAGTTGTGGGTCCCCCATATGGGCGTTAGACACATAGAAGCGTCACTGTGGGCTAGATGGCTTGTCCCCCCATAGATCACTCACTTACGACTTTAGGGAATCCCATTTGATTTCTCATCAGGGAGTCAACCACATTAATCAACATTCAAATCCTACATATTGAAGTTCTCGCAACATCAGAACGAACAAGATAAAAGCAAGCAGGTGATCAATCCACAAGCACACATCGATGATTAATAATAAAATGAAAAGTTACATACAAGCCATGGAAAGTTTAATAAAAGGACATATAAGTATGGGCAGCGGGGCTAGTCCCCACACCCTAGCGAAAGGAAACTACTCGCTCATGATGAGAGAAACAAAAGAACAAGAGAGAGGGAAGATTCCGCCATGAGCATGGTGAAGGAGACAATCACAACTCAATGAAGATTGCGGTCTTCTACGCCGCATCAGAGCAGATCTAGATGAGGAGCGAGGGACACCACGGTAGATGGGGCAGACCTTCTCTCTCCTCCTTCCTTCTCTTCTCATCCTCTTTGCTCACAATAGTAGGAGCAGCTTGTGGAGGCGTAGGCGAGTGTGAATGATAGGATGGAAGCGCAAGACCACCGCAGTGGTTGTTGTTGATCGAACGATCCCTCCCAAGGGTCGAGCTTACGTGAGGAAGCCTCGTGGCATCCCCTCAGTGTGGTTGTTGGTTATGGCTATTTATAGAAGTGGCGGGTGGCTGGATCTTCGGTTTGGAGACCATTTAGGACTTTCACGTTCTTGATACCAAAAGCATCCCCGTGTTCTTGAAATTGCTAGGATCTTCACACATGGTTTGGAAACCGATAGGTTCTTCGCACGGTTTGGAGACTGTGAAGCTTCCACATGATCTTGGGACTGTGAGGAGAAGATGGTCGGGGGGCGCAGGTCGAGAGGGTGAAGAGTTGGTGGTTCACGGTCTAGCGACTGATAGTGTCCTCGCAATCTTAGAGACCGCTAGGGCCTTCATGCACGGTTTGGAAACTGATAGGTTCTTCACACAGTTTGGAGACCATGAAGCTACCACACGGTCTTGGGACCGTGAGGATCAGATGGTCGGGGGCGCATGTCGAGAGGGTGAAGAGTTGGTGGTTCACGGTATCGGGACCGATAGTATCCTCATGATCTTGGAGACCGCTAGGGCCTTCACGGTCTTGAGATCATGAGTGCGCTCATAGTCTTGAGACCGCTAGGGGTATAATCGGCGTGGAGAGGACCGTGACGGCAGACCGCGAGGGCAGAGGGAGATGGAAGTTGTGAACTGAGAAGGTCCTATCAGTTTTGGGACCGTGAGGAGCAGACCGCAAGCAGGTGTGGAGAGCGCTGGTGAAGGTAGAGGTCGTCTGTGATTAGCTGTAGACCTACTGGAGGTGGCGATGGCAGCTGGAGGTGATGGTGGCTATTGATGGAAGGTGAGGTGAAGAAGGAAGGTGGAAGGAGATGTGCTTGAGATCAATGGAAAGGGTGAAGTTGATCATGGAAGTGGCATTGATCAGAGGATCTAGGGTTTGTGAGAGTCGCCTTGAGTGAAGGTGGGCCCACAACCAGTGGGTGGGCCCAGTTGAAGATTCAACTTCATCGCGACCTACTCAACCTGCATGAAATTCATATAGACCCTAGTCAGTAAGCTTGATAATCCAATCGATTAAGCAAGATTGCATATTGTAAGATTTAGGAGATAAAAGTGAATGTATTGAGCTGAATTGGGCCCAAGATGGCGACTTAAATCATGATGAATATGGATTCATCAAACTCCATGGTACAATCCTACTTAATTTAATAAAAATCATGACAAAGTATTATGGTCACTCATATTTATGTCATTCAACCTTGATTTCCATCTTGATAATCATCATACAATCCTTGGGAGGAGTTTGATTCTATTCCCGATTAGGGTTTTTGTTTCCTTATAATGTTCGAATTTACTCCTATTACTCATGATTAGATATATTCTTTCATCCACAAGAAATTCGTTTGTCGAAAGCTTCTATAATCTCTTAACTTATGATGATATTAACATATACTCCTCCATAAGATACATTGGTAGGTCTAAGACTATCATAATATCCACTATTTTATTCTATCATTATATATTCTAATCATATTTAACCGTACTTATTATCTGATTTCTCCTCTAATTATGTGGATTTTACATAATAAATCCTTCTCATAACATATATTCTCATTAAATTCCTCATACACATTTGTACAGTCTACATACTACCTCAGGATTCCCTTGACTGCTCATATAACTAAGGCTCCACATACAAAGCTATTTCCTTTAAACTCATCATAATCCTGAATCCTAACTTCAAACACTAGACTCCCATCCCTACAAGGTGTCTATTAAAGTTTAAGGAACTCCTCTTTACATTATACATATACAAAATAAGAATCACATTTTCACATATTTTCCTTCAATCATCAAACTTTCAGATTTTAATGAGTTACAACGTGGTTTTTATCATTTACAATTGATTGGTTTGACACTTTGCACCACTTATTTAGCTAAACTTATACATAATTAGTGTTCAACATATCCAAATGAAATCTTGGTGGCACATCTCTCGTCAACTTTTATCTTATTCTTTTCATTGTGATTTCATATATATGTTATACTCTTTGAGTTATTTACATATGCTACTTGGATAGAGTACCTAGAAGGAAGTAACCAGAGAGTACCACACTAACTCTTGATCATTACTTGGACACTGACTAGGGAAACCTACTATTCAATTTAAGTAATGTCATTGTCTTCATATCATGTTCATCACATGGTTATGATTTGAAATCCTATTTCATGTTATCCCTATAGTCAACTTGTTGGTAAGGTATGTCCATAGAGCAAATCATATGATGATTGACATGGCATATACCATAAAAGATTTGATAAATAATAATAAAGACAAGCTTCCAATTCATTATGTTCCATTCAATTATGAGATAATTAGGAAACATTATGAATGTCTAAAGAATGACAATACTCAATGATGTGTGTCTTCAAGTACTTGACTTGGAGAATGAGATCATACAACTGCTAAGAGTATGTACATTCTTATTATGTCTGTAGTCGGTTGTTACTATGGAAGGTAGATAGACACGAGTAACACATAAGACTGGGGTGTGGGTTGGTTGATGACTGAATCTCATTAGTCATTATATCTCAATATAAAACCAAGCACATATATACATGCTAGGGAACAATGTATCAGACAGACCCACCTTGAGAGTGACACATGGAAACCATCATTGGTGGTCACAGTCATCTCTCACAGTGAAGGTGGTGATTGTGATTCTTAGACCTAAAATCAGTGCACTCATCACATGTCATTGGGTACGCTTTGACATCATCAAACACAGTCTTGAAACATGGGTTGTTATAAAGGTGATGATTGGGTGACTTTGACGCATGGGGACATACTGTGAGTGATAGATATGGGATTTTTCCTCCTACTGGAGTATGATATCTTGACCACTTGATAAGAGAGACTAAGAAATGCATGCGCACACACATGTGAATCAATATATGATATTGAGGCCATTATCTCAGAAAGTCTACTCTTGGGTCGAGGAACATGGATTGAACGTTGAGAGGATTACCATCCATGCCATGAGTTCATCCTGGATATCAGTGACAAAGGAATTATATAATCACTACAACACCTTATAAAGGTTGTAGGTTAAAGTTGTTCTCCAACTTTCCATTCACTTGGGTAGCACTGATGTGCGAATAGGCACCACTCCTTACTTGTGATGTCATAAGCTAGTTATGGACATTCACTACCAACATGATAAGGGACCATACGGTCACACACATAGGAACTCATCTAAAAGAGGAGTTTGATCTTGAATGATGATTGGATTGATTACTAGAATGTTTAGGTACTCAATTCACACAACAAATCAACTAAATGTGATGTTTGTACTGCCAGAGGACCCATAGAGTAAGATGATTGTTTGGAGTACCAGATGACTGAATCAAGAGTTGAGATGGCCGTTTGGGCCATTATGATGATTGGAAATTGAATTGTCTTAGTTATGTCCTATGAACCGATCGGTTGAATTGATCAGTTTGGCTCGACTCACTAGACGTGCATTTGGGTGAGAGAGACTGACATCTCTCCTGGGTGAGATGGCTCAGTTGGGCTAAACAAACTTATTGGATTGTTTCCCATACTTATTTTGATTGCACAATACTCAGGGTGTAAGGATTTAATATGTGATATTAATTGGAATGGAATTGCCAAATTCGTGTGTGATTGGGAAACTTCCCGATGACTATCCCGTAGTATGAGACAATCATCTCACAGTGCCAGACAACTGTATGAACTGTTAGATGACTGTTTGGTATCTTGCAGGTTGTGAAAATTTAAGATATTCCGGTCCCTTCCCCTACTGTATAGATTCTGAACAAACTGAGAACCCTGGCCCAAACCATGCCTATAAATAGAGAGGTACAGGGGGCTTCTAGAGCACAACAACATCAACTAACAATTAGTTTTTCTGACAAATGTTGTCCTCTTTGGTTGTGGTAGATGAGAGAGCCCAAGCAAGTCCTACCTGACAAGGGGGGGATAGCTACGAGAGAGAACAACTGAGGATCATTGTTGGTGGGAGAACAAGTTGGTGACTAGTACACCAACATGAGGGACAACTCCTTCCTATTTCTTCTAGTTGAATGACAAGAGTTCTAGTTGGTCCGTGTGGAGTACTCTAGAGGTAGGAGTCCTTTGGTTGTTTCTAGGAGGAAAACTGCATCATGCAGTTTGTGGTGAGACCACAAGTGCACTACGGAAGTTATTTTGTTCGTTGTTTATAGTGAAGACCATGAGTTGCACAACAAACATCCAAGAGCAACTAGTTTGACATTTGCATTAAAGTGAGTTGTTGTCACTGGACTTGCTCCAGGACCAGGTATAACTCACTAAACCATCCTTCCTATTTCATAGTAGTTGACGCAATCTTGTTGTTATGGAAATACAAATAGATAAAATTATTATTTTTGGTTCTATACTCTATTCTCATATTTCCCAACGGTAGTATCAGACCCACGCCAATTTACTATGTTTAGGATAATCGATATGATCAGATTTTTTGTTTTATCATTTATTTATTGCATACGATACAAATATTTAAACTGTCTCATATGTGTATCCAATCAATGACCACATAATCCCAAACTTATATATATATGTTATATGATATATATATATATATATTTGATATATATATGATATATATAAGATATACATACATATATATATATAGACACACACACATATATATATGTGTGTGTGTGTATATATACATATATATGTATATATATATATGTATATATATATATATAGAGAGAGAGAGAGAGAGTCAGGCTAGAACATACTCAAGTATATTCAGAGCAGAATACACTCAAGTGGTTTTTCATGATGCAATTTTTTTTTCAAAAATCTAATCCATTGATTCTTCTTAAACATCTTATGAATAGCTCATATACAAAATTTGAGCACATTTGGACATTTGTAGTTCATGTTATAAAAGACTTCAAAAATTATACATTTCAAATTAGTTTCACGCGTCAATTTTTTTGCCCTTGGATGAGTGACTTGCACTCATCCAAATGGGCTCAAAATTTGTATGTAGCCTAGTTATAGTATGCCAGTAAACATCAATGGTTTACATTTTGCAAAAAATAGTCTTGATATGCAAACACACTTGAGTGTATTCGTGTGATCTGTATACTCGAGTTTATTCTAGCCTGACTCTCTCTCTCTCTCTCTCTCTCTATATATATATATATATATATATATATATATATATAGAGAGAGAGAGAGAGAGAGAGATTAGGAAGTGTGTACCGGCCAGTACATGTAACTTACATGTACCTGCCATTAAAATAGCACACGTGGAATATGTTTATAAAATCCAACCGTATGGATTGATTCAACACTATATAGATTACATGTGTTTAAAAAATCATAACCATATCTCATATAGATCATGAGATATAGCAATACATCATTCAATGGTTTCTACAATTTCTGCAACTTATCGTTGATTAGAAAATACACATTTTCTTTTGTTAAATGATCTATGAATATCAGATTGTGGTGATTTTTTGTACACATCTTATCTTAGGGGTATACATTACATCCATAAGGTTGGATCATTTAGTTGAATTTTGCAATCACCATAAATCAAGGTGGGTACATGTAAGCTACATGTACTCGGGTACACAATTCTTTTAGCCATATATATATATATATATATATATAATGGGCCCATATTCAATACCCGCACCTATTCTGGTTACTTACTTTGGAGTTTGTTACTTTACCTTACAAACTGTTACTTTTCATGCATAGATAGTTACATTTGCAACAACTATAACAAATATACAATTTCATATATATATACATACATACATATATATATATAAATATACATATATATATATATATATATATATATATATATATCAAGAGAGAGAGAGAGGCTAGAATACACTCGAGTGTATTCGGAGCAGAATACACTCAAGTAGTTTATCATGATGTAATATTTTTTTTCAAAAATCTAATCTATTGTTCTTCTTAATCATCTTGTGAATAACTCATATAAAAAATTTGAGCACATTTGGACATTTATTGGTCATGTTATAAAGACTGCAAAAATTATGCATTTCAAATTTGTTTCTTGTGTCGATTTTATTGCCCTCGGATGAGTGACTTACACTCATCCAAATGGGCTCAAAATTTGTATGTAGCCTAATTATAGTATGACAATGAAGATCAATGGTTTACATCTTGCAAAAATAGTCTTGATATGCAAACACACTTGAGTGTATCTGTGCGATCTGTACACTCGAGTGTATTCTAGCCTGACTCTTTCTCTCTCTCTCTCTCTCTCTCTCTCTCTCTATATATATATATATATATATATATATATATATATATATATATATATATATTGATGTGTATACTGCACAGATCTACTTTTTGAGTAATATAGTTACTTTTTTATCAACATAGTTACCTTTTTGTTCACATACTTACTTTTCTGACCAAATAGTTACTTTTTTGATTGACGGGTAGTGAATTCTAGGCTAACAGTGTGGGTATTGAATGAACGCTCTCTATATATATATATAATTTACACGCGTCACCCTAAAAGCAATTTTTATGAGGGATGTGTAGAATGGTTATGGCCTAAACCCTAATATTTGTGTGTGGTTGGATGGTATGGTTTTATTCCCATTTATCTCGGTCAACGTACCGAGCCTCTTCCTATATCTTCCCAATGTAAGGTTAATTCTTTCCTACCTTTGCTCCCCTCTAATGTAACTCGAGGTTTCTCTTTATAATGTAATAAAATAGCAATAGGATAGTTTCCTTTCTTGCAACAATGAGGAAGATGATCATCGAGATGACCAGTTCATGGATGAGCTGATAGTTCGGAGAACCATGGAGGACAAAATGAAGAATCTAGACAACCGCATGGTGGGCCCAACTGACCATTGGGAAGGAGTCCAAATATCAGTTGGAGAGGAGGCCAGACGACTGTCCCTGAAGATCAACCAACCAGCCTAGAGGCGAGACGACCGGTTAAAAGGTTCAACCAATCTATCCAGATTGGCAAGAACATGTCTACACCAAAAGCAAGTTCATACATGAGATGTGATGATTGACCTAGGTGATAGTAATTCCTTGTGGCTCCAAGGAATTACAAGTAGACATGACCATAACCATCATATTTTGTTTTATATTGCCTATTTACATTGTGGGATATAATATGTATCTAATACATACTATATATGTGGTGATTTGATACAATATATGTATATATATGTATGATATATATATAAATCGCTCAATAAAAAAATATCAAGTATAAGATTATTTTCGATAGCAATACACATGAAAAACTTGTTCGACCAAGTGTAGGTTACGCCAAAGTGTGGTGCGCAGGTTATTCCAAAGTGTGGTGCGCCATCTACCTCGTGAAGTGTTATGGTAGTAATGTAGGTTCTGTCAAAGAGGGGTATATTATTATCGTATTGGCTATATGGTCAGGCTTAACTGGTGATTCTTAGAGAGTCTAAGCCCAGAAGCATGCAGATGATTATGATAAAGAGTTGCACATATCATCTATCCAAGAGTTGCATATGGATTCAATTAGCAAAAGTTACCTACCTAAGTTGTCAAGTTGTGGGCGATCAGCCAAAGCCGACTCATGATTTGATGAAATATGGATCTTGTCTCATTATAAAACTATTTTCTAAAATTTTCTGAATTGATACATGAGGGTTGTCAATTTAAACAAAATAATGAGAACAATAATGAATTAAAGACCTAATTATTATTGCCCAAATTTTAATCAAATCAAATCAAAAATGAGTTTTTGACAAAAATTACAATTCGTTTGTAGAATCAAATGGCAACAAGCAACAATCACTTTTTTCTACAATTGGTCCTTGAGAAGGACAAACTTAATGGGAACAACTTCCATGACTGGTTCAGGACACTAAGAATTGTTCTCAGATAGGAGCAAAAGCTCTATGTTGTGGAGATGCGAGAACTAGAGGAATCACCTCAGAATGCGCCAAGGACTGATAGGGATGCTTACAAGAAGCATATCGAAGATGCAGTGGATGTCAAGTGTCAGATGTTATGCTCCATGACCTATTAGTTTCAAAGGCAACATGAGAACAAGGACGTTACTGAGATGGTCACACATCTCAAGAACACGTATCAAGACCAGGAAAGACAAGAGAGATATGATCTCTCTAAGGCACTGTTCAAATGTAACATGGTAGAAGGAGATCCAATTGGTCCTCATGTACTCAAACTAATTGAGTATGTGAAGAACCTAGCTAGACTGGGATTCCCCTTGGGTCAAGAGTCAACCATTGATGTGATTATGTAGTCTCTGCCAGAATATTACAGTCAGTTTTTCATGAACTACAACATGAATGACTTTGACAACAATGTTGACAGAGTTGTTGGGCATGTTGAGAACAGTTGAGACACAAATGAAGAAAGACAATCCCAAGTCTGTGATGATGATCAACAAGACAAATGAAAATTTTAAAGGCAAAAGAAAAGCTAAGAAAGATTCCAAAGCTGGCCAAAAGTCAAAGTCTTCAAATCTCAAAGCAAAGGATGGTGTGAAGAAAATAAGAGGTGATTGTCACCATTGCCACTAGTCTGGACATTGGAAAAGAAATTGCCCACTCTGGTTAAAGGAATTAAAGAAGAAGCAGGAAGGAACTGAGGCCTCCACTTTAGGTATAAACATTATAAAATAAATTTGATTACTTCTTTACTTTGATATGTGATACCAAATGGAGATCTGACATACTTGATGTGCAAGATTTACCAAGAAGTAAAAGATTTCATGAAAGGAGAATGATGGACAAGGCAGAACAAGAGTTGTGGAAGTCTTAGTCTACATTTAAATTTATCTTAGCCCAATGGGCATGTAATAGAGTTAGTAGAGCTGCTATTTCATTATGCCAACAAATAGAAACAGTTACTTTAAAAGCATCTTGTATGACAAGGACGACGGTTCAATAAATGAGATCTTAATGCTTCTATTTCAAAAGATATGATCTGGCATGACAATGCCCAATCATCTAAATGGTATTTGTATGAAATATTTTAAGATGGATGTTTATAAAGTTAATACCAAAGGAATATAATTGATAGATCAAGAATATAATTAAAAATAGTCACTTTGGACGTACACATAAGAAATGCATGTCTAGAATACATATTGATGTAAATCTAGATTCCCTTGGTTATTGAACCTAAGGAAACATGCAAAGGCTTATTTACTCACAATATGACATGTCATCCTTCACTAGATGTAGTGGGAGGATAAGCCTTCCATCACACCTCATACATGTGATGCATGGAGATCTTATGGAACGAGTGCTATAAATAATTACTTATACTTCATTTCATTTACTGGTATATGATGATATGTACCATGTAAGAGAGAAGCATTAATCTCTTGAAGTGTTCGAGGAGATTATGAATGAAGTATGACTTTGATGAGATCAAATATTTAAATACTTTGCATCAATGTCTTGAGAACCTTCAAAGAAAGAAATGTGATAATGTATCACAAGTCAAATCCATCTGAACATAATGATGTGTCAGAATGAAGGATTTATAACATGATGAGTCATGATATAATTAACAATTAATCTAATCTTCTTATAACCTCATAAATATATACCTATCACTAAATCATATACCATATGAATGGTTTATAAAGACGCCATATATGATATGATTTGGGAATGCCCCAATACGTCTAAAGGATTTAAACCTACATTGAGAAAGTAGTTTCTTGAGAAGGTTTATCCAAAGCCATGATTGTTGAATATTACTATTAATCCCAATCCAATAACAAAATTGTTTTATTGATAGGATAATTGAATTCCTAAAGAATCAGTGGGAGTAAAAGTAAAACTCAAAATGTTCGAGCTCAACAATAGGGTACAATGAGAACCAAAAGAATCAAAATTTGTTGTAGAGTCTCATTTCATCGTATAACATAGAATAAAGTAGTTCTAGTAGAGCACATCAGAGATTGGAGGATTGTGAATCCAACAATTCAGATGGGTTGGTCATAATAGGATGACCCAACTGGTCAACTAGAAGCTATTTTTGAGTAATATGGAAACCATGTAAGCTAACACGGTAGGACCTTGATAGTGCCACATAATGGAAAATACCTAAAGGGTGTAATAGGTTCTCTTGGAAAAGACATACATGGATAACATAAAAGTACAAATTAGTTTTTCAAATCAGTTCAAGTTGTTGAACATGATAGAAATTCCTTACCATTTGTCATGCTTATTGTTGTAGTTAAAGTAGACTATGAGGTTTAGCATATGAAGATAGAAACCATATTCCTTAAAGAAATGCATCATAGGATGTGTATGTGACACAACCTAAAAGGTTTTATAACTTCAAGAATGCAAATAAAGTTTATAAACTACAAAGGATCAATCTGGGATTATAACAAGCATATCAGAAATGTGATCTTTTGACTTGACAAGACAGTCAAAGAGTTTGACTTGAATCAAGATAAAAGATGATATATATGATTATAAAAGATTTAGTGGGATCATGTATGAATATTCCACATATGATGAGGAATAACATCTCAATAGTATCAATATTGAGATCTGGTATGAAAAACACCTTCAACATTGAAGAATGAGGGGAAACATCTTATGATATAGGGATTAAGACCTATGAGATAGTTCTTGAATGTTTCACAATGGAAGTTTGAAAACATATAATAACAATGTGTTGAAGGAGTTCTACACTGAAGGATTCAATGAGAGAGAATTCATATTAGTCTCTCATGAATCATATGTTCCAATTATTACGAAGAATGGAAACAACATGATTAAGATGTCATAAGGTAGTAACAATGGATCTATCATGGATGCTATAAATGTACATATCCCATATAATATTATATGTACTAGACATGACAAGATGACATTTCCAATAAGGGTTATTGGAAAGTCATTAAACATATCCACTAATACTTGAGAAGTATCTTAGGATAGATTGCTGGACAATAAGGATATCAATAAAAGGACGAGTTGGATGTAAAGGGTTATATCGATGCAAGCTTCCAAAATGAAAAAAGGAGAAATGTTTTAGTTGGAAAGGTTCCAAATTATTAGCCATTAATTCTATTCTACATAGAAGCCAAGTGTACTTGTTTTATGAAAATAGAGTGATACTATATGGTTCTAGAAGTTCATATGATGAACTTATATATGTTCCAACCATTGATGACTCAGTAGTGATATTGTAACAACAATGGAGCTAATTGTTAGTCAACGAATATTAGATACTATATTACGACAGTAAGAGAAATCATACAATGAAGAGATAGGAAACATGAAATATATTGACTATAAGCAAAGTGTTGCTAACCCGCTGAATTAGCACTAGCACAATAGAAACATGGTGGACATGTTTAGATCACTGAGAATATGATTCATGGGTGATTGGCTCTAAGTTCAAGTGGGAGTCTATTGGTAATGTATGCCCATAGAGCCAATCATATAATGATTGACATGGCATATACCATAAATTATTTGATTAATTGTAATAAAGGCAAGCTTCTAATTCATTCTGTTTCATTCAGTTAAGAGATAATTAGGAAACATTATGAATATCTAAAGAATGACAATACTCAATGACATATGTCTTCAAGTACGTGACTTGGAGAATGAGATCATATGAATGCTAAGAGTATGTACATTCTCATTATATCCCTAGTCGGTTGTTACTATGGAAGGTAGATAGACAGTAGTAACAAATAATACTAGAGTGTGGGTTGGTTGATGACTAAATCTCATTAGTCATGATATGGCAATATAAAACTAAGCACATGGATAGATGTTAGGGAGCAATGTATCAGGTAGACCCAACTTGAGAGTAACACATGAAAACCATCATTGGTGGTCATAGTCATCTCTCATAGTGAAGGTGGTGATTGTGATTCTTACACCTAAAATCACTGCACTCATCACATGTCATTAGGTATGCTTTGACATAATCAAATACACTCTTGAAACATGGGTTGTTGTAAAAGTGATGATTGGGTGACTTTGACACATGGGGATATACTGTGAGTGATAGATATAGGATTTGTCCCTCCTACTGGAGTATGATATCCTGGACACTTGATAAGCGAGACTAAGAAATGCATGCACATGCACATGTGAATCAATATATGATATTGATGTAACATTATCTTAGACAGTCTACTCTTGGTTCAAGGAACATGGATTTAACATTGAGAGGATGACCATTCATACCTCGAGTTCATCTTGGATATCAATGACAAAGGAATTATATAATTGTTGCAACACCTTACATAGATTGTAGGTTGAAGTTGTTCTCAAACTTTTTATTCACTTGGGTAGTACTGATGTGCGACTAGGTACCGCTCCTTGCTTATGATGTCATAAGATAGTTATGGACATGCATTGCTAATGTGATATGGGACATATATGGTCACTCACATAGGAGCTCATCTAGAAGAGGAGTTTGATCTTGAATGATGATTGGATTGATTACTAAAGTGTTTAGGTACTCAATTCACACAAAAAATTAGTTGAATGTGATGTTTGTACTACTAGACGATCGTCTCACAAAGTGAGATGACTATTTGGAGTACCAGACGTCCGAATCAATAGTTGAGACATCCGTTTGGGTCATCGGGCTCATTGTAAATTGAATTGGCTTACATCTGCCTTATGAAACGACCAGTTGAGCTGATCGGTTCAGATCAATTCACCAGACGTGCATCTCAACTGGGTGAGATGGCTCGGTTGGGCCAAAGAAACATTCTGGATGTTTCCTAAACTTGTTTCGATTGCACAATACTTGGGGTGCAAGGAATTAATATGTGATATTAATTGGAATCGAATGCCAAATTCTTATGCATTTGGGAAACTGCCAGACGACCATCTCATAGTACCAGACAATCATATCACAGTGCCAGATGACCTTGTGGCATCTCGTAGGTTGTGAAAATTCAAGATGTTCCGGTCTCTTCCACTCTCACACAGATCCCGAATAGACTGGGAACCCTGGCCCAAACCCTACCTATAAGTAGAGGGGTACTGGGGGCTTCTCAGAGCACAACAAAATTAACTGAGAATTAGTTTCTCTGATAATATTTGTCCTCTATGGCTGTGGTAACCGAGAGAGACCAAGAAAGTCCTACCCGAGCAGGGAGGGATAGCTATGGGAGAGAACAATTGAGGATCGTTGTTGGTGGGAGAGCAAGTTGGTGACTAGTACACCAATGGGAGGGACAAATCCTTCCTGTATGTTCTAGTTGAATGGCATGACTTCTAGTTGGTCTGTGTGGACTATTCTAGAGGTAGGAGTCCTTTGACTGCTTCCAGGAGGACAACTACAACCTACAGTCTATGGTGAGACCACATGAGCACTGCAGAAGCTATTATGTTTGTTGTTTGTGGTGAAGACCATGAGCTGCACAACCACTGTCCAAGAGCAATTAGTTAATAGTTGCATTGAAGCAAGTTATTGTCCCTAGACTTGCTCCAGGTCCAAGTATAACTCGCTAAACCATCCTTCCTATTTCATAGTAGTTGACATGATCTTGACGTTATGGGAATACTTGACAGATAATTTTTTTGTTTCCACTGTTATACTTCTGTGCCCGTATTTCCCAACACGCCTAACCTATTGTAATGACCCCCTCCCCATGTTATCCCCAATTAAGGTGGACTAAGAGGTCAAGAGCCATTATCATGTTTACATGATCGAGGTTTAGCAATTAACCAAAGATAATTATAAATTTCATTGCATGGGAAAGATTTTGATTCAATATTAAAGATAAACTCTCTGCTAATGAGTTACATAGAAAGGGAAATCTGTTGTTTGAAACTTGAATAAAAACTATCTAACTAGATCCTTCATGGTACCTTTAAGTATCTTTCCTTTTGGTGCCATCTTCTCAGGATGACCATTTTGCAAGATAATAGAAGTTTTTACCTAAAATGCTGTGAAACAAAATAACAATCAGTATATCAAGATATACCGGTATGTGGGGGAAACAAAATATTTATATGCAAGTTTAATGACATAATAAGCCATACCAACAATTACGATTATAAAATTGAACAAGAATTTTTTTTATGTTAGCCTCACCATCCTTATCCTCTTTTCTCAATGTTGTGCCCTCTCTATAGGGGAGCTTCTTTTCGGGGAACCCTTTTTAAGAGTTTGGTCCCTATAGTTGACATTTCATAACCATACATAGTCTTTCCTTTGTAAGTCTGATCAGCAGTCATTCCCATGATGACTTCATTCATAATCATACATAGGCTTTCCTTTGTAAGTCTGATCATCAACCATTCATGAATTCATTCACCCCATGCTCTTTAACTCGCCAGATATCGATATAGGGTTTGAGAAGGTTACAATTATATAAGATGATATCCATAGTGACTTTATAGATTGCAGGAAATAAATAAACATGCGAGTATTTTAATTGCAACCCAATTGGGAAAACTCCTAGAAACCACAAAAGTCGATTAAGAAGAGTAGTCATAGTTGTAACCACATATCTTTTTTAGAATTAACTTCAATTCCAAGTAAACAAGTGCAATGGAGATCATGCAAGAAATCACCTTGAAATTAATACATGACACCCAAGTATTACTATTTTGTTCATAAACTCACATTAAGACTGACTTGGGTCCTAAGTTAGGATTTTGGGGTCAACTTAGGGTTTCATTAAGGTTTTATCTTTGCCAACCCCAATTATCACTTTAAATACCTTTTTAACTCTTAAACCCTAATCTTGATGTTATATGCATCATTGATCTCAAATTAATTCAAAGATGTCCTTTTCTCCAAAAAGACTAAACTTTATCCATTAAAGTTATTTAATCATGTTATGATCATTAAACTTAAGAAATTAGGGTTTTCATGCTTTTAATACATTAAAGTTAGTAACTTTAGACACTTTTAGAAATTTAAAGCAGATCTAGTTTTTTAAACTATTTTTACATGAATCCTTACATTTTTCTGATCAATTTCATATATAAAATGTCATCATTAGATGTCCCTAACTTTTTTTAATAATTTTTGCAAGATTAATGACTTCTGGACAATCATAGGTTGCCACCTCAGGTGCTGGCATGATCGGATGGGCCAAGCCAATTGGCTCACACCAACTAGGCTTGGTGTGCTTGCGTGGGTGCCTGCTAGGTATGTAGAAAAGAGTGGAAAAGGAATAAAAAGCCCTTACTTGTAAAGAAGAGAGGTCGAGGGTAGGAGATTCTTTTTGCCGACTGTTGTCTTCCTCCTCTCGCTTGCTCACAAGAAGCTCAAATAGTCAACAACGGAGGTTGAATCTATGATCATGGCTCCTTAAATAACGAGCGAGGGAACCAACACCTTTGTCTATCGTTGCTAAACTCAAAGAGGGTCTCAATTTCCCCAATGGTGGTCAAAGTCATGAGGGTGACAAGGTGTTATCATTGGTGACATTATAGAGAGAACCTATAATGACCCTGCTTCCCGATAACCCTCAATTAAGAAAGACCAAGAAATCAGAGACGTTATCCTAAAAACAAGATCAATGGTTTTCCAAATAATAAAAAATAATAATAAATTCTATGAAAGACTAAACTTAAAATTGGAATAAAATTTCTTTTCACATACCTTTCAAATTAGGAAATCGTGACTTCTACCGTAGTAGAATTCTATCTATCTAGATCCTCCTTTAAGAATTAACTTTAATCTTCACAAGTTCCACTTTACAGTTTGTCAATTTTAGACAAGCCTAAAATGCCGACAAATAAAATGTCGGTTAGTATAAATGAATATACTGGTATGTGGTGACAACCAAAACACTACACACAAGTTATAAAAACATAATCACATCAAATAGTTGTTATCAATGCAAAGTTACGTTTTCAGTGTAACTTCTCAACTGCTTTTACACATACTCTGGGATACCATCCCTTAAGGTTTAGTCCTTGCAAGAGACTTAAGGCCACCTTCTCCATCCCGAGCTTGGTGCATGGGGTCACCTCTCTGGGTGCCCAATGGCCTTCCCTTCGGGGCTTGACCACTTCAGACCTTCCCTCCAGGGCTTGGTCTCTTATCTTACATCCATAGGGGTATGTAGGTTCGAGCGAGTCACACACATATATAAAATTGTGATAATCTTATTCACTTTAAAGATTGCATTACTGAAACATCCAAGAAGTTTAATTCCATTGCAATCAATAAATCATCGGGAAAACACCAGGAAACTAAAGCGTGTAATTATGAATAATCACATACTGATTTGGAGATTTCACAAGAAATAAGCACAGTCCAATCAATGAGGCAATCTAATCCAAGCAAGCAAGTCAACCGCACAAAAGCACATAATCCTAAAAAGTATTTGAAACCTACTTACTACACACTTCATCAAGAATCTACTTTATTGACTTGGAATTACTTTCTAGGGTTTTTAATCCGAATTAGGGTTTCATTAGGGTTCCTTTAGATCTATTTACAACTTTCCTCTTTTATGTCCACAAAACCCTAAAACAACAGTTCTAGGTTCAAAACCTAATTACTCACTTATTCACATTCAAACCTTTTTTTCATCAATTTGTCTTAGTATTATCTTAAATATCACTTTTATATAAGAAATTTCAAAATATATCTCATTAGAAACCATTAACACCTACATTAGGATTTCTAAGCCCATTAATGCATATCAACACACAAAAACCCTAAATTAGGCCAATTACACACCAAGATCATCCTTTTACATCTAAATCTTCTTTTTATTAAAAACAGGTTAATATTGAATTATATTATCTAAAGAATATCATTAAATTCAATATTCATCACATCTTAGGATTTTTTGTTAATTAAACCATTAAGTGTGACAACTTTACGTATTTTTCATATTTAAAGTATAATCAGGCTCTCATTATATTTTTATTGAACTCCTTGAGTTCTCATGATCAAAATTCATATATTACTTTCTATAATCAGAGTGACAGATAATAAATAGGATTATTCTTAAATTGGTATCTTTGGTCAAATAGGAACACGCCACGTCAGCCTTCAACTCCGTTTAAAAGCCCCCAGCGACTCCTGGCTCGTGGATCTGGTCTCTGACCCGCCTAGCCGGCACCCGAGTCCGCTCCTTCCCCTCCTTGTCTCCTTCGCGCGGCCTTTTGCCCGTAGGTGCTCCCGCTGCGCTTCCGCCTGATGGCTCCCGCGAGCACAGCCCGCCCAAGACCTTCCCTCCACCTCGGCCACCATCCACATCCCCTTCCTACCCGCCAGTGATCACTATCATGAGGAGAAGAAACTAGACAGCCGAGCCTTGCTCTCCGCAGAACCGCGTCCCCTGTTCCTCCGCAGGAGCAGAGCATCACCGTCGGGCACGGCTCCGGCGGCTGCGGCTTGCTATGGTACTCGGAAACACCCTGACGAGTTCACTACCACTCCTATATGATACTCTCAACCTCCGGAGACGCCAGGAGGCAATCATGACACAAGGTACAAGAGACTAGTGCCGCGGTTAGAACAGGGGGTGAGAAAGGGGAACCTACTGTTGTTGGGGAAGAGCAATGTTTCACGGAGAGGGGGGGGGGGGGGGGAGGGCTCCGGTTCAATCCTTAATAGTGTGATCTTTTATAGATGTGATCCTTCATTCAATCCTTAATAGTGTGAAACTCCAACTCTGGTGGCCCTTTGGGAACCTTTAGTCCCTGCGCTAAAACTGCGGAACCAAGGGTCATCCTGGTCCGGTTCGAACTCCCGAATCCACTGGGAGAACATCCAGAACTCCTCCTGGATTAGAGACCAAGATATGCGAAGAATGAGATGGGGGTTGCTGTTCACAATTCCTAATCTTATACTAAGTGCTAGGGGTGAGCATCGGTCCAAAACCGGACCGGACCGGACCGGACCGGACCGAGGACCGAAATCAATAATTTTTGGACCGTTGACCGGACCGTTTGGTGGTCGGACCGGACCGGGACCGGACCGTTTTGACCGCGGACCGGACCGGACCGGACCGTTTGGACCGCAATCAGCCTTTTTTAGATGTTTTACAACTTATTTAATTATACAAAGTTGATAATCTTAGTCACTTCTAACAATTATATAACTTTAGTATCAAACTTAGTACTTATATATGTACTTTATTTGTAGTTATTATAGAATACACCTTCAAATATATATGGATTTTATATAAAAGTTAGTCTGCGGTCCGGACCGGACTGGACCGATTTTGGACCAGACCGGACCGGACCGGACCGAAGACCGAATTTATCGAATTTATTGGACCGCAGACCGGACTGAAGTTGAAATGGACCGGACCGAACCGGACCGAATTGAGCGGTCCGGTCTGGTTTTGCGGTCTGGACCGAGATTTGCTCACCCCTACTAAGTGCAGCCATTGTTGAATCAAGATCCAATGGATATGGCGCCAGGTATTAGAACATAAATGAGAGATGAACTGTGACATTTAATGTTATCCTTTACACTTTATGAATTTTATAAAATTCATATCTCCCAAACCGTTTATCTTTTTAATATCAAATTTTAGAAAAAAGTCCATAATGACTTAAAGTATTTGTGTACCAAGTTTGGGACTCAAACTCAAAAGTATGAGAGACTTTTATTCATATGTATGTTATTAATTAATAAGATGTATTTTATACATATTTTCTCTCTCTTATCTTTCTATATCATTTATTTGGATTCCTTTTACCATTAGAAACTATGTGGACTCAAAATCTCATCCATGATGATTCCATTATCTTTATGTTCACGCATTTCTTATCTTTTCCTCGTAATCTCAAATTTCCTTCTTAATAATGCATTATTTGATTTCTTCTTTTTCTTTTAATCATATTGGACTCATTAATATATTATGATCCATGAAATCACATGCAAAAAGGAAATATTGCAAAGGGAATCTATTCAATACATATAATTCATACAATTCCCATAATCATACATTTACTGGGGGAAATTGCATTTCCAACTATTTGAACCCAACAATTGGGGTTGTAACATCCTTCCCCTCTTATAGGAATTTTGCCCTCAAAATTTTATCAAACATACAAACAAATAGGATAAAACTTTCTCATATCTATCATTGGCTCCCATGAGGCTTCATCCTCTCTATGGTGGTCCCAAAGAACCTTTATCATCTTATATTATTACATCTGAGTTCTCTCTCACCTTGGTATCTCATACCCTCATAGGTGACTCAGGATATTTCAGCCTCCCTTGAAGCTCAATAGGTTCATGGCTTAGCACATGGCTCGGGTACATCACATATTTCTCTAGATGTCACACATGGAACACATCATACAACATATTATCCTGAGGGGTAAGGCTAAACATAAGAAACTCCACCAATCCATCTCAAATGGACCTATGTATCGAGGACTCATATTTCATAGCTATAACTCAGAGGGATTGAGTTTTCATAACACATGTTCACCCACAATAAACTACATGTCAGTCTGCTTCACATCAGCTCATGACTCCTGTCGCCCATGGGCTTTCTTAGCCATTACTCGATCAAAATGACTTCATCTGGACACACTGTGGTCTTTTTGACCTTCATAAGGTCCTCTCACTAATATCATCCTAATGAAACGGTGACCAACACAACCTCCCTTACATGGCTTCTTACATTCTGATACTGGCTATGGTGGCTATCATCTTAAGCAAATTCTTCTAGGGGCAAAAACTGCCCCCATGTATCACCCTGAATGAGCACACATGCTCTCATCAGACCCTCTAAAGTCTGGATCATACTATCTTGACTGTCCATCAGTCAGGGGTGATATGATGTACTAAACTTCAATCTAGCATTGAGTTCTTCTTGTACCTACTTCCACAACATGGAAGTGAATCTTGAGGTCATACTCAAGAACCTTTGAACTCAGATCACAGTGTAGTTGAACTATCTCTCTCTCATATATAATTCAACCAGATCTGTCACATTGACAAAGCTCTCTCTTAGGAAAGGGATTAGGTCAACTCAGTAAGGCGGTCTACCGTAACCCATATTGCATCATAACCTCTCTCGGTCTAGGGGAGACCCACCACCATGTCTATGGTGATCTTCTCCCATTCCCTCTTGGGGCTCCTCATTATCTATAGCAACTCATTGGGTTACTAGTGTTTGGCCTTCACCCTCTGGAATGTATGGCAACTATCCACATGCAAATATATATCCTTCTTCATTATAGGTCTTCAAAGTACTACTGCAACCTTTAACTATCTTAATAGTACCATGGTGTATGGTGTACTTAACATCATGAGCTCCTACATGTCCTGATTCCTCAGGGTTGACTCCTCAGAAACCATAAAACACTCTAGTAGTGGGTTTCACCACCTTCCTTTTCCTGAGAGGTGTATCTAAGGTTCTTACAACCATCCTTCTATCTCATCAAGCTCTGGGTTGGCTAACTGAGTATCCACCATCTTCACTAACATGTTTGGTTGTATCTGGGTGTTAGCCATACCAGTCTCGTCTTCTAACAAACTTAGGGTTCACCTAAAAACCTCTTCCTACCTCTCTACTGGCTAAACAAGACTGTTGTGTCTCGACTAAGACCATCTGTTACCACATAAGCTCCCCTACGTGCTAGGTGATGATGACGTCATGAAACCTCATATAATCCCCTCATCATCCTCATCTCAGGTTTAGGTCTAACTGTGTGAACAAAACTTCGAGTTCATCATCTAAGTTATCGAACCCACACTTCATAGATTCCAAAATACTTCCAAAGAGGTACATCCTCATATGAAGATCACCTTAGCTCCTCTATGCTTGCATAACACCTATCCAACGTTCTTCCAAAAGGATGTGGTACTTCCGCTATACCCAAACATCATAGAAATGTTTCAACTCGTATAACCTTAATCCTTAGTGTATGACATGTGTTTTTCCCTATCTCTCACACCCATAACAAAAGGAAATAAGCATTTGGCTATAGTCCAAATACAGAGTTCATCCCGTTTCAAGAGTAGAGATGGTGCATCACACATCGCCAGTACACTTTACAAACTAAGTTGAAACGTACATCACATGTCTCCACACCATGAACATCTCAATTTCAAGTTTACATCCATAGAAAGCTGTTCCCAAGCACTCTTGGGTCTACATACTACTCATATATACATAATCCTTAGTCCTTTACTTAAGGTCTCTAGGGTGTCGGTACTTTTGGGGCCATCCCTCTTCCCTTATGCATCCAGGGAGTGCCTATCTCATTTGCCCTTTGGGTTCCATGAACTCATGAAGGTGATCAATCTCCTAACCCATGGTCCTTGGACAAAGATAGTTGCTACCTCTCGACCCTATGGTCTTATGCATCTAGGGAACAAACAACTCCTACTCCCATCGGTCTTATCTCCACCTGACCTGAGTATTGACTTAGGATTCTATCATGGTATATCTCAAACTTGAATCCTTACCCAAAACTCCATCATCTCTTTGGGCACTCATGGTCAAACTTACATCCTTTCATAGGGATCATGGCGACCTACCTAGCTCGGTCTGGCTCCATACATGTTACCTCCATGGCAACATATCCTCCTGCCCTTAGAGATGGTCACACACAGGTCTATAGATTCATGATCATACTATATGTTCTCCACTTATCTCATCAAGATCCTATGAGAGGCCTCTTTAGGTTACCTCGAACATAAACAAAAGCTGGTACTCATCCTATAGAAGGGTACCTTCCCAGGATGGGAGAAAACTATCGCTTGATAGTAACAAATGTCACAAACATCCTTACCTCCAAGGTTTACATCATCATGTGCATGCTTAGCCCTACCATACTACTTATACATGTAGCTAGCAAGAAGACAACCTACTAAGCCATCATGAGTTCCTTGGTATCTTATTTTTGTTCCTTATCCTCAACAGTGGACCAATACCATACATGCATATGTCATCAACCTATGTGAGAAGTTCATCAAACGTACACCTTAGTTCAAGTGGGGTTTCCTTTTGCTCTATACATGAGGGGTGTGTCATACTCAAATATGTAAGAATCCAAATGGCCTTGTGAGTATTAGGTGCACCAGGTACTACTACTTCCTCTCTTTGGTCTAGGAACCCTAGGTTCACTTCATATGTATCAACTGCCTAACATCCTGCTCAACTATTCCACCATGAACTGAACTTATAATAGATATAACATCTACTTCTTACCATTCTTCCACGTGAAAAACCCTTAGAGTCTTACACAAAGACAACCAATTGGGTGTGATGCCTCCCAACTTGTTACCATACCTCTTTAGGGTCTAAGGAACTCTCCTTCCTATACCTAAAAGGTAGGCACCTATAACATCTGCACATCAGTTCCAGAAGCCTCTTTCTCTTTCTAGGGTTTGGTTCCTCTAAAGGCATCCAAGGTACAACCAGTCTCCAAGGTTCATGCATGAGGCAACCACATCTATCCACTCAGGGTTGTCTAAACTAGGTCATATCATACCCAACTTCTCATGATTCCTCATGTCTCGGGGCCAAGGTCTCCAACCTTCCCCAATAGGTCTCGCTCTCTCTCTCTAGAGCTAACCCTACAACTGGTCCTACGTCTGGAGGTTCTCTCTTAGAAGATGGGTCAAGATCTTAAGGATACATGTCCATCCCTACTTGGGTGGAACATACTATAAAGAGCTATATTCGGCTAAGATCATCTGAAGTTTTGCGTGCTCATCTCATGAACATCAGGCATAAACCTTCTGGCCTAGGTCAAAAACTTGTTGTCAGCCTTGCTGTCGTTCTATTCTATGTAGGTGCATGCCTCCTTTCTACTCATATATATCTATATATGTTAGGGTTCCTATATGGTCACCACTAAAGGTCAGGTCACCAAAAGGTACTATGTCAAACAACCTCACATAGCTCATGCTTCTCATGGGTACTTCAATACCTTTATGTACACCATATATGTCTAACGAACGTACCTGAAGGTATATAAGACTAAGTTATTCAACTCATCTTATCATCTCATCCTCTAACTTCCACTTAGGGTTAGGGTTAGCATCATCCTCAGAGGATACATCAAGTCTCTTCCTCTTCTTGGAGGCTTCTTCCTCCAAGGCTAACTCTCTCCTCATCCTCCTACAAGAAGGTCTAACCTCATAACTCTCCTGAGGGCACAACAACACACACCATGCAACCTAAGCATGTAACTAATCTTTAGTTTATGCTTAAACTATTAAAACTTATGTCCATGTCATCTTGTTTACATACTTTTCATTATTTGGTGGAGAATTCCTTAATCCTTATTACTCTTATCCCAAACACAGGAGGGGTGTGGAGAGAGAGAAACCATAAGCACTTAGAATCCTATATGAATTAGGGTTGAGAAGGGAAGAAGGTAGATGAGAGAGTCTTAGAGGTATCTTACTTTGAGTCAAAACCTCCAATTTTGGCCAGGCAGTCACACAATATCCGGTAGTCCTCGTAGACCGACTAACAGGGTGGAGGAAAATCTTGCCAGCCCCCATATTGTGAACCTTTTCTAGACACCTCCATCATTGGAAAATCCTCTAATAACTCCCTTGGGTTCTAAAGAGTTTGTAAAATTTAATAATATTAGAGATTAAATGAAAAACCATCATTTTGATACCAATTTTAATGACCCTGCTTCTCGATAACCCCCAATTAAGGAAGATCAAGAAGTCAAAGACGTTATCCTAAAAACATGATCAATGATTTTCCGAATAATAAATAATAATAATAAATTCTACAAAAGACTAAACTGAAAACTAAAATAAAATTTCTTTCACATACCTTTCAAATTAGGAAACTAAGACTTCTACCTTTAGTACAATTCTATCTATCTAGATCCTCCTTTAATAATTAACTTTAATCTTCGCAAGTTCCACTTTATTGTTTGTCAATTTCAGATAATCCTAAAACACTGACAAATAAAATGTCGATCAGTATAAATAAATATACTTGTATGTGGTGACAACCAAAACACTGCACATAAGTTCTAACAACCTAATCACATCAAATAGTTGTTAACAATGCAAAATTACATTTTTAGTGTAACTTATCAACTGCTTGTACACATACTCTGGGATACCCTCTCTTAGGGTTTAGTCCTTGCAAGGGACTTAAGGCCATCTTCTCCATCGTAAGCTTGGTGCCTGGGGTCACCTCTCTGGGTGCCCAGTGGTCTTCCCTCTGGGGCTTGACCACTTCAGACCTTCCCTCCAGGGCTTGGTCTCTTATCTTACACCTAGAGGGGTATGTAGGTTCGAGCGAGTCACACATATATAAATTGTGATAATCTTATTCACTTTGAAGATTACAGTATTGAAACATCCAAGCAGTTTAATTTCATTGCAATCAATAAATCATCGAGAAAATGTCAGGAAACTAAAGTGTGTACTCATAAATAATCACATACTGATTTGGAGATTTCACAAGAAATAAACACAGTCCAATCAATCTGGCAATCCAATCCAAGCAAGCAAGTCAACCGCACAAAAGCACAAAATCCTAAAAAGTATTTGCAACCTATTTACTACACACTTCATCAAGAATCTACTTTATTGACTTGGAATTACTTTCTAGAGTTTCTAATCCAAATTAGGGTTCCTTTAGATCTATTTACAACTTTCCTCTTTTATGTCCACAAAACCCTAAAACAGTAGTTCTCGGTTCAAAACCCTAATTACTCACTTATTCACATTAAAACCTTCTTTTCATCAATTTGGCTTAGGATTATCTTAAATATCAATTTTATATAAGAAATCTCAAAATATATCTTATTAGATATAATTAACACCTAGATTAGGATTTCTAAGCCCATTAATGCATATCAACACATAAAAATTCTAAATTAAGCCAATTACACACCAAGATCATCCTTATACATCTAAATCTTCTTTTTATTAACAACAGGTTAATATTGAATTAGATTATCCAAAGAATATCATTAAATTCAATATTCATCACATCTTAGGATTTTTTGTAAATTAAATCATTAGGGTGACAACTTTACATATTTTTTTATATTTAAAGTATAATCAGGATAACATTATTTTTTTATTGAACTCCTTGAGTTCTCCTAATCAAAATTCATATATTACTTGCTATAATCGGAGTTACAGATAATTAATTAGGATTATTCTTAAATTGGTACCTTTGAACGAATAAGAACACGCCACGTCAGCCTTCAGCTCCTTTCAAAAGCCCCAGTGACTCCTGGCTCACGGATCCGATTTCCGACCCGCCTACCAGGCACCCGGGTCCGCTCCTTCCCCTCCTCGTCTCCTTCCACGGTCTTCCGCCCGTAGGTGCTCCCGCTGCGCTGCCTGATGGCTCCCGCGAGCACAGCCCGCCCAAGACCTTCCCTCCACCTCAGCCACCGTCCGCATCCCCTGCCAACCTTCCAGTGATCCCTATCATAAGGAGATGAAACTAGACGGCCAAGCCTTGTGCTTTGTAGGGCCGCATCCCCTGTTCCTCCGCAGGAGCAGAGCATCAGCGTCGGGCACGGCTCCGGCGGCTGCGGCTTGCTATGGTACTCGGAAACGCCCTGACGAGTTCACCACCACTCCTCGACGATACTCTCAACCCCGGGAGACACCAGGAGGCGATCATGGCATGAGGTTCAAGAGACTAGTGCCACGGTTAGAATTGGGGGCGAGAAAGGGGAACCTGCTGTTGTTGGGGAGGAGCAATGTCTCGCGGAGAGGGAGGTTGACAACCTCTTGGTTGGTTTCGGTTCTACGAAGAGGGTGGGTCTTATATAGACGTGATCCTTCATTCAATCCTCAATAGGATGAAACTCCAACTCTGGTGGCCCTTTGGGAACCTCTAGTCCCTGTGCTAAAACTGCGGAACCAAAGGTCATCCTGGTCCGATTCGAACTCCCAAATCCAATAGCAAAACATCCAGAACTCCTCGTGGATTAGAGACTAAGATATGCGAAGAATCAGATCGGGGTTACGGATCACAATTCCTAATCTTACACTAAGTGCAGCCATCATTGGATCAAGATCCAATGAAAATCGAGCCGCGTATTAGAACATAAATAAGTGATGAATTGTGATATTTAATGTTATCCTTTATACTTTAGGAAACTTACAAAATTCATATCTCCCAAAACGTTTATCCTTTTAATCCCAAATTTTAGAATAAAGTCCATAATGACTTAAACTATTTGTGTACCAAGTTTGAGACTCAAAATCGAAAGTATGAGAGACTTTTCTTCATATGTATGCTATCTATTAATAAGACATATTTTATACATATTTTCTCTCTCTTATCTTTCTATATCATTTATTTGGATTTCTTTTACTATTAGAAACCATGTGGACTCAAAATTTTATTATCCATGATAATTCCATTACCCTTATTTTCACGTATTTCTTATCTTTTCCTCATTATCTTAAATTTCCTTCTTAATAATGCATTATTTGATTTCTTCTTTTTCTTTTAATCATATTGGACTCATTAATATATTATGATCCACAAAATATGATCCACGAAATCACATGCAAAAGGAAATATTGCAAAGGGAATCCATTCAATACATATAATTCATACAATTCTCATAATCATACATTTATTGGGGGAAATTGCATTTCCAACCATTTGAACCCAAAAATTGGGGTTGTAACAGAAACTGAGAGTGAAATACGAGACTAGAAGAAGAATTGTAGGAAGAGAGGTCCTTTGAGTGTGGCCGAGTCTCATGGAGATGTTTGTGGATTCGTAGAGGGATCCTAGCCCCCACTTTTATAGCCTTGGGATCCCAAGGTTGGGCATTGTCGGTTTTGTGAATTAGCAAACCCTAAATAACCTTCCAAAGGTGACGAATCCTAGAATGGATTGACCCAAAACTGATCTCATTGCAAGGATTTAAGGATCTCACGTGGTCTGAGGAGTGAGGTATGTGTGAAAGAAGGAACCTACTCTACAGTCCCTGGTTTCCTTTTCTTTCACAAGGAAGATGAAAACACAATCATCGTCAGATCCGATAACAACGTCTATCAAACCATGCACGAAAATAAAAAGGTCTGGATATAGTTCTAGTATGAAGAAGATATGGGGCATTTAATACATATACATTATTCCATTTACTTTAGGAATTCTAATAAATTCCATCTCTCTCTCCCCTTTTATCTTTTTAATCCCAAATTTTAAAGGGAAGTTTCTAGCACATATATCTATGTGTGGGTGAGATTTGGGATCAAAACACAAAAAATAAAAGATACTTTTCTTAGTCTCCCAGTCTCCCCTTAACATAGTATATTTTAGGCATCAAATTAATTCTTTCCTCTTCTAACTTGGCATGATTTCTTATTTTGATTATTTTTCTCATTATCAACAATATGAAACCAAAACCAAACCATTAAATGCCTTCAATATCACTTTTCTAGAAAACTCCACATAATTCTATGTGTGGAAAATCAATTATCCATCACTTTTTGGTAATTAGTTTATAATGGGATTTTCTCTCTTTATTTTCCCGTATCTTTTATTGAAAACAATAGAAACCACGAAAACCATTGCAAAGGGGAGTTTGCAAATTAAATTGACACTTTTAAAATAAGGCACACCAAGTTTTCTAATATATCCTTATCAATTAAATATTTACATTTCAATTATGTAAATACATGTGAAAAAACATGTTGTAACACCCTTTCCCTCTTATAGAAATTTTGTCCTCAAAATTCAACTAATCATACAAAATATTTAGGATGGGACTTTTCCATGTCCATTTTTAGTTCCCATGTGACTTCATCCTCACCATGGTACTTCCAAAGAACCTTTACCATCTCTATCTTTTTATTCTTGAGCTTTTTCACCTTGGAGTCTATTATCCTCATAGGGGACTCAGGGTATGTTAACCCTCCTTGGAGTTCTATAGGTTTGATGTTCAACACCTTGATATAATCCTTCACATAGCGCTTCATATTGGTCTCATGGAACACATAATCCAATCAGACTACCTCTCTTCCTTGAATATTAAAAGTAACTAATGGAATCCATTTGGTAATTACATCTCCATTTATGATTTCAATTCCACTTGACAACTACCATTGGATCTAACATTCACCCCTCCTTGAAGGGATTTTTGTCCCCAAAAGTCAAGCCAAATTAGATTAAGGTGAAATGACAACTTCTCATTAATTCCAAAACTTAGGGTTACAAATCCTTCTCAGATATCTTTTCGTAGATTATTCTCAAAAACTTTTTATTCATCTATGAAAGTCCCATCCTACTAAGGTTTATATTCTATTCCACTTATAGTATGATTTATCTCTCAGTAATTACTTTGTGATTCCAACTCCACTTTGTAATTATATTTTCACCTCTTTTTTTAGTGTAGCATGTGTCTGTCTAACATCTCACACTCATAACAAGATGAAATAAGCATTTGGATGCAGTCCAAATACAAAACTAATCCCATACGAAGTGTAGAGATGGCGAATTCACCCTTTATCTTTTAATTTTGAGTTTAGGTTGAATCATTCTCAACATGACTCTAAACCATACATACCGTCTAATTCCCAATTCTCTTATATCTCATGAAGTCAAAAGCCTTTTCACTCTTAAGTTTGTGCACAACCCATCTTAAGATTTCATAATTACATGTCTTCTTGTATCTTTTACATTTACATCTCATGTGTCATTAGCCTTAGTCACTTCCTCAAGGTCTCTAGGGGTACAAGTACTTTTATAGTGATGTCATCCTTATGCATCTGGGGAGTGCCTCTCAATTCACCCCTTGAGCCACCTAAAGGTGGCCAATATCCTAACCCATGGGCCTCAGGCAAACCTACCTGTTACCTCCCAACCCTACGGTCTTACGCATCCATGTCACAATCACGTCCAAATCTCATTGGTCTTATGTACCTAAAATTCTCCCCACATGACCTCAGGATTGACTTAGGGCCCTAGCCTTCCAAAGGGCTTTACTGAGCTATCATAACTTTATTCTATTTCATTACACATTTGACTTGAGGTTTCTCTAATAATATTCAAGCACATTATATCCTTTAATTTCGTTCACCCAAATTTCCTTCATCTCTTAGGGCACACATAATTTTCTTTCCCTTCATTGGGCTCATGGCGACCTTTCGATATGGCCTGGTCCCATTCTATCAGTCAGTTCCATAGGGTGACTTTTCTTCATGCCCCTTAGAGATGGCATACATGGGTACAAAGAATCATACTCAATATATGTGCTTTTGTGCTTCATGCACTTAATCTCTCAAGTTTTAAGTGACATTTAATGTTACCTCAATTCTTAAACTAATTTGTAGATTCACCCTTTTAGGGGAGGTCCTATCCTAGGACAAGATAAAACTAAGACTTGGCATTACCAAGGATCACAAAAGCATACTTGAGCCAAAATTTATATCATTACAAGAGAACATGTCCTTAAGGCCTATTTCCCATTATATCATCGATGCATTTTCTACTGAGAGTTATATCATTATACCATGCGATTTATCATTCAAGAATTGGACCATCTCAGAAAGTTAGATGCATAAGACCACTAGATCACGTTTCATATTTTTAGAACTATATCATTCAATAAACCATATGTTTTCTGATACAAGGTGTACTACAAACATTTTAGGTATGAGCACCTTCTATGAGTCAATTTGCATCAGCTTGAGATTCATTATTATCAGTGGTGAAGACTCGAGCCTCTTAGTGTTCTTCAACAATTGGGACTTCCCCTTGTGGTGCTGCCACCATTGGCTAAGATGCTTTTGGGCTGGGACCTCATGGGCCAGGGAGAGTACAGTCATATGGATATGTCCTTCTTGCCGATAGAGATAGCATACCTTATTCTCATGGTGGCATTCGTTGATGTGCCTCTTTCCACATGTGTGGAAGAAGGGTTTGGGATTCTTGCGATAGGGTTTTCCTTTTCCACCATTCATTCCCTTACCATGATTACAAACTTGCCTCTTTCCAATATCATTCCTTGGGACAGAAGCACCTTCCGTAAAACTTAGATATCTGTTAGGCGGGTTTTAAGCTGGCATAAGGGTTTTCTCTATGTCTAGGGAAAATTCGAGGGTGTTGGTGAAGTTTGGAGGTCTGCTAGCCATCACATGGGGCCTTATCTAGGGGTGCAGGCATTCCACACAATGTTCCACTCATCATTTTTTGGTTAGCACATAGTCAAAGTTCTCCAGGAGGCGGAGCTTTCAAGCGTGATCGTCCACTATAATGCTACCTTGATACTGGAGCATAATCTATTTTTCTATCTCATTCTTGGCATAACTAGAAATGAACTTTGTGGAGAAGATGGTATGAAAGTTTGTCCAAGCCATTAGTTGTGTGATCAGGTCTCATTTGGTGAAGCAGTTCTCCCACCAAAGATGTGTTTCTCCTTCAAGAAGGTTAGTAGCAAAGAGGAACTTCTTGTTGGGTTGCACCTCCAGAATGTAGAAGCCATTCTCCACCGCTTGAAGCTAGGCATCTGCCTTGTCAACTACTTTAGTCTTGTTTTCACCCTAAAACTTCTCTTGCTGAAGTCGAGGATGGTGGCTTCAAGATGAGGGTGGACACATAGGGGTTCACCATCCTCGTCTCTAGTGACATCCTTGAGTGATAAGGCACTAATGGCCTCAACATGTTTCTTCTGTTTCTCCAGTCGAAGTGCATCATGGGTGTGAACTACCACTTTCCCATATATAGGTCCAGAGTTGACAACATGGCTAGGGTCATCCTTAGTCTCATCTTCCAACATAGGCTCTCTCCTAGGGTCATAAATGTATTCAAGGTTCAAAATGTTGTAGGGGGTAACTTTTGGCTAAAAACCTTCCTCCATGGTGGCTTCCTTTGGCCTTTTCTACTTGTTAGAAGTCTCATACTCCCCCATCCTTCTTCTCTTCTCTGAGGACATCCTCTTCTGGTAAGAGAGCCTTCCCTCAAGGTTGTATGGGGTGTGTCATCAAGGATGGTGATAAGGTTGGTATGGACCATGTTGTTTCACATTGATAACTCTATTAACCCCCAGTTTAATATTTAGGGCATCATAAAATTATGTCCACATACATCTTGTTTACATGAACTTTATTATTTCGTGGAGGATATGTTAGTCTGTACTATCCATAAACACTCAGAAGGGTAGAGGAATCAATTATCAAGTCCTTAGGGTTTTGGTGAGTAAAGAAAGGGGGTAGAGAAGATATGAAATTATATGATAAGAAATCATAGAGGTATTTATTTCAAGTAAAATCCTTCAAATTTGGCCAGGCATGATGCATGGGCCCGGGAGTCCTCGTAATCCAACTATCGATGTGGATGAAAGTTTTACCATCCCCTTCGATCACAATCTCTTCTAGACACCATCATCTTTAGACAATACAATTATTAAAGGTTAAATGGTAAACTGGACTCTGATATCAAATGTCATGACCCCCTCCCCTATTATCCTCAATTAAGGTGGACAGAGAGGGCAAGGGCCATTATCATGTTTATAGGATCAAGGTTTAGCAATTAACCAAAAAAAATATAAATTTCATTGCATAGGAAAGAGTTTGATAGAATATGAAAGATAAAATCTCCACTAAGGAGTTACATTGAAAGGGAAATTTTTTGTTTGTAACTTGAAATAAAAACCACCTAACTAGATTCTCCGTGGTAAGTTTAAGTATCTTTCCTTTTGGTTCCTTCTTCTCAGGATGTCCATTTTGCAAGATAATAATAGTTTTACCTAAGACACCGTGAAAAAAAATAATAGTTAGTATTTAGAGATATACTGGTATGTGGGGAAAACAAAATATTCACATGTAGGTGTAACAATATAATTGGCCATGGCAACAATTATGATTATACAATTGAACAACATTTTCTTGTGTTAACCTCACCACCCTTATCCTCTTTTCTCAATGGTGTGCCCTCTCTATAGGGGAGCCTCTTTATGGGGAATCCTCTTTAAGGTTTGGTCCCTACATTGGACATTTCATAAACATACATAGGCTTTCCTTTTGTAAGCCTGATCATAGTCTTTCCCATGATGAATTTATTCATAATTATACATAGGCTTTCTTGTATAAGCCTGATCATGAGTCATTCCCATAATGACTTTATTTACCCCATGCTCTTTATCTCACCAGAGATCGATACAAGGTTTGAGCAGGTTACAATTATATAAGATGATATCGATAGTGACTTTATCAATTGCAGAAAATAAATAAGCATGGAAGAATTTTAATTACAATCCAATCAAAGAAAATATGAGAAACCATAGAAGTCGGTTAAGACGAGTAGTCATAGACGTAACCACATACCTTTTATAGAAGTAACTTAAATCCAAAGTAAACAAGTGAAGTTGGTATCAAGCAAGCAATCACCATGAAATTAACACATGGCACTCAAGTATTACTATCTTATTCATAAGTTCACATTAAGACTGACTTGGATTCCAAGTTAGGATTTTGGGGTCAACTTCAGGTTTAAATAGGATTCTGGCTTTCCAAATCCTAATTATCACTTTTAATGCCTTTTTAATTCATAAACCCTAATCTTGATGTTATATGCATGATTGATCTCAAATTAAGTCAAATATGTCATTTTTATCCAAAAAGACCAAACTTTATCCATTGAAGTTATTTAAGCATGTTATGATCATTAAACTTAAGAAATTAAGATTTGCATGCTTTTTAATACACAACGTTAGTAACTATAGGCACTTTTATAGTTCGAAGCAGATATAGGTCTTGAAACTTTTTTTTAATTGAAATCCTTATATTTTTGTGTTCAATTTTCATATATAAAATGACATCATTAGATGTCCCTATAATTTTCTATAGTTTTCACAAGATTAATTATATCTGGACAATCATAGGTCACCATCTCAGTGACGAGTTGGGCCGACCCAATAAACTCACGTCAACTAGGCTTGGCACACTTACTTGGGTGCCTACTAGGTACGTAGAAAAGAGGGGAAAATGACTGAAAAGCCCTTACCTGCAAATAAGAGCGGTTAGGGGTAGGAGAGTCTTTTAGCCGACTAGCATCTTTCTCCTCTCTCCCTCTCACGAGTAGCTTGGAAAGTCAACAGTGGAGGTTGACTCTGAGATCTCAGCTCATTGAACGATGGGTGAGGGAACCAACACCTTCATCTGTCCTTGCCTAACTCACCGAGGGTCTCAATTTCCCTAATGGTGAATGAAGTTGTGAGGGCAACAAGGTAGTATCTCTGGTGAGGTTACAGAGGAACCAGAGAGTGAATGACAATACTATAAGAAGATTAGAGATAGAGAGAGGTCCTTTGAGTGTGGCAGAGTCTTGTAGAGATGTTTGTGGGTTCGGAGAGGGATCCTAGCCCCCCTATAGCCTTGGGCTCCCAGGGTTGGGCATTGTCAGTTCTATGAATTATGCAAACCCTAAATAGCCTTCCATAGGTGAAGAATACTAGGATGCATTGACTCAATATTGTTTCCCAATCTCATTGTGAGGATTTCAAGGATCTTGCATGGTCTGAGGAGAGAGGTAGGTGTGAAAGAAGGAACCAACTATAATATGCCTGGTTTCCTAATCTTTTATGAGGAATATGACGACACGATCATCATCGTATTGGAGATCAATGGCTGTCAAGCCACGCATGACAATAAAAAGGTCAGAATATATCTCTAGTATGAAAAGGATACATGACATTTAATACATATATCCATTATTCCATTCACTTTAGGAATTCTAATAAATTCCATATATCTCTCTCCTTTAATCTTTATAATCCTAAAATTTAAAGGGAAGTTTCTATCACATATATATAGGTGTGGGAGAGATTTGGGATCAAAACAAAAAAATGAAAGATACTTTTCTTTGTCTCCAAGTCTCACCTTAAGATAGTAACACCTTTGCTATGATACCACATTTGTCAGCCTCGTCCCATTGATCAGACCCAAAACTAATCATTAGGACCAATAATCAAACAAAGACCAACCTAAAACTAGAAACCAACAAAAACTAGTTCAAAAATTTTGAATAGAATATCAGAGTATGCCATATACAACTCATTGTAGAGAGGACAAGATAGTGAAGTAAACATGCATGTCTTTGTTAATATCGAAATCAAGGTTACAAGAGGTTGCATATCTCTAGAGATACATGTATACAGAACAAAGCGGTCTACAATTCACAATTGTAAGGAGATACTAATTGGAAACATATAATCATATACATCCACAACCACCCACCCATCATTCAAGAAAGCAAGATTACATGAAAACTCTACACATTACCATGTTATTTCTTGTTATAACTTGAGCTCCTCATCCTTTCTATTTTTCTAGCATACCCAAGAACATTGTAGAAGAACCACGTGAGACTCTAAAAGATTCCCTAAGGATGGATTACTCCCACCAAGATATAAACATACATGTATGCTATAAGGGATGAATTACATATAATAGAGAGAAAATGATATCTTATTTCAATGTTCAATTATCCATGTCATCTCTTAACTCAAATCATTACATATTTACTACAAGAATAAAAGAAATTTCATATACCATGACATAGTTCTTAGAGTACAAACATCTTAAATTCAATTAAGATAACATTACTTATAGTGTTTCCAAATGATCCCTGCATTTATAAGTAATTCATAATGCCACATAAACTTGTAGATAACTAGAGAACAATAACAATACCATATGTTATTTGCTAATGAAATCCTAAATAGAATACAAGATGTCTAATTTACATATTTTTGTAAGCCCTTGGTAGTTTGAGGCATACCACTCAAATGACTAGGTGACCACTGTGAAGTCTCAATTAGCCCCATATAAGTTCTTAGGATGATCAGAATATTAAGGATCTCTTCCCCTCAATCTGTACAAGTAACAAATTGTAGCGACACAACGTCTCAACTACCAGTAGGGGCAATGTGACCATCCCACTAAAAACCTAGTTTGTCCTGGGTGAATAGGCCACAACACCAAAAACTAGGGTATACAACCCTCAAATATGAGTAACGACCACAACCTCTCTTAATCACATAAAACCAAGACACAACCACAATTGTTCTCAAATACTTTGAAGTTAGGATGACAAAGAAAATTCTTCCCGCACCTACACGCCAAAAGTATATGATTTTGGGCTCCTCCTCACAATATGAGATCTCTACAAGGAAACTTGTTTCACTATCCAGTGAGTCCTGATACTGAGATAGATTTACGATCACATGGAACTACATGATCAAGATTACACTTGATTAAATTATCTAATTACTCCTTTTTCAATTTCATCAACTAAGTTACATACAAGACAGACATATGTGGTTATAGAAATTAATAAATTCTAATAGTTTTAGAAGTATAAAACACATTTGAATATATTAACTATTCAACTCAGAGTTCATGTACCATTTTACGGCTATAGAAAGGCCTCAACACATTAAATAGAGGCCCAACTAGGCCCAACTTATAAACCTAGGCCACAAAAAGGCCCAAATCATCAAGTCAAGTCACATAAGCCTAAACAAGGCATCACCATGGAATATTTATTCTTTCGCTCATTGGGAAATACAACATCAGATATGTAGTGAAAACAAACAATTTACTGACATATTTCCCATTAACCAACAGATCGTGTCAATAACTATGCAATGGGAAGGATGGTTTCACGAAGATATACCTAGTCTTGGAGCAAGTCTAGCGACAATCATCATTGATGTAGATGCACAATCTATCTTGAACGATGTCTGTGAAGCTCCTGGTCACACTGGGACTCGTCTGACTGCTCCTCCATGGATAATAGACTCGAACAACTATTGCAGCGACTCCTCTAATATTACCATGGATTGCGAGTTGACGTCGCCCTCCTAGCAGCAACCAAATGACTCCTACCTCTAGATTAGTCCACATGGACCAACTATTATTCCTATCATCCTGCTAGAATGAATAGGAAGGAGTTGACCCTCCTGTTGGTGTTCTAGTCACGAACCTGTTCTCCTACAACAATGATCCTTAGTTGTTTCTCTCCCTTGGCTATCCCTCCCTAGTCGGGAAGGACTTGACTGGGCTCTTGTGGTTACCACAACCAGAGAGGACAACAATTTTTAGAGCAATGCATTCTCAATTGTCTATGTTGTTCTCTAGGAAGCCCCCAGTACCCCTCTATTTATAGTAGAGGACAGGGCTAGGGTTTCCAGTCTGTGTGAGAGTGGAAAGGACCAGAAGTTCTCAAATTTTTGCAACAATTCTAGAAGTTTCACAACCTTTGATAGATGAGATGGTCGTATCGACCATATAGACGATCATCTAGGATGTCAGATGGTCATCTCGTTGAGCGAGATAGTCATTTTGCACTTTCTAATTTTACACAAATTGGTAATTCAATTCCCATCAATATTGGACATTGATTTTCTTGCACTACAAGTAATGTACAAGAGAAACAAATAGGAAAATGTCTATAACCTTCCCTCGACCGAACTGGACCATCTTGCCCATGCAAGACGGATGTCTCGGTCACCCAGACGATCGTCTGGTGACCCAAGTCGAGCCATCTGGTTGGGTCGGTTCACTTGTTAGCCAATTTCATCTCAAGACAACCCTGACCTCCAGACACCCGTCTCAACATTTTAGACGGCCATTTGACACTCTCTAGATGCCCATCTCAACCCTTGAGATGGCCATTTGGCAGTCTCCAGACACCCATCTCAACCCTTGAGATGGCCGTTTGGTAGTGCTGTCAGGCTGTTTGTTGCGTGAATCAAATACCTAAACACTTTAGTACTTAATTCAATTGTCATTCAAGATCTGAACTCTTCTTCTAGGTGAGTTCCTATGTGTGTGACCCTATAGGTCCCATATCAATTTGGCAGTGAATGTCCATAACTATCTTATGACATCAGAAGCAATGAGCAATGCCTAGTTGCACATGAGTGCTACCCAAGTGAATGGAAAGTTGGGGAGCAACTTCAACCTACAATCTGTGGATGGTGTTATAGTGTTTGTATAGTTCCTTTGTCACTGATATACAAATTGAACTAGAGGCATGGAGTAGTCATCATCATTATCATCCAATATTGTTTCTTGAACCAGAGCAGACTGCATGAGATATATTTAAGCTCAATATCATATATTGACTCACATGCATATGGCCTTACTTTTCTCAGTCTCCCTAATCAAGAGGCCTTAGATATCATACTCTTCTAGGAGGGGCAAATCCCTTCTCTATCACTCACAGTCAATCCCCATGTGTCAAAGTCACCTAATAATCACCTTTATAACAACCTATGTCTTAGGACCGCGTTTGATGATGTCGAAGTGTATACAACAACATGCGATGAGTGTAGTGGTTTCACATCTAACAACAACAAACACCACCATCACTATGAGAGATGACTATGAATTCCATTATGATGGCTTCCATGTGTCAATCTCATGATGTGTCTATCTGATACACTTTTCCCTAACATGTATATCTGTGCTTGGTTTGATATCACCATATCATGATTAATGAAACTCTATCATCAACCAACTCACACTCTAATCTTATGTGTTATTGTTGTCTATCTACCTTCCACAATAACAACCGATCAGGGACATAGTGAGAATATATATACTCTTAACATCCTTATGATCTCATTGTTTAGGTCCTCAACCTAAAGACATATGTCATCGATTAATATCATTCTCCAGACATTTATTATGTAATTCATTATCTCATAACTGAATAAACAAAATAAATTGGAAGCTTGCCTTTATTATTAATCAAATCATTTACATGTTATGCCATTGCAATCATCATATGATTGTCTCTCTAGGCTTACATGGAAATCGACTCTCACTTGCACTTAGAGCCAATCACCCACGGATCTCATCCCAAGTGACCTAACATGATCATCATACTTCTACTATGAAAATGTTTTGGTAGCAGGTTTAGCAACATTTGCTTTAAGTCTGTATTTTGCAATTTTCAAATCTCTTTGTAGTATGACTACTCGTATGAGATGGAAATGTTGTAGTATGATATCTAAGATTCCATCCTAACTAGCAGTTCCTTTGTTGTCATTAGTATTTTTACTATGTCATCAATGATTGGAACCTCACACAAGTTCACCAATATGAACTTTTTGATCCATACAACATCCTCTGATGTTCTTATAACATATAGATACTAGAATTCTTTTATAGATTTGAACAACTATTATTAGCTCAAAAATCTTCCTAGCTTACAGTTCGTTTAATGTCAAACACAAATTGTAGATTGTGATCCTTTATTTTCCAGTTTAGAAGCTTGCATCAGTTCAACCCTTTACACCCAACTCTTCCTTATTTACCATAACCAAGGAACCAATCCTTTAAGTGCTTCACAAGAACCTAGGGATGTTATTTATGGTAGTATAATGACTCTCAATGGTATCTGACATATACCCTCTTGTCATGTCCAATACATACGAGATTTCTTGGCAGGTATATATGTGTCTTCTCATCATGTCAAATACATATGAGATGACTGGATATCCTCTCATCATGTCCAATATATGTGAGATTACTAGATATCTTCTCATATTGTCCAATACATATGAGATTACTGGATATCCTCTCATCATGTCCAATATATACGAGATAATAGGATAAGTACATAACATTGCATTCAAGATAGATCCATTTGCAAATGCATATGGCATCTATCCATATGTTCCTATTATTCATAAGAATTGGGACACTAGGCTCCTGAGAGACTAACTCCATGGAACATGGACATGGTTTCTCTCATTGAGTCTTACATGTTGAACCCTTCAACATCATGCCAACGTATGTGCTCTTTCTTAGGTCAAAAAGCTTTCTAGATCTATCTTTATAGATCTCAATTCCTATCTCATAGAATGCTTCACCTAAACCCTATAGAGAAGGTACTTTCCTTGCCAGGTTTTATCATTTGCAGGATAAGGACGTTATTTCCCATCATTATGTAGAATATACAAATATGCTCCCACTAAATCATTTGTAATCACAGATCCCATCTTCATTTTGTCTCAAGCCAAACCCTTTGACTCTCTTGTCATATAGAAGATTCCAGCTCTGAGATGCTTGCTTCAATCCACATATTGACTTTTGTAGCTTATAGACTTTATTTACATTATTAAAATTAATAAACCATTAGGAAGTAACATACACATCCTCTTAATTATTCCAATTAAGGAATGTAGTTTTAACATCCATATGCCAATTCTCACAATTATACTAAGCCGCAACAACAAGCATGATCCATATGGATTTAACCATGGTAACTGGTGAAAAGACTTCATCATGTTTAACACCTTGAACTTGTTTGAAACTCTCTACATCCAATTTACCTTTCCATGTTGGTATTCTTATGAAACCCAAATGCACCCTATGTGTCTTACCCCTTTAGGTGGATCCAGCAAGGTCATATCTTGTTGGTGTACACAGAGTCCATCTTTGATCCAATGGCCTGAAGCCATTTCTCAAATTCTGGTCCCTCAATAGTTTCTAGGTAAGTTGTTGACTCATCTCTATGATCAACTTACCACCTTCTTGAGTTATAAGATATCATAATCTTTTGAACTCAAGGCGTGTTCTACTAGAACTATGAGTACTATGTGTTATATAAGGAACTTGAGATTCCACAACAACTTGTGATTCTCCTTATTCTTATTGTACCTCTTTGACTCTATGTTTTCTTGTTTGTCTTGAACATTTTGAGTTCTACTTTTACTCCCACTGATTCCTTTGGAACTAATTTCCATTTAGGAATTCAACCATCCTAGCAACAAACACTTTCTTGTCAGGCTAGAATATTAGTATTCAATAAGATAACTTTCATGTGATTTGTGGATAAATACCTTTAGGAAACAATTTTCTTATATAGATTTTCATCCCTAATCACTATAAAGGACACATTAGGACACCTCCCATGCCATATCTCATATGGTGTCTTTCGAACGAATTTTAGACGGTACATTGTTTAGTGTTTAAGCATGTGCCCAAAACAAATTTGGAAGATGAGCTAGATTTTTATTGATAATCACACCATGACTTAACAAGGTGTGATTCCTTCTTTCTAATACACTATGATGATACATTATCATTGTGTTTTAGTTGGATTTCATCATGATACACTATCCTGAACTCCCAAGAGGTCCTCAAACTCTTGGTTTACGTATTTCAAAATCAATCATATTGAGACATCTTAATACTTTTACCAAGATAGTTACATACTTCATTTATGATCTCCTTGAACACATTAAGAGATCCTTACTTGTATTTCATTAAATACAAATTTCAATATCTACTGATCATATCAATAAATATAATGAGGCACTTGTGACTACTTTTAGCATTCATTCTAAAAGGTCTATGTACATCAATATGTACTAGTCCTAATGGAATAGTCGATCTCCCACTACATCTAGTGAAGATGCTCTTGTCATATTGTATAACGAATAAGACTTGCATGTCTCTGTTGGTTCAATAACCAAAAGAGTTTAAATAACCATCATATGAAATCTAGAGATGCATTTATAACTACCTTTATCTTTCATTCTAAAAGGTCTATGTACATCAATATGTACTAGTCCTAATGGAATAGTCGATCTCCCACTACATCTAGTGAATATGCTCTTGTCATATTATACAATGAATAAGACTTGCATGTCTCTATTGGTTTAATGACCAAAAGAGTCTAGATAACCATCATATGGATTCTAGAGATGCATTTATCATTTATGTGTTCTAGATGACAATGGTATATGTATTCATTGTTTGAATTATCAAGTCATTCAATATATGTGTCCTACACATTTGTCTCCACAACTATCAAGTATAGTTTGTGAGACATAGGGCATTGCCATAAAAGAACATATATTTAAAAATGAAACATAATGTTCTTGTCACATAAGACATATGATGTTTTCATCAACGGTCGATACATAATAACAGTTCACTAATTCTATTATGTACCCATGAATGACATCTCCCAACTGTAAAGGCAGCAACCCTTGCTCCACATAGTTCTAGCTTACTTCTTCTTAGGTCCTGAAGTGGATATCTCTATCTCTATCTCTATCTTCTTCCTAAGATCCTCTATGAAGAGGATAATTCCTTTCCATTATCTAGACAAGTGACAATGGTGGCACTTCCTTTTCTTTACCCTTTAAGTGAAAAGGACAAATTCCTTTTAAACTTACCCTTCTCCATAATTTGAGTGTAGAAGACTTGGACTTAAACTTAGCCTTAAAACACTTCTTAGCCTTTCCTTTGCCCTCAGACTCACTTCTGCTGGTCATCATCATAGATTTTTACTTCTTATTTTCTTTGGCATCAACATGCCAAGCATTTGATAAGCTGCCTATATGATTCATGCAACACTTGCATAATCATATTCATGGTTAACTCTTGACCTAAGAGAAATCACAATAATTCCACATGTCCAATCATATTGATCACATGGGGTTAAACTAAACTTTCCTTTGTTAGCTTGCACTCAACTAGTGCATTGGAGACATTATACCTTCTTTGCTTTACATGATTCTTAAGATGTGTTACCATCTCGAGAATGTCCATGTTTTCCTATTTTTCATGCAAATCATAGTTCATACAACAGAGAATTAGGTATTCAAATGTCTATGGTATCATTGGCATGCTTTCAACAAGCATCCATTTAGCCTTAGGTGCCTTAGTTGCAGGTTCCTCTGGTATTGGTCTATCAAGGACATAGAGATTTTTCTCATTGATGAGAACATTTCTCAAAATTCCTTAACCATTTGTGGAACTTTATCCCATTTTGTCCTTCTTAAGGACTAATCACAATTTGAACATGTTTGTGTTTGACATTTGATTCTACAAAGAAATATTGGAACCTTTTCAAAACATTTTGATTTGGTTTGATTTGATAATTTTGATGATATTAATTAGGTATTTAATTAATTATATCTACCACTATTTTGGTCAAATTGATAACCATCAATATCAATTTAGAATATTGTAGCATACAATAATCTAGTGGACCAAGATCCTAATTCATCAAATCATGAGCCACCTAGGGTTGTCACCCACAACTTGATTCTATTAGGTAGGTAATTTTTGCCAATTGAATCATATGCAACTCTTGGATAGATGATATGTGCAACTCCTTGACATGATCATCTACATGTCTCTAGGTGCTTAATCCAATTAAGTTCACCTAGTTAAGCCTAACCCAAAAGCCAACATGGTAAATATGCATTCTTCTAGGGCAGACCCACATATCTACCATCACACTTCCATGAGATAGACGACCCACCATGCTAGGGTGTGCCCATGCTAGGTCGATCAAGCTTTTCATGTGTGCTACTTATGGAAAGTATCCAAGACTTAATATTTTAATTGAGAGAGTTTGTATGTATAAATACATATACTTTATCCAATCACCACATATATAGTATGTATCATATACATGATATATTGACGAAAGAGAACATGCAATAAATAAAACACACAAGCGATGGTTATGGCCATACTAATGTAATTCATTAGAGCCACTAGGAATTACTACCACCTATGGTTCACATCATATGCAACCTATTGTTGGTGAAGATCTGTGCTCAAACCAATTGTAGTTGATCGATTCAAAACTTGAACCGATCGGCTCGCCTCTAGGTCGCTCAATTGGGCTATTTTGAAATGGTCATTTGGTTCTCAGGTCCAAGCAATGTCTTGACACCTCCAACTGGTCAATTGGGCCACTAATCGATTGATTCATCCTCCTATCGCCTGGCCTCTTCGGTCCTCTAGTCGATCAGGTCATCTCATGAGCCACTCATTTTGCCTTTCTTCATATGATCATCTGATGCCGAAACATAAATTAAAATTATCCTATTTCTTATTACATTATATATGGGAAAACCTCGAGTTATATTTGAGGGGAAATAGGAAGAAGAGCATTAGTTTACATTTGGAAATGAGAGAGAGGCTCGCTACATAGAGAGATTAACAACAAGAATGAATAACCACAACCATGCACACATAGATATGGGGTTTTGGCCATAACCATGCTTCACATCCACCATCAAAACCTATTTTATGGCGACACATGTAAATTGCATATATATATATATATTCATTTGGGTTCTTTATGTGGTGATAAGACAAACGTGCACATCAACGAGTTTAAATATTAACGTTGCATGCAATAAATAAACACAATAAAATAAAAATGTGATCATATTAATCATCCCAAAACATAATTAATTGACGTGGATGTGAAACCACTGTTGGGAAATACATCATCAGATAGGCAGTGAAAACAAAAAAATTTCTGACATATTTCCCATTAACCAGTAGATCGTGTCAATAACTATGCAATGGGAAGTATGATTTCCCAAAGATATATTTGGTCTTGGATCAAGTCCAGCGACAATGTTCGTCGATGTAGATGTGAAATCTATCTTGGACGGTGTCTGTGTAGCTCCTGGTCGCATTGGGACTCATCTGCCTACTCCTCCATGAATAGAAGACTCAGACAACTACTGTGACAACTCCTCTGATTCCGCAATGGATTGTGAGTTGATGTTGCCCTCCTAGTAGCATCCAAAGGACTCCTGCCACTAGAGTAGTTCACACAGACCAAATAGTGCTCCTATCATCCTTCTAGAATAGATAGGAAGGAGTTGTCCCTCCACTTGGTGTACTAGTCACCAATTAGTTCTCTCACAGCAATGTCTTTAGTCACTTGTCTCCCTTGGATATCCCTCCCTAGTTGGGTAGGACTTGCATGAGCTCTCGTGGTTACCACAACCAGATAGGAAAACAATTGTCAGAGCAGATAATTCTCAATTGTCTATGTTGTATTTTGGGAAGCCCCTAGTACCCCTCTAATTATAGTAGAGGCCAGGGCCAGGGTTCCTAGTCTGTGCGGGCATGGAAAGGACTGAAAGATCTCTAATTTTCACAACAATTCTGTAAGGTACGCAACCTACGATAGCTGAGATGGTCATCTCGACCATAGAGATGGTCGTATGGGATGTGAGACGGTCATCTCACTGAGCAAGACCATCATTTCCCACTTTCCAATTTAACACAAAATTGGTTATTCAATTCCCATCAACATTGGACATTGATTTCCTTGCACAACAAGTAATGTAGAAGTGAAAGAAATAGGAAAATGTCTAGAACCTCTCTTGACCAAACTGGACAATCTCCCCCATGAGAGACATATGTCTCGATCACCTAGACGGTCATCTGGTGACCCGAGTCTAGCCAGCTAGTTGTGTCAGATCACTTGTTAGCCAATTTCATCTCAAGACAGCCCTGACCTCCAGACGCCCGTCTCAACATTTGAGACAACCATTTGACACTCTCTAGACGCCCGTCTCAACCCTTGAGACACCCTTTGGATAGTCTCTAAATGCCCGTCTCAACCCTTGAGACGGTCATTTGGCAATGTTATTAGACTATTTGTTGTGTGAATCAAATACCTAAACACTTTAGTACTCAATGCAATTGTCATTCAAGAGCTGAACTCCTCTTCTAGGTGAGTTAATATGTGTGTGACCCTATAGGTCCCATATCACATTGGAAGTGAATGTCCACAATTAGCTTATGACATCACAAGCAATGAGTGATGCTTAGTCGCACATTAGTTCTACCCAAGTGAATGGAAAGTTGGGGAGAAACTTCAAACTACAATCTCTGTATTGTGTTGCAGTGTTTGTATAGTTCCTTTGTCACTGAAATCTAGATTAAACTAGAGGCATCGAGCAATCATCCTCATTATTATTCAATATTGTTTCTGAAACCAGAGCAGACTGCATGAGATATATGTAAGCTCAATATCATATATTGACTTACATGCATATGGACATACTTTTCTCAGTCTCATTAATTAAGAGACCTTGGATATCATACTCTTATAGGAGGGATAAATCCCATCTCTATCACTCACAGTCAGCCCCCATGTGTCAAAGTCACCTAATCATCAACTTTATAACAACCTATGTTTTAGGACCACATTTGATGATGTCAAAGTGTACCCAAGGACATGTGATGAGTGCAATGATTTTAGATCTAAGAACCACAAACACCACCATCACTATGAGAGCTTACTATGAATTCCATTATGATGGCTTCCATGTGTCAATATCATAGTGGGTCTTTCCAATACGTTGTTCCCTAACATGTATCTGTGTGCTTGGTTTGATATCACCATATCATGACTAATGAGGCTCTATCATCAACCAACTCACACTATGCTATTATGTGTTATTGTTGTCTATCTACCTTACACAATAACAACTGACCAGGGACATAATGAGAATGTATAAACTCTTAACATCCATATGATCGCATTGTTCAAGCCCTCAACCTGAAGATGTACGTCACTGAGTATTATCATTCTTTAGAGATTTATTATGTTATTCATTATCTCATAAATGAATATACAAAATAAATTGGAAGCTTCCCTTTATTATTAATCAAACAATTTACATGTTATGGCATTGCAATCATCATATGATTGACTCTCTAGGCATACATACCAACATCTCTACGATCCATTTCCAATTTGCATATAGGAACATAAAAATATAGGTTAGTGATTCATAATTAAAATATCTCATAATCATTTAAAATCAGGCATGATTATGCACTAACCATCATTATCCCAGTGCTAGGATTATCATGAGGAACTATTATATTTGATTATTTGTAAGAACATCTAATACCAGTAAAAAACATAACCTTTCACGTCTCTTTTAGGGTTTACTTGGTTATAGTCGAACACATATATCATCATTTAAGAGAAAATTTATTAAACCATCACATTACTTCTTATACCTTTAGAATTTTACCATCTTATTCATCATATTATATCTTAGTAAAACATTGATGGAGCTTAGGACTTACACCAAAAGATTTTCAGTCTTCCAATGGGAGTCCCAGAATTCTATCACCAAAAACCCTAGAGAGGATTGATGTCTTCCCTAGGTTTACCTAGAACTGGTGCTTAGATAACAACTCCAACCCCATAAGAGTATGGAAGCCTTATCATAGTACAGATTTAGGATCGAACCCAAAAGACAACGGTCTTGTTGCAAGCAACAAGATGGAAAACGTACAACACTTCACTTAGTTATTTTACTAATTGGCACTTATATCAAAAGGTTGGATTTTGATTGGTTTTTAGACTAAAGCATGAAAAGTAAATAAAGCAAGTAAAACTAAGATTTAACAAATGATGATGAATCACTGGGGTTAAGCAGGTATTTACCACCGCTACACATGCATTGTATATGTACTAAGCAAGCAAGACTTATAAGCTAGATGCATGGATGTTCCACAAGACCGATGCCTTATAAGACAAGAGCGATGCATTGCATCCAAGGATGTTCCACAAGACCGATGCCTCGTAAGACAAGAGCGATGCATTGCATCCTTCGATGTTCCACAAGACCGATGCCTTATAAGACAAGAGCAATGCATCGCATCCTTCAAGGGTTAAGTAGCTCTCATTCGGTACATTTCTACGTGTCAATGAAGATATGTAGTCTTCCAAAGAGAGAATCTTACTCAACCTCATGAAACGTGCATCTAAAACTAACAAGCGAGCGATAATTATCAAATCGAATAGTATCTTTGTAGGCCTAGTCTCCTATTCGGATAACCTAGCTACGAGAAGTGCGGGAATGTTGCAACGCCAGCCATTCCCGATCAAATGGTCACATGCTTTACATCATTCCCCTCGCAAAGTGTGTTCCTCGACTTACCAAGGTTACTTCCATACAGATGGAAGTGCAACGGATGATAGTGAGTTTACTCCACTCTTTGAGATACACTCCTAGACACCGAAACGGATGCGTGGTGGATACACACACCAGAAACCAACACTAAATCGGTATTCGAGTCTCGAGAGCGGTCATAGACAAACCACAACAAAAGACAATAGATGCATACAAGAACGTGGCCATCATTCAAGCATGTATGAAATGATTTAGTATTAAAACGAAAGGATAACATCTTTTTAGTACAAAGTACAAAACATGGGCAGCGGGGCTAGTCCCCGCTCCCCAGTGGATGGAACTACTCGCTCCTCATAGAGGGAACAACAAAGGAGGAGGCAAGAAGAGATAGAAAGAACATCATCTCCACTGAGGAGAGAAGGTTGAACCCTTGGTGGAGAGAGCAACGATCTTCACCCTTCGTGGCTTGCTTGACGACGGATCTTCTCCTCTCACCTTCTTTGTTGATGAGAGAGAAGGTAGCTTTGCAATGGAACGTGGGTCTCAGACCGGCAGCCTCGGGCGGTGGATGGAGCTGTTCTGGTAGTGGAGAGACAGCCTCTGGACGTTTGGACCCCCCTCAGGGATGGCCCTTGAGGTCTTACTTATAGGCCTTGAGTGAGGTCAAACGGTCTGGAGACCGTTTGGGTTCAAACGGTCTTGAGAACGTTTGGCGTCAAACGGTCTTGAGACCGTTTGGCGTCAAACGGTCTTGAGACCGTTTGGCGTCAAACGGTCTTGAGATCGTTTGGCGTCAAACGGTCTTGGGACCGTTTGAACTCCATGCGGTCTTGGGACCATTTGAACTCCATGCGGTCTTGGGACCGTTTGAACTCCATGCGGTCTTGGGACCGTTTGAACTCCATGCGGTCTCGGGACCGTTTGAACTCCATGCGGTCTCGGGACCGTTTGGCTTCATGCGGTCTTGGGACCGTTTGAACTCCATGCGGTCTTGGGACCGTTTGGCTTCATGCGGTCTCGGGACCGTTTGAACTCCATGCGGTCTTGGGACCGTTTGGCTTCATGCGGTCTCGGGACCGTTTGAACTCCATGCGGTCTTGGGACCGTTTGGCTTCATGCGGTCTCGGGACCGTTTGAACTCCATGCGGTCTTGGGACCATTTGGCTTCATGCGGTCTCGGGACCGTTTGAACTCCATGCGGTCTTGGGACCGTTTGGCTTCATGCGGTCTCGGGACCGTTTGAACTCCATGCGGTCTTGGGACCGTTTGGCTTCACTCGGCCTTGAGGTTGGTTTATTCTTTTATGATTTTTTTGTGCTTTTTCTGCAAGTGTAAAAGGAAAAAGTTAGTTTGATGATGTATTTACAAAAAGGGGTAAAATTAGGTTTATGTACCGTATAAACGTAAAAAGAGTATGGAAAACTAAAGAAAAAGACTAAGATAAACTACTAAAATAGGAGGTTATCACCCCCCCTAACTTAGAGTCTAGCTTGTCCTCAAGTTAGATAGAGCTGAGACATGAAATGGCGAGGCGATCTTAATTAGGGTCTCCATACTCTTGCTTCAATTCTTGACCTGAGTTCCCCAGGGGTCATATCGAGGCTTATTGCATGCCTTGATTCTTTTGGATTTTGAGAGTTGCTTGGATCTCAGGGTTTTTCCGTATCTCGAAATTTGCCTTGGGACCACATTTATTTTGTGCATGCCGTTGACTCTAATCAACTTTATACCTCTCTGGAAACCTACTGGAAGTTAGAGAGGGTATGAGGGTTGGCTAAAGGCTTTGAAGTGTAGCTCCCCTTGGAGTGGGGGAGGGGCTGTCTATGCTTTTTAGGATCTCACTACCGGGCACGACACATCTGCCTTTATGAGGGCAGCTGAATGTACCGGCCGGGCAAGCCCTTTATGAGCCTTTTCATATACTTGGAACTTTTAGGGTTTCACTACCGGACGCGACACATCTGCCTTTGTGAGGGCAGCGGAATGTGCCGGCCGGGTGAGCCCTTTATCAGTTCTTCATATAGGTCCTTATGCGTTGCACAACTCTCATGATTTTATTCGTCTCTCTGGCTTTTATTCAAAAACTCACAGGCTTGGGTTTTGGAATGAGGATTTATTTTGGGCGGCCAAGCCTCTTTTATTTTGAAGAGAGGAAAGCTGTTCTTAAAGTTTTTCAGCATGCACTTATTTGGTTTGTGGTCCACTTGCAGAACTTTTTGATTCGGAAGTTGCCTAATTTCCCTCTCATCCTCGAGATCTCAGCTTATTTCTGCCCTGATTTTGACCTGTGGAGAGTCAGATAAAGAATTGAAGCAAAAATACGGGATCCATAGTAGGTGGAAATTGATAAATCGCCATTTGATGTATGAGTGCTATTTACTTGCAGAGACTAACATGATTCTAGGGTTAGTTGAGGTGACTATTTTTGAAAAAGAATTGTGAAAAGAATTAAGACTTAAAGAATTGTAAAAAAAAAATTTAAGAATGAAGAAATGTATGGAAAAAGGAACTATTGAAGTTGATACCTAGCCCTTGTCTAATGTATCCCCCCCTAACTTATCACACACTCTGTCCCCAGAGTGGCAAAGTGAGAGGTTGAGAAATCATTAGAACAAGGGCTGCAGGTTAAGGTAGATTTTCGTTTGCCCCTGGAGAACGGAGTAGTGTAGATGCGAACTGCCCACGTAAGGCGTGGTAGTCCACGTCAGTCATTTCCTCCACTGGTCTTTGGAGAACGGTTATGGTGTACATCCAGTAGAGGATGTGAAAGCCGCAGTCGTTGGATTGTCATATTTGCTGGGGGCATTTGTGGCAGAAGGCGGGGCGATTGAAGTGTTCCTTGCTGTATGCCTTAGTGTGCTGACTCAGAAGCTCTATTAATTTCGCAGCGCACTCTTTTGCCGTTTCTTCTGTTGGCGTCTTGGGCGTTACGACGTAGTGTCGTTGTCGGGCGTTGAACTGGCTGTCGGAACTGTTGTATATTGTAGTTGTTCCGTCTTGGAGGTTAGTTGCCAGAAGAATCCAGTGCTCTTGATGCAGGATTGGTAACATGATGAACTTCGGCGTTGTATGTTGGAGATATGCGATCAACCCTTCCGTTGTGCCAAAGTTTTTGAGTTTGAGTAGATCATCCTTCATGTATGGGGACGCCATGTATGTATCTGGATTATGTTGGCCAATCTGAGACTGGTAAGCTGTCATGAGACTGACAGAAAGTTGCCCCTTATCTTGCAAAGTCTCTCGCAGTGAATCGACCATCACGATAATGTCTTGAGACATGAATACTATGCCATCTTTTTCTGCGGAGAGATTCGCCATGATGATGCGCATTTCAAGGTCGGTGAGACCTTTGCAAGAATCGCGATCAAAATCAGGAAAAGTTGGTTTAGTGGTGTAAGCAGGATCGTTCTTGCTGGTATCTTCTTCTGGCGACTTGTGTTGTTCAGACTCTTTCAGAATTTGGCAGAAGGGTCGCCGTTGTCGACGTTGTACAGCTGAATAGAGATACCTTGGAACATCATCTGGTGACATAGTCGGATCGTTGAAATATCTTCTGTCACAGATGAGCTCCATGGCGTAGCGTCCTCGTAACGAATGGAAGTCTTCAGCTGCCAAATCGGTGAAAGGAATTTCTTGGTTCAGCGCTTGGATATGTCGGATGGTGTAGAAAGCGCTGTCCCCAGATCCCGTGGTGGCTTGAACTGGAGGGTTAATGATTCTGAACCAGGGTTGGCTCCAGTCTTGACGAAGAGAAGGGCGTACAGCCCAGATTACTTTGAGTAGCCGGAAGGGTATACACCGGGCTTCACCTGCTGCGTCTCCGACAAAGTTTATTATGCCGGCTGGTAGCTCGACATTATTGAAGTTGTAAAATTTAGCGTCCCTTGCTTCGGTATCCACTATCATAAAAAGCCAATGGTCCAGGACTTGGAATGGCATTGTGATATAGCGTGCCCGACGCACTAAACCGGCACGCAGCCGCTCAATCGACCACGCGCGCAAGCTTTTGTGTAAAAGGCCAAAAGACAATGTGGGTGAAGCGTTGAAGGCTGGTTGTATCCGCTGTTTACTTCTATAGATTTCTATACAGTTGGCGAGGAGGACACGGAAGATTGGCATTGGCATCGTAGACCGGGGTCGGAGGATGCAACGAAAATTTTCACGTGTCAACATACGCCTGGTTTTTGTATTATTGTAAACTATGTCGTCCCCCGCTTTTGCATCGTCTACTATAGTGTTCAGGATGAAGATGTCCTGAGCATCTAAAGTAGAGATGGCTGTCGTATCAAGATCGTGCATTTTTTGTGGGAGAGGAGGTGGCGGGGGGAGGTCTTGTGGTGGAGGGGAGGCGTGCTGTTCGGGGGCCTCTTCATGGCCTTTGAGGTTGTCGTCTAGATCGGAGGCGGAGTCAAGATCTGCGTCAGTATCTAGACTCACTCGGTCTGCCTCGTCTAGGTAAGGGGGAGAAGGTGGTGAGGAGGGGGGAGAAGTTTTTGGCGAGGTAGCGCTGGCTCCTAGTATGCATTGTTGGAGCTCAGCGAAGGCCGCATCCTTGGCAGCTTCCCCCATTGACCCCATAGCGGAGTAATCAAAGAATTGGTCCCCGTAAGAGATGTTTACGTTGTCATGCTGTGGGGACTTGGGGTGGTAGTCACTTTCCTGGTGACCTTTATCAGACCCTTTATGGGAGGGTCCTGCTGCGTTCCCGGGGTCTTCACCGTCATTGTGCTTGTCTCCTGAAGATGTGTCTTTATTGGAGTCAGCAGATGAATCAGATTCGTCTTCTTTTTCATCATCATCGTCGTTGTCGGCCGCAGCTTCGTCGGTTGTCTTCTTGTTAGTCGACTTTTTGTACCGCCGGTGAGTGGCTTGTAGCTCATCGAAAGCCACTTGCAGATGCTCGTGTTTCTCGAGCAGTGCGTCGTGGGCTTCTTTGAGATCTGTGTATCTTCCCTCGGCGGAGAGGAGGCGTGCTGTCAGATCTGTGACTTGGGCACGTAGTTGTTGTGTTTCATTGATATTAGCTTCCTCTTGATGATGATGGAGCTGTGTAATTGTGTCGTCGATGGTGGCCAGGCGCGTGCTTAGCTCTTCTTGATTCTGCTCAAGCTTGCGGAGATTCTCTTGCAGAGGGTGAGTCTGGTTAGAGATCTCATCGACTTTTCTTGTCGTAGCTTCTTGCTGGCGCGTTGCCCCAAGGATCAGGTCTGGCAGGTTGTTAGTGTGGCTGTTGATAAGCTCAACTTGCCTAGCCACTTCATCCTGTCGTTGCTGGATGCCTTGTAGGACGACAGGAAGAGCTCGATGTTGGTTGTCGATCCTGGTTACCTGTTTAGATAAATCCTGTACACAAGAAAAAATAGAATGTAATAGGTTAGAAGGATCGGTGAGGAGGTTTCGGACAACGTCAAATTGACGGCCGAATTCCTCACCGATGTTAGTAAGGGGGGGCCCAGAGGCGGAAGGGTGATGTGGCTGGGGCCTATGTGGGATGGTGGTAGTGTCTTGCGGAAGAGACACTGATGATGGCCCGAACTGCGTAGTGACTATTGATGAAGTCACCAGCGGTGTCGGGGTGGTGGCAGATGTGAAGAGTGGTGGTATTTGTGGCGAAAAAGGTGGCACTGATGATGAAGGGGTGGGAACTGTGGATGTGAATGGAAAGGTGGTGAAGTCGGGCATGGAGGTGGAGAAAGGGAAGCCCGATGTTAGGGTGGGTGAAAAGGTGGATGTGAATGCTGGCGTGGATGTGGGGAGGAAAGTAGTGGTGGGGGCAGCGGAGAGCTGCTCATTTAGACTCTGGATGAAAGAGTCAAATGAGGAAGTTGTTAAGATTTCATCGTTGAACCGCTCGTCCTCCGGGTTTGGGCGGGACGTTGGTGTCCCCGACAGCTGTTGGGCCTGCAGCAACCTCCTAGAAGGTCGTTTGACAGGGATTTTTGTAGGTCGAGCTGTCGGGGCTGTGATGCTCGTTTCAGTTGGGCCCGCAGTTTGTTTCTTTGCAGCGGGTGTGACCGAAGCTAGTAGATGAGTAAGCTCCTCGTCAGAAAAGAGGAGCTGTGTCATATGATAGTGTGCTAGCTCCGGTAACGGAAGGAGGGTTCTTGATGACTTAACCATCGGGCAGAATACATAGTGTAACTTTCCATCCTTTTCTTTGATTATAAACGAATTTTTCAAAGATTGTTCGTTTGTAAGGATGTCGCCCTTTATTTGCGTGCATTGGGGTAATAGCCTGTCCATCTTAAAAAAATTAATTATGGATGTGACATGGCCCCCCAAACAGATCTCTTTCCCTATGAAGGCGGCGGATAATTTCTAGACCATCAACTGTCCGATGTTGACTGGCCTTCCGTTGAGGATAGACCAGAGGACAAAGAGGTCTGATATTGTAACGTTTCCTCCTTCCGTTCTTGGAAAAAGTGCGCCAGCTAGGATTTTGTGCAGAGTGCGCACAAATACGGAGTGTATGTTGGACGCTTTGCATGTTTTGGCGTCGTATGTGGGAATCCCAGTTAGGCTTTTCCAGAATGTGTGGCGGTTGAATTCTGGATGATCAGTTCCCACTGATTTGGCCTTTTTTAGCTGCTCCAGGTCGTCAATGAATATTGAATTTAGCATATTCTCTGTTAAGACGACGTTGCTACCGAAGATTTGGGTGACAATCCTTCTATCACCCCCATCCCGTGACCTATCTGCAATGTCGACGGGCCCCTTTGTCAGGTAGGAGAAGAATTCTACTGTGGGCTCAATGTAGGATATTTCAGGTATTAAGCACAACCTGGTAAGGTTGGCTTTTTGTAGCGCTTTGAAGATGCGCTCGTGAATTCCCATTTTAGCTAGTATGCTGGAGCAAACATACTTGGTTGGTTTAAGGGTTTTATCGGTGGTGATGGAGGTTTGGATGGATAGGTGCTCTGGTGGTGGTATTGGGGCGGTGATGGGAATGAAGGTGGTAGGGATGGTAGCTGCAGGGGTGGTAGTGGTAGCAGCAAAGGTGGATGGTTTGGCGAAGGGTTGGTCCATGGCAGATAGAGGGTGGACTTGTTTTCTTGCCCTCTTGGGGGGCTGCCCAGATGCAGCCTTTGCAGCTTTGCGTTTTCCCTCTGTCTCTTGGGCAGAGGAGTCTTCATCAGGATTCGGTATGTAGTCCGATCCTTCATCATCGTCAGAAGAGATGTGCTCGATGTCCTCTTCAGGGGCCTCACCCAAGCATTTGGTGAGGCGAGTTATCTCACACAGGACGTCGATGATCTTGGTCTTGGGAGGGACGGCGCTGGTGGTGTTGTAAGTGTCCCTGATCTGTATGAGCCTGTCTCGCTCTTCCATCATCTGCTCCCTTGTCAGAGCAGGGGCAGTTCCTGAGCCGGAAGTTTTGTTTGCTGGTGACGCCATTTCTGAAAAAGGATAAGAGTTTCATAATTAGAGAAGATTTGAAACAATGTAAATTTGATTTGTAGTTATATCTTTTATATTTTGTGAAAGCAAAAGGGAAACGAAAACCAAACGGTTTCAAGACCGTTTGGTCCCAAACGGTTTGAGGACCGTTTGGTCCCAAAAAGTTTCAAGACCGTTTGGTCCCAAACGGTTTCAGGACCGTTTGGTTCCAAACGGTTTCAGGACCGTTTGGTTCCAAACGGTTTGAGGACCGTTTGGTTCCAAACGGTTTCAAGACCGTTTGGTTCCAAACGGTTTCGGGACCGTTTGGTTCCAAACGGTTTGAGGACCGTTTGGTCCCAAACGGTTTCAAGACCGTTTGGTCCCAAACGGTTTCGAGACCGTTTGGAAAGCGAAGAGTCGCAGGTCGCCGGCGCGGGAGAAGGTGGAACGGCGCGAAGGTGAAGAACGCGCCGGCGCCTTAAAAAACGATGAGAAGAACGGCGATGGCGATGAAAACGGTGGGAGAGTCGGTGAAATCTTTTGACAGCGACGGCGATGGCGGAGTAAGAGACGTCGTGCGATGGTAAAGGGAACGGCACTGGCGCCGTGATGGTGGCGACAGAACGGCGCGGCGACGAAGGCGACGGGTCGGTTGATGAAACCATTCGATAACGACGGCGATGGCAGCGTAAGCAGTGACTGGCGATGGAATGAGCAGCGTAAGCAGCGACTAGCGATGGAATGAGCAGCGTGGAGTCGCCGGACTACCTTGCGGAAGGTGGATGGAAGGGTGACTTTGCTCGGATGCAACAAGAGCAAGAAGGGAAGTTCTTCGCACGAAAACTCTGGAGAATTCGAAGATTCGAAGAGAGAAAGACGGAGGGGTAGGGTTGATATTTATAGTGATTGGTTGGTGACCTTTTGTATTCCAAACGGTTTGAAGACCGCTTGATCCCAAGCGATCTCAAGACCGTTTGGTCCCAAACGGTTTCAAGACCGTTTTGGTCCCAAACGGTTTCAGGACCGTTTGGTCTCAAACAGTTTCAAGACCGTTTGGTCCCAAACGGTTTGAGGGCCGTTTGGTCCCAAACGGTTTGAGGACCGTTTGGCTCCAAACGGTTTGGAGACCGTTTGGCTTCAAACGGTTTGAAGACCGTTTGGAGGGGCACAAAGGGTTTGTATATTTTTATGTTTGTTTTTGAGTATGTATATCATTTTTTTGTATTTTGGTTTATGAATTTTTATGTTGTTTGTTTTATGTATTGTTTTTGTAGTTTTGATTATGCAGATTTTTTTTGTATTTTTAGATTAATGATGAAAGAACTTAAAGAAAGCAAAACAAATTCAAAAGAAAAATAAAAGACTAGAAATTAGAGAAGGTGATACTGAGGTCTTGGGTTGCCTCCCAAGAAGCGCCTTGGTTTTATGTCGCTGGCTCGACGAAGTTAAAACATTATTATGCTGCTGTCATAGTATTTGATTGCTCATGTCTATTTGGCCCATGTTTAGGGTTCGATTCAGGCTGCCCAACGAAAGTGCCTGTTGGGGGTTTCAATTGTGCAGCAATCTGGGCAAGCTGTGCTTCAACTGCCTTCTGTTGAGCTTGTTGGTTGGCCAACATGGTTTGCTGAGACTGAAGCATTTGTTTTATCAAAGATAGCTCATCTTCCGGTTGTGCAGTGACGTTTTTCTGAGGGTTTTGTTGTTGAGACTGTTGAATATGCAATTGCGGGTGAAGCGGGGGATGAGTGTACTGATAGTAGGCTGATTGATTTCTAGGGTAGTTAGCCCTAGGGAAATTGTTCCTTGGGTTCCCTTGATTTTGGTTAAAATTGTTTGGAAATCCAGGAGGCAGCCTACTGTCAAGTCCCCCTTGTGTCTGATGTTGCGGATTCGCAGTTCCAGAGGGATTCCCATACTGGAATCCAGGATGGTTCCTTGGTTGACTGGGATTATAATAAACTTGTCTGGGAATAGTATGGATGGAGTTGACTTGCTCTGGAATCTGATCTTCAGCCTGATTAGTGATGGCCTCATAGGATTGTGGTGGTGGATGCAGATCCATCATCACATTATAGAGTATTCCGCAGGAAAGAGTCGGATGATCCGAAGCATGACAAGCTTCACAGGATCCTGTGACGGCTTTGACTTGATGAACCAGCGGGGTTTTCTTCTTATCAATTTCCCCTAGAGTTGTTTCAAGGGTTTGCTGTTTATGAGCGATTGTCTTCAAAGCTTCGGCTATTGACTTTAGTTCCATAGATTCCTCAGCTTTAAAGACTTTAAGGACGCCTTTTCCGGCTGACCGCCCCCAGTTGGACTGGTTTTCAGCTCCTAAAGTAACGATTTTCCAGGCATCTTCATAATTTTTCCTCATGAAATTTCCTCCAGATGAGGAATCTAGGAACTGTTTAATGTCATCGCTTACCCCCCGATAAAAAGTTTCAATCAATTGATTCTGTGAAATTCCATGATGAGGGCATTTGCGTAGAAGTTCCTTGAATCTTTCCCATGCCTCAGCGAGGGTTTCTCCAGTTAGTTGGGAGAAATGGTTGATCTGCCCTCTGATTTCATAGGTCAGCGAGGGTGGAAAGAACTTCTCCAAGAATTTTTCCTCTAGAGGGGCCCAAGTGGTTATGATGGGTTCTCTGTCCAATGAGTTGTACCAACTCAAGGCCCTTCCAGATAAGGTGAAATGAAACAGGTGGAGCATTATTGCGTTGAAAGCAATACCAGCTTGCGGGACCAGGCGGCATAATGCCTTAAACCATTTCAAATGGTCCATGCAATCGTCTCCTGAACCTCCTGAGAAGGAAATTCCTTGCATAATCTGGATCCACTGGGTCCGAATCTCAAAGTTTGGGATGTTGATGATCGGAGGCCGGACCGGGTGGTTGTCTTCGTAATTCTTCGGGACAGCATAGTCCCTCAGTTGCTTGTTTCGTAATTCGAGCTGAGCAGCCTCGGTCTCTGCTCTTATGCGGGCTTGCTCCTCTGCTCGTATCTCCGCTTGTATTTGGGCACGGGTGTCTGCAATGAGTTGTGCCCGTTGTGCGGCGATAGCAGCATTGACTCTCTCCATCACCAAAGTGGCTTGATGCTGTTCGCCAGCCATTTGACTAGCGCGTTGGCGATTGAGACGGATTCTGCGGTGGAAACTTCTCTCTACCTCGGAGTCGAACTCCGAATCAGGGGAGAATCCTCGATTATGCGGTGATTGCATATACGGGTTCTACCTGAGTAAAGAAAAGAGAACACCTTTAGATAATAGAAACAATATGAAAGCTTCAAGAAGATGATGAGTTATGATTCAAAAAGAAAGTGCAAAAATCCTAACCAACTAGAAAAATAAACTAAGTGAAATACTAACGTTCCGTTGTCCCCGGCAACGGCGCCATTTTTTGATGGAGCTTAGGACTTACACCAAAAGATTTTCAGTCTTCCAATGGGAGTCCCAGAATTCTATCACCAAAAACCCTAGAGAGGATTGATGTCTTCCCTAGGTTTACCTAGAACTGGTGCTTAGATAACAACTCCAACCCCATAAGAGTATGGAAGCCTTATCATAGTACAGATTTAGGATCGAACCCAAAAGACAACGGTCTTGTTGCAAGCAACAAGATGGAAAACGTACATCACTTCACTTAGTTATTTTACTAATTGGCACTTATATCAAAAGGTTGGATTTTGATTGGTTTTTAGACTAAAGCATGAAAAGTAAATAAAGCAAGTAAAACTAAGATTTAACAAATGATGATGAATCACTGGGGTTAAGCAGGTATTTACCACCGCTACACATGCATTGTATATGTACTAAGCAAGCAAGACTTATAAGCTAGATGCATGGATGTTCCACAAGACCGATGCCTTATAAGACAAGAGCGATGCATTGCATCCAAGGATGTTCCACAAGACCGATGCCTCATAAGACAAGAGCGATGCATTGCATCCTTCGATGTTCCACAAGACCGATGCCTTATAAGACAAGAGCAATGCATCGCATCCTTCAAGGGTTAAGTAGCTCTCATTCGGTACATTTCTACGTGTCAATGAAGATATGTAGTCTTCCAAAGAGAGAATCTTACTCAACCTCATGAAACGTGCATCTAAAACTAACAAGCGAGCGATAATTATCAAATCGAATAGTATCTTTGTAGGCCTAGTCTCCTATTCGGATAACCTAGCTACGAGAAGTGCGGGAATGTTGCAACGCCAGCCATTCCCGATCAAATGGTCACATGCTTTACATCATTCCCCTCGCAAAGTGTGTTCCTCGACTTACCAAGGTTACTTCCATACAGATGGAAGTGCAACGGATGATAGTGAGTTTACTCCACTCTTTGAGATACACTCCTAGACACCGAAACGGATGCGTGGTGGATACACACACCAGAAACCAACACTAAATCGGTATTCGAGTCTCGAGAGCGGTCATAGACAAACCACAACAAAAGACAATAGATGCATACAAGAACGTGGCCATCATTCAAGCATGTATGAAACGATTTAGTATTAAAACGAAAGGATAACATCTTTTTAGTACAAAGTACAAAACATGGGCAGCGGGGCTAGTCCCCGCGCCCCAGTGGATGGAACTACTCGCTCCTCATAGAGGGAACAACAAAGGAGGAGGCAAGAAGAGATAGAAAGAACATCATCTCCACTGAGGAGAGAAGGTTGAACCCTTGGTGGAGAGAGCAACGATCTTCACCCTTCGTGGCTTGCTTGATGACGGATCTTCTCCTCTCACCTTCTTTGTTGATGAGAGAGAAGGTAGCTTTGCAATGGAACGTGGGTCTCAGACCGGCAGCCTCGGGCGGTGGATGGAGTTGTTCTGGTAGTGGAGAGACAGCCTCTGGAGGTCTGGACCCCCCTCAGGGATGGCCCTTGAGGTCTTACTTATAGGCCTTGAGTGAGGTCAAACGGTCTGGAGACCGTTTGGGTTCAAACGGTCTTGAGATCGTTTGGCGTCAAACGGTCTTGAGACCGTTTGGCGTCAAACGGTCTTGAGATCGTTTGGCGTCAAACGGTCTTGAGACCGTTTGGCGTCAAACGGTTTTGAGATCGTTTGGCGTCAAACGGTCTTGGGACCGTTTGAACTCCATGCGGTCTTGGGACCGTTTGAACTCCATGCGGTCTTGGGACCGTTTGAACTCCATGCGGTCTTGGGACCGTTTGGCTTCATGCGGTGTCGGGACCGTTTGCACTCCATGCGGTCTTGGGACCGTTTGGCTTCATGCGGTCTCGGGACCGTTTGAACTCCATGCGGTCTTGGGACCGTTTGGCTTCATGCGGTCTCGGGACCGTTTGAACTCCATGCGGTCTTGGGACCGTTTGGCTTCATGCGGTCTCGGGACCGTTTGAACTCCATGCGGTCTTGGGACCGTTTGGCTTCATGCGGTCTCGGGACCGTTTGAACTCCATGCGGTCTTGGGACCGTTTGAACTCCATGCGGTCTTGGGACCGTTTGGCTTCATGCGGTCTCGGGACCGTTTGAACTCCATGCGGTCTTGGGACCGTTTGGCTTCACTCGGCCTTGAGGTTGGTTTATTCTTTTATGATTTTTTTGTGCTTTTTCTACAAGTGTAAAAGGAAAAAGTTAGTTTGATGATGTATTTACAAAAAGGGGTAAAATTAGGTTTATGTACCGTATAAACGTAAAAAGAGTATGGAAAACTAAAGAAAAAGACTAAGATAAACTACTAAAATAGGAGGTTATCAAACATATATTAGCCTTAATATTTTGGTCCATGTCATAGCGCAAAGATGAAACCCATACTATAGCACTCAGGGCATCCGACCATGGCAAACGAGCCTACATATAAGTATCCCATAATAAAGATATTATGTCACATTTTATGAAATTTGATAAAACTTTCATTAATATTGAGACATAAGAGACAAAAGACATATTCCACATGTGAGAAAGAAAAATACTACATTAAGATTATTTACCATAATAATACTTTCATATATTGATGAAACTCATACATAATTATGAGACTGCCAACCTTTCTCATTCAAATTTTTTGTTTCCCTTATGATATATGATATGCATATTCCAATAGTTATAAATCTTGATTCATAATTCATGTTTAGATTCATTAATGACTTATTTCAAAGTACACTACTTTAGGAAGTATAATATGGTTCATAAGAAAACTCAAGGCACCCGTTTAGTTCATAAAGTATCCACAACACCAAAAAAGACAAAATAGTAATAAAATAGGAACCTTAAAATGACCTAAAAGTTCCATGTGTCTTCATGTAACAAAGATAGAATACCACCCAAAATTTGAGACTAAAAAGTTAATCCTTACATAAATGAGCCATTTTGGTATTTGAAGGTATCGACTTTAACCTCAATTCAACATTTATAAATTTCCAATAGAATATCAATATATTTTTCATTTTGCATAAGAGATTACCATTCTATAAGAAGAAGATGATACATTTTGAATTCCATCTCTAGGGTACTCAAAACTCTGACAGTTTCATATATAAGACATGTGAACTTAAATTTTGATTTTTCAACCCATAAGAGATAAGGAGAAGAAAAACTTGTCATCATGAACCATAATAGGAATAACACTAGCATCAATAATATTTGTGGTTGCAATATTTTATAAAAAAAAAAATCACAAAGGTTACATTAGATATTAAGAATGGCGGCGCTCGGAGGGGTCTGCGGCGAAAGAAGGGGCGATGGGGGATGCGCTGAAACCGTCAGAAAGGTGGGAGCCGAGAACCAAGGAAGCTCTGTGGGGACGTCGATCAGAGATAGGAACGGAGCAACGGACACGCAAGAAGGACCGAGGCCGGAAAAGGAAGGGTTGCGCAACGGAAAACCCCAAACGAAGGGAGTTAGGGTTTCGATACCCAAATAGGAATCACCTTTCAATATGCTGGAATGAGAGGGGATCAGAGCCAGGAAGAGGAGATGAACGTCAATATGGCTGGAGTAATGGAAAACTAGAGCCACGAATCCCGACCTACTGAAGGAGTCGTAGCAAACAAAGAAACCAATAATGCTGGTATGGGTGCGGAGGAGGGCGGCGGAAACATGATACGTTCATACAGGAGCGCAGTGGAAGGCACGTCCACAATGATCCAAGGATCGGAAAGCTTGGAACTACCCTTCCTGGACAAGCTGTATGAAGGGCATCTAGACCACAAAGCCATCGAGTTAAGACAGATCGAAGGCTGTCCGGCTATATATATTGATCCTGAGGCGGAGGAACAACTGTTGAGACCATGGAAGTATGCCGTGATCATAAGGCTACTTGGAACAGATGTCGGGTTTATGACAATGAGGGACAAGATCAAGCTTTTATGGAACCCTAAAGGAAGATTCAACATCTTCGAACTAGATCTGGGACACTATGTTGTCCAACTTTCAAGTAAGGATGATTACGAAACGGCCATGAACGGGGGGTCGTGGAAGATCTTCGGGTGTTGCCTCACTGTCTGGGATTGGTACCCGACGTTCAAACCGACGGAGGAACTACCTACCTTCCTGGTTACATGGGTAAGAATACTGAATCTGACTCTACACTTTTACGTCCCAAATATGTTCGAGATCATAGGCATGGCACTGGGCAGACTTGTGAAGGTAGATATCCATACAACCTTCAGAACTAGAAGCAAGTTTGCTAGACTTGCGGTCGAGATTGATACCACAAAGCCCTTGTGTACCTCAGTCTTCATCAACGACTTCGAATATCAAGTAGAGTACGAGGCTGCACCGGAGAAGTGCTCGGCATGTGGGAAGATAGGCCATAATCACCGTTACTATCAGTACGCGCCTATCAGTCTAGATAATGGTGAAGAGCTGGGAAGGGAGGCCATCAAAAACAATACCAACGTAACCAGAGAAGACACATGGCAACAAAGGAAAGGATGAGGAGTGAGACAGTGAAAAACCTACAAACAGGCACAACAACAAGGAAGGCCACCAGACAACCCATTAATAACTAACAGGTTCATGAACCTGCTGTACGAGGAGGACCCAGAAGATCAGGCAGCGGATGAAGGCAACAAACTGATGATGGGGATTAGGGTAAAGTTACCGATAGACAAGAGAAAGTGTGGAGGCCCAAGCGCAAGGTAGCTAGGGGAGACAAAGATAAGGAAACAGCAGAAGGAACTGAGGCTATCATTGACGTCGACGGCAACAACGAGGGGAAAGAAACAAGGGGAAAGGAAAAACCTGATACAAATGAGAACCACAAGGTAGTTAACCCAGGGGTGGACGAGGTGATCCTTGAAATGGAAGTGGAAAACGAGGACACAGTCGGACACATGAAAGGTAGAGAAGAACATGTGGAAGATAAGGCTGTGGACGAAGCAGGACAGGAGGGAAATAGAGATCACAACTCAGACCGAATGGAAGAAGAAGCAACATCGGAGGAACTTACACGAGCGACAACACGGGAAGAAGGTAGTGAAAGAGGAGAAAAACCGGCTGGGAAGCCAGGCGAACAAACAACATCGACGAGCGGCCCCAACCAAACAGGCGGTAAACTCAAATGGTCTACCACCAAAGCAAAGAAACCAAGGGCCAAGCCCCCATATGAACAGAGAAGGAAAAGCCCTAGATTAGTTGGTCATAACAAAGGGGCGAGAATCAAGCAAGGAGAAGGAGAGGTCGAAACGGGCACTGCCCTAGAAGGTTGATAGAACTGACCACCCCGCCAAATGCTATCATGATCAACTTCTTGTGCTGGAATACTCGCGGGATCGGAAGTGGAAATCATCGACGTGCACTCAAGGAAATAATCAACTACTATAAACCGAAAATCGTGGCCATTCTGGAACCCAGAATCAACATGGAAAATGCTACTAGCACCATTCGAAAACTCAGGTTCCCAAACTCCTACAGAGTAGAGGCCAGAGGATTCGCTGGAGGGATATGGGTGTGTTGGAACGCGTCATATTGCAGAGTGGACATCATCAAAAGTCATAGACAATTTATAGCATGCAGAGTTAACAATGAGTGCTTCATTACTTTCATCTACGCGAGCCCTCAGATCTCTATGAGAAGCCTGCTATGGAAACATATAGTGCAGATAGGGGATACGTTTAAACTACCTTAGATTGCTATAGGAGACTTCAACACGGTCATTGATCATATGGAAAAGTGCGGAAGCAGGAGTTTCAACCGTGCAGAGGCCTCTATCTTCCAAAACACCCTTATGGAAGCAGACTTAAGCGACTTGGGCTACTCCGGTATGAAATTTACATACAGATTCAGACTACTGCAGGAGCGCCTGGATAGAGCAGTGGCTAACACAGCCTTCATCAATAACTACCCTGAGTCGGAGATCGAACACCTTCCAAGGTTCAGATCGGACCACTGCCCCTTGCTGGTGAAGTTCAAACAAAGACAAGGATACAACTACAGGTTTACTACGAAGGCATCATGGCAAGATCACCCTGACTTTCCCTCTACTCTCGAAAGAACGTGGAGGACAGACCTTGGTTCACAGAAGCTCTACGCGAAGCTCAAAACCAACTAGAAGACTGGGACATAGACTCTAGAAAGAAGAGAAGGAGAAAGAAGGACATGCTTATAATAAACATAACCAGGTTACAAACGGAGCTGACAGACCAATACAACTACATATCTGATGCGTTGTGCTCGGATTTCCAGGCAGAGCTGGACAAGATCCTCAAGGATGAAGAAACTGATCTGATGCACTGCTGCCATGTTAATTGGATGAAGGACAGAGACAACAATTCTAAATTCTATAACAACTTCATCAATCAGTGCAGAAGAAAGAACACAATCTGTAAACTCAAAAACGACGATGGACACTGGGTTGAGGAGGAGTAGCTAATGAACATGGTCGTGAATTTTTTCAAACATGCCCTCACCGCCCTGGAACGCGAGAGGAACCCCGACCTTGGTGCCTTCTCAGGAGATTTTGCTAGCTTGACGGATCTGCAGAAAGTAGCGATCGAGGCCAGGCCAACTGATGAAGAAATCCTTAGCATGGCCAAACTACTAGACCCGATGAAGGTGCCTGGACCTGATGGCGTAAGCGCTCACTTCATCCAGAACAACTGGCGAGTCGTTGGTGCCAGCGTAGTTAAAACAGTGCTGGAAGTGATTTGCATAGGCTCTATGCCACCCGACCTTTGTGATTCTACGATCGTCCTCATCCCCAAGACCACCGCACCAGAAAAATGTGAGAACTTCAGACCCATTTCGCTAAACAATGTGACGCTAAATATAGAAACCAAATTAGTGGTCGAACACCTAAAACCTTTGATGCCCGGATGGATCTCCTTAGCATAGAGCAGCTTCGTCGCTCAAAGGCGTATCACCGACAACATCATGTTGGTCCAAGAGATTTTCCATGCGATGAAACGGAGGAAAGGGGCCAAGACCATGGCAATAAAGGTAGACTTAACTAAAGCCTATGACCAGATGTCTTGGGAGTTTATAGAGGATATGATTCAAAGAGGAGGCATCCCTACGAGGATCAAGAGGTTCATCATGGCCTCAATTACTGGGGGCGAAACAACTATAGCCTGGAATGGCAAGAACTCAAGACCATTTAGAGCGAGTAGGGGATTGAGGTAGGGTGATCCCCTCTCACCATATCTGTTCGTGCTCTGCTTAGAGAGACTCAGCCAAATGATAGAAATGGAGGTTAAATTTGCTAATTGGAGGTCGGTGAAAATGGGGACCAACGGTCCCAGAATCTCCCACGTTTGCTTCGCTGACGATCTAATCGTCTTCGCCCAAGCTAGCTGCGCACAGATGAGAACGATTCAAAAATGTTTCAAATCCTTCGAGGAAGTATCCGGGCAATCGGTGTCGCTAAAGAAAACAAGACTTTTCTTCTCCAAGAGTGTGGACAGGGACTTGAGAAGGAGAATATGCAGAGCAAGTAAGTACCAGACAACTGAAGATCTGGGGAAATACTTAGGGGTCCCTATTCTACATAAAAGGGTGAACAAAGAGACATACAAGGAGGTGATGGAGAAGGTAAACAACAAGGTGAACGCCTGGTCGTCCAAGAGCTTGTCATTAGCAGGTAGAATTTGCCTCATGAAATCCACCCTACTCGCTCTCCCCACTTATGTAATGCAAACAACAGTTCTCCCATTGCAACTATGTGATAAGATTGATAGCATCATTAGGCAGTTCATTTGGGGCGGGGTTAACAAATCCAACTCTCTTGCCTTGGTTGCTTGGGACAAGGTCTGTAGCCCGAAGAATGAAGGAGGATTAGGCTTGAAAAGGATGCACGAATGGAACCTGACTCTGATTTATAAAAATGCGTGGGACATCTGCACCAACAGAAACTCAAAATGGAGCAAAAGAATTAAAAGAAGGATCGCAGGTGAGTAAGGCCGGACGAGTACCACCATGTCAAAAGCTAGCAATGCAGCAATCACTGGAATAGCCTTCATAGAAGCCAACTCGTACTTGTCTCTGATGAGTGGAAAGAACATCAACTTCTGGACAGATAGATGGAGGGAGGATGGACTTCTCCTAAAGGATCATGCTCTACAACCCATTCCGCCGGAGCTAATGGACCTAAAAGTTGGTTCTGTTATCAACTTCCATGGGGAATGGGATAAGGAGTTCTTAGAGATGTGGCTACCGCAGAGACTAGTGAAGGATGTAATACAGCTGCCTGCCCCTAGGGAGGAGGACGGGGAGGACATCAAAGTTTGGATGCATACGAAGGATGGACAGTACTCTACGAGAACTGCATACAATAGGGTGAGGGTTGGGAAGGACATCCACTCGCCGGGGAACTGGAAGACTATCTGGGAAGCTAAGATGTCCGCCCGACATAAGGTATTCGCCTGGATAATGCTTCACGAGGCATTGCTAACGAATGAGAGGCGCGTTCAACACGGTTTAGCCACTTCGAAGAGTTGTCTGAGGTGCAACGAGGAAGACGAGACACACATTCACGTGCTTCGGGACTGTAGGTATGCCAAAGAGGTCTGGTTGCAACTTGCAGGTGGAGTAATCACGACCATGGGAACTTTTAACACCAGCTCTGTAAGTGAATGGGTCGAAAGCAACCGTAGACAAGATAATCATGCTCTTGTCCAGCTCCTCACGGAGGCTCGACACATTTGGCTCAGTAGAAACAACCATGTCTTCAAAAGGGAAAATCCTAGGACTAGCCAACTGGTACACAATATCAAAAAGGATGTCGAGGCCCATATAGAAGCATTCCAAGCCACTAAGAAGAGATCTGCGGCGGTAATAGGCAACCACCGCTGGGAGGCACCAAGACAGGGTGTCTTTAAACTAAACTGTGATGCTGCAGTGAAGGGAAACTCCGCTAGCTGTGCTGTGGTAATACAGGACCACAACGGGCATTGGGTAACCGAGGCAATGAATAGACTAAAGACTTTGGACGTAGCTGAGGCTGAACTGGAAAGTATAGAATTGGCAGTACAAATCGCTACCAAGAGCAGATTTAGCCAAGTTGTTATTGAATCTGATTCTCGGATAGCAGTGGACATGGTTGAAGGCACACCAAGTGAGTTTCCCAAGTATGCTAAAACCCTGATGACGATAAAAAGGATGAAGAAGGAGAACTGGCAAGTGAGGTTCATTCGAAGAGGAGCCAATGCAGTGGCGGATACGTTGGCAAAGGTACACAAAACAACAACAGCGGATCAGCCTGTTATGACAACCCTCCGGAGGAAATCCAAGGGTTTTTAGTGTTGGACTCTTGTAAGGGTAGTAGTACTACCTTGTTTAATTCAGTCAATTCAATTAGTGATTGTAATACCCAGTTGAATTTTCTCGCAAGGGGAGGGTGGGATGAATAAGATAGCCTCCCGACTTTTAGTTAAAAAAAATCACAAGGGTTCGCCCTAAGGCAAATTAGGTTCTTTTTTCCTTTTAAGAGCAAGTTTAGACCTTTGAAAGCACGAATAGTTAGATTTCAAAATTTTATTCTCATGCTATTATTAGAGAATGGTATTATGACTAGGAATTATCTTCAAAAGATTAAGTAAGACCAAAAATTTTGTAATTACACCTTAAAAAGGTAAATTAGTGCCTAAAGATTCAACTTTTCAGCATAGAACTGAACATTAGGCATGCTCCCATCAAATTAAGCATAAATTAGGTTAAAATTATGGAAGGAGAAATGAAACTACCTTTTTGTTGAGAAGTAAGACTTTATATTTAAATCCTACTATATAGTTCAAACTTTATTCTCCATCAAAAGCTCCACCAAATCTATATGTGTCATGCTTTTGCCTTTCCTAGGGAAAGGAGAGAAAAAAAGGAATCCTTTAGCTAGATGAGCCACCTTCTACGATGGAAATCCATGTATATCATCCCAACAAAGAAGAGTAAGGAGAGAAATGAAATGAGGACAAAGAAGAAAATAGATCTTACATGGTTTCAGAATGGGAAGAATCTATATAACCAAGGAGCATCCAAAAGACCTTGATTCTTCAACATGCATCAACAAGCATGGATGGAGGACTTCCCCCCAGCCATGACCATCCCTATTACTCCAAAATAATCCTAGAAGGTCCCGGGTTACCAAAAGGTCAAGGAATAGTAAGGGTTAAAGGCCAAAGGTCTCATATACAGACATAGAGAGAAGACCTCTATAACATTTCCTTTTTCAAAGACAAAGACTCCAAGCCATTGAATATTTCACATCCTTGGTCTATGGTCATCCAAAAAGTTTCAAATTATATGAACAGTCCTACAAATGTGGAGTAAAATCTGGAGATAGATAACATGTACTTAAATGCAAGTTGAACCCCCAATTAGGGTGAAATGGGAAACTAATTCACCAATGTACATACAATTACATAATCAAAGTAATTAGAATATAACTGAAATCAAATTAATGTTATCTCTTATCCAATTAATTCTAAAACTTATTCAGGCATAATAAGTAAAACTATTTCTCAAACAATTTTTGCAGCTACATCCTCATATTATGATGATTTTGTAATTAAGCCCACAACGAATATGAAAACTTGAAATCTAGCCATCCAAAGTGTACATTGACTTCAATAAGGGTTTCAACTTATTAAATTGAGCACCAATTCTTATCTAATAATCTAAATAAGGTAATAAAGCAATATCATAGGTAAAAATTGAGATTAAACTTGGTTCATGATCTCACAACCCAAAGAGGGGCGCCTAACAAATACACGCTTCACCTTCTTTGTCCAACATCCCAACACATAAATCATCTGGGAATCTCCCAGAAAACTCTAGAAAACATGAAGTGTATCTTTCATGCAAACACATTTGTCACCCTTCTCTATTGACCAGTCCACTCTGCATCACTCAAAAAGTACCCTAAGAAGATTCTCAAAGATGGAGCATGCTTAAGACACCACCCCTTCCCACCCTCCTATGTTGACCCATCATTTTTATGTCATCTGTGAAATGTCCCAGAAGACTCTAGAAGGTGGGGCTCCTATCTGACATGCACCCCACATTTATTGTCTTAATTTTTTTTTAACAAGACTGTGTCCTTAAGACTCTAAAAGAACTCTATCTGCTTATCTTATGTCTAGCTACTTTCCAAACTTGAGGAACACTTCGAATTATAAGAAACCCTTGAAAACCTCAGATCCACCATAAATATAGCACCCATCCACAAAAAAAGAAGATTGGAGAAAGGAAAAACAAAAGATTGGAGTAGTCCCACCACAAATCACGAATAAAGAAAGAAGATTGGAGAAAGGAAAAACAAAAATGTAGCTCAACAATGTTCTAGATCAAGCTTATGGACCAATATCACTATGGATTAGGCAATGATGAAATGGTGGCGTGGGAGAACTATGACTAGGACACAAATTTGGTGGCTATAGAAGATTGCAAATCAAGGCTATGGCTCAATATTGCTCAATTGTTGCTCAATTGTTGCTCAAGTGTTGTATTGCAAGCATATATGTTGTATTTTAGATGCAGCTAGACCACTACGATTTATAGGAATGGAGTGCAAGTGTTAGGAAATCTTAGGGTAGTGTCTAGAGTGTTCTATGATGAGATATAGTCGTTATAGATGGGTCAATGTAGGTGTCATGGTTGATTTATTTGTTAATAAAGTTGGCATTCCAAAACCTATCTCAGTCGACAAAATTGTTGATCGGAAGTCACTCGGTCGAGAAATTCTTCGACCGAGGTTGGTATAAGGGTCAAACACCATTAACAGATAACAATCATTCTAACTTCTTGGTTAGAAGATCTAACGGTCTTTTCTCGGTTCACAAAACCTCAATCTCATTTGACAATTTCTTTGACCGGAAATGACTCAGGACTAGGAAATTATAAGGGTTTTTCCAGTTCTCTGGATCTTCGAACGAGGGGGTACTCATTCAAAAATATTGTCGACTGAGTTTGTCTCGACTGACAATTTCTTCGACCGAACTAGTCCCTAGAAATTGATTTTATAAAAGTTGAAAGACATATCTAATAGTTATTTTAATGTAACCAACCTACCCTAAATGCTTGGTTTAGACATATGGATAGGTTTAAGATAGGTGGGGTTGGTCCATAGCTTGATATTACATGAGTTATGAGAAATTTTACATTTGTATTTCAAATAAGCACAAGTACACAATAATTCAAGTATTTGATATTCCAATCTTGATCAATTATTCTTAATCTTGCTCTTTTGTTCCTAAAACACTAGATAGAATGTTAATTATCACAAATAAGAAACGTTTGCCATCATCAAAAGATAAGATGAGCTAATGTACAATTTAGCAAACAATCTCCCCCTATTTGAAGATGACAAACATATCGATAAACAAAATTTAAAATGAAATTTTCATACATTGGAGAGATATTCCTTGAATGTCACAGAATGTGTGCACACTTATATTATAGAGTTATGGAAAATGTCATCCAACTCTCAAACTAAAGTGCAACAATTTGCTTTATGGCAGTGTGTTTCGCAACTCAAAAACTCATTTTAAATACATAAAAGCTCAAGGAATTAAGTGTTTCTTTTGAGAAAATATATACCCCCTTTGTCATTTCAAAAAGTAAATGAATATGCCCACTAAGTTGAATACTCCCCCTTAATATAATTCTTAAAATAATGTGCAATTTAACCATGAATCAATACTCAAGCAAGCTCACTTCATTTGATGGAAGAAACAGTTACATAATTGCTCAAAGGAAATATTCATAAGGATTGTGCAAAGGAAAGATACATAAGGATATCAAGATGATTACAACAAGATGTCACTTGAATGAGTAAATGATGACATCCACCTCTGGATCCTTCCCTTAGAAGGGTGCAATGCCATAATATTTCATGATAGTTCCCCATTCCAGTGCACCAGTCTTGGCAAGAGAATAAGCCTCAAGAATGGTGGGTGCTCTGTCAAAGCAGAAATGGGCTGCTATGTCTTGGAGCTGCATGAGTGAATATTGAGTATGGGTAAGGTTGATGGATGGTGGAGGTGGAACATGAGTGTAGTTTGTGTATGGATTGAATGGATAGATACTCCCGGGGTATGGGGTATGACACATAGGGATAGTTATCAGGAGTAATTGGGGTCAAGGATTGCATTTTCTAGTTAAGATATGTCATGGCATTGTGGTAGTAATCAAAGTGTCTCCCAATTTTATATGCTACACCTTTAAGAAAGGAGACATCATTTTCAAGGCCTTTCATAGAGTAGGTAGAGGGAGGAGAAGAAGGTGGAGGGATGTCTTCATGGTATGTGCCTTCTTCAGTCCTAGCTCTTTTGTGTCTAAAGTCTAAGCCCATTTTGTCAATAGTGTTTTTGGTAATCTTTTAAGGGAACCTATCATGGGAATACCCTAATTATTCTAAGTTTTTTCCAATGGAGTGTTGAATGATTTGGCAAACAAAGTCATCATATGATGGATTGCCAGAGAAATCAAGCATGTTTCAAATGATAATGCAAATGAAATTGACGAGAATTCATTCAAGAATTGTATATATGAGGTACATTCTAAACTAGGGAATTTCAGTTTTGTTGGCTCTAGGATAGATGTTGTGGATGATGATAAGATTTATTATCCTAGCTTCTGGGGTCATATATGTAGCATAGTAGGTACCCCTATGTTCTTAAGCATAGGTATTTGGGATAAAGATGGTTCGCTTGATGTCACTAAGGCTGAGTGTATTTTGTGTAGTAGATAGCTTAGTGAGAGGATTGCCATTGGCGAGGTCTGCAAATTCGGCATATTCAACAACGTTTATATCTAGCATTTCTAGGATATCAACCTCAATAAAATTAAAAAATAGCCCATTTACCATGGTGGTGAAGGAATAAAAATTCTCGGTGTCCCTAGTTAGGTTGGCATAAAATTCATGGACAGCCTGTGCGGACCAAAAAAGGAAGGAAGGGGTAAGAAATTCTTGTAGTTTTTGGGTTTTGAAGAGACATGGAAGATTGAGGAGCTAGGAGAAGTCGTCTGTATCCGCCGATTGTCAAGGAAGATGTGTTTTGGATGTCATCTTCAGTTACTTCTCGCCTAAAACAACATCGTTGAAGGGGATCTAGTTGATGACCGTTAGAGCCAGAGTCACTGTATGCCCCCTCCTGGATGTTGCTTGCTTCTTACCACTGCAAGCTGAAGAGGAGGCCATCTTGAGAAAAATTTGGTGGAGGAAAATGTAGAGGGGAAAGGGGGATGAAAGTTGCTAAAGGAGAGCTCTAAGGAATGCTAGAGAAGTGCTAGAGAAGAATGCACTTTGAGGTGTGAAGAGAATGGCCAAATTGGGTGCTATTTATAGCAAAACAAACTGGTCCTTGGTCGACAATTTTGTCGACCGAGCCCTCAACTTCTCTATTTCAATGCATAGTCGATCGACTTTAATTTGAAAATATTTGCAATGGTCGAGGATGAATGACATGAAATCCATTTTTTTAACCAGGGAATATCTAGTAGGTTCTCTAATTAGTGCACACATACTGGACTGAGTGTCCCATCGAGATTTTTTCGACTGAGGTTGACACTTTGAGCAATTTTTGTAGTGAGCATGGATTCAACTTGATTAAGTATGATACTAAGTTATCTTCAGATAAACATTTAAAAAAATATACTGTAAGTGTATACAATAAAATCATTATGCAAAGAGATCAAAATATACATCTTTAAGAGGAATGATACTTAACTTATCTCTAATTATTCTAAATTGGTCGAAGCCAAGGGGTTTTGTAAAAATATCAGCTAATTGGTTTTCAGTATCAAGTATTAACATGATGAAGACATATGTTATTTTTAGCAATATGATCCCATAGAAAATGATGTCTTACTTCAATATGTTCAGTGCGAATATGTAAAATTGGATTATGAGCTAAATTGGTTGCACTTGTATTATCACAAAAAATTGGTGTTGACGATTATGAAAATCCATAATCATTTAGAACTTGTTGCATCCATACAACTTGTGTGCAACATGAGCTGGTGGCCATATATTCTGCTTTAGTGGTGGATAAAGAAATAATATTTTGTTTCTTACTAAATCAAGATACAAGCGATTTTCCAAGTAAGAAATAACCTCAACTAGTACTTTTGCGATCAAGGTGACATCCAGTGTAGTCGGCATCAATATATGCTTTAAGGTAGAATGGTTGATCTCGTGGGTACCAAATATCATAGTCTAATGTATCAGCTAAATATCGTAAGATCCTTTTGGCAGCGACCATATGAGAATTCATAGGGTTCGATTGAAAATGTGTGCATAAGACAATGACAAACATAATATCTGGTCAAGATGCAGTTAAGTATAGTAAACTACCAATCATACCTCTATATAAAGAATTATCATTGGGTTCACCAGCTTCATCTTTTTCAATTTTTGCTGAGGTGCCCATTGGAGTAGAAGCATGCTTACAATTTTCCATATTAAATCATTTAGTAGTTCTTTTGCATATTTTTCTTAGTTATGAAAAATAGCACGCAAAGTTTTTTTAATTTGAAAACCCAAGAAAAATGTTAAATCACCCATAAGACTCATTTCGAATTCCTTTTGCATAATATCACTAAATTGTGTGCAAATGGATTCATTTGAAGCACCAAAAATAATATCATCAACATATATTTGAATGATAAGAAAATCTAATTCACATTTTTTTATAAATAATGTAGGATCTAATTTTCCCATAGAGAAATTATTTTTGAAAAGATAATTTCTTATACATTCATACCAATTTCTAGGGGCTTGTTTTAGGCCATATAATGCTTTCTTTAATTTGTAAATGTGATCAAAATGTTTTGGATCTTCAAAATTGAGAGGTTGAGCAACATACACTTCCTCTTGTATTATTCCATTTAAAATGCACTTTTAACATCCATTTGAAAGAGTTTGATGTTTTTATGTGCAGCTAGAGCTAATAGCATGCAAATTGATTCAAGTCTACCTACATGAGCATAGGTTTCATCAAAGTCAATTCCTTCTTATTGATCATACCCTTGAGCGACCAATCTAGCTTTGTTTCTAACAACTTCTCCAACTTTATTTAACTTGTTATGAAATACCCATTTAGTTCCAATAATTGTTTTATCTTTAGGTCTAGGTACTAAATCCTATACATTATTCTTAGCAAATTGATTTAGTTCTTCTTGCATCGCAATGATCCAATAATCTTCTTTAAGAGCTTCATCAACCTTTTTAGGTTCAATGATCGATACAAAAGCTGTGTTAGCTACATCTCAAAAAGAGGATCTATTTTTTACTTTATCAAAAGGATCACCAATTATTAGGTCTTGTTGATGGTCTTTTATTATTCTTGGAATGGGCTGATGAGGTTCTTCATTTTGATTTTGATTTTTTTTCATTTTAAGCATTACTATCTTCTTTAGATAATATGGTTAAATATTCAATTAATTGTGGAAGATCGTTTTCTATTTCATTATTTGTTTGATTTTCATGAAATGTTATATTAATGAGTTCTTCTACCTTTTTAGATACAATATTAAAGATTCTATAGGCCTTACTTGAGGTTGAATAACCTAAGAAGAACCCTTTTTGTGATTTTGGATCAAATTTGTCTTTATCATCTTTAGTTTTTAAAATGTCGCATGATGTTCCAAAGGTGTGAAAGTAATCTACTATTGGTTTCTTAGAAAAGAGAATTTTGTAAGGAGTCTTTTTAAGTTGTGGATGAATTGAAATTCTATTTTGAACATAGCATGCGGTATTAATGGCTTTAGCTAAAAAAGTTTTAGGTGTGCCATGTTCTAATAGCTTGGTTCTAGCCATTTCTTACAGAGAACGATTTTTCCTTTCAACTAAATCATTTTGTTGTGGAGTTCATGGAGAAGAAAAATTATGAGTGTACCCTTTAGATGAGCAAAAATCTTCAAAAGAATGGCTTTCACATTCTCCTCCATGATCACTCCTAATGGTGCAAAATTTATTTTGAAGTTGATTTTCAATTTTTGAGCAAAAAATGAATAAATAAATTACTAATATCATCTTTGCCAGAAGAAAATGCACCCAATATATCTACTATAATCATCAATAATTACAAAGCAATATCTCTTTACACCTATAGATTGTGTTCTCATTGGTCCAAATAAATTCATATGTATGAGTTCAATAGGTATAGATGTACTAAGGATTTGTTGTCTTAAAATAAGTTTTAGTTTGTTTTCCTAATGTGCAAGGTTCACAATTTTCAGGTTTATCAAAAAAGATTTTAGGCATACCACGAACTAGATCATGTTTAATTCATTTTTTAATAACATGACTACTTGCATGTCCTAATTTCCTATGCCATAGATTTTGAGTATTATCATTTGCAATAAGATATTTTACAACAATTGATTTTATAGAATTAGGCCTAAGAACATAAAGATTGCCTACTCTTTTTCCTTCATATACAATATTATTTTTGTCTTCTTCAAGAAATTTGCAGCAAGTTTTGTTGAAAAGCACATCATATCTAATATCACATAATTTACTAACACTTAGCAAATTGTGATGTAAACCATTTACTAATAACACATTTTTAATTGTGAGATTAGTTCTGATATTACTTATCCCCATGATGGTGCCTTTTCTGTTGTCTCCGAATGTGACTGATCCTCCCTTCTTCTTTTCGAGTGATTTGAAGGCCTTTTTATCTCCATTCATATGCTTGGAGCATCAACTATCAACCACCCAATCCTACAAGTTTAGAAGGGTTTTGGTACCCCAAGTAGAGTCCCGATGGTTAATTAATAAAGTAGAAAAACTTATATTATCAACTCAGAAATATCTTTATAGAAACACATTTTTGGTCCAACAAGTTTTCGACCGAAAGGTTACTCGGTCGAGATATTTTTTTGACCGGAATCAGTTCTGGAAAATCAAAAATCTTGTTTTTAACAATAATATATATATATATATTTAAATATGAAAAATGATTAAGATTATGTTGAGATAAGACATAAGTGTGTTTGTCAAAAAATTTGACAAGTCAAATCTCAACAAGTTCTCCCTTTTAGTTTAAGTAGAAAGTTTGGGAACCCAAACCATCTCTGTTGCTCCTTTCTTTCGATATTCACATGAGAAAGAATAGTGACCTAAACATTGATAGTAATGACATGAAATAGATGATATTTCATTTTTCTTTTGAATAGTTTGAGAATTTACAATTTTAGTTTTGGGTACATATATAGTTTTAGTCTTCAGAACATATGCTTTCTAGTTTTATTTTTAGGTACATATCCTAGACCTCTTCTTCCTATTTGTTCACAAGAGTTATCTAGGATATTATCAATATTTTTGTTTCCTTGCATTAATCTAGAAACTTGTTTTTGTAGTTCAACATTTTCAACAAGCTTTTTATTTATATTTAAATTTTCTTTAGCAAGATTTGAAAGTAAAATATTTTTTTCTTTTACCAAAGCATCATGATATGAATGTGTGCATAATATAGGTTGACTTTGATAATCATTTAATTTTGTGAGAATGTCAATCTTTTCTCAAGAGAGAAGATTATTATTATTTTCAAGAACAGCTAATTGTGCTTTATAAATAGATTTCTTTAATGCATTATTTGAATACTTTAGAGTATCATTTTCAATGTTGAGGTTATCTAAATTAATGGTAAGTTCATCAATAATTTTACTAAGTTTTTTCTTTTGTTTCTTGCAGTCAATGTATTTTGCATGAATTGCTTCGAGACTAGTAACTAATTCTCCTGTAGATAATTCAAAAATACCAACATCATATGTTTCTTCGTCATCTTCTCTTGCCATGAGACATTCTATCTCCTCTTCTTTGCCACTTCCACTTTCATCACTTGATTGATCCCAAACACCTTTGTAGGATTTTTCACTCTTGTCTTTATTCTTTAATGATGACTTCTTCTTTTTGAGATTTGGGCACTCATTCTTCAAGTGGTCTTTTTTTTTCTACATTTGAAGCACCTGGAAGAACGAAAAATGTTTATATTTCTTACTATTTATAATTAGAGCATTTTCTTCATCATCACTGCTTGTGTTGCTGTTGTCTTGAATGTTATTTCTTGATGGTGTCTTGGAGGTGGCTTTAAATGCAAGTTCCTTATTTCTTCCCTTTTGTTGCTTTGCCTCGATCCTTACTTCTTCTTATTCTAAAGTGACTTCGTGTGTCTACAAGTTCCCGATGAGCTGCTCCATCTTAAGTGTTGTGAAATCATTTGCTTCCTCAATAGAAGTTACCTTTGACTTGTACCTGGGAGGCAACGGCCTAAGTATCTATGATACTTGATCTTCCTCGCTGATGTTTGTCCCAAGTGCACTTAGGCTATTAACAATGTTAGAGAATCTAACATACATTTCTACAATAGTTTGTCAGATTGCATACAAAATAATTCAAATTTATGTTTTAACATACTTATTTTAGTATTTTTAACTTGTGTAGTTCCATCATGTGTTACAAATAATTTGTGCCATATTTCATGAGCTTTTTTACATGAAGATATGTGATTAAATTCACTAATAGATAAAGAACAATAAAGAATGCTTACTGCCTTTGCATTGAGTGTTGCTTGTTTTACCGTATCAACATCCCATGTTTCCAGTTCAGTTATTGGAAGTTCATATGGGAGAGATATCATCTTACATAAATCAAAGATGATGCCTTGAACGTAGAACTGCATCCTCCTTTTCCAGTTGTGTAGTTAGACCCATCAAACACTGGATGCCTGCTCACATGCGATCCTTCCAAAATGAGGTTGCGAAGAATGACGTCCCCCATACTTGAAGACTAGCTAAGGTTCCTTGAAGACCCAATTTTATACCAAACGAAGAGATCTAGAGGGGGATGAATAGATTCTTATAAAAATTTAAAGTTATAATAGAATTAAAAACGCAAGCAACCAAATGAAGATGAGATTTAGAGTGGTTCCCTCTAAGACGTCAGCCCACTACCTAGTTGTTTCCAAATAGGATTTTATAACATTTTTTTTATTGCTTATCTATTAGGAAAAATTAAAAAGTACTTGTTGCAACTGATCCCTTTTCTTTACTGGCCACAGAAGAGCACCTGCAAACATCTTCTTTGACGTACGACAGAAGCACTCTCCTCTTCTTTAATAGATGATGGAAGAACACCACAACAATCCCTATTCATTAACAGATGATGGAAGAGAACCATGGTGCGATGAGCCAAAGGTGCACACACTAACTAATTAAGTTTGATTATGTGCACACCACAAAAACTCAAACACACTTGGGATCTTTCAATATTTGTAAAAACCCTAAAAAGACTCAATCACAATACTAAATAGGACACCTGCAAGCACACAGGGCACTATTGTAGTAAATATGAGAGGCAAGTATTGGGGTCGATCCTCAAGGAGAGAGGGGACACTAGAGTTAGGTTAGAATTTTCTATGTTCCTAAAGTGGAGACTAGGGTTTAGGGTTGATTGGCTTTGATTTGATTACACTAAGCAAGTAGGAAAATAAAGGCAATATGAAAACTAGATTACCAAAAACCCTAGATTACCCTAAGCGAGCTAAGTCTAAGAAACTAGATTAAGAAATCAACTAAATAAGAGTAAGATTATCTACACTACTCTAGAAATACAATTAGCAACTAAGAACTAAGCTAAACAATTAGAGAAGCTAGATCCTAAGTTATCACTAATTAGCCAAGTTAACACAAGCAAGCTCAATGGAGCCCTAACTACTTGAACTAACCATCTAAAATTAAGAAATTATCTAAGAATTAACAAAGGCAATTGACTACACTAGCATTAACAAGCTAAGAAGGCAAAGGTGGGTCTCAAGCAATATGATGTATAGGTGGGCCATTTGGGAATGCAACTTGATATTAGTTGGGGGAAGGTCAACATTGCATGCAATTCTCACATTTCAATCTATATTACCAAACCAAACAATAAGGCAAGTGCTATTAGAATATACCCCATACTACTAGTTGGAGAACTAGGGTTAGATGTAATTCTAGTAGGACTTGGAAAGCCTAGGTTTCTAGGGTAAGTTATATTAGGGAAATTGAGAGCCAAGGGTAGGTATGAGAGTAGAGATGAGGGTATTTCATTTCGTGTTACTTGCCATCCAGCCTTTAGAAAACTCCAAGCAATTGCACTAATCACACTTACACTAGATACTTAGATCTCACACTTACTTGTAGAAGGGAGATGTATGTAGGAACAAAGTGGGCTAGCTAGGGATCTACTAATTGGACCTAAGATTTCCACATACATTCCAATTTCCCTTAGAAGCTAAGTGTCATCAAGCATCACAAAAAAAGCAATTTATGTTTAAAAGCACAAACCACATGCAAGATAATGGGAAATGAGATAGAAGAAAGAGGCAATCATCATAGAATAAAATTATGTTCATTACAAGTTATTTCCCCCCAACATGGTACCAAAGTCACATTTTTACCCCAAACAGCCCACCACTAGGGGCTTAGCTGGACATGCTCAAAGAAAAGATAAAAGAAATGAGAAGAAGGGGATATGACTCCATGGAGCTTGAAGTAGATCCTTCTCCTTCACCTCCAAGCTACTGTAGGGTAACCTCCTTCCTCCAAGGTGGATGATGGACATGAAAATGAAGGAGATTATGGTAGAAAACCTAGAAAACTAGGTTTCTATGGTGGAAATGGTAGTTGGAGAGGATAAATGCAAGGGGAGTGCAATGAATACTCTAGAGTGGGTGGAGAGGAGTATTGGCAGCTAACCTAGTGATGTGGCCACCACCCATGTATATATAGGTGGTGGTGGAAGCACTAGGGTAAGTAGGGGCATTGTTGGAAAAATATTAGTGCAAAAAATGCTAGGGTTTAGGTGGTAGCACGGCTGTGCTGAGCAGCATGACCATGGTGGGTAAGGGTAGGAACGGCCGTGGTGGTGTGGAATGGTCATTCTAAGAAAGTGGAAAAATCATAGGTTGAGGTAGTGATATGGAGGATGGTAGCACGACTGTGTTGGGTAACACAGCCGTGGTGGAGGCTAGGTAGAACGGCCGTGCTGGGTAGCACAGATGTGGTGAGTGAGTTGGAGGTGAGGTCATTCCCTTCAACACGCCTATTTTGGGAGCTTCATAACATGGCCGTGCTGGGTAGCACGACTGTGGTGGTGATGTTGCAGTAGCTTTGCAATTTTGGGATTTTCTCTATAACTTTGACATTGGTCAACACGTGTGTTCCTTGAGTGGAGGACTCCTAGAACTGCTTCCTTCTCTCTCATCCATCCAAAGCATGGTCCAAGTACTTGAAAAATATGTAAAGAACATCCATATGTGTATTTGACAATAATATGCATATTGGGGAATTTAACTTGCATTCTACTATGTTTAGATGTGAATAAAGTACAAATTGGCACAAGATGAAGCCCTAAAATAGGACTACATTACCACCCAAACTTAAAACATACTTGTCCTCATGTATGCTCCAACTTAATCTCTCTTTTCAGTTTTCTTTCAATAAACAAGAATGAGAAATGCATTGCAAAAAATGATTATTGACTAGATAGTCTTGAAAGTGATTCAGTGCATGTGTTCCACCTCTCTCCTCTCCACTTTTACAAACCAATCATGAAAAGAGCACTGAGCATGCAAACTTCAAATATAGAGCATAGAATACACAAATTTCCATATGCCCTTCATGTAATTCCAAGTAAACTATTTCATGTTGGCGTTAATCAATGATGACTAGGAGTGTTGTTTCACTTTCATGCATTCAATCTTATGCTTCAAACCACACTAAATGACCCACATGGATGTAAATAGGGTAAAGTGAGCTAGATTTGATGTTTTATAGCTCAATGGGTATGAAAATGGAAGAAAGAATTGTGGTAAGATTTTGGAGTGCTTTTACACACTCATCTTTTCTTTATTTAGATGCTCTTAAACATGAGCATCTTTTTATTTTCTTTTTTCTTTTTCTTTTCTTTTGCCTTGGTGTAGATAGGGCATGTGGTGGAAAGATTGAAGTGGGGAGATGTAGATATGGCCACCCCAAAATTTTGGAGATGGCCAAGGCTAAATATGTGCTCTAAGGCATCCTTTCATGAGGTGGAGAGGTATGAAGATGGTGAAAGAAGAGTCTAGTCAAAGAGGGGTCATTAGTGTAATCCTCAACATAAGAGTTCCTGCATGAAAACTAATCTAACACTTCATCAAATGATATCACACTACATTATTGAAAAACATGAGATTCACATTTATATCATGCGATTCCATACTCTCTAAGCGTTCATAGCTTGCTCAATTCACAATTCAACCAAAACATTCAGAAACTTGAGAGAGGTGATGAACATGTAAAAAGTCAACAATTAAGACCATATAGCAATAAACTTTAAGAAAGAGGCATGCATTTGTCAAAGATCAACATTTTCATTTCAAATAGTGGAGATTAAGTTAAATCATGCTTTTAGGCAAGAACAATCAAGTGTGGGCAAAATTGGCCAAAATGGAGCAAATTTGCATTCAACTACATCTAAACCTAACTTTAGGGAAATTAAAACATAAATAAGTAAATCCTAGTTAAAACACAAAAAAAAACCAAAATCTACATGGAAATGCAATGCGTGACATGGAGGAACAAAAAGAGCAAAATTTTTAAAAAATTATGCAAAAATGCATGAAATTGAACTACATGCATGCATGGATGCAAACAAAAGGATATCTATACTAAAAAGAGAAATGTCAAGCAAATAGGGATCATGTAAGACATACATCAACAAAATAATCTAAGAAAGAGGACATACTGCCCTACCACCCAAACTTTTGAATCATGTTGTTCTCAGCATGGAACTAAAGCTTAGGAATGAAAGGGTAGATGTCACTGCTCTGGCGGTGTGGGATCCTGTGATGGACCGACCTATGGAGGTGGATGCTGGTAATAGTGGACCTAGTAGTCTACCTGTGGTGGCGGGTATGTCTCCTGGTAGCCAGATAGTTCTCCCCAGAAATCCTCCCCCCATTGGGGGTTCCTCTGTACTTGCACATGCTGATACAAGTACATGTGGTTGATCTGATTATGCATCTGTTGTTGATCTAACCACATGGCTTGTTGTGTCTGTTGAATTGCCTCCAACTGTGCATGAATGGTTGACATGTCATATGCATTTGTTGGAGGGAGCTGCGCATCAAAGTCCTCATGTCTCTATCTGGTGTGGTGTGGCTTCTCAAGGATGCATTGCTGCTCTAGCACATTTATCTCTCCAGCACCCTCTGGTAAGAACACTATCACGTCTGTGTAGTCCTCTCTAGGGAACGTTCCTTCCCAACTAGAAATCTGTTCTTGCAGATTTTCCAAAGGCCTGATATCCTTAAGAAGAATAGATGAATGGTAAGGTATCTCTAGAGCGAGGCTAGGGTACTTGGGGTTCATGTTGTAAATGATCTTCTTGTCTCTTATGGAAATCATCTAAGATCTTGCAAGATAGTTCAAATCAATCAACTTGACCCCTTCTGCCTTTGTGAAGTTTTGGAGATCACAATCAAGTGATTTTTCTATGGTGGTTACAATCCCTCCCATAATGAAGGGAAGTTTTTTTTTAAATTAAGCCATGAGGTACTTTTATTCATCCTAACCTCCTCGTGTAGGCGAAATCAAGCCAAAAGGATATACACCCCACGTTATCTGCGGTAACCCAAAAAAGATAGGCATCAAAGAAAGGACAACGTCACACCACATTGCAACAGTCCAATCCAATGAAGGGAAGCTTGATCTTGGAGGGAATTGTTTTTAAATTATCAACCATCATCATCCCCAAATTCACATAACCATGACTCACCATTACTGACATCACAAACAAGTCTTTTTGAGAACAAAAACCTTGGTTGTCGTATCAACCAAAGATGGAGTTGGCAAGTACTTTCTGAATATATCTCAAAGCGGGGTTGAAAATCTTTCTTATTTTTGACTTCCCTACTGCAAAGGAGCTTTTGCCAATGAATGTTTCCCACATCTTAGCATAGTTGCATTTCCCATTTTTATCAAACCTGCCCCCATCAAACTTTTGAGCAATCTCTAGTGTTGGTGAAAAAATCTTGTTGAGGTTGGAGGCCTTTAGTACATGAGTGGAGTCATTGAGCCTAAAATGGATTGCATCTTACCCTTGATAATGCACCTTCTCTAGAGACCCAAAGAATTCATGAGTTGTCTCTAAGTATGTTTCTTCCATAGTGGTCAACAACTTGTACAATCCACATGATTCTAAGAAATCCTTGGTGATAAGATGCATCCCTATGGCTTGCATGGTGTTGGGGCAAGCATACCTTGTGGGAATCACCCTCCTAGTTTTGTACTTGGGGTGAAGGGGTCTTGTGAACACTCTCCTTGCTATGCCTCTCCCATATGAAACTTCTTCGGGATGCTTCTCAACCTACTTCACCCTATCCTCCCCTAGCTTGGACAAAAAGTCCACTTGCTAATCTTCCATTTCCTCACCCCCGATGTCATCTAACTCCTCCTCCTCATATGTATGGGACCCCAAACTTGTGTCCAAGTTCAAGGGAACCATCTTAATGGGTGCATCTTCAAATTCATCCTTAATTACCAACGAATGCCTAATGGGTTGTTGAGCAGCGTGGGGTTGTGTTGATGAAGTGGAGCGGTGAGGCATGGAGGTCATTGTGAAGACAACACATCAGTAGCCTTCTTGTCCCTTCTCTCCTAGGTCGGTGCATCAATGTCCACCAAAATTACGATGTTCTCCATCTATTCTTCCTCCTCCTCCTCCTCGCTGGGGTTGCTGTAGCTTGGATCCAACGTGTGGCCACTGGAGGAGGATTGATGTCAGGATACACTTGTCAATGCTGACCATTGGAGTGATTGTGAAATCAAATTAGATAGTGACAACACACTGTGGGACTGCTGAGACACATTGGAGGCCCGTTTGGTGTGGCTTTTTCCTTTGGTGAGGATGTTCATGGTCTTCTCCACCCCCTTCTTGATTGCTTTTCCTGTGCTTTTCATCATTGCAAGGATTTTTGGTGGAAATCAAGAAAGAACAACAAACAATGTGCTTTCGGGCTATAGGGCCGGAATCTCCTTGGAGATGGAGAAATAGGTGGTAATGGAGAGTGGAATAAGGAGCTTGAGGTTGGTTAAGGTGATTGGGGGCTAAAGGGAACTCAAATATGGAGTTTTGGAGCAAGAGGAGGTGATTTGGGGGTCAATGGAGCTCATCCTAGTTGCCGCTCCATGTAGAACGACCATTCTGGGTCGAGAGAATGAGAGTTAGGTCGTCCTAGCTTATTGATTCTTGGACTCGATCATCCTCACATAATTTTTAAAGCATCTTTGGAGTAAATATCCATCTCATGTGCATTCAAGCACATCTCTTCATCAAGCTGGTTTCCTCAACTAACATCATAATATCAAAACTTTGATTTGCTCTATCCAGGCCAACTTCAATAAATACTTTCAGCCTTTGACCATTCACAATAAATTCTTTCGCTCATTCTTTCTCACAAATCAACACAGCCCTAGATGGATATACCTTTTTGATTAGATAAGGTCCTTCCCATCTAGACCAGAGTTTTCCAGGAAATAACGTCATCCTTGAGTTATATAGCCATACCCATTTTCCGGGCTCGAAGCTCTTCTTCTTGATCAACTTATCATGAAGAAACTTTGTCCTTTACTTGTAGCTCTTGGACAAGTCATAGGCCTCATGCCTCATCTCTTCAAGTTCATGAAACTATAACTTTCTTTTCAAACCAGTTGTGTCTCCATCCATATTAATGGTTTTCAAATCCCACAATGCCTAATGTTACATTTCAACCGATAGATGGCAACTTTTCCCATAAACAAGCTTGAATGGTGTGGTGCCAATTGGGGCCTTATATGCAGTCCTATAAGCACACAAGGACTCATTGAGACATAGAGACTAATCTTGGCAATTTGACCTCACCATCTTCTCAAGAATGAGGTTGATCTACTAATTGGCTAACTCAACTTGACCACTCGTTTGAGGGTGGTAAGGAGTAGCCACACAATGATTCACTCCATGTCTTTTAAGTAAACCTTCAAAAGTGCGATGGATGAAGAGACTTCCCCCATCACTAATCATGGCTCTTGGCACACCAAACTGGCTAAAGATATTTGATTTCAAAAAATCACACACAACTTTGTGATCATTGGTTCTAGTTTAAATAGCCGCAATCAACTTTGGCACGTAGTCGACAACCACTAAGATGTACACATATCCAAAGGAAGGAGGAAACAGACCCATCAAATCAATTCCCCAAACATCAAACACCTCCACTAAAAGAATGGGTGATAGAGGCATCATGTCCCTCTTTGAGATAGTGCCTACCTTTTGGTACTTCAAACAACATTTACAGAAATCATGAGCATCCTTGAACAATGTAGGCTAGTAGAATCCACTTTGGAGAACCTTGGCAGCCATGCATTTCCCGCCGAAATGACCTCCACATACTCCGGAGTGGCACATAGATAGAGTTTCTTGCTGCTCCATCTATGGAACACATCTCCTAATGAGTTGGTTGGGGCAATATTTGAAAAGATGAGGATCATCCTAAACATAAATTTTGACCATAGAAAATGCCTTTTGCTCTCCTCCCTTATCCATGTGCTTAGTATCCTTCCACTAGCTAAGAAGTTAGCTATATGTTTATACCATGACTTTTGAGTGTATGATAGTAGGAAGAGCTATTCATGCGACATTGTTTCTTTAATTCAGGCTCTATCATCAAGGGGTCTTTCAATTCTAGAGAGATGGTCGGCGGTAGAATTTTCCACTCCCTTCTTGTCCACAATCTCAACATCAAATTCTTAAAGTAACAAAATCCACCGGATCAACCTTGGCTTTGAGTCTTTATTCACCATGAGATACTTCAATGTACTATTGTCCGTGTATATCACTATATGAGAGAAACTTGTCAAGAGCAAAGATCACCACAAGCAACTCTTTTTCTATAGTTGTGTAGTTCCTTTGTGCTTTGTCAAGAGTCTTGCTCACATAGTAAATGGCATGTGGAATCCAGCCAATCCTTTGGCCCAACACAACCCCCACTTCCATATTTGATGCATCTGTCATGATCTCAAATGGAAAGGAAAAATCAGGGGCTGCATTATAGGAGAAGAAATGAGCTTGTGCTTCAAGTGGTTGAAGGCTTCAACACACTTGTCATCAAAGTGAAATTCAACATATTTTTACAACAAATGATAGAGTGGTCTTGAGATTTTGCTAAAATCCTTGATGAAGCTACGAGAGAAACCTGCATGTCCCAAGAAAGACCAGACATGTCTTGCGGTAGAAGGAATGGTAAGAGTAGAAATGAGGTCACCTTGGCCCTATCAATCTCAATACCATCTTTTGAAACCCGATGACCCAAAATGATACCTTTGGGCACCATGAAGTGGCTCTTTTCCCAAGATAGCACAAGGAAAACCTTGACACACCTCTCAAGAATGGTGGCTAAGTGGAGCATACACTCATCAAAGGTCTTACCAAAAAATAGAAAATCATCCATGAATACTTCAAGTGATGAATCATGCTTGTCGGAGAAGATGGATGTCACACATCTCTGAAAAGTGGAAGGGGCATTACACATCCCAAATGGCATTCTCATATAAGACAAAGTACCACTAGGGCAAGTGAATGCCGTCTTTTCTTGGTCTGTAGGATGAACAACAATCTAAAAATACCCAGAGTATCCATCAAGAAAGCAATAGAAACTCTAACCTACCAACCTCTCTAAAATATGATCAAGAAATGGAAGAGGATAGTGTTCCTTCTTAGTCTCCTCATTGAGCTTTCTATAGTATACATACATCCTCTGTTTGGAGTATTCTCTAATAGGCATCATCTCAACATCAACATTCTCTGCCACTGTAATCCCACCCTTCTTTGGTACAACTTAAATGGGACTCACCCATGTGCTATTAGAAACCAGATAAATAATTCCAGCATCTAATAATTTCACAACCTCTTGGGTCACAACTTCCTTCAATTTTGGGTTTAACCACCTTTGCATTTGGCAGGTTGGTCTAGCATCATGCTCTAGATAAATCCTATGCACACAAATGGAGGGGTCAATACCCCTCAAATCAGCAATGGACCATCCAATGGCCTGAATGTTCTTCTTTATGACTGTCATCAATGTATCTTCTTGCTCTGGAGAGAGAATAGAAGAAATGATCACTGGGAGGGTGTAATTGGAGACTAGGAATGCATATTTCAAACCTTCAGGGAGTGACTTGAGTTCAATAATTGGAGGTTCTTCCAGAGAGCTCTTCAATGGCTTAGAAATGGATGGGAGGTCCTCGCTTGTAGCCACTAGGACTAGCTAATTTACTTCATCATCATCATCATCATCATCATCATCATCATCATCATCATCATCATCATCATCATCATCATCATCATCATCATCATCATCATCATCATCATCATCATCATCATCATCATCATCATCATCATCATCATCATCATCATCATCATCATCATCATCATCATCATCATCATCATCATCATCATCATCATCATCATCATCATCATCATCATCATCATCATCATCATCATCATCATCATCATCATCATCATCATCATCATCATCATCATCATCATCATCATCATCATCATCATTAGGAAATTCAACAATGGGATCTAGACCTCTACCTTGAGTGGCAGTTCTAAATCCACACAGGTAGGAACTCCTCTACAGTCTCTTCAAGACATTCAAAAAGATAACAATCCTCTTCGATGGTGCCTATCACCTCAACTATAGTTGAAGACTTGAAGATGTTCAACCAAATCTTCATGTGCATGAAGGTCACATACATGGTGCTAGTTCTCACATGGATCACTACGTCAGTTATAGCCAAGAAGGGCCTCTCCAAGATAATAGGTACTCTTCTTGCATCTTTTTCCATATCTAGCATAATGAAGTTAGTGGGGAAGAATGCAGAAGTCTCATTATCAAGTCTAACTAGCACATCATCAACACGCCCTCTAGGCGTTTTTACCGATTAGTCAGCCAATTGCAAAGTGGAATGAGATGGATCTAATTGTCCCATTTGGAGCTCGACAAACAAATCATATGGCATCAAGTTCACTCTAGAACCCAAGTCTAGAAGGGCTTGGTCTATGCGGTGTGATCCAATGTAACATGAAATGGTGGGAGCATCGGGGTCTTTCCTCTTTCTTAGCTTGGTGTGCTGTAGAATTGAGCTCACTAAGTGAGCTTGACTTTCTTTGGCATTCTCCCCATTGTTTTCCTCTTAAATGTGCACAAATTTTTCAGAAACTTGGCATAGGAAGGGATTTGCTTGACCGCATCAAGAAAAGGAATGTTTATCTTGATATGTTTGAAAGTTTCCATGATATCCTCAGTATGTTTCTTTTTTCTTCTTTTAGTAGAGGGCTCCTCAAGAGCATCAGGAAATGGGGGAAGTTGAGCTCCCAATCAGCTTGGGTCAATGGAATCATCAATTGTAATAATAGGAATCACAATATCACATCTCGGTATCACGATATCAACACTAGTTCCTATCACAATATCATCAATCTAGATCTCAGTATCAACATGTATGATCACAGTATCACCTCTATCCTCACTGGATGCACTATCAACAACAGTATCATGGGGCTGCTCTAAGGCACGAACACCCCTCAATACCAGCACTACCTTCACATGCTCATGGGTAGTGCAAGAGGAGGCTTGTGAAGGTGGCTGTGGTTGTTGAGGTGGTGATGACCTTGAATTTGGATTTTGAAGGATAAATTGTGACTCGGGTTGTGGTTGTTGTGGTAGATGTGGGTGATATTGTGGAGGGGGTTGTTGGTATGAGTGAGGTGGAGGATATTGGTAGTTGTAGGGGGGTTGGTGAGGTGGAGGAGCATATGGATGTGGTGGTCCTTGGTATTGATGAAGTGGGGGTACTTGGCCTTGTGGTGGTATATAAGCTCCTTGAGTGGTGCTCACATAACCACCATCATTGTTTGGATTGGCCGTGGATTGATATTGGGAGCCTCCCCTCTTCATGGAGAGCAAGTGAAAGGGAGATTTGATCAAGCCTTTCCTCAAGACGGCTAATAATTTTCCCTTGAGAGGACACCTCTTTCTTTACTTCATCGAGGTTCCTTATCCTTCCTAGAACTTCCTCCTCAAACTTGGAGCTATACTTGGGCCCTTGATGTTACCTTGGATGTCCTTGCCCCTCCTCATTTTGTTGTTTCCATGAGAACTTTGGATGATTTCTCCACTCAAGAGTATAGGAATTGGACATTGGGCCTTGGTTGTTTCGGTTGCCAAATGCATGAAAGGCGTAAACTTCTTCTTCCTCAACGTCAACTACCATAGTGGATTGACTTAAAGAACCACCAGCTTGGTTTTTCATCATATTCATCATATCCACCATCATTTTCATCATGTCGGGGTTGGCTACAGTCCGGGCTAGAACTACGAAATATGCTCCCCTTTTGTAGAAGCCTGATGGCGAGACTTCTCAGCAAGGTGCTCAAGCAAGGGCCATGATTTCTTAGGTGTCTTTGCCATGAAGGTGCCTCCACATGATGAATCAACATTGTTTTTTACTCAATTCCAATAGCACGATGTAGAAAGCTTGAACCAGCTACCACAAGGGTACCTCATGATGGGGGTAGTCGCGCAAAAGCTTTTGGAACCTTTCCCACGCCTTGTGGAAAGGTTCATTTTCTTTCTGGGAAAAGGTGGTGATACATCTTTGCATTTGGGTCAGCTTGGCAATTAGAAAGAACTTCTTGAGAAACACATTCTTGACCGCGTTCCGCGTTACCAACTCTGGCTTTGAGATGTACCATTCCTTGTCCTTTTCTTTTAGAGAGAATGGGAATAGTGTCCTCCGGATGGAGTCATCGGTGACAGCAGGTGTGCAGAAAGTGGAATACGTTTCAAGGAAGGCATCAATATGGTGGTAGGGGTTTTCATTATCCATCCCATAGTAAGTAGGGAGGAGTCTAAGAAATGCGGGTGGAATGGAGAATTGTTGACCCAACATTTGGTCAACAAGGGTGGAAATGGGGGAATTGTAGTTCCCTGGGGTGAAGTATTCATGGAGGGGGAGGTTGGGTTGCGGTTGAGCATCTCCATGAGGTAGTTCAGCTTCACGGTCACCCATTTCAGTTTCTCCTTGTTGGTTGTGGCAGCTTTGGCATTTCCTTGTACCTATCTCAGGGTCGTATAACACCAAGTCGGTACAAGTGAAACACGTATGATGCATGCACAACTGTCACCTACACAATACACAAATAAGCAATAAAAACTAAGTAAGAATGATAATACACAAAAGTGAACAAAGAATAAAGAATAGAAAGGTTAAGCTACACTAACTAGCTAGGCCGAGCACGTAATTCCCCAGCAACGATGCCATAAAGTTTGGTGCGATGAGCCAGAGGTGCACACACTAACCAATTATGTTTGATTAGATGCGCCCCATGGAACTCGAACACACTTGGGATCTTTCGATATTTGTAAAAACCCTAAAAAGACTCAGTCACAATACTAAACAAGACACACGCAAGCACACGGGGCACTATTGTAGTAAATATGTGAGGCAAGTATAGGGGTCGATCCTCAGGGAGAGAGGCGGCACTAGATCTAGGTTAGCATTTTCTATGTTCCTAAAGTAGAGACTAGGGTTAAGGTTGATTGGTTTTGATTTGATTACACTAAGCAAGCAGGCAAGTAAAAGTAGTATGAAAACTTGATTACCAAAAACCCTAGATTACCCTAAGCAAGCTAAGTCTAAGAAACTAGATTAAGAAATCAACTAAACAAGAGCAAGATAATCTACACTACTATAGCAAGACAATTAGCAACTAAGAACTAAGCTAAACAATTAAACAAGCTAGAGCCTAAGTTATCACTAATTAGCCAAGTTAACACAAGCAAGCTCAAAGGAGGTCTAACTAATTGAGAAAGAACTAACTATCTAAAATTAATCAATAAACTAAGAATTAACAAAGGCAATTGACTACACTAGCATTAACAAGCTAAGAAGGCAAAGGTGAGTTTCAAGAAATATGATGGATAGGTGGGCCGTTTGGGAATGCAACTTGATATTAGTTGGAGGAAGTTCAATATGGCATGGAATTCTCACATTTCAATCTATATTACCAAACCAAACAACAAGGGAAGTGCTATTAGAATATACCCTATTATAATAGTTAGAGAACTAGGGTTAGGTGTAATTCTAGTAGGACTTGGAAAGTCTAGGTTTCTAGAGAAAAAATCAACTCATGTTATGCATTCAAGCAAGGTCAAAAAGTACATCATACACTTGAAAACTAGGGTTAGGATTTTTTCATATAGATGATTAGGGGTTCCATTTCAAAACTTGTCATTAAACCATGAGTACGTCATTTACCACATTCTTGGAGCACAGTAGGGTTAAGCATCCTAATTATGACCATTCAATCATTCCACATAGAACTATGTATCAAACATTCAAGAGCCAAACATGTAGAGACCATCAATTACATAGAAATGTGCAGTGACCTACTAGCTTAACACATTGTAGCGACCAACACCATCACAAGTATAGTGACCAACATGGATCACTTGAGTAGCGACCACTGTTGCCAACCAAGGTATCAACCAAAACAACCAAATCAGGGCATTGCAACCGCAAGAAGACTAAGTGTAGAGACCACCATGGTTAGGGTTTGCTCACCCTTGTGACCACTACAAGGATCCATGTGCAGCAACCGCAAGAGAACCAGGGTTAGGGTTGCGACCCAACCAAGCATCAACACCAGAGTGGTGACCATGAGAAACATGTTTAGGATAGCGATCTCAAAACCAACCATTCGAATAAGCACATAGATTATTATTAAAAAAAAAATAGAAAAACAACTAGATTAAAAAATGATAACATCAAGGGGACTAGACATCATCAAGGGGGAAAGCTCCATGCAAAGATGGGCATCAAAACCCTAAAAAAAGGAGCTTCACCAATCTCAACAAAGAAGCCATACAATGAGGGATGAAAAAATGTTCAATACATGTATACTAGAGTCTAAAACCTCCATCCAACACATGATAACTGAACCATAAGGGTGGTGATAAAATCATCATCAAACATGCATGCAAGAAGCAACTAATTTACTATCACTAGGGTTTTAGGTACAAGAATTAGGGCTTAGAAGAACTTGTAATATATGAGAGAATACTTCAAAATCTTAAACCATAAATCAAGGTGACATCATCTAGCATCTTAGGTTCATGTTTCAGAGATAAAATAGTCACATGCATCCAAGAATGTGGTGAAATGATAGTAGAGGGGAAAGTTATATAACCCTCCTTAAGATGAAGATCAAGCTCCAAAACCACAAGCTCCGAGATATAAGAGGAGTTCCAACTTGAATCAACTCCATGGGAAACAAGGTCACTTCAAGAATAACAAAACACAACAAGGTCAAAGGGAAGCTCAAGAAGAAGAAAACTCAAACACTAGGATGAACGAGAGAGAAGAAAGAAGAAAGAAGAAAGAAGAAAGAAGAAAGAAGATGAAAGCTTCATATCAATTAGGTACTACCATGGTCAAACCATGGTATCGACCTCTATGGAGAGAAATTCCTCAAGATAGACACCATGGAAGAACCATAGTCTCATGGACATGTGAGGAAGAATGAAGGTAGGGTTCTCAAGAGAAACAAGATCAAGGGAGAGAAACCACTTACCAAGAAGGAAGATCACCAATGATCACCAAAAAGGAGATGATCAAGCTCAAGATCACTACATGCAAATATGATCAGCCACCAAAGCTCCAAGTTTAGCACCTTCTCTAGCTCCACCAAGATGAAGGCATAACACAAGGTTGATGATAGAAAAAAGATCTAAAGGAGATACTTTCATGTGGAAGAGAGAGCATATATACTCAAGGGTTAGGAGGGAGGTAAAGATATGAGGTGTCGAGGTATGAGAGAACCATAAGGACACTTGTCCCTCAAAGGATCATCCATGCAAACACACATGCAAGAGGGTAAATAAAAACTATGTGGTGTAGCGACCACTTAGGTCCACTACTCTCACAAGGTTGAAGCAAAGAACACAGGTAGGTTGCAACACCACCAACCAAGGTCGCAACACATCTCCACATTTGAGCAAACCCTAGTGACCAAAACACAAGGAGAAAAGCACTAGGTTGCAACAAACATCAACCAAGATAGTGTTGTGATTGAAATAACAAACATCAACTAAGAGAGTGTTATGGTTGCAGCAAATAAAAAACCAAAATACTAGGTCAAAACACCACCAAACTCAAGCATCTATGCAAAGCCATGCAAACCCTAATATCATCTCATGATGCCACCTCATCAACCAAGGCTTAACTAGGTTCCCCTAAGCATCATTATCTCTCTCATGATGCTAAGGTACAAAAGGCACAACCAACATGTGACAAATTGCAAGACAGACCTTCAGCATGGGCAAATTGCAACTTGGTCTAAAACAAGCATAACTAGCTCAAACATCAACCATACATGACCAAGATAAAAGCATAAATTTATCACATATTATTAAGGAATCTCAAAAGATTAAATTAAGGTTTAAGCATCTTATTAAGCAAAATAAAGCACTAAGCTAGGTTGAGTTGAACTAAGAATAATATTTAAAACCAAGATTTGATTAGGTTGAGTTAAACTAATTGCAGGAAAAGTAAAGGTATAATAAAAATTAGTCTGGAATAATGACAAAAAATTCTAGGGTGCAATCGAGTTTCACCACCACTATCCGAACCTACACATTCATTCATATCCAAACTTGTATGAAGATCTACTTTGAGATATGCAAACTTTCCCTTTCATCATTAGAAATTTGCATGAGCAAATATCACAATAAGATCAATGTCTTGCGACATACATATCATATATCTACTACTCTAGAGACTTCCCATATGAAGGTCTCATCAAGGTATTATCTAAATATAGTGATATTTAAATCTTAAACGTTAAAGTTCTCATGACCTATGATTATAATAAATTATAAATAGTGCTTGATCAATCCATAAACACACACTAAACAATTAGAAATGAATTAAATGAGGTTCATATAGGTTTAGATACTATGGAATGAAATTGCAAGAAATGGGTAGCGGGGCTAGTCTGCAAACCCCAATGAAAGGACTACTCCCTCAACATGGAAATATTAATACAACCAATAGAGGAAGAGGACACAATCATGGTCATGACTGCAAAAAATGTAGCCCAACATGGTGTGTGATGATAGCATCCCTTACGTCTCTCTCTTCTAGGTTTTAGCACTAACTTGTAGCTAGATTAGATGGATGAATAGTAGTTTGGTGAAGAGGTCAATAACCTTGGAGAGGGAGGTCAATTTCCCTTGACTTTTTAGAGGTCTGTCACTGAGTAATCAATCTCAGAGAGGTCAATCACCTAAGGTAGATTGCTGTTGACTTGTTGGTGATCAACCACAAAATTGAACCTAGAGGTCAATCACTCTTTTGGTGGAGAGGCTGACTACTTGTTGGAGGTAGAAGGTCGATCACTATGGACTTGGGAAGGGACAAACTGCACCTGAATTGATCTTGTTCTTTCATGGAGGAAAAAGAAGGTCAATCATTTGCAAGGCAATCAGGTTGGTTCCCAAGAGGTTGATCACTCTAGGAAGTGACCAATTTGATCACTCTATAGATGATTGGAGTGCAAGCACTTTCCCTTTTTGGCATCATAGAGTCCAAGAGAGATTCTCTATAGCTCTAAAATAGGTATATATAGGCCTCCATACCTAGGTGTCAGTAGACATATTTACCACATGGACAATCGAGATCATTTCTTGATGGCTAAGAAACCTGGGTGAATTGGAATGCTTCTTGGTCATTCATCAAAGAGGTCAATCACTCATTTATGAATGAATTATTGCTCGAGTAGAGGTGATTGAGCATCGTTGTTAGTCTACAACTACTGAACTGAAGGTCGATAGGGGTACTCGAGCTGTGAAAGCTGATGGATGTGAGGATAATTGCCCTAGAGCTCTTGGACTTGGTTGACTGCTGAGGGCATTTTGATTCAGCTATTGATCGATTAGTTAGCTATCGAAGTAAAGGTCAATAGGTTGTATGCTTGTTAATAAAGGTTGATTATTATAGGTCAACTTTAATGAAAATTGAGGTGATGAACTAAGGACTTGAACCAATTTTTTTGATCGATCTCCCTTCTAGAGATGTTTAAAATTTGTTTCAGTCTCCCTAGTGGTGATCAACCAGTGGGACCTCCTAGTAATCAATGATGTACTGAGATAAGACTCAAAATATACAAGAGGAGTTGAGAAAAGTATCAATCCTACAAATGAGCACAAAACTAAATAGAACCTAATGAACTTATTTCAAGTGAAAACTAAGGAATCTAAATCCAATACTGGGCTAAAATTGCCACTAAAACTAGGATGAATATGCATTCATCACTAACCTAGGTGGAGGACTACCGTCCAATGGTTAGAATGAGGAAACACTTTAAAATCTTCATGACCCACCACCTCCTTCAAGACCTTTGCATGATTATCTCATGTTGGTAAGTTACACCACTCAATGCTACTAGAGTGGATCAGTTGCCATGACAAGTGTTCTCAATTCCCTTATCTCTTGTGGGGGCTTATTTCCACATTCTATGATATGGAGAATGAGAAAATGTACAAACATATAGATGGCTTTCTGGATACTTGTTGTACTCTCTACACTCTAATACCTATAGATGATTCAAACATATCATTGTGTTCCTATTTTCACTGAAAGGTAATGGCCATGAGTGGTATTCCTCAAACACTAATATAACAAATTGAGAGACTATGAAGAATGAGCAATTGAAGAAGTTCCATCAATAGTCAAGCTAAAAAATGAGGAGATGTGTCACTTCTTTCAATCAGTTGGGATATGAATAGTTTAATGAGAGTCAAGAGAGGTTCCAAAATCTCTTGAGGGATTGTCTCCGCCATGAGGTTTCCTTGTGGTAATTATTTCAATCTTTCTATTCACAATTATCTCAGTTGATTCAAACAATGGTTGATTTTTCATATGGAAGAGCATCAATTGAAAAACCTATGAAAAGTCTTCACCTCTCTTAGAGAACTAAGCTGAAAATTCTATACATCATGTATCCAGTTCCATAAGTGACTGTCACCATAATGTTGGTGTTGCTCCTTCTAATCCACCACATCCATCCCCTAATGATTCTGATCTTTGTTCATGAATATTCTTAGTGATACGATTAGTCTAATGAAGAATCAAGGAGTGGTGCTTCACAAACTTCCATGCAATCCATTGAGTCTCTAAATGAAGAGGGAATGTCCTATAATTTTTTGGCAATAGAAACTCTCAAGGACACATGTCACAATTCTACACTCCTCAATGAAGTAATCACCCCAATATTTCATGGAAACAACAAGGTGATGACATGTAAAGAAAGCTCTGACATTCCTAAGGCCAAAGGTATGGATCCATGTTTGGAGATAAACCTCCTATCAAGGTTGAAAAACTTGGATGAGGTCAAGAAGGATGAGTCAAGCCAAGGTTAATATATTAATATGCTTGATAAAAGGTTGGTTTAGTTGTCCTTGACTCTTTCTCACCATGAGGAAGTGAGACTTCTTTGCAAACCATGATTAACCCAAAAATGGCTATGTTCTAATGGGTGTCCCACAAAACACCTATTATGAACCAAAAATGGAAGTGCAAAATGTTTTCCAATACCAAGACCACCAAACACTCATGGACATGCACCATATCAACAACCACACAACATTAATTCATTCCTCAACAACATCCTCATCAAGGACAAGTCCATCCATCTCGCCAAAATATGGCACAAGGAAATCCGTCTCATCAACAACATTAAAGACCACCTACAAACATATAAGATTCTTGCCATAACAAATAATAAGAAAGCGGTATGCATGATTAATATTATGACTTCATTAACTACGTAGGGATGAGGCACCTACCAAACCTTAAAAAATAGGTGAGGGTTGGTAATACATTCCCAACACCTACAAAATATATATAAAATTGGGGAGATTAAACACATTCCCCTGGGCGAAATAACACATGCCCAAACTAAGGGTGGTTGTACAGAGGTACACTACATTAGCTAAATAGTCAAATAAGTTGTCATGCTAAAAGAAATAATTTGGCAAGTTAGGCAACAAATAATAGTAATATGGCAATTGGGGATTCAAGACCCAAGCAATGATTGTTTTAACAAGTATTGAGGCAATTATATCAAAAGGAGCAATAATAAAAGATTTAGGATTTCATTATATGCCTCATTGGGAAAGTAGGGTTTGGATATCAAATATGCCCAACTAAAAGGGGTAAGATGCAAATACCTCAATTCAAACTCCTAGTTATCACTTTTCACCAATTAAGTTGTTTTCAAGTCCTCTTTCCCCAAATTTCAAGTTAATCACATTATTAGGGTGTATATTGCATATGTGTAAAAGAAACCTTAACTTTAGACTTTTTGGAAAACTTTGGACTTTGGAAACCAAACCTAAACCAACCGATTCCTCCTATATGTTTGATCAAGAAAACAAATTTATTTGCTTTATTTGGATTTCATATTAATTAGTTACAATTTTTAGGACTTTTTATATAATTTATTGGATCTTAAAAAATAAACCATCAAAAACATGGAAATTCGACTCTTAAACTATTTTTATTAGAAAGATCTCATTTTCTTAATTCTATAACATATTTTTATAGAATTTTTGGACAACCATAGAAAAAGATATGATTTTAGAAATTCAACCAATCAGGAAATTAGAAATTTCCAAATAAGCAAAAAGAAATTCTTGCAAGAATGAGAGAGAGAGCGAGCGGGGCCAACCCCTACTGACTTGGCCCAATTGGAGGAAATTGTGTCATCGGGTTAGAGGCTCAGTTTGACTCATTCAAAATAAAGAAAAAAATAGGCAAAATGACTAAACTGCCCTAGCACAAGAAAATAAAGAAAAATGAAGAACAGGGGTAGAACATATTTTTTATGTGAGGGAATCATTCCTCTCAGGCTTGCGCCATGGCTGCTCGAAGCATCTTGGCCACGATTTGGGCAAACTCGCTACATGTGATGATTCGAGAAAATAAGAATAGAGAAAGAAAGAGGAAGGTTCGACAAACTTACAACTATGTGCAATTGAATCAAGGTGACATGAGGAGAGAGCTCTAGCCATTGCAAGACCAAGTCCAAAACTCAATCCCTGGTGGAAACACACACAAGCACATGAGCAGTTGGCATGAGACTAGAATTGCACAAGTGTTAGAGGAGGCGGGGGTACCAATATTTATAGGTGTGGGTTAGTATTAGGGTTTATAGAGGTAGAGGCTTTGAGAAGTAGGAGAGACAAATTAGGTGTTCCTTATTTCTTGAGAAAACTTTCAAGAAAGGCATCTATGCATGTGAAATCTAATTTGGAACACAATGACAAAGAAATCTCATGAAGAGGTTGAGAAACGAGAGAGAAATCCTGATGTGAAAATTGTGAATATAAGGTGCTTGTTTCCCATTTCCGTGTGAGGTTGAGGACGACCTCTAAGCCCTTCGATCACGGATCCAGTGTCTTAGATCCATACATGAAAATAAAAGTAAAATCAGATGTGTGACACACTAAATGGATTCCTAAACCGAATTGGACTAAAGTGTGGATATGTTTAGTTCTATTTTTCTCTCTCCTCAATAGAGGGTGCAAGCATAAATAAAATTTGACATCTAGCCTATTTTCGACATGTAGAATTTGATTTTGGCAATAGTTTTTATTTTTGGAGATTTAGTATTTTATTTAATTATTTTAAAATAAATCACATTTTCTCTTTCCTATCACATTAGGGACATCTAGAAACTACCAATTAATGTGAAACTTCACCCTCAAGAAACTAAAACATGTGGAACAAGAATTGGTGATTAATTTTATCCTTTGAACTTATTTTGCACATTATTTAATATTTTGGGCTTTTACCTACTTTCTCTCACCTAATCTACACATGTATATTAAAGATTATCTAAATTATATGAAAATTTACCCATAGGCTAATTTTAATGTGTAAATTATTAATCAAAGATTTGTTGCCACCTTTGGAGTCATTTAATGAGTTATTTTATATTTTGAAGAAAACTCACTTTTTATTTTCTAAATAAAATAGATATAGTTATTATTACCCCAAAATTGTGAAACTTGGCCTCCAAGCCATGTAAAATCTAAAGAATTTGAATCTGAGGTTATTGTTATCGAATGAGTCTTCTTTTATGTTTTTAACTCCCTTCACACATTATTAGCATTATTTGTCACATTAAATCATTTAATGCCACATTATAATGTTTAAAGATTTATTATTCATTCCTTTTTATCTTTCTTGCTTCACAAGGCTAAGGGAAATACTAGAACGAAATTATTTTGTATATGTCTCACTTAAGTGGTTATTTTGCATCTTAGATCTTGAATGAAGATTAACTAAGCTATTTGTGTATAAGCACATACATAGGCATGAATAGATATCAAATATACTCCAAACCACTAATAATTTCACAAATTCAAAATTAAGGATAAAAAAGGATAGAAAGGATATGAAAACTTAGGAAAAAGGTCTATATTAAAAATATACCTACATTTTAGTTTGTTACATTTGATGGGGTGCAGTATTAGACAATGTGACCCGTGGGATATCTCTCCTATGTGAGTGTAACCATAGACTGAGGTTTATGTGAGTTGGAAATACTCACTAGAGCTGTCATGAAATAGATTCTTGTAAAGTCCTTAATGCGCACACCAATCTGATAAAGTCCTCATGTATGTACTATGTTTTATACAATTTATTGAAATATGAATAAGATAGTCTAGTTCAAGACCTAGTACACCATGCCTCTCTAGATGTAGATGAACCATTTCTAGGAGAGGTTCACAACCACCACCTACCTATATTGAAAGACATAGTCTTAGTCACTTTTCTTTTTGCCATTTATAAGTTTTTGAGGTTTATGAAATATGTGGGGGAGGGGAAGATTAACAAAAAATACTTGAAGAAAGGCAACTTATGGTCAGTAGAGGAATCTTCTAATCACTCCCGGCTATTCAATAATATTTTAAAATTAAGGGAGTTTTAATTTGTTTAGTGTCTTTTAATGTTGAGTTTGGAAATGGGTTCAAAATCTGGCAAGATCCATGGTGTTCTTCCAAATTTCTTGGGGATATGATTGGTAAAGAGTTGGTTATCAAGAAATGGAAGGTTCCTCATTGTAGAGGGGCAAGTGCTGTGTCTACTGTATTATCTCAGTTCACTCTGGGGGTCATGTACATGATTTCCTTTCCTTTAATGGTAAAAGAGACGTCAATATTAGGGATATTTGGGAGAGTATCAGAAGTAAAAAGATAGAGGACTCTAGCTTTGATTGGATTTGGTCATGCAAATGTCAACTGAACTGTATCATTCATATTTAGAAATCTAAGCATAATAGACTCCCTACATCTGATTACTGCAGGAGAAGAGGTCTTCATTTAGCATCCATCTATTTTCTATGTATGAATGGGTATGAGGATACCCATCATATTCTGTTCGGTTGTTTTTTTTTTTACCAAAACTCTTTGGCAGCTGGCTAGATTTAAAAATAAAATAGATAATATTCCTTACTCATGGGAGGTTCTTATTGGAATGAAGAGTTTGTCTGCAAGAATTATGTCCCTTGATTTTGTATTACTATTAATAGGAATGAAATAACAGGGTTCATAATAATAGGTATGTGGACACTGTGATTCTACGAAAAATACATCCTTAGGGATTTTGATGTCTTATGGTGATGAAGTTTTTGATTTCTGGTTGTCGGTTAGCTTTGTGTTTAATGACTGTTGATCATTATCAGTTGGGAATCCTGAGACAAAGCTTTTTGTCTAACTGAAAACTCTTTTGGTGATCTTTGCTTGGGGAAAGATATGCTATGAAGATCTTTTCTATTTTGGAGTTTTGTTGGTGCTGCGATTCTTTGGAAGATCATCTTTATGGTTGTTGGTATTGATAAAGTAATATGTGCCTTGGTTCATCTTAAAAAGCAAAGAGGTGCTGCCATCTGACTGGCTTCTTGATTCAAAGTTGAAGATCTTTATGCATTTTCGAATGTCTGTGGTTCAAGGACTCTTATGTAGTGTTTTTATTCTCTCTCCTACAAAATAGATATGTCTAAATTTTCTTTACATTCTGTATTCTTTAGAAGAACATTATAGATGTATATTTTCTCATTTGGTTAGTTTCCTCTTTTGGAGACTAACAAGTTTTGTAGCTTCAACTTAAAAAAAATGAAGAAAAGCAACATAAGTTTTGGCCGACCAAAAAAAGAAATATGTGGGGGAATGTTGTATTCTAGTCATATGTTTTAATAGTATTTTAAGACTCTCATCTATCTTTACTCCCGCATTTCTCACTTCTAAAATGATAGGGATCCTCTTAAATGGGATATAAGACCAAAGGCTAGTGGACCTTTCTTGGGGATTTTGAATTTAAGGTTGATTAGACTAATTGGTGCATTGTGCTTTGACAAATTAAAAACACACACACACACACACTCACACCTCACCTTGCTTCGCCATGCCACACCCCACCCTACCCCACCACACCCTGTCTGATTTGGTTTCTTTCAGTTGGTCCATGTGATTTGATGTTTTTAATAAACAAAAAATTATTGTTTTTATTTAATGGTATTTTATTTCTATCATTTTGGAATCTAAAGATGCACAATTTCTCATTCTTTAATTATCTTGGAAAGAAATTGTCATAAGGTACTCAAAAACCACAAATTTTTTTGAATCAATCCTTACATTTTCAATCCAAATTCATTAGTCGTTAGAAGGGTGGTTCATGTCTCCTTGGTTCTACTTGGGTGCTCCAAATGAACAATTTTTATGGGGAGTTGCATACCCAATAATTGTTGAAGGAAATTGGTTGTTTGTTTGCCAATATGGGTGGCTGCATCCATATATAAAAGGGATGAGTTTGAGCCTTTTATAACACATCTAAACATAGAAAAAGACATCTAGAAATATAGTTGCTTACTAAAAATAGTTGAGTGAAAGAGAACTATTGTGTGGCGAGAATTGTTCTCTCCCTATTCTTGTTGTGTGTGGTCTCCACCACCTCAATTTGCCTACTATGTCACTTTTTTCCAGCTCATCTCCTTTCTTCTTCTCCACTCGTTGTTGAGCATTTGATCATGTTTCCTATGACTTGATTTTCCGCAATGTTCAAGGGTCATAGGACTGCTCGACACTACACTCTTGTTAGCATCAGGAGTTAGTACCTGAGTGGGGGGTGATTGAATCTGGAAGGCAAGCCGATGGTAGATATCATGCATAGAAATAGCATATTTTGTCTTCACGACATTGATCTTTGTGACACGCTTTCATCCACAGACGCATCTAAACTCAGTTTTCTCTTTGTTATTTATTATTGATTGGATTATTTGCGGCCAAATCTTGAAAAATATTCCTTAATAGTTACTGGAAAATTGACATGTTTTCCAACATTAGTATAGACAAATCACCTTTCTAGTTGTTACTTATTTTTTATTAATCATACTATTATTGTTTACATAATATGTACCCTAGAAACATGATGACCATGCAAGATATAGCTAGTCTTAGGCCCAAAAAAACTATTGGTTTATATTTCCATTGTTGTAAACAAATGATGAGGTGTTGGCTCACTTCCTTAGGTCTTGTTTCATCTATCACACCATCTGAGGTACATGAACCATCTTTCAATCATGTTGATACCCTAATTAATACATATAGTAATCCATCTTCTCCGTACTCTTCTTCTGTCAAGATACCCAAGGAAATATATTACCTTTATCATGGTAGGATCTTGTCTGCTCTCTCTGATGAGATTTGTGACATCTACCACAAGCAACATTATGCCTTTGAGTTTTGCAAGACTTGAATGATAAGTTTGGAATCAAGATTCCAGGCTCGAACAACATGCTTTCATGAGATGGTATGAATACAATATGGTGTACAATAAGCATGTTCTAGCTCAAGCACTTGAGTACCAAAACTTCATCTCAAAACCATTATTGTTGGTTATCATCTTGAGGGGAAAATGTGCAAGTGGAAGACCTAGTTGAAATGCTCCTTACATCCTAGGACTTTGACAAGTCTCTTCATGATAGACATGATAGGTTAACCATGTCTTCCTTAGTGAAATATATTCAAACTGAATTCCATCACAGAGAAAAGGATTTCATGGTCAATACCTCTTTCAATCTAGTAGATGATGTCACACCCAAGAACAAACCAAACAAGTTCAATCCTAAGTCTCAGAAATCTTTCAAGAAAGGCAAGCAACCCAGTCACAATAAGAACTTTTATTCTGGGGGGCAACACTTTTGTTATGCATGTGGCAATCCTGGTCATCTTGTAAATGTTTGCAGGGACCGTTAGGGTCAACGGAAGCAAACATAGCAGGCCCCTAAGAATGTAGAAGTGAACATGATAAATGTGGATGATAATGCATTATCTTCTGAAAGGTTAGATAGCACCAATTTTCTTGTTCTTAGTGTTAAATTTTCTTCTAGTGAAAATTGGTGGATGGATTCTAGTGCAATTTTTCTCATCTGCTATGATCATTTTTCTTTTTCTACCTATCCAATAGACATCGTTCATGTGATCTCTTGGGGACATGATGTTTCTGTGATGCAGATTATTGTAGGCTATGGATGTGTGGATCTAAAGCTCACAACTGGGAAAGTCCTTAGATTGCAAAATGTGTTACATGTTCCTAGATTTAAGAAAAACTAGTTAGTGAAGTCTTAATCACGTCATCTGGTTATACTCTTTTGTGTTAAGGGAACACAATTGTAATAGCAAAATTTGGTTCTCATATAGATGTTTGGTACACATGTGGAGGTTTAGTTAAGCTATGTGTCTCTTCTTGTAATGATACTTCTCATATTAATGATAATTTCTTAAGTACCCTTTCTACTTATAAATTCGTATGATATTTGACATCCATGTTTAGGACATGTGAACAAGAACACTATGAAATGTATGGTTCACATAGACTTAATTCCCAAGACTCCAATCTCTAATGATGTTAAATATCAAATATGTTAGCCAAATTACCTAAGAAACCCTTTAGATCATTAGAAAGGAACACGTCACTACTTGAGCTTGTTCATACTGATATATGTGATCTAAATAATATTCTTACTCGTGATGGCATGCACTACTTTGTGACATCTATTGATGACTTTTCCAAATATTGTTGCATTTAGTTGTTGAAATCTAAGGATGAAAAAATGGAAAAACTTCGAATTTATATGTCACGAGTGAAAAATTAACCCATGAAGAACCTTAAGCGGATTAGATATGATAGACGAGGTAAATATAATTCTAATGGACTTAAAAAATTCTATGAAGATCATGGCCTTATTAATGAAACCACTTCCCTATACAACCTTATATCTGATGGTGTAGCCAAAATAAAGAATAGAACCCTAATCGACATGGTCAATGCCATGTTGGCAGAATTTGGTTCCATCATAGAATGTGGGGGAGGCTCTTTTAAACATGAACTATGTGTTGAACTGTATCCTTTTCAAACACATAGAGAAAACACCTTATAAACTTTAATTTAATAGGAAATCTATTATAAAGTACCTTAAAGTGTTGGGTTATTAGAAGAAGTTAAAATCTCTAAAAATAAGAATAAAAAGCTTGGTCTCAAAACCATTGATACCTTTTAATTAAAATTATGTTGAAAATAGCAATGCCAGCCATATCTCTAGTAATAGCATCAAACATCCATGGCATTCAAACAAACTCCATACTAGAAAGCATACATGTAGATGTTGTTTACTATGAAAACATCTTTCCCTTCAAACATATTATTCCCAAACAACTTAGTGAAGGTCCTTCAAATTTTGCAACTTCAAAACCTTTAGAAACCAATCATGATTCAAGTCCTTTTACCAATATACACATACCTAAACCTGAATCGTTGATCCTTGAAGTGATTTAACCTCCAAGTAACTTTGGTTGGGGTAAAAGGGCTAAACTAACAAAGAAATTTGGCTGTAACTTCTACACTGTTATATTAGAAGATGATACCTGTGAAGATGCCATGAAATCCATAGATGCTGGTTTCTAGAAGGATGTTGTTGATAGTGAATTGAAATCTATTACAAACAATCATACATGGATTCTAACTGATCTTCCTACGGGTTGTAAAACCATTGGATGGAAATGGGTCTTCAAAAAGAAGTTGAAGGTAGATAGTAGCATAGATAAGTTTAAGATCAATCTGGTAGACAAAGGTTACAAGCAGTAAGAAGGAGTTGATTACTTCAACACCTATGCTCCTATAACAAAGATCACCTCCATCTGTGTCCTTGTTGCATTGATTGCGATCCATAATCTTGAAATCCATCAAATGAATGTGAAGATTGCCTTTCTTAATGGGGATCTTGAGGAAGAAATATATATATGAACCAGGCTAAGGGTTTTGTGGTCCAAGGAAAAGCACACAAAGTTTGTAGACTTGTAAAATCTTTGTATGGTCTAAAACAAGAACCTAAATAATGGAATGACTAATTTGATAAAATTGTTTTATCATATGGTTGTACTGCAAATGAATTTGATAGATGCATTTATTCTATGACTATTGATAATGCAACTGTGATAATGTGCTTGCATGTAGACAATAAATTAATAGTTAGATCCAATATTCAATTATTTCTGAAACTAATTCTTTTCTTTTCAAGAATTTTGGTATGAAAGATTTTGGAATCGCCGAGGGTTATTCTTGGAATTAGATTTGTTATGTACTCTTATGTTCCTGTTAGAGGTTCTTATGATCCTCCTTTATATCTTAAGGCACAAAAACTTTAACCATGTGGATCAAACTAGATATACCCAAGTTCTAAGAAGCTTAATGTACTTAGCCAATTGTTCTAGACTAGGCATTGCTTATGTTGTAAGTAGGCTAAGTAGGTACACTAGTTATCCTAATGAAGATCACTGGAAGGCTTTGATTAGAGTGTTTAGGTATCTAAAAGGTACCATGAGTTATTGTCTTCATTACACTAGTTTCCCCATATTATTAGAAGGCTATATGTATGCAAATTGTATTGTTGACTCTAATGAAACTAAATCCGCTAGTGGTTATGTGTTTTCCCTAGGTGGTGTTGCTGTCTCTTGCAAATCATCCAAGAAAACTGTGAGGGTTAGGTACACTATGGGCTCTGAGTTTAGAGCCTTAGATTTAGCTTTTTGTCAGGATGATTGGCTTAGAAGTCTTCTACTCGATTTACCTATATTTTTAAAGTTGTTTCTGCCTATCTCAATACATTATGATAGTAGATCATCCATAGACATGGGTAAACAACTAAGGGTAACTTGGGTAAGTGCTTTATGAGATTAAGGTACGAAGAGGTGAGATACTTCATTACCCATGGTCTTATATCTCTAGAGTTTGTTTGATCAATTGAGAATATTGTTGATCTTCTCTCAAAAGGTCTACCTAGAAAGCTAGTACTTAGTGTATCGAGGGGGATGGGTCTTCTACCCATGAGTTGAGAATGACAGTGGTAACCCTACCATCCCAAAATTAGATATTCCATGAGTAATGGTTCAAAAGGACAACTAATTTGTGCATGTGTTCAGTGGTAGCACATGTTTGGTGTTTTACTCTATACCCTTCCCTATAGTGTTAGTGCTTTGGGTATGTCTAAGTAGAGGAAGAGTTTTTTCTCTAAATGGGTTGAGGCATATGTTTGGCAGGGTGTAGTACTAGACAATACACCCTTGGGAGATCCCTACTATGTGAGTGTAACCCTAGAGTGATGTTTATGTGAATTGGGCATACTCACTAGAGCTCTCATGAAACATATTCTTGAGAGGGTTGTAATGCGCAGGCTGATATGAACAAGTCCTCACACCCTGAATATATTTTGCATAGTTCATTGAAATCCATATGAGAGATTCTAGTTCAAGACATACTTCACCATGTCTCTCTGGATATAGAATAACTATTTATAGGTGATGTTCAAAGCCATAAGCTACCTATACTAAAAGACATAGTTTTAGTCACTTTTCTTTTTTCCATTTATAATCCGTGATTTATGAAAGATGTGGGGGAATGTTGTATTCCAACTATGTGTTTTAGTTGTATTTCAAACCTCTCAGCCATCTTTAGTCCCACATTGCTCACTTTTAAAGTGATAAGGATCCTCTTTAATGGTAGAGGAGACTAAAGGCTTATGGGCCTTTATTGGTGCTTTTGAATTTAAAGCTGATTGGACTGATTGATGCATTGTGCTTTTATGAAGTAAAGACACACATACACATGCATGCCTCACCTTGCCATGCCACACTCCACCACACCCCTCCCCTGCCCCACCCGGCCTAGTTTGGTTTGGTTCAAATCTTGCATGTGAATTAATATTTTTATTAAACGAAATTTTTATTTTGTTTATAGGTGTTATATTTCTATCATTTGAAAATCTAAAGATGCACAAATTCTGATTCTTTTATTGTCTTAAGCTACCCAAAAACCATAAATTCATTTGAATCAAATCTCCCATTTTTCCATCCAGTCTTATTAGTCATTACAAGGCTGGTTCATGTCTCCTCGATTTCATTTTAGTGTGCCCAATGAACCATTTATTTGGGGGCTTGCATACCCAATAACTGTTGATGGAAATTGTTTGTTTATTTTCTAACTTGGGTGTTTGCATCCATCTTTAAAATGGACGAGTTTGAGCCATTTATAACACACCTAAATAGAGAAAAAGACATCCAAAAATACAACTTCCTATTGAAAATAGTTGAGTGTGAGAGAACCGATGTGTGCAATAATTATTCTCTCCCTACTATTGTGTGTGTGGACTCCACCACCTCACATTAGTCTACTACATCACTTTCTTTCAGCTCATCTCCTTTCTTCTTCTCCATCCACTATTGTGCATTTGAGCATGTTTCCTGCAACTTGATTTTTAGTGATGTTCGAGGGTTATAAGACTATTTGATACTATACTCTTGCTAGTATTGGGAGGCAATACCCGATATGGGGGTGATTGAATATGAGAGGAAAACCACTGGTAAAGGTCGTGCTTAGTTGATGCTGATTTTTTCTTCATGACAGTGATCTTCATGACACGCCTTCACCTAAAGGCTCATCTAAACTCTATTTTTTCTTTGTTCTTTATTTTTTATTGGATTAGTTTTTACCATATCTTGAAAAGTATTACTTAAAAGTAATTGGAAAATTGAAATATTATCAACATTAGTGAAGCCAAAGTCACCTTTCTAGTTATTTCTTATTTGTTGTTAATCTGACTATTATTGCTTACATAATATGGACCCAATAACCATGATGACCACGGAAGACATAGCTGCTCTTAGGCCCCCAAAAAAATTGGGTTTATATTTCTAGTGTGGCAACAAAAGATGAAGTTGTGGCTCACTTTTTAGGTCTATTTTCTGCTATCACACCACATGAGGAACGTGAATCATCTTTCAATGTTGTTGATACCCTAATGCACCCATATAGAGATCCGTCTTCTTCTTCTGCTAAGATACCTAAAGAGATAGATTAACTTTGTCATGTTGGGATCTTTTCTGCTCTCTCTAGTCAACTTTATGACATCTACCACCAGAAACCTTATGCCCTTGAGCTTTGGCAAGCTTTGGATGACAAGTTTGGAATCAAGATGTTTGGATAGAACAATATGATTTTATGAGATGATATGAATACAATATGGTGGATAAAGCATGTTCCAAGCCAAGCACTTGAGACCAAAAACTCATCTCATAGTCCGTTTCTAGTGGTTATAAGCTTGAGGAAAATGTGCAAGTGGAAGACCTAATTGACAAGTCTCTTTATCATAGACATGATAGGTTAACCATGTCTTCCTTAGTGAAATTTATTCAAAATAAATTCCATCATAGAGAAAAGGATGTCAATGTTAATACCTCTGTCAATCTAGTAGATAATGACAAATCCAAGAAAAATAAAATAAGTTTAATCCTAAGTCTAAGCAATCTTTTAAGAAAGATAAGCAGTCGAGTCATAATAAGAACTATGATTTTGGGTCCAACACATTTGTTATGCATGTGGCAAGCCTGGTCATTTTATAAATGTTTGCAAGGATCATAAGGGTCAAAGGAAGCAAACCTACCATACCCCTTAGAATGTAGAAGTCAACATGATCAGTGTGATAGCTAAATCATCCTCTTTTGAAAGGTTAGATACCACCAATTATCTTGTTCTTGGTATTAACTTTTCTTCTAGTAAAAATTGGTGGATGGAATCTGGTGCAGTTTCTCACATCTTATATGATCGTTCTCCTTTTTCTACCTATCAAGCAGACAACAGTCGTATGATCTCTTTAGGTATTGATGTATCCGTGAAGCAGATTGTAGGCTATGGAAGTGTGTGTCGGAATTTCACATTTGGGAAAGTCCATAGACTGCAAAATGTGTTAGATGTTCCTAGCTTTAAGAAAAACCTAGTTAGAAAAGTCTTAATCATGTCATCTGGTTATACTCTTTGGTGTCAAGGGAACAAAGTTGTAAACTCTAAATTTGGTTCTCACATAGGTGTTGGGTACACCTATAGGGGTTTAATTAAGCTATGTATCTCTTCTTTTAATGGTACTTCTCATATTAATGATAATTTATTTAAGTATCCTTTATACTTCTATATCTTGTGATATTTGGCACACACATTTAGGACATGTGGACAAGAGCACTATGAAACATATGGTTCACATGGATCCCTAGACTCCAATATCTAATGATGTTAGATGTCAAATATGTTTTGAAAACAAATTACCTAAGAAACCCTTTAGATTAGTAAAATGAACACATCACTACTTAAGCTTGTTCACACTTATATATGTGATCTAAATAGTATTCTTACTGGTGATGGCATGTATTAGTCTATGACATTTATTAATGAATTTTCCAAATATTGTTGCATTTACTTATTTAACCTAAGGATGAGAAAATGAAAAAACTTAGAACTTATAAGTCACAAGTAGAAAACCAAACCGAGAAGAACATTAAGAGGATTAGATTTGATAGAGTAGGTGAATATACTCCTAATAAACTTAAATAGTTTTGTGAAGATCATGGCCTTATTCATGAAACCATTGCCCCATACAACCAAAAATATAATGGTGTATCCAAAAGAAAGAATAGAACACTGATTGACGTGGTCAATGCCATGTTGGCCAAATGTAGTTTACATCAAAGAATGTTTTGGGGGGGGGGCTCTTTTAACTTCCATCTATCTGTTGAACTGTATCCCTCTCAAACACATAGAGAAAACACCTTATGAACTTTGATTTAATGGGAAACATGTTTTAAAGTACCTTAAAGTGTGGGGTGCTTGGCCAAAGTTAAAATTTTTGAAAATAAGAAGAGAAATCTTAGTCCCAAAACCATTGATATTGTTTTCATAGGTTATGTTGAAAATAGCAATGCAAATATATTTCTAGTAATAAAGTCATACATTCATGACATTGAAACAAACTTCATACTTGAAATCAGACCTATTGATGGTGTTTAATATGAAAACAAATTTCCCTTCAAACCTAGTGTTCCCAAACAAGTTAGTGAAGGTCCTTCAAATGTTGCAACTTCATAACCTTAATAAACAAATCAAGATTCAACTCATTTTACCAACATACCCACACCTGAACATGAATTGTTGAACCTTGAAGTGGTTTAGCCTCCAAGTGACTTTACTGGGGGTAAAAGGGCTAAAGTAACTAAGAATTTTGGCTCTAAATTCTACAAATTTATAGTAGAAGAAGACCCTAACACTATGAATATACCATAAAATCCATAGATGTTGGTTTCTAGAAGGTAATTGTTGATAGTGGAATAAATTCTGTTATGAACAATCATGCATGGATTCTAATAGATCTTCCTACTGGTTGCAAAATGACTAGATGTAAATGAGTCTTCAGAAAGAAGTTGAAAGCATATGGTAGCATAGATAATTTTAAGTCTATGCTAGTAGCTAAAGGTTACAAGTAGCAAGGAGTTGATTACTTCAACACCTATGTTCTTGTAACAAAGACTATAGCCATCCATGTCCTCGTTGCTTTGGCCACGATCCATAATCTTGAAATCCATCAAATAGATGTACATACTACCTTCCCCAATGAGGATCTTTAGGAATAAATCTATATGAATGAACATGAGGCTTTTGTGGTCCAAGGACAAGAACACAAAGTTGACTTTTAAAATCTTTGTATGGTCTAAAACAAGCGCCTAAATAATGAAATGACAAATTTTATAAAATTGTTTTATCTTATGGCTTTACTTCAAATGAATCTGATAGATGCATTTATTCTAAGACTGTAGATAATAAATATGTCATAATGTGCTTGTGTGTAGGCAACATTAATTTTTGGATCCAATACTACAATTATTTTTTAAACAAAATCAATTCTTTTTAAGAATTTTGATATGAAAGATTTTGTAATTTTGATGTTATTCTTGGTATAAAACTAAGTAGATCCACTTCTGTTGATTCCTTAAATCAATCTCACTATGAAGAAAAAGTCTTACATAGATTTGATATGTGCTCTTATAGACACAATAGTACTCCTTATGATCCTTCTTTACATCTTAAGGCACACAAAGCTAACCTTGTATATCAAACTAGATACGTCCAAGTTTTGAGAAGCTTATTCTAGACCAAACATTGCTTATTTGTACGTAGGATAAGTAGGTACACCAGTTTCCCTAATGTAGATCACCAAAAGGTTTTGCTTATATTTTTTAGGTATCTTAAAGGTACCATGAGTTTGGTCTTCATTACACGAATTTTCCAACCATGTTAGAAGGTTATTCAGATGCATATTGGATTGATGACTCTGATGAAACCAAGTCCAACAATGGTTATGTGTTTTTCCTATGTGGTGTTGTAGTCTCTTAAAAATCATCCAAGAAAAATATGAGGTCTATATCCACTATGGAGGCTAAGCTTATAGGCTTAGATTTAGCTTGTTGTTAGGCTGATTGGCTTAGAAATCTTTTACATGATTTACCTGTAGTTTCAAAGTGGCTTCCTCCTATCTTAATACATTGTGATAGTAGGTCAGTCATAGAAAAAGATAAACAATCTAAGGGCAACCCGGTAAATGCTTTATGAGATTAAGGAATGACGAGGTGAGAGATTTCATTACTCATGGTGTTATATATCTCTAGTTTGTTAGATCAGTAGAGAATATTGTTGGTCCTCTCACAAAAGGTCTATCTAAAAAGCTAATACTTAGTACGTCGAGGGGAATGGGTCTTCTTCCTATGAGTTGAGAACCATGGTGGTAGCCCTTTTTGGGAAATACATGCATAGAATATAGCAGAAGAAACAAAATTTTTATCTATCCATATTCCCATAACAGCAAGATCACGTCAACTACTATGAGATAGGAAGGATGATTTTAGAAAGTTATACCTACTCCTGGAGCAAGTATAATGAAAAAACTCACTTCTTTCCAACTATTGACAAGTTTCACTTGGATGGTGGTTGTACAACTCCTTATCTTTACCATAAACAATGAACACAACAACTTCTACAGTGACTCCTATGGGATCACCACGGATGGTAGGATATAGGTTCTATCCTAGTAGCAGCCAAAGGACTCCTACATCTAGATTAGTTCACACAGACCGACTAGAACTCCCGTCGTTCACCAAGAATGGATAGGAAGGAGTTGTCCCTCCCATTGGTGTACTAGTCACCAACTTGCTCTCCCACAATGACAACTTCTCAGTTGTTCTCTCCCATTAACTATCCCTCCTTTTCAGGTAGGACTTGCCCGGGCTGTCTTGGTTACCACAACTAGAGATGACAACAATGGTTAGAGGAACTGATTCTCAGTTGTCTGTATTGTGTGATGAGAAGCCCCCAATACCCCTCCTTTTATAGTTGAGGTTAGGTTCAGGGTTCCCAATCTGTACGAGATTGCGTGGGAGTGGAAATATTGGAAGAACTTGGACTTTCACAACCTGCAATAGTGGAAACGACCATTCCACACACCCAGACAGTCATCTTGTGTGCGAGACAGTCGTCACGCATGTCAAATAGTCATTTGGCAGTTTCCCAACTACACACGAATTTGGTAATTTTGATTCCAATTCATATACATATTAATTTTACTTGCTTTCCAAGATAATGCAATTGAAACTATTTTCTAAACTTCCTGAATCTTTATTTGGCCCCAACTGGGACTTCTCACCCAAGTGAGACACCCGTCTAACTCACCCAGATGGTTGTTTGGTGAGTTGAGATGAGCCAGTCAGTTCAATCATATTGAACTAGTCAGTTCAAGGGTAGAACTAAGCCAATTTGATCCTTTAATCAACCTGACCCCCAAATGGCCATCTCAGCACTTGAGACACCTGTATGGCTGCCCAAATAGTCATCTCATTCATTGAGATGGTCGTTCGGCAGACCTGGTCAACCAATCAAGCGATTAGTTGTGTGAATTGAATACCTAAACACTTTAGTATTCAATCCAATAGTCGTTCAAGATCAAACTCCTCTTCTAGATAAGTTCCTATGTGTGTGACCTTATAGGTCCCATGTCACATTGGTAGTGAATGTCTATAACTAGCATATAACATCACAAATAGAGAGCAGTACTACCCAAGTGAATGGAAAGTTGGAGAACAACTTCAACTTACAATCTGAGTAAGGTGTTGTAGTAATTGTATAATTCCTTTGTCTCTGATATCCAAGATGAACTTGAGGCATGGAAGGTCATCCTCTCAATGTTCAATCCATATTTCTTAAACCAAGAGCAGACTATCTAAGATAATGTGACCTAAATATCATAGATTGATTCACATGTGCATGCACATGCGTTTCTCAGTCTCGCTTATCAAGTGGTCGGGATATCATACTCCATAGGAGGGACAAATCCCATATTTATCACTCACAGTCTATCCCCATGTGTCAAAGTCACCCAATCATCACCATTATAACAACCCATATTTCATGACTGTGTTTGATGATGTCAAAGCATACCCAAAGGCCTGTAACGAGTGTAGTGATTTTAGGTATAAGAATCACAATCACCACCTTCACTATGAGAGATGACTGTGACCACAAAACCATGTGTCACTTATAAGGTGGGTCTGTCAGATACACTTTTCCCTAGCATGTATCTATGTGCTTGGTTTGATATTGCCATATAATGACTAATGATATTTAGTCATCAACCAACTCACACTCTAATCTTGTGTGTTATTGTTGTTTATCAACCTTCTACAATAATAGCCGATCAGGGACATAATGAGAATATGTATACATACTCTTAACATATGTATGGTCTCATCTACAAGGTTAGTAACTTGACAACATACATCATTGAGTAATACAATTCTCTAGACATTCGCTTTGTATCCTCATTATCTCATAACTGAGTGAAATAGATGAATTGGAAGCTTGCCGTTATATATGTTATTCTTATTAATCAAATCCTTTTAGGTAATTATGCCACATCAATCATCATATGATTGGCTCTATGGGCATACGTTACCATCAAAATCCTACTTGCACTTAGAGAAATTCACCAATGGATCTCATCCTTAGTGATCTAAACATGTCCATCATTTTATATATGTTATTATTATCAATCCAATCTTTATAGGTAATTTTTCCACATCAATCATCACATGATTGTATCTAGGATTATACCTTACCAACAGTTTCCCACTTGCACTTAGAGACAATCACTAATAGATCTCATCCTTAGTGATCTAAACATGTCCAACATGCTTCTGCTGCGCTAGTGCTTATCCAGCGTGTTAGCAACACTTTCTTACAGTCGGTATATTGCATGTTTCTTATCTCTTCACTCTGAGATAAAATTGCCATAATATGGTATCTAATATTCCATGCCTAATAATTAGCTCCATTGTTCTTACATTATATCTACTAAATCATCAATGGTCAAAACATCTATAAGTTCATCATATGAACCTTTTAGATCCATATAGTACCACTCTATGTCACAACACAAGTATACTCGGCTTTAATTGTAGAATAGAATTAATGTCTATTAGTTCAAAACCTTTCCAACTAATCAATACTTCTCTTTTAAATCAAACATATTTTAATTTTTGATCATTTTTGTCATTATGGAAGATTGCATCGATGCAACTATTTACATCCAACTCTTCCTATTATTGCTATCATCATTGACTAGCAATCTTATCCTTAATTACTTCTCAAGTATTATTGGATATCTTTAAGGACTTTCCAATAACCCTTATTGAATTTTAGTTACATCTTGTGATGTCTATATATACAAGATTGTATGTGCTAAACAAATTTATTGCACTCATCATAGATTCAATGTTGGGATGGCTCATGGAATCTTATTCATGATATTTCCATTCTTTGCAAGAATAGAAATATAAGGTTCTTGAGAGACTAATCTAGATTCTCTCTCATTGAATCCTTCCTGTGTTGAACTCTTCAACACTTTGCTATTTCATGTCCTTAAAGTTTCCATTGTGAAACATTCAGGAACTATCACATAAGTCTTGATCCTTATCTCATAAGATGTTTCACCACATCCTTCATTGTTGAAGGTGTTTTCATGCCAATTCTCAATATTTCCAATATTGAGATGTTAATCCTCATCATATGTGGAATATTCATATAGGCTCCCACTAAATATTTTGCAAACACATATTTCATATCTTGTCTTGATTCAAATCAAAATCTTTGGCTGTCTTATCAAGTCATAAGATCCCATGTCAGATGTGCTTGCTTCTACCCCAGATTGAAATTTGTAGTTTATAGACTTATTTTTCATTCTTGAAGTTATGAAACTCTTTAGGATGTGTCACATACACATCCTATAATGTATTCCCTTTTAGGAATCCATTTTCTATCTGCATATGCTAAATCTCATAGTCCATTCTAACTACATCAACAAGCATGGCAATTGGTGAAGGAATTTCTATCATGTCCAACAACTTGAACTTGATTTATTCAACCAATCTGTCCTTTTATGTTATCCATGTAGATCTTGATCATAAGACCCTATTTCACACTTTAGGAGTTATCCTTTAAGGTATCACTATCAAGGTCCTACCTTGTTAGCTTACATGGATTCCATATAGTTCAAAAAAAGCTTCTAGTTTACTAGTTGGCTCATCCTGTATGACCAACCCATCTAAATTGTTGGATTCACAATCCTCCAATATCAGATTTGTTCAACAAGAAATATTTTGTTTTGTATTACATGATGAACCCGAGATTCCAAAAAAACTTGTGATTGTCATTATTCTCATTGTACCCTTGTTGTTGACCTCAAACACTTTGAGTTCTACTTTTACTCCCACCAATTCTTTAGGAATTCAGTTATCCTATCAACAAAATACTTTTTTTATTGGATTGGGATTAATTGTAACAATCATGGTTTATGGATAAACCTTTCTCAAGAAACTACTTTCTCAATATAGGTTTCAATCCTTTAGACGTATTGGGACATTCCCAAATCATATCATATATGATGACTCATAAACCATTCAGATGGTACATTATTTAGTGATAGGTATATATTTATGAGGATATAAGAATATTAGATTAATTGAAAATTATATCATGACTCATCATGGCATAATTCTTTCATTCTGACACATCACCATACTTAGGTGGATTTGACTTGTGATATTTTATCATAGTCTTTCCTGGAGGTACTCAAGGTATTGATATAAAGTATTTCAATATTTGATCATATCAAAGTATCTTAATACTTTCATCAATGTTACACTTCATTTACAATCTCCTTGAACACTTCAAGAGATTTATGTTTCTTATTTATTGAGTACAGATCATCACATTACTAGTAAACAAAATGAAGTATAAGAAGTAATCCATATCATTAATTCATAATATCTTTATGCACCATTTGCATGAGGTCTAATGAAAGCTTTATCCTCCCACTACATTTAGTGAAGAATGTCATGTCATATTGTGTGTGAATAATACTTGCATGTTTCCTTAGGTTCAATAACCAAGGGAATCTAGATCAACCTCAATATGTGTTCTAGGCATGCATCTATTATATTCATACAAGATGACTAATGCTAGTGATCATCTTGAGTTATCAATTATAATAATTTGGTATAAACATTATAAACATTCATCTTTGGATCATTTCACATAAATATCTCAAGATGTTTTAGGGCCAATGACATGGAAGATCATATCTTTGAAATAGAATCATTTAATAAGTCTTTATTGACAATCATCCTTGTCCATACAAGATGCATAAAAGAAATGTTTCTATTCCGATGGAATAATGAAATAGAAGTTATAATAAATTTATTACATACCCATTGGGATAAGATAAATCTAAATATATACTATGGCTTCCACAACATTTCCTCCGCCTTGTCCATCTTTGTCTTTCCATGAAGGCCTTTACTTCTTTTCAAATTCTACACATCATTATTTAAGATCTCTGTTTAGTATCACATACTAAATGAAGAAGTAATCAAATTTATCTTATAATGTTTATATCTGAAGAGGAGGCCTCAGTGCCTTCCTTCTTCTTCTTTAGTTCCTCTATCCAGAGTGGGCAATTCCTTTTCCAATGTCCAGGCTACTGATAATGGTTCCAATTGCCTCTTTATTTCTTTAATCCACCTTTTTCCTTGAGATCTAAAGACTTGGGCTTCTGTATAACTTTAGAACTCTTCTTAGCTTTGACTTTGGCTTTCGACTTCCCCTTTGTCTGTTGATCATCATCACAGACTTGTTTTTGTCTTTCTTCATCTGTCCCTCAACTGTTCTCAACATGCCCAACAACCCTATGAATGACTTGTCAAAGTCATTCATGTTGTAGTTCATGACAAACTAACTATATGACTCTTGTAGAGACTGTAGAATCACATCAGTGGCCAACTCTTGACCCAAGGGGAATCCCAATTTAGCAAGGTTCTCCACATACCCAATAAGCTTGAGCACATGAGGACCTACTGGATCTCATTCTTCCATGTTACATTTGAATAACACCTTGGATACATTGCATCTCTCTTATCTAGCTTGATCTTAGAACATGTTCTTAAAATATGTGACCATCTCAATCACATCCATGTTCTCATGCTGCCTCTACAACTCATAGTTCATGGAGCATAGCATCAAACACTTGACATCCATGGCATCTTTAGTATGCTTCTTATAAGCATCCTTGTCATCCTTTGGCGCATTTTAAGGTGGTTCCTCTGGTTCTGGCGTTTCTAGGACATAGAACTTTTGCTCCTATGTGAAAACAATTCTCATCATCCTGAATCAGTCATGGAAGTTGTTCCCAATTAATTTGTCCTTCCTAAGGACCGATCATAGAGAGAAGTGATTGTTGTTTGTTACCATTTGATTCTACAAAAGAATTTACAATTTTGTCAAAAATGCAATTTTTGATTTGATTTCATTAAATTTGGGCAACAATAATTCTGTCTTTAATTAATTATCATTCTCATTATTTTGTTCAAATTGATAACCCTCAAGTATCAATTTAGAAAATTGCATAGAACAGTTTTTATTGAACCAAGATCCAGATTTTGTCAACTCATGAGTTGGATTTTGTCGAACACCCAAAATTTGGTTATTTAGGTAGACCATCATGCCAATTACATCATAAGAAACTCTTAGACAGGTGATATGTGCAACACCTTGCCATGATCATCTACATGACTCTAGGCTTGGGCTCTCCAAGTCACCAGTTAAGCCTGACCTAATAGCCAATACAATAGATATGTACAATGCTTTGTGCAAATCTACATATCTACCATCACACTTCTAAGAGATAGATAGTTGCATGATGCTTTGTGCAAATCTATGCTTGGTCAATCAAGCTTTTCATGTGTATTGTTATTGGAAAGCATATCAGACTTAATATCTTTTGATTGAGGGGTTAAAATATATCATATATATACATATACAATATCTAATCACAACATATATACTATGTATCATATACATGCTATATCCCAAAATGTAAATATGTAATATAAAACAAAAAAAGTGATGGTTATGGCCATGTCTACTTGTAATTCCTTGGAGCCACTAGGAATTACTACCACATAGGTCAATCATCACATCACATGTATGAACTTGCAGTTGATGTAGATCTGTGCTTGCCAATCTAGGTAGACCAGTTCAACCCATGAACCGGTCATCTTGCCTCTTGGCCGGTCAGTTAGTCCTCATGTCCAACCGATGTTTGGAATCCTATCAAACGGTCGGTTGGGCCTCCAAAGATAGTCGTCTGACCTCCTATCGAACTGATGTCTAGACACCAACCTGGCAGTTGCTTGGGCCAACCAGGCGGTCATCTGGTTCCATCCTCCTATTCTCCATGGTCCTCCAGACGGTCGACTCATCTCATGAACTAGTCATCTCAATCGGAAATGAACATCTTCAATGTCGTTGCAAGAAAAGGAACTATCATATTTTTATTTTATTACATTGAATAAGAGAAACCTCGAGTTACATTCGAGGGGAGAAAAGGTAGGAAAGCATTAACATTACATTGATAAGAGGGAGGTAGAGGCTCGATATGTAGACTGAGATAAAAGAAACCAAATCATCCAACCACACATAGATATAGAGTTTCGGCCATAACCACACATCACATCCACCATCAAAATCGCTTTTAGGGTGACATGTGTAAATTGCATACACACACACACACACACACACACACACACACACACACACATATATTAGTTTGGGATTATGTGGTCATTGATCAAATACACATATGAAAGAAGTTTAAATATTCATATCATATGCAATAAATAAACTGTAAAACCAAAAATCTGATTATATCGATTATCCTAAAACATAGTAAATTGACATGGCTCTAATACCACCATTGGAAAATACAGGCACAGAGTATAGTAGAGGAAACACAAATTTATCTATGTGTATTCCCATAACAATAAGATCGTGTCAACTACTATGAAATAGGAAGGATGATTTTAATGAGTTAAACCTATTTCTAGAGCTATAATAATAAGACCGTGACAAAATTTACTTCTTTGCAACTATTGACAAGTTACTCTTAGAAGTTGGTGGTGCAACACCTCATCTTCACCACAAACAATGAACATGACAACTTTTGTAGCCACTCTGTGGTCTCGCCACAGACTGCAGGCTGCAATTTCTCTCCTAACAATAACCAAAGGACTCCTGCCTCTAGAGTATCCCACACAAACTAGCTAGAACTCCTATCGTTCAACAAGAATAGATAAGAAGGAGTTGTCCCCCCCCGTTGGTGTGCTAGTCACCAACATGCTCTCCCGTAATGACAACTTCTTAGTTATTCTCTCCCATTGGCTATCCCTCATTTACATGTAGGATTTTCCCAAGCTCTCTTGGTTACCACAACTAGAGAGGACAACATATGTCAGAGGAACTGACTTTCAGTTGTCTATGTTGTGTCTTGGGAAACCCCCAGTACCCCTCCTTTTATAGGCGGGATTAGGGTCAGGGTTCCCAGTCTATACGAGATTGCGTGGGAGTGGAAAGGATCGAAAAAACTTGAACTTTCGCAACCTGCAATAGCCAAAACGGCCATTTTGTGCACCCAGAAGGTCTTCTAGTGTGTGAGATGGTCGTCTCACACTAACAAAGGGTCGTTTGGTAGTTTCCCAATTGCACACAAATTTGATAATTTTGATTCCAATTAATATACATATTAATTTTACTTGCTTTCCATGTATATACAATCAAAACTATTCGAAAAACATCCCAAACCTTTATTCGGCCCCAACCGGGCCGTCTCACCAAAGCGAGACACTTATCTCACTCACCTAGATAGTCATCTGGTGAGTTGAGATGAGCCGATTGGTTCAATCATATTGAACTGGTCGGTTCAACGGGCATGACTAATACAATTTGATCCTTCGATGATCCTGACCCCCAAACGGCCATCTCAACACTTCAGACACCCATCTGTCTGCCCAAACGGCTATCTCACTCAGTGAGATGGTCATTTGGTAGACCTAGTCAGTCAATCAAGTGATCAGTTGCATGAATTGAATACTTAAACACTTTAGTAATCAATCCAATAGTCATTCAAGATCAAACTCCTCTTCTAGATGATTTTCTATGTGTGTGATCCTATAGGTCCCATGTCACGTTGGTAGTGAATGTCCATAACTTGCTTATGACATCACAAGTAGAGAGCGGTGCCTAGTCGCACAACAGTGCTACCTAAGTGAATAGAAAGTTGGAGAACAACTTCAACGTACAATCTATGTAAGGTGTTATAGTAGTTGTATAATTCCTTTGTCTCTAATATCTAAGATAAACTCGAGGCATGGAAGATCATCCTCTCAATGTTCAATCCATGTTTGTTGAACCAAGAGAAGACTGTCTAAGACAATGTGACCTCAATAAATATATAAATTCAAATGTGCATGTGCATGCATTTCTCTGTGTCGCTTATCAAGTGGCCAGGATATCATATTCCAGTAGGAGGGACAAATCTCATATCTATCACTCATAGTCCATCCCCATGTGTCAAAGTCACCCAAACATCACCGTTATAATAACCCATATTTTAGGACTGCATTTGATGATGTCAAAGTGTACCCAACGACTGGTGATGAGTGTAGTGATTTTAGGTCTAAAAATCACAATCACTACCTTGACTATGAGAGATGACTGTGACCACAAAACCATGTGTCACTCTCAAGGTGGGTCTATACTATACACTATTCCCTAACATGTATCTGTGTGCTTGGTTTGATATTGCCATATCATGGCTAATGAGATTTAGTCATCAACCAACTCACACTCTAATATTATGTGTTATTATTGTCAATCAACCTTCCACAATAACAACCGATCCGGGACATTATGAGAATATGTATATGTACTCTTAACATCTGTATGATCTCATCCACAAGGTTAGTAACTTGAAAACATACATTAATGAGTACTATAATTATCTAGAAATTTACTCTATATCCTCATTATCTCATAACTAAGTGAAACATATGAATTAGAAGATTGCCTTTATATATGTTATTATTATTAATCAAATCATTTTAGGTAATTATGTCACATCATTCATCATATCGCTACTACAGAAAATTGTTTTTACAATGGGAAAAACACAACAGTTCTATTGGTTGTGTTGTAGTTAGCATATCTTTTACAACAAGTCTATTTGTGTGTTGTGAATTATATATTTTATACAACACAAGTTATATATAATGGGTCAAACTCATTGTAGTATATGTGATACTACAACAAGTGCTAAATTTTTATAATAGACTGTAATATCACAACATACTCAAACCCATTGTAAAAGATCATAATTACACAAAATGCTCTAACCTATTGTAATAGTCACGTATGCTATCTTGTTGTAATAGATCATCATTACACAACATACTCTAAACCATTGTAAAAGATCATAATTACACAACATGCTCTAACCCGTTGTAATAGTCATGTATGTTAACCCATTGTAATAGACCATCATTATACAACATACTCTAATCCGTTGTAAAAGATCATAATTACACAACATGCTCTACTCGTTGTAATAGTCACATATGTTAACCCATTGTAATAGACCATCATTACACAACATACTATAACCCATTGTAGTATACTATAATTACACAATAGGCTTTCACCTATTGTAATAGTTACCCGTTGTAATAGACCACAATCACACAACATGTTTGCACGTTATTTGTTGTATATGTACAACAAAGAATATATGTGTTGCATACAATAAAACTGGTTTAGCGGTTTGAGATATGCCTTACTTTGAAGTGGTCTCAAGTTTGAAACCTTATGTCTAGATATATTTTATTTTTATCTCAACATGTTATATACAACACCCCTATTACAACAAGTGTGTTCAATGATCTACAATATGTATTAACTGTTGTATAAAATACATATATTACAACATGTGCAACACCTGTTGTATAAAGAACCCCCCCATAAGACCACACAATCTAATACAATAGTTGACACCCATTGTAAAATAGAAAAATGAACTATTATAAAAACCATTTTTATAGTAGTGTATTTTTGGCTCTATTGGCATACCTTACCAACAGCCCTAGCATCCCAAAACTAAAGATCCCATGAGGAATGGTTCAAAGAGACAACCATGTTGTGCTTGTGTTCCATAGAAGCACACATTTGGAGTTTTACTCTAAACCCTTCCATATGGCTTTTGAGCTTTTGGGTTGTCTTAGTAGAGAAAGAGCTTTTTCTCTGTATGTAGTCGAGGCCATATATTTTGTAGGGTATAGTAATAGATAGTACACCGTTAGGATATTCCTACTATATGAGTGTAAGGCATACTCACTAGAAATCTCATGAAATAGATTCTTGTGAAGGTTGTATTGTGCTCACTGATATGAACAAGTCCTCGAAGCCTTGTTATGTTTTGTACAATTTATTGAACTCCAAATCGGAGAGTCTAGTTTGAGATGTAGTTCACCATGTCTCTACGGATGTAGATGAATCATTTCTAGGTGAGGTTCAAAGCCACAAGCCACCTATGCTGAAAGACATAGTTTCAGACATTTTTCTTTTATATATATATATATATATATATATATATATAATATTTTTAGAGGTTTATGAAAAATATCAGAGAATGCTATATTCCAGCCATGTGTTTTAGTTGTATTTCAAACCTCTCAGCCATATTTAGTCCAAACATTGCTCACTTCTAAAGCGAGAGGGATCCTTAAATGGGAGAGGATATCAAAGGCTTGTGGGTTTTTCTTGGGGCTTTGAGGGCTGATTAGATTGATTGGTGCATTGTTCTTTGACGAATTAAAAACACACGTGCACACGTGCCTCACCCTGCCCAGCCCGGCCCAGTTAGGTTCTATTCTTGTGTGCGATTTAACATTTTTATTAAATGAAAATTTCTTTATTTTGTTTAATAATGTTTTATTTCTAGCGTTTGGAAATTCAAAGATGCACAACTTACGATTATTTAAATGTATTAGAAAAATAATTGTCTCAAGCTACCTAAAAAGATAAATTCTTTTGAATCAAATCCTCCCATTTCCTAATCCATATTCATTAGCCATTAGAAGGTTGGTTCATGTCTCGTCAGTTCCGTTTGGATGCGCCCAACATATCATTTGTTTGGGGAGTTGTATACCCAATAATTGTTGGAGGAAATTGGTTGTTTGTTTGTCAATTTGGGTGGTTACATCCAACTATAAAAGGAATGAATTTGAGCCATTTCTAACACACCTAGATAGATAAAAAGACATCTAGAAATATAGTTGCCTACTGAGAATAGTTGAGCGTGAGAGAACTGTTGTGTGCAAGAATTATTCTCTGTCTACTGTTGTTGTGTGCGCCTCCACTAGAGGTGAGCAGAATTTGATTAATAAACGATTAACTGAATGGTTTAAACGAATGGTCAATTTTATATGGACAATTTGGTTGATTTGGTTAATTATTTTCATTTAATTTGTCGGTTAAAAATATCTACTACTTGGTGACCTGAATAGCCAAAATTTATTCAAAAAAAAATTCTTAAACACATATATACATATATAATTGTATTTTCATTTCAAAATACCTCTACATTTATATAGTAATCAAAGTTTAATAAACTATGTAGCTCTTTTATTTATATGCAATACTACTATAATATAAGAATGGTTCCAAATTTTTATAAATATTTTTTCATATAATATTATTCAAAGAGTGTTATTTGGTTAACCATATTAAACGAGTTTACCATTAACCAATTAAACATAACATTTGATTGGGTTAATATTTAAAATTTCAAATTACAAATTAACCATTAATCAAAAACATAATTAACCAAAACCAATTGAATTAACTGAATGTTCACCCCTAGTCTCCACCACCTCACATTAACCTATTACGTCACTTTCTTCCAGCTCATCTCTTTTGTTCTTCTCCACCCATTGTTGTGCATCTTAGTGTGTTTTCTGTGACTCGATTTTTGGTGATGTTCGAGGGCCATAGAACTGTTTGACACTGTACTTTTGCTAGCATCAGGAGGCAATACTTGAACGGGTGGTGACTAAATATGGGAGACAAGTTGTCGGTAAAACTCATGTATAGGAGTGACGGATTTTATCTTCACGATAGTGATCTTCGTGATGCACCTTCGCCCAGTGGCTCATCTGAATTCTATTTTTTCTTTGTTCTTTATTATTGATCAAATAATTTGCGGTGATATCTTGAAAGTATTACTTAACAATAACCTAAGAATTGAAATATTATCCTGCAGTTATGCTAGAAGGATAGCTTTTCGTCCATGAAAGATACACCGGTTAAGTTTTCCTAATCGAGATTAGTATCTCTTATTCTTCTCCCACAGAAGGGTTATCGCACATACAAGATGAAGTGTGTATCCAGCAGCGGAGCTACGCAGAGATGGCGTGAGGCATGTGCCTCACCCACTTTTTGTGAACTAGCAAGTTGGGTGAAAGTCCCTGTATACGTTGGCGGCTGTCAGAAATACTACCACAAACTATTTCTTATTACTTTTGCCGCTTCATACAGGTGCGAGATGCCCGTGTGATATTAAGTTGTTGGAGAGCTTGACGGCGAAAAAGTTAACCACATTGATTTCCGACGGGTGTGGATACGCATAGAGCATAGAATAATGGGGAACAAACTCACAAAGACAGGAGAAGAATTAGGGTTGTAAATAAGAACGGGTAGATTGGTGGACCTACAAATTCGATTTTTGAAAAATTCGTCACGAGTCTAATTCTTTAGACCCGCATACCTTTAAACTCGTATATCATTAGACCCGCATATAAGCGGGTCCAATAATAGGTATGCTCAGACCTAGACTCGTTAGACCCTTGTACCCGCTATACATAAGTAACTACTTAAATATAATATGTTATATATATCACACTTTACTAGTCTAACTAATATAATTTTTTAAATTATATCATACTCTAACCACATTAAGGTCGAGACTATTCATATAATTAAGAATTAACTATTCTAGGTGCAATAATGACCATCATATGTAAACTTAAAATCAAAATGTCTACTAATTTACATTACTTTCTAAAAATTAAACGTTATGGTGATGACTACAAATATGTAAATAATTACCTCAATTAATGTTAATGTATAAAATATAGTATTATCTAATATAATTATTGCATGTTAATATGCTATATAATGATAATAACTTGTTGTACTAAAATATATAGAACATAGTCATTTCTCTTACATAAAGAGTATGATATTTTATAGAACCGTTTATCTGTATATCTGTACCGTGTACCGCTATTATTGCAGGTACGGGTATGGTGTGAGTCTAAGTTTTTATATTTTGCGGGTCTAGAATCGGAACTAGACCCGTTAAATTATATGAGTATAGATATAGGTATAGCCACACTCACACCATACCCGGACCGGTTACACCCCTAAGAAGAATCATTGCGAGATACATACGCAGAAAGGAAAAGAAAAGAAGATAGAGAGAGGGAAGAGAGTGGAAGAGGCGCGATGGGTGGAGCGTATTTTTTAATAAAAGAATTTGCTACAAAACCAAACTTAATTTCAGAACCGAATCACACACATTTCTCATTCATTTGCGTTATATTTATACAAAACATTACTGCATCCGTACTTGCTGTGTACTTATAGTGCCGAACACCCGTGCGATATACTGATATAAAGAGGCACGACTACGAATGACCACAGAACTAGCCATCTGGGCATGTGGCCTTCGAATACACTCAATGCGGAATGAGGACAGATAGGAATTAATAAACGTGGATTCTAGAAATTAGACACCAAAAATAACAATGCATTCAATTGAAGTTCTATTCAAGCAACCGGAACCAGGCAATCGTCTCTATGAATCCTTTGATTAGAATCTCCATCTAAGATGATGCCAACTTCATACATATTTTCGACCTTATTTTTTGCAGTACAATGACTTTGACCTTCGTCAAGATTAAGTCCTCCTGGACACAAAGGAATGAACTGTTTGATTTACTTGATTGACCTGAACGTAAAATCATGTCTCAAACTTAATAACTTTGAGGCAACAAGAAGAATACACTTGTCAAGCATGTGATCATTGTTACGGAACTGTTTGTTACCCTAGATCCACACTCCTAATGGCTACATAGCTAAAGACGAGTGGACTTGGACGTCCATCCGTAGAATGGCTCAAATATATCACACACACAATATATATGTAAAAGCAGTAATAACAAGATATAACAAGCTACTAAAAGGGAATAAGAGATGTGTACCCATTTCTAGATTCAAGTATACCCATTTATATTATATTTTAGAGTTTAGAGTCTTGAGTGCAATAGATCTTCATTTGGAAACTACAAATTTGTCATACAAAATATATTAATGCTAAAGCATTAAGTATGCTATGAAAAGGCATGTAAACAATTTAAGAGTATAATAAAAGTTACTTTGCTAGAAACATCATATAGGAAAGAAGTAGAAACAAGACATGAAACACTTAGCGATATTCTTTTATACAAAGTGTGTTTTGAGTGTATTTCTATTATACTCAATAACATAATATGGCCATTGACCAACTTCCCATTGGAAGGGTCCGTAAGGGTGTTGAAGATTAGCCAACCCTTTTATTGACATAGTCCACCTTATCTAGACTACTTCATCAAGGCACCCAACCTTGTGCCCTTACCCTGAGAATACAGACATGTACACTAGATTTGTATAATGGACAAGTTCAATTATGTCTAAAGTTTGTTCAACATATATCTATCAAAACGAATGTACTAGTCATAGGGAACAAGTAGCTCAAACAAGTAATTAACTAGCCAAACATTCATACGAGCATACATACAAAAAAGCCAATACCATAGTAGGGTCAAGAGAGTAAGCATGCCTTAAGAGTAAAGAGCAATTCAGAAGCCATGAGTAAGATTCCTAGACATGGTCCAAACTAGGGGAACCTCACAAAGTAAAAATATAGAATGGTGTCTTAGTTCAAAGGATTTGAGTAAATAAGCATCATATGAGTCATGTGGATGATTCCCTACATATAGGTTCCAAGTATTTCAATCTTAGTTCCAAACTTCCAACGTGCATGTCATTATTCAATCATAGTAAACTGATCAACATAAGGTCCTAGATCTAATTGAATCTTCCATATTAGATTAGATATAAACATGAGATCATTTCTAATTTGGATTAATGGAAGCATGATATTTAGATTACATCATCATGGTTTAATATGCAAGATCACGATTAAGTTATATTGGATCAATCTCAAAGCAATAGAGTACATTTCCCAAACCATATGAGCATTAAGAGCATATGATAGATAGATTTTGGATTATTGTGCTACATGAGTGATAAATCTACTGATTTGAACAAGGTAGAACATGGAATTTGCATAAAAATCCTAATTCATCATGTGGGCACAATAAGGTTAAATTAGTCATTGAATGTACAAACTAGGCATGTGTGCTTGTATTAGTCAAACATGAACCATTTAGCATGAATTATTGGTCTAGGAAATTACAAATCTCATTATAAGGTTCTGATTTCGAATATCAACCATTCATGGTGACAACCTAATGACCAAAAACTCACAAGTTATCAAGTTGTAATGCTCAAGCACATAAAGGAACAAACTTCAAGTCATGGTAGGTTAAAAGAACATTAAGGTGCTTAAAATAGGTACATGGCAATTATTTCACATTTGCAATAGTGTAGAGCTACTGATTTGTATTCATGTTGGGCCATAGATCATTAATGCATCAAAGAAAGCAAAAAAAGGGCATAAGGATCCTTAAAAGAGTGTTGAAGCATCACATTTATCAGGAATAGAAGAATTGTGAGTACAGTTAGGTCTTGAAACCAATTCTAATGGCTAGATCTCATTTTCTAGATCGAAATTCATATAATGTTTGTTCAATTTGGCCACCAGATGCATTTATTATGAATTTTCAATGTTTACCTCATCAAGACTGATCCTGGGCCATTGGATTTGCATTGCATGGCCGTAATTGGGCTACCACTTCTAGATACATCTATTTCGTGCCCAGGCCTAGTTAGGCGCCATTTCCAGCCTCATGCATCCAGGGACCGCTCTGAGCTACCAATGGTTGTGGTGGGCGTTATGTGACCGTCTTCCAACGCCGTGTGTCGCTGGGCACCACCGTGGAAGACTTGGGGCGAGTAGCACCCACACCACACTCCAAGTTGTTAGATGACAATTTGACGTCATCTGGAGGCTCCTCAACCCCCATATGGTAGTGTCACTACTGCAACAATGTGCAACCAAAAGCCTCACTGGAAATCAAGCAAGTGGGCGTCATCGACCGCTTTGAAGATGGCGAGAAGGCTGGAGGTTCATCTCGTACGAATAGAGAGAGAGAGACATAGGAAGAGGGAGCAGGGCGGGGTACCACGGTCATACTGCCTGCCATTTGGTCACCCCATGGAGGCACTAGGGAAGGGTTTGGTTAAGATATGCCCAATTCCACCATATATACAAATGGAACCTAACCATTCGTGTCCCCCAATTATATCTTCTAAATCGTCCACACTGACAATCTATCCTTCTCCCCCAAAAGGAGATATTAATAAATAACCAAATATAACACTTGGGCTAAGGGTTAAGTTGGTAATTTTTCTTACATCTCCTCCATTACAGAAGTATATCTTAATCTTCCACATAGGGTTTACATGTATGATACAACATAAGGATCTAAGATAGAGGGAAGTCTAAACCATAACAACCTTGTCTCAAAGCTTTAGCTCCTTAAGCTAGGTTCATATATCTATGCCATGTCCTCCATGTCCTTCACCTAGGGTTGGAAGCATACCCCAACAAGAAGAGAAAATAGATGACATCAGTAAAAGCTAGTATGTGCATACTAAAAGGAATTTGAGCAATATATGGAATAAAGGACAACAAATATAAAAGGCTTCCTATAGAAAAGACAAGGACTACCCAATCGGGCATAAAAGAACTAGATTTGCAAGCAAGAGATGAAAAAAGGAATTACTTTCCATAAATAAATAATAAAGTTGTGCCACATATGCACATATCATGAGATTAGGGCACATAACCCGTAATAAATTATCATCATCTTGCATGCATGGGAGATAAACATAGCCCTAGAATAATATAAAGACAATGGTAGCAAAGCCTCATAAACTTGAAACCTGATAGAGAATGGCACATGGCCAAACTCCCAAATATATATAAAGTGGGACAAACCTCATAAATTTGAAACCCCGATATAGGGCACATAACCTCCATCCCAAAAATAAATAAGGGAACATAACCCAAAAACCAAAGCAGTTACACTACTCTGGTTCTACTAAATCACATAGCATGTTAAATATAGAGGCAAGTAGAAAGTATAGTCATATTATAAAGTAGTCACCACAAAAGTGACCAACATATAAATCCACCTTATAAGTGGGCAAAAGACATCATATGCAATCATATAGAGTTCCATCAAGTACAAAGCAAATGAAAAGAGTCCAAAATAATATACATGATCACAAGATCAGTAACAAGTAGGGTACTTCACATGAAGCATAATTTCAAAAGAAAAATACATTGTGTATATGCTAATGACCATAGAACCAAGAGAATGATAAATATAGGTTATTGCTCAATAAGAATAATAGGAGATGAAAACATACATTAAGAGGGAAACTAGAAAGTTCTCAATATAGAAATAATGTGGGATACAATCATTCCTTACTCAAGAATCTAAATAGTCCAATGCCAAATCCTAGATCCAACCTAGGTCTCCAAAGCACCTATGATGCATATTTGTAGAATGAGGGTTAGGTTTACATTAATTATTCAAAACCCTAAAAATTGTCTTTTTAATATTATTGAATTAGGTCATGAAAAGCACACCATGTTTTAGGTTATATTTTTCTGAGTTCAAAACATATTTTATTATATTTTTTGGACTTATATATATTTACTTATGAATTTTACAAGTTATTACTTATTTAGATTAACCCATTAAAATCACAAACTTTTATCATTGGATTCAGGTGACAAAACCAACACCATTAGAAAGCTTACAATTTTCCAACTCCAAAATATATTATTTGTAATTTTTGGACAACCAACACAAAAGATATGAATTTTATAAAAGCGGCCAATCATAAAAATCCATATAGGTAAGAAAATCGCGAGAGAGAGAGAGAGAGAGGAAAAGAGGGATCAGGCCCAACTGACATGGCCCAATCATGAATAACCAAGTCAATGGGTCAGTGGTCCACTTTACTCACCCCAAAGAAAAGGAAAACAAAGTTCCAATTACCAAAGTGCCCTTAATTGAAAAACAAAAACAAAAGAAGAAATTAGGGGTAAGATTGGGAAACCACAGGGGATGTCACCCCATTCCTCGGTCTGTCACCATTGCTGCAAGAAGCAATACACCTAGCTCAATGCAGAAAGAGGGTAACGAACAGCCAAACCTTCAGATATATACCCATGTTCTAGGAATTCTTCATGTTGCCCATGAGGAAAGATCTAAGCCAAGCTTTGGGCATTTCTTGAATACAAAGGAATGGGCCTTAAGAAAGGGGTCTTTGTGTGCAGAATTTTCTCATGAATCCGTAGCAAGAAACATCTAGTAAAACGGTGGAGAAACAAACCCAAAAATCTCAAAATACCAGGCCTCCAAAATGGTACCTTTTTCCAAATTGGGCGCAAGGTAGAAGAAGGTCTGTGTGTTGTCAGATCAAAATCTGATGGTCCACGATCCACGTGGGAAAAACAAAGGCGTGTAACATGTATATACATTCCTAATCGAATTAGACTATAGTGCATTATTTAATTATTTAACCATTTCTCTCTCCTCGATTGAGGGTGCAAACAAACTCCAAATTAGGTGAAATTTTGCATAGAATCTAATTAAGACATGTGGATTCCAATTATGCAATTAGATTTGACATTTGGGAACTTTTAATGTGTTAAATAAATCACATCTTATTTTCTCTTTCCTCCTTCAATAATAGTTATAAGATTATCCAAATTTGATGAAACTTCACCCACAAGTCATATTTAATGTGTTGGATACAAATTTGCCATAAATTTTACATGTTGGAGTTATTTGTACAATTATTTAATATTTTGAAGGTTCTACACACTTTCTCTCTCTTGATTTAATCTTTTGATCAAACATCTACCAAATTGGATTAAAATTCACCCAAAGGCTATATTTATTATGTAGATTATGAATCCAAGGTTATTTTCCTCTTTTGGAATCATTTATTATTTTATTTGATATTTTGGGGAAAACTCGGATCTTCACTTTTCAAATTGAATTAAATTAATTATTATTAGGTGAATAATGTGAAACTTGACTCCCAAGGCAATCACGATAATGTGAAACTTGACTCCCAAGACAATTAGGACCCAAGAAACATGATTCTTAGCTTACATTCCACTTTTGGTATTTCTTTTAATGAGTTATGTCACAATTAATATTTGTGTCCATTATTAACATATTATGTCATTCTTATCACTATTTCTTATTCCATTATGTTCCATAACTTAATATTATCACCAAAAGAATTATGTGGGATTATTGCATGAATTTTATATAATTCATCATCACTTTTATGTGTCCATTTTTGGCCAAAGATTAATGTGTTACATTAGGGTGATTTATTCATGCATTATCTCATTAGGTTTATACTAAACATATTTTAGATCCAACCTAAATCTTGTTTATCTAAGACCAAAAGGTCAAACTTCTAGGGTAGGATCCAAGATCTAGTATGTTACATCACTCCACCCCTTAAAAGGATTTCGTCCTCAAAATTAATTGATCCAAACATCAAAAACCAGCTACTCTCCACCCCTTGAAAGGTTTAACCTAACAAGTCAAACTAATCAACATTTAGGGTTACTCATATATGTTTTAGTGGTGAAAGTTCTAGATATTTATGTTCTTCATGTATCCAAACTAAGAGTCAGAACCAACTAGGGTTGAACTTTGGGTCTTCGTGTCTCTAACCTATCAACCCTAAGATCCAAAAAGTCATAGGGTACAATGGCTAGGTCCACTACACCTTTATATTATTCCACATATTCCTAGTCACTACATCAATACTAGGGTTAAGATTTTATTCCAACTAATTCTATTATTTTCCACTACAACTGGCACATCTCTTTACTGTGACTTAGTTCATGAAATCTTCAATAAAATCCATAAAAGTTTGTACATAAATTGACTGGAGTATCCCACTTCTTCCCCCTCTATGCATCGATCTCAGCAAGCCAAAGAAGTGGTTGTGAGGCGGTCAAAAACTTCAACTTATAGTGGACTCCAAGATAGATCAATGGGAAAGTCACAAAAACACACACAAAAGTGAAATATGGCAGACCAGCAATGTAAACATGCTACCCATGATCTGAAATTGATGGCGAAAACCAACACTAGCAGATGACAGACTCTAGGTGAAAGAAAGTGTATCTCACAGGTGTCTACTATAGTATGAAGGAAAGGAAGTGGTGAAAAGGATATAACTCAAATTAGACTAGTAGAAGTCTCGTAGAGATTCTCCTAAGTTGAAGTTAAGTTCTAGATGTTCGTTCGTTCTCCTGAAGGCCTTGAGTGTACTGTCGAACTAGCGATTGGGCGTTCAACGAGATGGAGAAGGGGGTGATTGGCACAGTGAAATCAGCGGCCATAAGGAGCTCAAGATAGGTCTTTGTGGGTTGTGTAGGGATTGTAGAAGGCTTACTTATAACTAAGGAGTCCCATAGGGGTGAGAATCCAAAGAGGGGGAGGAAGCTGGGGAGAAGGAGGAATCCACATATACTGGGATGTCGACAAGATGAAATCCAACCGAAGTGGGTCTCTGTGTCAGCCCGTTTCTTGTAAGGAAAGTGGACCACAAGTAACCTGTGAGGGAAAAGTATAGATGGAAAATATATCACCAAAAGGAGAGGTAGAATTCGTGCAGGGACCTGCAAAGTCCAAGAGGGCATAGACTCTAGGAAGACAAAGGTCAAGTCCACATTGAATTTCCCATCCAACAATCACCAAAGGATCTAGATAAAGAAAAAGATAGCATGACACCGAACCTAGAGAGAACAAACATACAAAATATAATAAGTTGATTGCATGACATCAAAATAATTACTTAAATCAAATGAACAAAGTATGATACTTCATATTTCAAAAAGCTTCTTTTATTAAATTGGATTAGTAAATATTATCCAAATGCAACAAATTGACATGTAGAATAATTAAAACCAAAGAATATGATTTAAGATTAGATTTAAATTTTTTAGGTTATCTATTATGAGATTTAATACAATTAGGGTTTATTTCAATCCTCTCATTATATATTATTATATATTATCATTATCTGCAACATTTAGAATTTAGAGCTCTAATTCCCTCCTATTATCACCGCTAGAGTTCTATTAGATTATCTCACATGGATAGGTTATTTTTGCGCAAGCCTTACGAGTCTCTTGGGTTACCAAAAAATGAATAGGTTATTTTATTAAATTTCTCATTAAGTCCAGTAATGTCACATTAACTTAAATAATGACAAACTAATCATTTCTATTTACATGAAAAGTCTAATTTTTATCTTATTTCACATATTAAATACATTATATACAATCCAAACCCTTATTAATTATATTTAGGTCATTATATGTATATTAGTGAACAATGTGACATGTATTGAATAACTCATTTACATATTAGGTCATAGTTAGGTTAATAGGTAACTATGAGTGTATCATATCATGTGATGTGATTATGGAACCAAAGTTACTTGATGTATCATGAATATCATCAGAGAGACATATATTAGGGTTAGTCATTAACCATGCACTAGGGCATAAGAATGTGAATTACTCATTATTGTACATTATATTGTTATTAGGGAACGACCAAGCACGTCAGGGAAAAACTCTAGCCTTGTTTGTTGATATCTAAATGTTAAGCATACTAATCTCCTGTTATACAAATTAGGGTTTCTAAAGTCAAGGTAGATAGATTTCGGTATGCTATAGGTGCCTTATTATAATACAAAATAAATTATAACTATAAATATTAAAAACTACATATAATATGTGTTACTCTCCTTCCTATATGGACATTAGAATACAAAGTATATTTTCTAATTTTAGGAAATGGAACAAAATATTACAGAGAAAATCCTCCATGGGCTATGCATATCCCATGCATTTTGCAAGTTTGAGAATATTAGATTACTTTAATGGCCATAAATGTGGTGTTTCATCACCTTGCCTAGCTAAAGATAAAAAAAGGATAAATTAAAGTGGATGACTTTTTGTTTTGACTAAGGTAGTTTGGAAGAAAAAACATCCTTTAAAATTTGTTTTACATGTCATATGCGACACAGTTTTAAAGAAGAGAAAGAAGAAGATCACTAGAAAAGAGAAGCAACATATAAAAATAATTATAACATATTCCTGGCATATACAACATTACCAAGCAGATCCTTCCTGATGTCACGTCAGAGTAAACACACCATCCACCTCCTTTGACCTTAGTTGTAGCTAACTCTCCCCCTAACAAACACAAAAAGATGGTGTGAATGAAAAGATTGGTATGAGTCATCTCCCATTGTGGTGGTACACATAATCTTATTAGGGTACACAAGGCCTAATTAGTAATCAAATAATAAAAGGTAAAATGTTCATACAACCCTCACGCGGACATCACATGTGTGTGAGAAAATTTCCAATATCTAACTTGAAAAACCAAATGTAGATATTGCATTCAACCGCTCATATGACATTTCGTATAGCCATATTAGAGTACATGAGATCATAGTTGAATTTTAAAAAAGTAAAAGGAAAATTTGTATTTAATCCCTTTTGTGCTCTCCCACAACTGTCTTATTAAAATAAAACGATAATTTTAAAACATAAAATATGGCATACTACCTCCAAAAATCTTTCCAATACAATATAGATTAAAATATAGGGACATTTTTAATTGATAAAAATATAAAATGTAAATGGAAAGATAACTTTCCATGAAGTATCTTATACGCTACTAACATACCACATCCATTGCATAGGTTTGAAAGTGTTATGTGTTATACATCATTTGTTAAAGGAAAAAAGGAGATAAAGATTAAAGTCAATGGGAAATTACACTACGAGTAAGTTAGGCAAGATGCATATATTGAGACTTGTTTTCACTAATATGGCACCACACATAGTGTTAATAAAGAATACATTCACTATAGAAGATTTAAAGTGAAAGAGGAAAAAAGGGAAGACAAAGGTTTTAACGTGATTCATCAATATTCCCAATATGGGGATCATATATCCATAGAGAAAGAAGAAAGTTTTGTTGGATCTATAGGATTTAAAGGGGGGTGAATAGAGTTGAAAGAACTTAAAAAAACACATTAGACCTTCAAGATATTTGTTAAAATACATAGTTGTACTAATAAACAAGGGATAGAGGAACTCAACAAAAACCACAAGAAGGCTAAGATGTATATTGGTTCCAACCTCCCAAAAAGGAAATGTACGTATGCTACCTTGAGGGGTTAATCTCTAGGATTTTAAACCATGTCACACTTACTATATCCCATCATAATAGTTACAACATATAGACCACCCTATTCAAGGTCAAGGGTACCTAGACTTTTCTTTGAGGACAAGGGATCCAATAACCTACAAAGGACTTACCTATCCAAGAACAAGAGTCTTCTACCTTGCCAAGGACTTACATACACTTGCAATGAGCCTTTTTCCTTCTCTAAGGACTTACCTACTCTTTCAACAAGTCTTCCGCCTTTAAGGAATTACCCACTCTTTACTTGGATCTTCAACCATCTTCTTCACCTTCAGTAAGGAGAAGATTTCACCATGTAGCTAGAGAGAGATTAGGAAAAGGAATGAAGATATTCACAAGGATTACATCAGATAATCTCTCTTATAAGGATTTTAACTCACTCAAGTGAATATAGATTAGTAGATAAGCTTGAGATTAGGGGTTCTTTGAGGCAAAAACACTCAACTATAACTAGGGAGCATAGAAGGCAAACTTGGAATGAAGTTCAATAGCCCCTATTTATAGTTAAAGGTGCCTGAGGGGTCATGGAAAGAACGGGTTCCAAATCACGATCGATTCCTTTTTTAAATCTTGTTGCATCTGCATGAGCCCTTCCCACATGGTTAGCTAGTAGAGACATTTAGGAAGAAATTTTATCCATCTTGAGTGTTTCACAAGATATAGTTTTGAGTTTGCAATACTCCAATGGCTAGAAATACTTTTCTACATTATACCATAAAGTATTGTCGACTTAGTTACCTTTTTGGAAACTCAATCGACGATACTATATAACAAAACAATTTGAAGTTGTCGGTCTAGTTTATCCTAGATGAGACTCAATCAATAGCTTTATTTTATTTTTCTAGTGGAAGGTGTCGATCAAGTTACCATCAGGAAAAACTTGATTGACATTGGGATTTACAAAGAGCCCTAGTTGTCACCAGGACAACTCATCTAACAAGGTAGTTTGTGACTTTTGACAAATGCCTAAAAAGTGCTAAAATATTTGAATAATTGCTCTTGATTTTTTCTAGGCTTATTTACAAGTCATACATTCAATACAAATTATTTACAACATGATTCTAATAGAGATATAGCCTATTCTAGTAAACATCCATTTACATTGATTTTGACTTTTTTCTGGCAACCTAGGGTTTTCCAGTTTCATCCTCTTCCTGAACCTAATACCTGAAATTGATCTCCAATAGACATATTAGATATGCATGAATGGAATGGTTAAATCATCTTCAAAATATGTACAATGTATAACTAATAGTCAACATTCTTCCCCTTTTTGAAGATGACAAATCATTCCTTTACATATTGATAAGGATTGAAATTTTAAACAAATTTACCTTTGATATGTAGGGGGATAGATGATTGTATGATAGTAATTTGCTCCCCTCAGATTATGCTTACCTTCACCTATAAGGTTAATTTCTCAAAAACACAACCACCATATATATGCTATGTCATTTTACAAAGAAAAAATTATGCAATTTTAGATCAATTTAATATGGTGCCAAGCCATTTCTCCCCCTTTGTCATATCAAAAGGGAAGGGGGTAGAAGATCTAGGTTTGGTATTTCCCAACTCACAAACATCATATACAAGAACCAAGCATAAACCAACTAGAGAGAAATGAGAACTTTAAGTCATAATCAAAATAGGAATGTTCGTACACCAAAACACATATATTAACATAACACAGAGTTTAGGGTACAAAGGATAAAGATTACAACCAAAGAAGTCAGTCTATGATGAAAACAAGAACCAATGAAGAAAATGATTGGAAGATTTAGAAATAGTAACGTCAAATATAGGTGCCAATGCAAAATACATGTTAAGCCTACAAAAAGATAGATACATGGGCACTAACAAACATGATAACTAAACATCTAGATCATCTTTGTCAAACTCCTCATCAGTAGGGTTGTAGTCCTCATCAATTGCTTACTCAGGGCATGCATAAGTGTCTGGAGCAGCAGTGGCCTCATCACCATAATCAAGTCCATTATCAATAGAACCTTAAACCTCACCATCTGTGTCAAGATTATCAGACTCCTCAGCCTCAGTGGCAGCTTCCTTAGCAATCTCCTCATCCTTATCAGGGGCAAAGGAGTGAGTAGTTGGACATGAATACGTTGCTCTTCCCAAGATATGCCAACCTCAATCAATGCCTTTTCTTGTCTAAAAGAGGGTGTAGAGACCCAATCAAAGCCAGAAAGCATGGTAGAGGCAGGGTCAGGTGGAAGTGCTAGAAACTGAGTGGCACTTGGCTGAGGATGAATGGAAGTCAGTGGAGGTTCATCACTAGAAGTAGGAGATGAAGCAGAAGAAGCATACTAGTGAGCATGGTAAAACTGATCGTAGGCATATGCAATAAAATCAACATCAGAGAAAGATGACTGATACGATGGGTATGGGTTAGGGCAGGATAAGTTCATGTTGGACATTATGTGAAATAAATCTGGATGTAGGTGTTCATGGACTTATATATGGTGGCATTTTAGTGCATCATGTAACCCGTGAGGGTTTTATTTGACACATGGAAAGAATCTCAAGCATCTCTAGCTGGTGGAGGAGGATGATGGGTGGAGGAGGAGGCACCAAGAGTGATGGAGCTAGAGGAAAAGGATGACTTATTGATTGTGGTCCCACTAATACACACACCTCTTTGGTTTTGGGGATAGTTCAAGTCTTTTAAGAGTGACTTTTCAATAATTGAATGAAATAGAGCACAAAAAAGATTGGGATAGGGGGATTGTGAGTCATGTTTGTTCTTTTCAGAGTCAAAGTAGGTCATGTGATGAAGAATGTATCTGGCCTCCTAGACTCAAATACCCTTAAGAATACAATACACAATCACTATTGAATTCTTTGCAATGTCTGTTTGATTTCTTTTTGGATGGACATTGTAGTTCACTATGAGTGGAATGATGCATGATTGTAGGTCCACAGAGGAAGAGGACATGATAGCTTTCATCCTAAAGGGTAGGTCGGGTTTCTTCAAAACTTTGTGAACATCATATAGTGAGAAAGGAGGTTCAAAGCTTTTGTAGAAGTCATCAAGATAGAGTAGGTCTAGATGATTTGGCTAGGTAGATAGACAATTGGATGTGGGAGTGTCTCTAATCAAGTAAAAATTGAGGTAATCCTAAGAGATAGTGAGACTAGTCCCTACAACCATGGATGTGAGTGTTATTTTGGTTCTAGATGGAGGAACAAGAATGGTGCAGTTCATTGTCAAACTTCCATAGAACTCATGGACATCCTTCATGCTTGAGTGAGAAGTAAAGAAGTGATATCGCTCAATGCATAGAGCACCAATGCATTGACTCATGAAAAGCTCACTGATTTTGGATAAGAACTCATCTCTTGACTCCACCAAGGGTCAGAAATGGAAAGGGGCGTGAGGTAGGAGTTCTTTGTAGTGATTAATAGCTTGTTGGTGAATGAAAGAGACTCCATCATAGCCAAGGATTCAAGATGAAGGGACAAAGGTAAGGTTTCTAGCTAAGGATCTTCTCTTCTTCCTTCTAGTAGCCATAGAGAATGACTACTAAGAGATAGACAAAATCAGATCTTAGTAGGCGGAAAAGAAGCATGAACAACAGAAAAACCACCTAAACCTACACAAAATGGGTTAGAGGAGAGGATTAATGTCAAGATAGGTTAGGAAATAGGTAGGGGGAGGTCTAGGGTTTGAGGACGAACTAGAGTAGAGGGTTTTAGGTTGACTTCTTCTAATTGAGAGGGAAGAAATCATCCAATTGGACCCACTTATCAATTAAGGCACAGTGTTGTCGATCAAGTTTGCTATTTGGGTAACTCATATGACATTGTGTCTAGTGAAATACTCATGCATGTCATTAGTTGAGTTACTCACATGACAAACTCAATCAACAAGCAAGTCTATCACAAAGATTAGAAATTTAATTCTAAGGTCCTAGAAAATTATGTAATTTCATATCTCTACCCTATCATGTATTTTAAGCATATGTAGACAATTTTTAATCATCAGGGGCTAATATTGTGTGATAAAACAAAAACTTGAAAACAAGAGCCAATTTGAGCAAAATAAGGGATTAAAACTTGGCCATTTAAGCAAATAAAAGTACAAGATAAGCATTTTTGAGAAACAACATAGAGAAATATGAACATCTTAGCTGGAGGGCATAGAGTTGTCATCGAAGGCAATAATAAGCAATTTTGATCTAATAAAGGTGAACTTCTCTCTAGATAGAGGTTTTTGGATCTAGGGCTCTAGAGAGGGGTCAAAAGAGCTTCAAAATTATCAATAGATAAGTTAGAACTTCAAATTATATCAATCAAAACCAACATCTTAAGAGAAGTCTGAAGTCCTAACTAAGCAAGCATAGCAAGGTTGAGAGAAATTGAAACTTGCACTTGGATAGGGTGGTTTAGAGTGGTTCCAATATCTAAACTAGGAGATAGTCAATCCATTACCTACAGAGGTCAACCTCTAGGACTTTTCAATCTGCGTATACATATATTCATTCATAAGAGATACAAGGAGATCACCATACATCCAAGGGCTTACCTACTCAAGACAAAAATCTTCCACCTACACAAGGACTTACCCATGCACTTGATCAAGATGTCTTCAGCCTTCAATAAGGACTTACCCACACTTGCATCAAGTCTTTGGCCTTGAAGGATTGACCCACTTTTCTTGAATCTTGGCCTTGCCCTTCTCCTTCACCCAGAGAACATCTTCACCTCTTCTTCAACCTTGAAGAAGAAAAACAACAGCTTCACCTTCACTCAAAGTAGATTGCTTCAACCTTTGCTCTTTGAGAAAGGGCGTAGGAAAGATGGAATGCAATGAGAGATTTAGAAGCACATGGAGGTAGCTCTCTTACAACTGAACTAACTCACTGATAATCACAAAATAATTTATAAATGAGAGAGAGAAAGGGGCTTAAGGAGTTGCAACACACTCAACTATAGCAAGGACTTAGAATAGCATGAATGAGCAACTCCAAGGGATCATATTTATAGTTGGGGTGTTCCCTTGAGTGTGGGATCACTTAAAGGAGAAATATAGCCATTTTCCAAGTTACAAGGGATCTATTCTCACTCAAAACAACTCTCTAATAGTTGTAATCACTTTTTCTACATTTTCCGTAGAGTACATTTGATCGAGTTTCAATAAAGGTAATTTGACCGATCCACTAAGTGACAAAGCCAATTTTCAAACTATCGGTCAAGTTTGTTCTGGGAAACTCGATCAATGAATCAAAATTAGTTTTTATTAGTTGATCGATTGGTCGAGTTATGTGAGTGTGCAACTCGACCGATTAGTCATCTTCAGAAAATGCATCACTGGATCTGTCAAGTTTCCAACTCGACCGATAAATAGCCTATGACAAATTTTCTAATTTGACTTTTGAGTGACCAAACATTGGAATTAAGTGTCCCTAGTTTTTTCTCATCTTACTTACAAGTCATATCATCAATACAAGTGATTACAAAATTGATCTAAGGTCATTTTGTAGTGATTTCCCAAAACATGCACTTGCATTGGTTTTGACTTGAACTTGAACAAGCTAGGGCTTGTGTAATTTGATCCTTTTCATGTACCCAAAGCCTAAAATCATTCTTGAACAAACATGTTAGATACATAGGAATGGAATGGTTAAGTCATTATCAAAATATGAGCAATGTATAACTCTCAAGTCAACATTCTCCCCCTTTTTGACAATGACAAACCATTCCTCAATGATATTGAAAAGGATATGTAAAGTTTTACCTTTGCCTTGTGAATTTCAAGGGGATTCATGATTTTAAAAATGTGAATTGCTCCCCCTCAATATATGCTTACTCTTACCCGAATAGTTAGTCTATCTACACAAGACAATATAACATGTATACTATATGGTCCTTTAGTTGGTCACATGATAGAGCATATAATGAACAAGAAAAGGATCACATAGACAAGTAAAAACAATATGGTTGAGCTTCAAAACATTGAACTTCTATCCCCCTTTAGACATTATAAAAAAGGTAGGGGGTAGAAGAGCACAGAAATAGATCTTCACCAAGCACAACCAACATGCATCCATGACATAAAACATGCAATCTCATAGCATACATCAAATAGAGACAAGAGAGAACAAACAATCTAAGTCATAATAAAAAAGTGGTAAACATGTCATCAACTCATGAGATATAGTAAATCAGAGAGTAAGTGTACATATGATTAAGATTACAACCTAGAGAGCATGTCCTTAGAAACATACTACAAGGCAAAATGATGAAAACATGATGATAAATAGTACATCTCAGAAAATGTGCCCAGATGTTTTTAGTACAAAATAGCCTAGAAAGATATATATGATCAGTATATATAGACTAAAAACTAAAACATCTAAACATCTAGGTCATATATGTCCACATCATCAACATCATCATCAACATCAGAAGCCTCTGGATCATAGTCATCATCTCCGTCTGAAGGTGCAGTAGAGACAACAACATCACCTTTGTCACCAGAGTCACTAGGAAAGCCATCAGAACCATTATCACCATCATCATCCTCAGAAGCCTCATCCTCATTAACAGTAGCTTCCTCATCAGCCGGATCTAGCATCTCCTCATCGGCAGAGGAACCAAAACCACAATCGGGCCACCTGACACTCTACTCAGCACATGACGTACCAAGGTCATGTAACTCCTAGGCTTGAGGATAAGAAGGAGTAGAAGTGCCAAGTCTTACAAGCAAGGTAACTATAGGACCAGTAGGGAAAAGTAGCACAGTAGGGGTACATCAACTAGTAGCAGAGGGTGTACCAGAGGAAGTAGTGGGTGGAGGGTCAAGGTAAAAGTAATCATATGCATAGGATGCATAGTCACCTCTTGGGTAGGACTGGTAGGCACGATAAGGGTGTGTACAAAATAGGTTCACGTTGGACATGATGGCACAAAGATCCTGATGCATGTACTCCTATACCTAAAGGTTATATGCCTGTTGATGCATCATGTATCCCATAAGGGTTTCATTTGATAGATGGAACAAAGCACGGGCAGGTCTAGAAGGATGAGGTGGTGGAGGTGCACAGGTGGAGGTGGAGGATCCAAGGGTGGTAGAGGAAGGGATAGGCACAAACTTCTGAAGTGTGGTCTCACTTATGCAAACTCCTTTCTGGGCTAGTTTGTAATGAATGTCATCAAAGAGAGATTTGCCAATGGCAATCTGAAATTGACCACAGATCAGGGCAGGGTAGGGTGGGTGGGTGCCACGAGTTTTCTTGCTAGAGTCAAAGAAGGTCATGTGGTGGAGAAAATATCTTGCTCACTTGACTGGAATGTTCTTGAAGATATAGAACATAATCGCCACAGTCTTTCTACAATTTCAATCTGGTTTTTCTTGGGATGAATATTGTAGTTAACAACTAGGGTGAGTATGCGGTAGTTGAGGTCTAAGGCTGAGGAGAAAAGGGTAGACTTCTTCCTATAGGGAAACTGAGGCTTCTTCAAGAACTTATGAATGTTAGGAAGAGTGAGATCATATTGCTTATAGAAAGCCTCAGGGGCAACTAGGCCAAAATACTCAGGGTAGTCCTTCCTCCAAGTGTCAATCACCTCAGCACTCGAGAAAAAGATGTTCAGGGTATCCTCAAAGACTTGGAATTTCTTCCCAATTATCATAGAAGTAAGGGCTTCTTGAGCATTAGGCAGGGTTACGAGTGTGTCATAATTCCATAGAAAATTAGCATAGAATTCATGAACTTATTTCATTCTTATGATGGCATTATGGTAGCACATGTGTTTGACACACAAGGTAGAGAGGTGGTGATCGTATAGCAACTCGACTACTTGATTGATAACCCTTTGTCTACGTGGGCTTGTCTTAAAAAGGGCAAAAAATGTAAAGGGGTTCCGAGGAAGGAGATCTTTGTACCTATTTAGAGCCTCATTGGAGACAAAAAAAGGTATCGTCAAAGGGTATGAGGTGTGAGTTGGAAGGGGAGGATGGTGCTCCAGATGGGATGGCTCTCTTTCTCCTATGTGACTCCATAGAGACAAAGTGAAAGGATGGAAAAAAATGAGGGAAACACCACCACAAACTATCCACACACCTAGGGTTGAAGGGAAAGAGGTCAAGGAAGGTTGATCTAGGTTGAACTAGGGCTAGGGAGAGGAAGGTCGGGGATAGGGTTGAGAGCTTGAGGGAGTTAGAGGTTGGATCAGTTAATTTTTCTCTAGTTGAGAGGGAGAAAAGTCAGTCAAACCTAACTTATGTTTGCTCCAGCCCAACCACCGGTCAAGTTATGTGACTTGGAAACTCAAGTGATTGGCTCTTTAGAAAATCTCTCAGCCACTGATCGGTCAAGTTGGTAACTCGACCGATGGTCCACCTGAACCAAGTTAACAATTTCAAATTTCTTGCCATTAGAGTGCTAATTAAATTTATTTTTCTTGTCTTTTTTTTCATTTAAAACATACTTAGGCACATATCGCTCATCATTGGGTACTATTTTTGCAATGAAACATGTGTTTGCATCAAATACCCAAAGCAAGCAAAAAAGAAAAAAAGAACATTAAAAACTAATTTTTGCATATTAGCAAGCAAAGGTGATCAAAACATAAGCAAATCATATAGATTAGATGACAACTAGCTAGAAGGCATATCAAATTCATTCAAAGCAGTTATGAGCATTTTAAATCTAATAAAGTAAAATTGCTCTCTAGCTAGAGGTTTAGTGAAAATGTCTGCCAACTGATTTTCCATGTCCACATGCATGATATAGATATCCTTTCTGGCAATGTGATAAGTAAGAAAATGATGAAAAACCTATAATTCTTAGCTCTACTATGAAATATAGGATTGTAAGATAAATTAATTGCACTAGTATTATCATAATAGATAGGATAAGCATCAAAATGAATCTAAAGTCTTGGAGCATTTGCTTCATCCATATGACCTAGCCACAATAACTCCCGGTTGCAATGTACTTAGCCTCGGTAGTTGGTAATGCAATTGTGCTTTATTTCTTAGAAAACCAAGACACCAAGCATGGTCCTAGGATAAAATAAGTGCCACTTGTGCACTTTCTATCAATCAAGCATCTTGTGTAATCCGCATCACTATAAGTCATAAGAGTAAAGTCCCTTTACTTGGGATACCATCATCTAAAATTTTCATTTTTGGTTAAGTACCTTAAAATCCTTTTAGCAGCTATAAGATGTGATTTCTTGGGACTTGATAGAAAGTGAGCACAAAAGCCAACACTAAACATTATATCAGGTCTAGAGGCAGTTAAGTAAACTAAACTTCCAATCATACCTCTATAGAGCTTCTCATCTACCTTCTCACCTTCTTCATCTTTTTCAAGTTTGTCAGTGTTTAACATGGGTGTGTCCATCGTCTTGGTGTTCTCCATCCCAAACTGCTTAAGTAGTTCACTTGTGTACTTGCCCTGGTTGATGAAGTTCACATCTTTAGTTTGCTTTATTTGAAAACTAAGGAAGAAAGTAAGCTCACCCATCATGCTCATCTCGAACTCAATCTGCATAAGATCACTACACTCCTTTCAAGGTCAAGATTAGTTCCGCCAAAAATGATATCATCAACTTATATTTGAATGATAAGAAAATTGTTATAAGTATGTTTAAGAAACAAGGTAGAATCTACTTTTCCCATGATCCAACAAAAAGTTCTTTAATTTCTCATACCAAGCTCAAGGTGCTTGTTTGAGTCCATAGAGAGATTTTTGCAACAAATAAACATGGTTAGGTAAACTATCATGTTCAAAGCCTGGGGGTTGTGCAACATACACTTCCTCCTCAATTGTAACATTCAAAAATGCACTTTTCACATATATTTGATAAAGATGAAAGATTTTATAACTAGAAAAATCAAGCAACTTACAAGTGGACTCAATTATGGATACAGGTGCATATGTTTCATCAAAATCTATACCTTTTTGTTAATTGCATCCTTGAGACACTAACCTTGCTTTGTTCCTTACAAGTTTTTCACTTTCATCTAGCTTGTTGCAGTAGACCCACTTGGTGCCAATGATCTTTCTATCACTTGGTTTTGGCACTAGGGTCCATACTTTGTTCTTTTCAAATTGCTCCAACTCTTCTTGCATGGCTAGGATCCATTCATCATCCCCAAGAGCTTCTTTGATGTACTTTGGCTCAAGTTGTGAGATGAAGGTGTTGTTGGCTTATTCTTTGTTGAATGCAGACCACATCTTCACTCTTTCAAATGGATCACCTAAAATCAGCTCTTTTGGATGATTCTTTGCAAATCGGGGAGTTGGATCCTTCTTCTCTTCATATTTTTCTTCTTCTTAAATGACCACCTCTTTTCTCTTTTCATTGATGTTGAGTTCTTTTAGAATAGGAGTTACCTCACCTGCAACATCATTATTTGGAACAATATTCTTGGGAATAGATGGGTTAGTCTCAATAAACTTAACATTAATGGATTCTTCTACTTTATCAAGATCAACATTAAATACTCTATTAGCCTTGGTACTAGTGTTGTAGCCAAGAAAGAAAGCCTTGTTTTTTAGAGAAACTTTCGTATTCATAACAAAACAAGGACATGGAAATATTCGAGAGAAGGCTTCCTTCCACGCCATATCTCATAACGGGTTTTCTTCAAAGAAGGATGTGTAAAAACTCGGTCTAGCAAAAAACATGATGTACTAATGGCTCTGGCCCAAAACTTCTTTGGAGTGTCATACTCTAAAAGCATGGTCCTAGCTATCTCCTATAGTGACCTATTCTTCCTCTCTACAACCCCATTTTGTTGAGGTGTTCGAGGTGAAGAGAAATTAGGTGCATATCCAGATTCTTTGCAAAAGCATTCAAAAAGATCATTTTCAAATTCTCCCCCATGATCACTATGGATGGAAACAATATGGCAAGAAGTTTCATTCTCAACTCGTTTACAAAAACTAGAGAAAACATCAAGTGTATCACTCTTGGAAATGAGAAAAAGGTCCAAGTAAATCTATAGAAATCGTCGACAATAATAAGGCAATACTTGGAACCATGAAACAATTGAGTTCTCATTGGTTCAAATAGATCAATGTGAAGAAGTTCAAGAGCTCTCTTGGTACTAAGGACTCATTTGGATTTGAAGGAGGACTTGGTTTGCTTTCCTTGGATACAAGGTTGGCATTCCTCATCCTTTTCAGAATCCAATTTGGGAAGACTCTTAACCAAGTCCTTCTTGCTCAACTTCTTTAACTGATGCATATTTACATAACCAAGTCGATGTTACGAAAGAGAAATATCATTCAAATTGACTACTAGACATCTACCAACAATAGGCTTAAAGAGTCAAGCACAATTACATAAATATTACCACTTCTAGCTCCCTTATATATGACTTGATAGGTGAGGGAATCTAGAATCAAGCATTCAAAAGAAGTAAATAACACGAGGTAACCATTGTCACATAACTAACTTACACTTATTAAATTGTGATGTAGGCCATCCACAAAGAGAACATTCTTGATACACAAGGATTCACCTACATCAACCTCACATTTACTTTACCTTTCTTGTTGTCCCTAAAGGTAACTGAACCTCCTTTCTTCTTATTGAAGTTGTTGAAATGGCTTATATCATCTGTCATATGTTTAGTGCAACCACTATCAACAATCCATCTTCCTTTTTCCTGCAAGAAAGGAGAGTGTTGGTTCCCAACTTAAACTTTGGGATCCAAAGTTAGCTTGGGGACCCATTTTATCTTTAGGTTGGTCCCCTTAGGCTTGTAAGGACAATAAGTAGAGTAATGGTCATCACATTTGCAATGAGAACAGATCATAGGGTTCTTAGTGAAGACTCTCCAATGAAAAAGGAGGTTTCCTTACTCTTTTTCTTACCTTTAGCTTTGTTCTTTCCCTTAGTTGCCCCCCCTATAAATCCCAAACCACTAGTACCACTTTGTTTGGTAGAATGGTTAAGGATTTCATTTAGGGAGTTTTTCCCTTTGAGGAATTTCTACAGAGAGGCTCTAAGTATATGATTGTCATTATTAAGAGATATAATAGTATACGACAAACTAGTAAGATCATCTCTAGCATGAACAAGGTCGACCTATAAACTGAGGGCTTTAGTCAAATAAGAATCTTTCTCAAGATAAATAGAAGCATCATCATTACTAGGAAAGATTGGTCTAGAAGATAAATCATTAACTTGACCAAGAAACCTAGCATTTTCAGATTTAAGAACTTGAATTTCTTTGAGATAAACATCCCTCTTATCTCTACGATCATCAACAATAAGCTTTAATTCAACATTTTTAGTTTAAAGGATGTTCAAGCTCATTTAGGCATTTTCGGTTATGTTCCTTAAGAATTTCAATGTTCTTAAGGTAAACACCATTATCTAACTCAACTCCATTGTATTGGAGCTTAAGATCAAGATATTGGCCTTCCAAGTTGTCAATGTTCTCAAGATGAATTTTCTCATTTTGCTCAAGAATCTCAAGTTTAGCATACAAATCATCAATAATCTTTCCCAAGCTTTTTCTTTTAGATTTACATTTGGCAAAAGAAGAATGAGTAGAAACAAGCATATCAATAAGAGTTTCTATAGATAACTCATGTAAGCTTACCTCACTTACCTCACAAATTTCTTCACTTGAAGAGGCCATGAGTGTAAGGTGGCACTTTCCATCTTCTTCAGAGCTTGAGCTACTTGAGTATGAAGCTTCCCAAGCTGCATGAGTAGCATTCTTGTGTCTTTTCTCCTTCTTTTCCTTCCTCTTGCACTTGTTCTCCTTGTTGTACTCTACCTCCTTCTTGGAGCTGCCCTTATGATGTGACTTTCTTGATTTAGGGCTTTCACTCTTGTAGTGTCCCTTTTGGCCACACTTGTAGCATATAGGAGTAGAGGAGGAGGATTGGTTTCCCTTGAAGTACTTGCCCTTGGTGTAGTTGACTTCATGCTCATTATGGCCATCATCTTCACTAGAGGAGGAGGGAGATGTCCAGCAAGCAAGTTGTTGTTGAAGGATGACCACCTCCACTCAAGTTTTGAAGGCACTATCTTTGATCTTCTTGGCTTCCTTCTCTTCTTGCTTGACTTCTTCTTCTTGCTTGTCAAGCCTTAGCTCATGAGCTTGTAGTTTGCCAAAGAGCTCTTCGGTTGGGATGTCAACAAGGCTTCTCACTTCTTCAATGGAGGTCACCTTTGACTCCCATCTCTTTGGTAGAGTACTCAAGATGTTGGATTTTATTACACCTCTATCCAAAGTGTTGCCCAAAGCAACTAGGCCATTGATGATGATGTTGAGCCTAGAGTACATCTCTACAATCCCTTCCTTCTTTTCCATCTTAAAGTTCTCTAAGAGGTTGTTCAACGTGTATATATTAGCCTCCTTGAATGGCTTTGTTCCCTCATAGGTAATTCACAACTTGTCCCAAATCTCATAGGTGGTATCCCATGAGTAGATGTAGTTGAATCTCATTGGGGTAAGGGCTGCATAGAGGATGCTTATGGCTTTGACATTGAGCTGGCATTTTATAGTGCACCTTTATTCCATGTTGAAACAGGTCTGGTTGGCTCCTTATATGGTGTGACCATCACCTTCCATATATCAAAGTTCATGCCTTAAATGTAGAATTGCATACGCCTCTTTCAATATAGTAAGTTGGTGTCATAAAAGACCAGAGGATGCATGGAGAAGCCTCCCATTATGTTGAGTGAACCAAGTAAGGTGTTGCCTATCTTCTCGTCTCGTGGGATATTATTGGAGAAAATACTTAGCTATGATTCCACTTGTTGGATCTAGGCATCTAGAGGGGGGTGAATAGAGCTTCAAAATTCTCACAAGATAAGTTAGACCTTCAAATTATATCAATAAAAACCAATAGCATAAGAGAATTTTGAATTCTTAACTAAGAAAGCATAGCAAGGATGAGAGAAATTGAAACATGCACTTGGACAAGGTGGTTTAGAGTGGTTCCAATCTCCAAACTAGAAGATAATCAATCCACTACCTAGATAAGTCAACCTTTAGGACTTTATAATCGATGTATACTTATATTCATTCATAAGAAATAAAAGGATACCACCATACATCCAAGGACTTACCTACTCAAGACAAGAGTCTTCCACCTACACAAGGACTTATCCACTTGATCGATATGTCTTTAGCATTCAACAAGGACTTATCCACACTTGCATCAAGTCTTTGGCCTTGAAGGATTTACCCACTCTTCTTGAATCTTGGCCTTGCCCTTCTCCTTCACTTGGAGAGTATCTTCACCTCTTCTACAACCTTGAATAAGAATAGCAATAGTTTCACCTTCACTCGAAGTAGCTTGCTTCAAACTTTTCTCTTTGAGAAAGGGGGTAGGAAAGATGGAATGGCATTAGAGCTTTACAAGAACATGGAGGTAGCTCTTTTACAACTAACCGAACTCACTCATAATCATGAAATGCTTTGTAGATGAGAGAGAAAAAGGGGATCAAGGAGTTGCAACACACTCAACTATAGTAAGGACTTAGAATAACATGAATGAGAAAACTTGGAATGAACTCCGAGTGGTCCTATTTATAGATGGGGGTGTTTCCTTGAGTGTGGGATCACTTATGGATGAAATATATCCGTTTTCCAAGTTACAATGGATCTATTCTCACTCAAAACAACTATAAGGACCCTAACCTTTGTTTTGAGCTTACCTTGTTTGCTTTGCCTAAACCATGTATTTAGATGCTTGCTAATCACCTCAAATAGTGATTAGGGTTTGTTTGTGCTTTGTTGAGAATTGGTGGTGCAACTTGCAAATAACCCAAGTTTTAGGGTTGATGTGCAAGTTTGACACCTTGAGAGATGTTTCCCTCTCTCCTTGCATCCTGTAGGGTTGAGAGGATGGGTTGGGCTCGTTGTTTGAGTAACTTTGGGCTTTGTTCTGCCTTGTTTGGGCTTTGCCTAGCTTTGTTGGGCCTTATATCGGGCAAGGGCGAGCTTGGTGCCTTGTTTCGGCCATGGTGTATCGGCCAGGTGGTTGTTTCGGGAAGATGGTGTGTCGCCCATGAGGTGTATCGGCCAAGTGACCTTCTTTGACCTAGCATCATTTGTGTCACCCCCCTTGTGGACACTTAGTGCTTGTTGCTTGCATGTGGTAAAAGCTTTGGACATGTGGTGGTGGGTGAGATAGTAGGTGACTTTTCCCCATGGACAAGTGTCCCTAGGTTGGGTGACACCTTGCCTGAGTTTCCTCTTCACCCTCTTCTATATATGTCTCTCCTTTCTCTTTCTTAGGATCCCTTTAGTTCCTTAGTTGCTTCCCTTCTTCCTTGGTGGATGATACCTCTCCTTGGTAGAGCTAGCTTGGTGGCCGATCTCCTTGGTGGAGTCTTCTTCTTCCTCTAGTAGTGGCCGAACCCTAGAGTGTATCTTGCTTCTCTTCTTGTGGTGAGCATCTGCCCCTCTTTCCTTAGAACCTTCTTCACCTTCTTTCTTGTTCTTCGGCCATGGTGGTTATGAGCTTTGCTTTTCTTCTTGACGTGGCTGAAGGTGGTGCTTGGAGCTTGGAAGCTTGGTGCTAGGAGCTTGGAGCTTGCTTAAGGCAGGTTACATAACTCCTAACCCTAGCTATATTACTTCTTTTTCATGTTGCATGTTTATATGTCATCTTGATTAGCCATGCATCTCGTTAGATATGTTTCTTTCCCTAATATGTACCATTTTATCTTGTTATATATATAGTGGTCATGTTGTTGATGTGTTCTTAGACCTTGTGGTCGAACCTTGAGTTTAGGGTTCCTTGGGCAAAACCCCTTTGTCTCCCATTTGGTTTTGAGAAGTGAGTTTGAGCTCTAATAGTGTAGGCAAAACCCCTCTCTTGGTTGTTGAGAGGTGAGTCTATGCTCTAGTTTCTTGGGCAATACCCTTCTCTCACCATCAATTTGAGAGGTGATCCTTGGTTGGATGTTGACCTAGTGAAGGTTGGAATCTTGACCGATAAGGGGATGATCCACCTTGTTGCCCGATATGTGATGGAGGTTGTGCAAAACCCCTCTCTCTTGGTTGTAGAGAGGTGAGCCAACACTCTTGATCTATTAGAGTTTGATGATGGTGATCTTGAGGTTGATGATGACCAAACTGATATGGACCTTGTGCCTTGCACGATACCCTTTTGTGGTGCTATGCACGATACCCCTCTTCTCGGGTTTTGTCTTGGGCGATATGATAAGTTGGGTTCTATTGACCTTGTTGCCCGATATGACCCCCTTCACCATGTTAGTGTTGTTGGACGTTGTGCCTTGTTACCCAAGAAGGTTTTAGGAGCTTTGAACCCTGGATGTCCCTTTGACTGACATGGTGCTTGGTAGATATCTCTGTTTTATGCCTTGGGCGACATGGGTTAGTTTTTATGTTGCCTGATACGGTGCTTAGGTGGTGAAACTCTAGATAGATGCCTTAGTGGTGACCGATATGGTTGAGCTTAACTTAGTTGAATGATAGCCCTCCCTGGGCGCCATGGTGTCGTTTGTTAGTTGTGTTCTTGTTGGGCGTTATGATGTTGGCCTTGGTTGATATGGCCTTGGGTGTTATGATGATGGTGGATTCCCGAAATGAAACCCTAACCCTAATGGGCGATAGGGTCTTGGCTCTTAGGGCTGGTTGTGCTACCCGACACATCTTTTGCAGTTGGATGCCTGATATCACCTTGCACTTGGGTGCGTGATATACTATGCACATAGCTGAATGACACAACTCTTGGATCTGGATACACGACACACTTCTGGCCCTAGTTGCACGATACACCTATGCTCCTTGGTTGCACGGCATCCCTTGTTCATGGATGCACTCCTTTGTTGGCCGATATGTGTGGCTAACTGCCCTAGCCGATAGGCTTTCGGTGAGGAAGGTAATCATGCCTAATACCTCTTTTGGGTGAGGGATGCACTGCCCGCCACACCTAAAGTGAGGGTAGGCCATATCTTTGGTAAGGGTTGCACCTAGCTCAGAAACCCTAGTTTCGGTGAGTCATTTTGAATGATAGGTTGTAACCATTTATATGTTTGATACCTAAAGTTGGTGCTAAGTAAGATGATAAGATACATGTTTATGTTCATAAGATAAAGGCATAGTGAATGCTCATGGTTTGATTACCATCATGTAATTTGTTTACAAGATACAACTTTGTGCTTCATGTAGTTATAATCATGGATGTTGATCCAATCATGTAACTTCAACCCTAATAGCATGATAATCATAAAGATCTATGTTTGGTGATTCAATTATCTCTCTTGATATGCATACTAACCATGCAGGTGTATCAAATGAATTCATAGCCAGGTAAGAGCTATGAGGTATATGTGTTTGAATAACATTGAATGATGATAATCCTTGTTGATGGGATAACATGTATCACCCGTATGATGTGAAAAGGTCTGTTGACCTGATAAAGGCTGAGTGCCTAGTTGAGGTGTTATCCTCTGATGTCGAGATAAGGGATTGCTATCCCATGGTGATGATGTAAGCCTTGGGAGGCAGTGGAAATCTATGATGAGGGATTGAGATCCCATGATAATGTGATAATGATAGTAATTATGTTTTAAAACTTGGTTGCCTCAACAATCCACTTAAAATATAATAATTAATTATAGTGGAACATATCATGTAGTTTGCCCTGGCCATAGATCCATCATCATCAGTAGTTGGTGATGGTGAAGTGGGTTCTCCTGTGGGTTAACCCAGAAGCGCATATTGTTGAATATGTGTGGTTGCTCCTAGCCAAAAATAGGAGGATTAGAGTGCAAATTCGGTTGTAGACTCCAAAGTGCAGTTTCAGGCCCGTGGCTCAATGTGAAAGAGCATGGTGAATAGGCCCATGGCTCAGGATGTGTGATAAGAGCATGGTGAACAGGCCCATGGCTCAATGATTATGGAGCACGGTGAACATGCCCGTGGCTCGGATCACTAGTGTCGATACCTGTACCAAAGTGGGATAGGAAGAGGGTAGCTTGACCCTGTGTGGATACGACCACCTAAGCATGAGACTACGATCATGCTTGTTAAGCACCTGTGCACTGACCACGAGGTGGTGAGGTCGTGGACTCCGGCTCTTCCATTGACCTTGTATGGCACTGGCTTGGGCTTCACAACCAATGGTTGGATTTGAATGGTACGACTCACTTCCTCAGGGCATGGCAATATGTAATCCAGCCGAATAGTATATACTGCTTAGGGTAAAACACGGAACATCGATTGAGGCCTTGCTTGTATAGTTGATCTAATTGTACCTTGCAGTTATTTGTACAATCCTTATAATTTGTGATAAGTTATTATAAAGCTTATCTTGTAAATCATGTTCCTTAAAGAATATCTGGTCATATGACTCCTGGATACCTTGGTCAGATTACTCATAAAATAAGTTCTGCTCAGGGCGTTGTTCTTATAATCTACTGATATTAGTTATGGTTTACCTGCTTTTTTTGAAGTTTTATAGTTTCGGCGGGGAGTTATGTTTCTCGCTGGGACTGTGTGTCTCACCCTGTTGGTTTACAACCTTTTTAGGTGATCGTGCTAGATGTGGTGGTGGTTGTGAGGTTGCGGTCGAGCAGTAAGAAAAGCAGTAGGAGGCAAGAGATGGATATGTTGTTGTTTTGGTTGTTTTGTAGTAGTGTCCTAGAGTCATCCCTATAATCTCAGGTCCTCAGAGGTGTTTTGACGATGTTTTATGATTTATAGATGATTTAGCTTTGTATATCCTATTGTTGGCCAGATGTGGCTCGTTATGTATGTATAAATAGGTGATGAACTCTTGTGCTGACAGGACAGCTGGTCCATATAAGCTGTGGACATATGTCCATGCTTGTGCATATTTATATAACATGTTTCCTTACAAGATGAGGATCTGAATGTAATAGTTCTCTTTTATCTACTTTCTGCAATCAATTTTAATTAACCCATGTTTTCGGTAATATGTGGTTTATGGTGGTTCCGCACATTTTCGTGTGGCATCTTGTTGTCTGTGTGATAGCGGGATGTCGCGACAAGTTTTGGTATCAGAGCTCTAGGTTCGTTGAGTCTACAGGGATCTAGGACTAGGGTTGTGTCTATTCTTGTGAGTATTCCAGATTTTCTTAAAATAACCTTCTGCCCTCTGTGGAAGATAAAGCTTAAAGATGTCTGGAAACCATGAAGAACATGCTGTCGAGAGCAGTGATGCTGCATCGGTTGATGGAGCACGAGTGCAGGCACATGAAGATTATGTGCCTGAGGTCCCCCAACTTGACCCAACCATTCTTGAAAACCCTGTCTATCAATAGTTTATGGGGCAGTTAATGGCTACAATGAATCTCATGGTGGAAAGGTTGCTAGTGCCTCCACCAAGAGCACATGCTCCCCATGGAGAAACATCGGGTATTGGGAAGACCTTTGAGTGGCTTTGCCGAGTCAGAGCTTCGGATTATGCTGGAATGGCTGATCCAGAAAATGCAGATCTGTGGCTGACAGGTCTCGAGAAGGCCTTCCAGATCCTTGACATCCCCAAAGAAGAAAAAGTTAAGCATGTTGCCTACCTTCTGAAGGGTAGTGCTGGCCACTGGTGGGCCATCGAGTAGGAGAAGTGACCCAGTGAGGTGATCTGTTGGGAGGTTTTCTGGTAGGAGTTCGTCAGCCGATACTTCCCGAAGATGTATCTGGACAACAAGATCAACTAGTTTGAGCGTTTGCGCCAAGGATCGATGAGCATCACCGAGTATGAATCTAAGTTTATGGACCTACTGAGGTTTTGACCTCACATGGCGATGACAGATGACGAGAGAATCAGACAGTTTGAGAAGGGTTTGCGCGCTGAGTTGACAATACCTGCTGCTACTTTGGAGAACCGGGAGCGGTTCACCACGTTTGTGGATTCTGTCTGAAGGATAGAACGGTCTATCAATGAGAAGAGAGAGTCCATGACCAAGAAAAGACCTGCTCAGTTCCCGAGATAGAGGTTTGATGGCTTCAAGAAGCCAAGGTTTTCAACACCTTCTATGATACAAGGTTCCAGTGTGCCATCACAATGGTCCCAGAGTAAGGGAAGAGGGCATGGATTTTCACCATCCAAAGCCTATAGTACAGCTTTAGTGATAGTGATAGGGCTGTCTAGGCCACAACAGAGAGACCAGTCATGTCATCTTTGTGGTCAGGTTGGGCATTTCAGGACAAATTTCCCAAAGAGAGATGTTGAAGTTACACAACAGCTGAGGCAGAATCAGCAAGGGTCAGATAGACAATAGTCCAGTGGTAACAAAGGGTGAGGACGTGGTCAAGCATTGCAAGCGGGATCGTTTGCCCAAGGAAGTAGAGGGTGTGGACGACAACAAGCAATGACTTGATTCTACGCTATGAGTCAGGTGGAGGCGATAGTCAACCCACAAGTGGTGGCAGGTCAGATGGAGTTATTTCATTTTGATTTGTCTTCTTCTTGCTTTATATCTGTTCTGGTTGTCCCGGGTACTACACACTCTTTTATCGCACGTAGTACGCTTGATAGTTGTATTTTACCTTTTAGATGTAAGAGAGATAGTCTGTTGTTAGAAACCCCTCTAGTTGGACCCACGTTGCTTCGAAAGGAGTGTCCATCTTGTGTTTAATCCTTTTCGGGACACAGTATACAAGTGGATCTTATACCACTTGATATGAATGGATTCAACGTGATCCTTGGAATGGAAACCCTAGAGAAATATAAGGTTGTGTTGGACTGTGGTTCCAAGCAAGCAATGTTTGATGACAATAGTGAGAAGTGGATCTCCCAGGGAGATAGAAAGATTCTTCCGACATGTTTAGTGTCAGCTATGGTGGAAGAGAAGTTGTTGCAGCAATGATGTAAGGCGTTGTTAGCTCATGTTGTGGATACCAAGGCAAGAGGTCCTAGCCTTGAGGAGGTTCTTGTTATCTGAGAGTTTGCGGATGTGTTTCCCGATGAGTTCCCCCACCTTGATATATTGACTTTGAGATCAATCCGGTGCCAGGAACACAACCAGTTTCTCAGACACTATACAAGATGGCTCCAGCCGAGATGGCAGAGCTAAAGAAGCAGTTACAAGAGTTTCTGGATAAAGGTTTCATCAGACCGAGCACATCGTCATGGGGGTGCTTTGGTCCTGTTTATAAAGAAGAAGGATGGATCAATGTGTTTGTGCATAGATTACCGACAATTGAACAAAGTTACGATCAAGAATAAGTACCCATTACCGAGGATAGACGATCTATTTGATCAGTTGCATGCCGCTACAATGTTCTCAAAGATCGATCTACGGTCTGGATATAATCAGTTAAGAATTAAGGATGAGAACATACCAAAGTCATCTTTTAGGACGAGGTATGGTCACTTTGAGTTCGTGGTTATGCCGTTTGGGCTAACTAATGTGCCTACTAATTTCATAGATCTGATGAACAGGGTGTTTCATCCATTTCTATATCAGTTTGTTGTAGTTTTTATAGATGACATCTTGATCTATAGTCTGGACAATCAAGAGCATGAACAACATCTTTGACGAGCATTGACTCTTCTTCTCCAACGCCAGTTGTATGCCAAGTGTATTAAGTGTGAGTTCTGGTTGGAAGAAGTAACTTTCTTATGTCATGTGATATCTACAGAAGGAGTCAGAGTGGATCCTAAGAAAGTGGAGTCAGTTGCAGACTGGGAGCAACCGAAGATGCCGATGGAAGTTCATAGTTTTCTGGGTTTAGCAGGATACTACCGGAGGTTTATAAGAAACTTCAGTGTGATTGTGTTGCCATTGACAAAATTGACCAGGAAGGATGTACCTTTTGTTTGGGATGATCGTTGTCAGCAAGCTTTCCAAAGTTTGAAGGAGAAACTGACTAGTACTCCAGTGTTGGTGTTGCCAGAGCCTAGGAAAGGCTATGTTGTTATATGTGATGCTTCCAAGAAAGGCTTAGGTTGTGTGTTGATGCAGGAAGATCATGTGGTTTCTTTTGCTTCACGACAACTTAAGAAATATGAGGAGAGCTATCCGACACATGATTTAGAGTTGGCAGTGATGGTCCATGCGTTAAAGATTTGGAGACACTATCTTTATGGGGAAGTGTGTCAAATCTTTACAAATCATAAGAACTTGAAGTACATCTTCTCCCAGAGTGAGATGAACATGTGACAACATCACTGGATGGAGCTGATCAATGTTTATGATTGCACCATTGAGTATCATCCTGGTAAGGTGAATGTGGTAGCTAATGCACTTAGCAGAAAGTCTTCTTCTCCCTCTCGAAGAAGGAACAGTTGAGTTCCTTGGTATGCCATAGGTGGGATATGTTTGTCTCTTTGCGGTAGATGAATGTACGGTTGGAAGTCTCCTTGTTGGCAGGATTGTTGGCACAGATGCAAGTAAATCCTACATTGAGACAGCAGATCAAAGATGCGCAATAGGAAGATGCTTCAGTTCAGTTAATCAAATCAGAGTTTGGCAGCGAAAAGCGTGATGGGTTCCATGAGTCCGAGGATGGACTAGTTTGCAATCATGGTAGGATGGTGGTCCCCGATGTTGATGATTTGAAAAAGTTAGTACTCGAGGAAGTGCACACATCGATGTATTCCATGCATCCAGGTATTACCAAGATGTATCATAATCTGAAGGACTTGTATTGGTGGCCTAGCTTGAAGAGAGATGTAGCTGAGTTTTTGGCTAGGTGTGCGGTATGCCAGCAAGTCAAGGCTGAGCATCAGAAGCCGGTAGGTACATTGCAACCCATGCTGATGCCGTAGTGGAAATGGGATCATATAACCATGGATTTCATAGTTTGTCTTTTGAGGACATCTAAGAATCATGATTCCATCTGGGTGATAGTGGACAAATTGACAAAGTATGCTCATTTCATACATGTGAAGACAACGTATACATTAGAGAAGCTTGCTCAGGTGTATGTGGATGAGATAGTGCATTTGCATGGTGTGCCCACAATGATAGTCTCTGACAGAGGACCCCAATTCATGAGTCATTTTTGGGAACAGTTGCACAAAGCATTGTGAACACAGTTGAGGTTCAATACCGCTTTCCACCCACACACAGATGGGCAGTCTAAAAGGACTATTTAGACTTTGGAGGATCTTCTCCAAGCTTGTGCTTTGTAGTTCCTAGGTAGTTGGGATGTGCATCTCAGTTTGATAAAGTTTGCCTACAACAATAGTTACCAGTAGAGCATCAACATGGCTCCTTATGATGCTTTATATGACAGGAAGTGCAGATCTCCTTTGTGCTGGTATGAGTCGGGCGAGTATCAGCTTTTGGGTTCGGAGTTAGTGCAGTAGACAACAGAGAATATCAAAGTGATACAGCAAAAGTTAAAATCGGCACAGGATAGACAGAAGTTGTATACAAATAATCGTCGATGACCCCTAGAGTTCCAGGTGGAAGGCAAAGTGTATCTCAAGGTCTCACCATGGAAAGGTGTGCTAAGGTTTGGACGAAAAGGCAAGTTGGCACCCATGTATATGGGGCCATATCCAGTAGTAGCACATGTTGCCAAGGTAGCTTACAAGTTAGACCTGCCACCAGAGTTGCGCAGGTTACATCTAGTGTTCCATGTCAGTATGCTGAAGAAAAGTCATCCAGATATAGGGACAGTGATACATCCAATTGAGGTTGAGCTTGATGAAGACGTGACCTATGAGGAAGGTCTAGTGATGATTCTTGACAGAAGGGTAAAGAAGTTCAAAAGGAAGGACATGGTGCTTGTAAAGGTTTTTTGGCATTATCATGGTGTTGAGGAAGCCACATGGGATCTCAAGGAAGAGATGAGAAAGAAGTATCCCTCACTTTTCTCTTTGGATTTCAGGGACAAAATCCGTTTATAGGGGTTTATGGCTTGTAGGGACCCTGACCTTCATTTTGGGCTTACCTTGTTTGCTTTGCCTAAACCTTGTGTTTAGATGCTTACTAATCACCTCAAATGGTGATTAGGGTTTGTTTGTGCTTTATTGAGAGTTGGTGGTGCAACTTGCAAATAACCCAAGTTTTAGGGTTGATGTGCACGTTTGACACCTTGAGAGATGTTTCTCTCTCTCCTTGTATCCTCTAGGGTTGAGAGGATGGGTTGGTCTCATTGTTTGAGTAGCTTTGGGCTTTGTTCTGCCTTGTTGAGCCTTATTTGGGCTTTGCCTAGCTTTGTTGGGCCTTGTATCGGGCAAGGGTGAGCTTGATGCCTTGTGTCGGCCATGGTGTATCGGCCAGGTGGTTGTGTCAGGTAAATGGTGTGTTTCCCATGAGGTGTATTGGTGAAGTGACCTTCTTTGTGTTGGGTTTTAGGGGAGGTAGAGAAGGCAGCGGAAACAAAAATTTTCTTCCCCAAACCCGAAACAAGGAAACATGTCAACGTCTATATAATAGGAAAGGATGGTTTGTTGAACCATACCTTGTCCCGAGGCTTGCTCGGAGATAATACCTCGCGCCTTGCGCGATCTTCACCTCTGATCTTGGATGGTGTCTGTGCAGCTCCTGGTCGCACCGAGACTGACGACTCCCCCTCTCACCAGGACTGTCGAGGTTGACAGTTGTCCTCCTGAGTGGCAGAAACCTCCCGCCTCTGAAGTAGTCCACACAGACCACCTGGAACTCCAATATCCTTGTCCCACAAGGAATTGGAAGGACTCGCACCCTCCCGTTGACGTACTAGTTGCCAACAAACTCTCCTGCTTCCAGTTGCAACTGCAGTTGTCTTTCCCTTGCTGCGCCTCCCTTTGCGGGTAGCACTTGCTCGGGCTCTCTCTCGGTTACCAAAACCAGAGAGAACGAAAACTTTGCAGAGAAACTGGTTTGCACTGAGTTGTACTTTGAGAAGCCCCCAATACCCCTATATATATAGGAGGGTCATGGGACAGGGTTCTCAATCCCGGGCAATATGGGACGAAAAGCAAGAGTAGAAGGGTTTGAGATTTTCCACAAAAACAACCAACTCGCAACCTGAACCGATCGTTTCACAAGTGAAACGGTCGGTTGGGGACCTGAACCGGTCAGTTCACAAGTGAACCGGTCAGTTGGGACACCTCAACCGATCAGTTCACAAGTGAACCAGTCAGTTGGTGTCCTGGTCGGTTCCCGATTGACTTTCCTTCTTTGTTTCTAATTGGTATCGAATACCAATCCTATTTCCCAATCAAATTGGGCAATTGAAATGAAAGGAAAATTCTCACCAATCCTATTTTCCCAAGTTGCTCGGTTGCACCAGTTGAATCGATCGTTTCAACACTTGAAGCAATCAGTTCACCCTGATCTTGAGCTGACCGGTTCACCAAGCTCAGCCGATCAATTCATCACACGAACCATTCGGTTGGGAGTACAGGTTGTGCATAATCAGTCAATTGCGATTTCAATCAATCTGATACTCCAATCAATGTGTCCAACACCTTGAACATTATGATATTGAGCAGTCAATTGACTGAGTGTTTAATTCAACTACTAAACTCCTTTAGTAATCAATCTAAACATTGTTTGTGAACAAAACTCCTCTTCCAGGTTAAATCCTATGTGTGTGACCCTACAGGTCCATTTCACGTTGGCAGTGAAAGTCCATAACACTTATGACTTCACAAGCAAAGAGCGGTGCCTAGTCACACATCAGTACTACCCAAGTGAAAGTAGAAAGTTGGAGAACAACTTTCAATCCTAAAATCCGTGAATGGTGCTACAGTGAATGTATAATTCCTTTGTCGCTGATATCCCGAATGGACTCGAGGCATGGAACAATCATCCTGTCAACGTTCATTCACTTTCTTGATCTCAGAGTAGATTGGAAGAGATATGTATGCAATCAATATCACATACTGATTCACACATGCGTGCGCATGCCTATTTCAATCCTACTCGTCAAGTGGCCTTGGATATCAAACTCCCTCAGGAGGGAAAAATCCCATATCTATCACTCACCCCTCAAAAGCCCCATGTGTCAAAGCCACCCAATCATCACCTTTATAACAACCCATGTTTCATAACTGCGTTTGATGATGTCAAAGTGTGCCCAATGACATGTGTTGAGTGTAGTGATTTCAGGTCAAAGAATCACACTCACCACCATCACAGTGAGTACTGACTGTGACTACCATGTCATGGTTCCATGTGTCAAACTCACGGTGGGTCTTTCCGGTACACTTGTTCTCTAACAAGTACCTATGTGTTTGGTTTGATATCTCTATATCATGACTAATGGGATTCTGTCATCAACCAACACCACAATCTAGTCTTGTGTGTCATTGCTGTCTATCTACCTTCCACAATGACATCCGACTAGGGACGTAACAAGAATGTACAAACTCTTAGCATCCGTATGATCTCATCATTCAGGTCCTGAACCTGAAGGCATACGTCATTGAGTACTGTCATTCTCTAGACATTCAATCTGTTCTATCACTATCTCATATGACTGAAGCAGAAAGAATTGGAAGCTTGCCTTTGATGTTTATCAAATCAATCTTAATGTATCCCACCAATCATCCCATGATTGGCTCTCAGGGCATACACACCAACAGACTCCCACTTGCACTGCGAGCCAATCACCCTTGAATCATATTCATAGTGATCTTCAAACATGTCCCACATGTTACTGTGCTCTAGTGCTTAACATAGTGAGTAATAGCAACACCTTGCCAAAGTCAGTATAAATTGCATGTCTCTCATCTCTTCACTGTATGTCACACATATGAGATGGAGGTACCGTAATATGCGATCTAGTTTTCCTTTGCTAACCTTTAGCCACATTGCATGATCACGGATTCCATACTTGTCATCAATGAGCGGAATATAAGTTCATCTCATGAACTTCCAGATCCATATAGTATCCACTGCTGTTTTCTAACACATAGATACTCGAAATTTCCTTTTAAATAGCTTTATTGGAACACTTCCAATTATCAACAAACTTTCACTTTTATATATCCTATATATATTTTTCGATTAATTTTCTGTCCTTTCGGAAGTTCGCATCAATGTAATTCTTGACATTGAACTCTTCCTTATCTCCATAGAACTAGCACTTCTCAAGTATTTATCAAGTTCTCATGGTATTCCAGTAACCCTTACTGGAAGTAGACAAACATCCACTCTTCATGTCCCACATATGAGTTATCAGGATGAGCACATCAAATCGTCATGTCATACATACAAGATGATGAATGCATTTTGTTCTTGCCATGTCCATACATGCAAGATAATGGGATGATTACATACATGATAGATCCATATCTATTCTTAGTGTTCCCATTCTTCATAAGAATTGGACACTTGGCTTTGGGATACTAACTCCATGTAACATAAAAAGTTTTCTCCCACTAAATCTGTGCATACTGAACCCTTCAGTACAGATTGCCAATGTATGCTTTCTCTTTTCAGGTCAAGAGGTTTTTGAGAACTATCTTTATAGATCTCTATTCCTATCTTATAAGAAACTTCTCTATCTTCCTTAAAGATAATTTCCACTTTTGGATTTCCATTCTAGAACAATTCCTTTTCACATGAATATGTGGAATGCGAACACGCTCCCACTAAATCACAGATCCCTTCTTTATCTTTGACATATCAGTCAAACTCTTTGACTATATCATCAAAGTAAAGATCCAATTTCAAGTTGCTTGTACTCAATCAATCATATTGATTAGTCTATTTTAACTTATAGACTTCATTTGCATTAGTGGATTCATAAACCTTATAGGTTGTGTCACGTACACATCCTTGTTTTATTCCTCATAGGAATGCAGTTTTAGTATCCATATGCCAAATGTCTTAGTCATCAAGTTGCAATCAACAAGCATCATCCTTCTCAAAATTTTATCCATGTGTCTTAACACTTAAGACTCATTCACACTTATGGATTTCATCCAATGGGTGCTACCATCAAGGTCATACCTTATGGTTCACATGGATGTCATTTAGGATGTAATGGTCATAAACCATAACTCAAAATTTGGTTCCTCATATTTATCTAGATAGTTGACTCATCACATGAACAACTCATCAAATAAATAATTGAGGTGTATCTGTCAAGGATATAAGAACTCATAACTCCTTGTGATTCTCAATGTCCTTTATTAGTGTGGGGTATTCTTTTATTAAGAAGAATTCAGTTATTTGATAATCATTCTCTAACTCCTTAGAGTATGATTCCTTCTTGATTTAGACATCACCATGCCTTAATCATGAGTTCACTATGATACACTATCATAATCACTCATAAGGATCTCAAACATTTGGTCCAAGTATTTCATTCATTGATCTCATCAAGAATTAACACTACCAAATTTGCACTTCATATATGATAATCTTGAACACTTCAAGATATTCATGTTGGTATTTCTCTAAACATCATTTGAAGTATTAGCATTTGTTCCAATAGGTATGTAAATACATCACATGTATCATACCTAATAGGATAATCATTCTCCCACTACCTTTAGTGAAGATTGATTAATCATGTACAAGAGATTCATGTCTCTTACTGGTTCTCTAACCAAAAGAGTCTAGATTTATCCATCACATGGAAACTAGAAATGAATTTCTCATGATTTATGCTAATTTGATTGTTTGAGTTATCTATAACTTTTAGGTATAATTTTATCTTATGCATATCAAATACCACAAGATAAACAAGGCATTGCCACAAAGATCATATCTTTAAGATTGAAACATCAACTTTATTAATTGCCATCATTGTCATACAATATGCAAAAATAAAGTGTTTCTATCTATTGGCAATATATGAAATAGCAGTTCTCAACTCTATTTCGTGCCCTTTAGGCTGAAATAAACTGAAAGATACTCCTATCTATGGCAGCAACACTTGCTCCAATGATGGGTACTTCTTTCTTGGTCCTTTCACAAAGGCCATCACTTCTTTGCGGATCTTGCATATCATATATGACATATCCATATCTTGGTATCATATACATTAGATAAAGAAGCGGTTCATTTCATGATACCTTAGGTGGAGATATCCATCCCCTCCTTCATCTTATTTTGTTCTTCCAGATATAGAGTGAAATTCCCTCATACACCCTTTCCCCATGTGCCTTGAGGCTGAAGACGGCTTGGATTGCTGGCTAGCATCAGAACACTTCTTTGCTTTGCCCTTATCCTTGCCTTTAAGAATTACCTTTCTCTTTGATCACATCAAAGATTATGGTTTGTCTTTCTTCATCTTTGCCTCTACTATCCTCAACATGTCCAACAACTCTGTCAACGCTTGTCAAAGTTGTTCATGTTGTAGCTTATCATGAATTGTATGATTCTCGCAACATTTGTAGTATCATACCAATAGCCAACTCTTAGCTGAGAGGGAATCCTTCTTAGTCTGGTCTTTCCACATACCCAATCACATTGAGTGTGTGAATACCTTACTGGATCTCCTTCTGTCATGATATACTAGGACAGTGTCTTGGAGACATCATATGTCTCATGTTGTCTCTGCAACTCATAGTTCAGAGAACACAACATTAATCACTCCTCATCAATGTCATCCTCGGTATGCTTCCATAAGCATACTTTCATCCATTGATGTGGTCGGATTGAGTTCATCTGGTTTTGGTATAATTAAGATTTAGAGCTTTTGCTCTTTGAGAACACTTCTCATCATCCTAACCAGTCGTGGAATTATTCCCATTTAATTTGTTGGTTTCAAAAACCGATCGCAAATAAAGTGATTATTGTTGATTAACCATTTCTTTTAACAAAAGGAAATATATGCAATTTCAGTCCAAAACTCTTTTTGACTTGTTTGATTGATTTGAAAAGTTTGTCGATATAATTAGGCCTTTAATTAATTATCACTCCCACTATTTTACTTCAAATTGATAGCCCTCACCATCAATTTGTAAGATTGCAGCGTAAAACCTTCTAGTGGGCAAGATCCTGAAATCCTCTAAGCCATGGACCAGCTAGGGTTGTCACCCAAAACATAGATCTCTCAGGTAGGCAACTTTTGCCAATTGAATCATATGCAACTCTTGATAAGATGTCATATGCAACTCCTTGCCATGATCATCTCCATGCCTCAAGGCGTTAGATCCTATCTAGGTCACCTTGTTAAGTCCAACCCAAAGCAAACACGATGAATATGCACCCTACTAGGGCAGACCTACACATTCATCCTTCACGCTTCCACGAGATAGACAGTGCACCACGCTAGGGCGTGCCCACACTTGGTCGATCAAGCTTTTCACGTGTGTCACATTTGGAAGGCATCTAAAACTTAATATTTTAATGAGGGATTTTGTTTTTATATACATATACATATCCAATCACCACAATACATAGTACATATCATATACATGCTATATCCCACAGAAAACATGCACAAACGATAAAAGTGATGATTATGGCCATCCTAATGTGATTCCTCGAGCCAAGAGGAATCACGGTCATCTAGGTCTACATCACATGCAACATGTATAAGATGAACTCTGTGCTTTGCCTTCAGAGTAGATCAACTCATCACATGATTGACTTTCTTGTTCTGGCCCGGTCGTCTAGGTGCCACCAGCCGATCAGTTGGCTCCTACAACTGATCGGTTCCCCCGGTCATCGTGCATCTCGTCATGGTCGCCACCCACTCGTCTCACTCCTCAAACCGGTCATCAACCGATCGGTTCACTCCTTGAACTGATCGTCTGGAATGTCAACCGATCGGTTCACGCCTTGAACTGATCGTCTCAGCTGTTGTCTCGATGTCCTCCGTTCTTTGACATAATAGGAAATAAAATATATCCTAATTTTACATTGCTTAAAAGGGAAACCCTGAGTTACATTCGGGGGGAGCAAAGGTAGGAAAGAATCTCGAATTATTTTGAGTTACATCAGGAATAGGAGAGGGAAGATCGGTGCGCAGACCGAGATGCAAGCAACCATATACAACCATACACAAATAGGGTTTATTGGCCATAACCATGCTATACATCCACCACGAAACTCGTTTAAGGGCGACGCATATCGAGTGCATTTATAATACATATCATATATGCAATTGGGATTTGTGGATTTAGGATTGGACATGCATAAAGCCAATTTTATTCGCATCGTATGAAATAAATAAAGGCGACAAACCAAAATCGATCATATTGATATTCCTAAAATATAGAGCAGTTGACGTGGCTCTGATACCACTATTGGGTTTTAGGGGAGGCAGAGAAGGCAGCGGAAACAAAAATTTTCTCCCCCAAACCCGGAACAAGGAAACACGTCAACATCTATATAATAGCAAAGGATGGTTTGTGGAATCATACCTTGTCCCAAGGCTTGCTTAGCAACAATACCTCGTGCCTTGCATAGTCTTCACCTCCGATCTTGGACGATGTCTGTGCAGCTCCTGGTCGCATCGGGACTGACGACTCCCCCTCTCACCGGGACTGTCGGGGTTGACAGTTGTCCTCCTGAGCGGAAGAAACCTCCCACCTCTGAAGTAGTCCACATGGACCACTTGGAACTCCAATATCCTTATTCCACAAGGAATTGGAAGGACTCACACCCTCCTATTGACGTACTATTATCCAAAACACTCTCCTGCTGCCAGTTGCAACTGCAATTGTCTTTCCCTTGCTGCGCCTCCCTTTGCGGGTAGCACTTGCTCGGGCTCTCTCTCGGTTACCAAAACCAGAGAGAACGACAACTTTGCAGAGCAACTGGTTTGCACTGAGTTGTACTTTGAGAAGCCCCCAATACCCCTATATATATAGGAGGGTCATGGGATAGGGTTCTCTATCCCGGGAAATATGGGACTAAAAGTAGGAGTAGAAGGGTTCGAGATTTTCCACAAAAACAACCAACTTGCAACCTGAACCGATCGTTTCACAAGTGAAACAGTCGGTTGGGGACCTGAACCGGTCAGTTCACAAGTGAACCGGTCGGTTGGGACACCTCAATCGGTCACTTCACAAGTGAACCGGTCAGTTGGTGGTCCTAGTCGGTTCCTGATTGACTTTCCTTCTTTTGTTTCTAATTGGTATCGAATACCAATCCTATTTCCCAATCAAATTGGGCAATTGAAATGAAAGGAAAATTCTCACCAATCCTATTTTCCCAAGTTGCTCGGTTGCACCAGTTGAATCGATCGTTTCAACACTTGAAGCAATTGGTTCACCCTGATCTTGAGTCGATCAGCTCAACACTTGAGCTGATCAGTTCACCAAGCTCAGCCGATCGGTTCATCACATGAACCGATCGGTTGGGAGTACAGGTTGTGCAGAATCAGTCAATTGTGATTTCAATCAATCTGATACTCCAATCAATGTGTCCAACACCTTGAACATTATGATATTGAGCTATCAGTTGACTGAGTGTTTAATTGAACTACTAAACTCCTTTAGTAATCAATCTAAACATTGCTTGTGGACAAAACTCCTCTTCCAGGTTAAATCCTATGTGTGTGACCCTGTAGGTCCATTTCACGTTGGCAGTGAAAGTCCATAACACTTATGACTTCATAAGAAAATAGCGGTGCCTAGTCACACATCAGTGCTACCCAAGTGAAAGTAGAAAGTTGGAGAACAACTTTCAATACTACAATCCATGAATGGTGTTACAGTGAATGTATATTTCCTTTTTCACTGATATCCCGAATGAACTCGAGGCATTAAACAATCATCCTGTCAACGTTCATTCGCTTTCTTGATCTCAGAGTAGATTGGAAGAGATATGTATGACGTCAATATCACATACTGATTCACGCATGCGTGCGCACACCTATTTCAATCCTACTCATCAAGTGGCCTTGGATATCAAACTCCCTTAGGAGGGACAAATCCCATATCTATCACTCACCCCTCAAAAGCCCCATGTGTCAAAGCCACCCAATCATCACCTTTAGAACAACCCATGTTTCAGGACTTCATTTGATGATGTCAAAGTGTGCCCAATGACACGTGTTGAGTGTAGTGATTTCAGGTCAAAGAATCACACTCAATACCATCACAGTGAGTACTGACTGTGACTACCATGTCATGGTTCCATGTGTCAAACTCACGGTGGGTCTGTCCGGTACACTTGTTCTCTAACAAGTACCTATGTGTTTGGTTTGATATCTCTATATCATGAGTAATGAGATTCTGTCATCAACCAACACCACAATCTAGTCTTGTGTGTCATTGCTATCTATCTACCTTCCACAATGACATCCGACTAGGGACGTAACAAGAATGTAAAAACTCTTAGCATCCGTATGATCTCATCGTTCAGGTCTTGAACCTGAAGGCATACGTCATTGAGTACTATCATTCTCTAGACATTCAATTTGTTCTATCACTATCTCATATGACTGAAGTAGAAAGAATTGGAAGCTTGCCTTTGATGTTTATCAAATCAATCTTAATGTATCCCATCAATCATCCCATGATTGGCTCTCAGGGCATACACACCAACACTTTGACCTAGAATCGTTTGTGTCACCCCCCTTGTGGACACTTGGTGCTTGTTGCTTGCATGTGGCAAAAGCTTTGGACATGTGGTGGTGGGTGAGATAGTAGGTGGATTTTCCCCATAGACAAGTGTCCCTAGGTTGGGTGACACCTTGCCTTAGTTTCCTCTTCACCCTCTTCTATATATGTCTCTCCTTTCTCTTGCTTAGGATCCCTTTAGTTCCGTAGTTTCTTCCCTTCTTCCTTGGTGGACGATACCTCTCCTTGGTAGAGCTAGCTTGGTGGCCGATCTCCTTGGTGGAGTCCTCTTCTTCCTCTAGCGGTGGTAGAACCCTAGAGTGTGTCTTGCTTGTCTTCTTGTGGTGAGCATCTCCCTCTCTTTCCTTAGCACCTTCTTCACCTTCTTGCTTGTTCTTCGTCCATGGTGGTTATGAGCTTTGCTTTTCTTCTTGAGGTGGTCGAAGGTGGTGCTTGGAGCTTGGAAGCTTGGAGCTAGGATCTTGGAGCTTGCTTAAGGTGGGTTACATAACTCCTAACCCTAGCTATATTACTTCTTTTTCATGTTGCATGTTTATATGTCATCTTGATCGGCCATGCATCTTGTTAGATATGTTTCTTTCCCTAGTATGTACCATTTTATCTTGTTATATACAGAGTGGTCATGTTGTTGATGTGTTCTTAGACCTTGTGGATGAACCTTAAATTTAGGGTTCCTTGGGCAAAACCCCTTTCTGTCCCATTTGGTTTTGAGAAGTGAGTTTGAGCTCTAGTGGTGTAGGCAAAACCCCTCTCTCTTGGTTGTTGAGAGGTGAGTCTATGCTCTAGTTTCTTGGGCAATACCCTTCTCTCACCATGGATTTGAGAGGTGAGCCTTGGTTGGACGTTGACCTAGTGAAGTTTGGAATCTTGACCGATAAGGGGATGATCCACCTTATTGCCCGATATGTGATTGAGGTTGTGCAAACCCCCCCTCTTTTAGTTGTTGAGAGATGAGCCAACTCTCTTGATCTATTAGGGTTTGATGATGGTGATCTTAAGGTTGATGATGACCAAACTGATATGGACCTTGTGCCTTGCACGATACCCTTTTGTGGTGATTTACACGATACCCCTCTTCTAGGGTTTTGTCTTGGGTGATATGATAAGTTGGGTTCTGTTGACCTTGTTGCCCGATATGACCCCCTTCACCATGTTAGTGTTGTCTGATGATGTGTCTTATTACCCAAGAAGGTTTTGGAAGTGTTGAACCCTAGATGTACCTTTGATTGACGTGGTGCTAGGTAGATATCTCTATTTTGTGCCTTGGGTGACATGGGTTGGTTTTCATGTTGCCTGATATGGTGCTTGGGTGGTGAAACTCTAGATAGATGCCTTAGTGGTGATCGATATGGTTGAGCTTAACTTAGTTAAATGATATCCCTCCCTGGGTGCCATGGTGTCGTTTGTTAGTAGTGTGCTTGTTGGGCATTATGATCTTGTCCTTGGTTTATATGGCCTTGGGCATTATGATGATGGTGGATGCCCGACATGAAACCCTAACCCTAATGGGCAATAGGGTCTTGGCCGTTAGGGCTGGTTGTGCTGCCCGACACATCTTTTGCACTTGGATGCCCAATATCACCTTGCACTTGGGTGCACGATATACCCTATACATAGCTGAATGAAACAACTCTTTTCTCTGGATACACGACACACTTTTGGCCCTAGTTGCACGATACACCTATGCTCCTTGGTTGCACAACATCCCTTGTGCATGGATGCACTCCTTGGTTGGCCGATATGTGTGGCTAAGTGTCCTAGCCGATAGGCTTTTGGTGAGGAAGGTAATCCTGCCCGATACCCCTTTTGGGTGAGGGATGCGCTACCCGCCACACCTATAGTGAGGGTAGGTGATATCTTTGGTAAGGGTTGCACCTAGCTTAGAAACCCTAGTTTTGGTGAGTCGTTATGAATGATAGGTTGTAACCAATGATATGTTTGATACCTAAAGTTGGTGCTAAGTAAGATGCTAAGATACATGTTTATGTTTATAAGATAAAGGCATAGTGAATACTCGTGGTTTGATTACCATAATGTAATTTGTTTACAAGATACAACTTTATGCTTCATGTAGTTATAATCATAGATGTCGATCCAATCATGTACCTTCAACCCTAATAGCATGATAATCATAAAGATGTATGTTTGGTGATTCATTTATCTCTCTTGATATGCATACTAACCATGCAACAGTATCAAATGAATTCATAGCCAGGTAAGAGCTATGAGGTATATGTGTTTAGAATAACATTGAATGATGATAATCCTTGTTGATGGGATAACATGTATCACCCGTATGATGTGAAAAAGGTCTGTTGACCTGATAAAGGTTGAGAGCCTAGTTGAGGTGTTATCCTCTGATGTTGAGATAAGGGATTGCTATCCCATGGTGATGATGTAAGCCTTGAGAGGCAGTGGCAATCTGTGATGAGGGATGGAGATCCCATGATAATGTGATAATGATAGTAATAATGCAACTCAATGTTGTTTATGTTTTACAACTTGGTTGCCTCAACAAGCCACTTAAAATATACAATTAATTATAGTGGAACATATCAGGTAGTTTTCCCTGGCCATAGATCCATCATTGTCAGTAGTTGGTGATGGTGAAATGGGTTATCTTGGGGGTTAACCCAGAAGCACATATTGTTGAATATGTGTGGTTGCTCCTAGCCAAAAATAGGAGGATTAGAGTGCAACTTCAGTTGTAGACTCCAGAGCGTGGTTTCAGGCCTGTGGCTCAATGTGAAAGAGCATTATGAATAGGCCCATGGCTCAGGATGTGTGATAAGAGCATGGTGAATAAGCCCATGGCTCAATGACTAAGGAGCACAGTGAACAGTCCCATGGCACAGATCACTAGTGTCGATACCTGTACAAGGTTGGCTAGGTAGAGGGTAGCCTCACCCTGTGTGGCTGCGGCCACCTAAGCATGAGACTGCGGTCCTGCTTGTTAAGCACTCGTTCACTGACCACGAGGTGGTGAGGTTGTGGAGTTAGGCTCTTCCATTGACCTTGTATGGAACCGGCTGGGCTTCGCAGTCGATGGTTGGATTTGAGTTGTACGACTCACTTCCTCAAGGCATGATAATATGTAATCCAACCGAATAGTATATACTACTTAGGGCAAAACACAGAGCATCAATTGAGGCCTTGCTTGTATAGTTGATCTAGTTATACCTTGTAGTTATTTGTACGATCCTTATATTTTGTGATAAGTTATTATAAAGCTTATCTTGTCAATCATGTTCCATAAAGAATATCTGGTCATATGCCTCCTGGATACCCTGGTAAGATTGCTCATAAAATAAGTTCTGCTTAGGATGTTGTTCTTATAATCTACTGATATTAGTTAACTGCTTTACCTGCTTTTTCTGAAGTTTTATAGTTTTGGGGGGGGGGAGTTATGTTTCTTGCTGGGACTGTGTGTCTCACCCCGTTGATTTACAACCTTTTTAGGTGATCGTGCTAGTCATGGTGGTGGTCGTGAGGTTGCGGGTGAGCAACAAGAAGACAAGTAGGAGGCAAGAGATGGATATGCTGCTGTTTTGGTTGTTTTGTAGTAGAGTCCTAGAGTCATCCATGTACTCTCAAGTCCTCGAAGGTGTTTTGACGATGTTTTACGTTGTATAGCTGATGTAGCTTTGTATATCCTGTTGCTGGCCTGATGTGGCCTGTTATGTATGTATAAATAGGTGATGAACTCTTGTGCTGACAGGACAGCTGGTCCATATAAGCTGTGGACATATGTCCATGCTTGTGCATATTTATATAACATGTTTCCTTGCAGGATGAGGATCTGAATGTAATAGTTCTCTTTTATCTGCTGTCTGCAATCAGTTTTAATGAACCTGTGTTTTCGGTAATATGTGGTTTATGGTGGTTCTGCACATTTTCGCATGGCATCTTGTTGTCTGTGTGATAGTGGGATGTCGTGACAACAACTCTCTAATAGTTATAATCACTTTTTTTGCATTTTTCATACAGTACATTCAGTGGAGTTTCAATAAAGGTAACTCGACTGATCCACTAAGTGACAAAGCCAATTTTCAAACTATCGGTTGAGTTTGTTCTGAGAAACTCGACCAGTGAGTAAAATATATTTTTTTAGTTGATCAATCGGTCAAGTTCTGTAAGTATGCAAATTGACTGATTGGTCATCTTCAGAAAATCCATCACTAGATCAATCGAGTTTCCAACTCGACTAAAAAATAGCCTGTGACAAATTTTCTAATTTGACTTTTGAGTAACCAAACATTGGAATTAAGTGTCTCTGATTTTTTGTCATCTTAGTTACAAGTCATACCATCAATACAAGTGATTACAGAATTAATCTAAGGTCATTTGTAGTGATTTCCCACAATGCACACTTGCATTGCTTTTGACTTGAACTTGAACAAGCTAGGGCTTGTGTAATTTGATCCTTTTTATGTACCTAAATCCTGAAATCAATCTTGAACAAACATGTTAGATACATAGGAATTGAATTGTTAAGTCATTATCAAAATATGGGCAATGTATAACTCTCAAGTCAATAGAGTTTTGGTAAAACTATCTGCAAGTTGTTTTTCTGTGTCCACAAGTGTGATATATATGTCTTTCTTAGAAATATGGTCACTAGGGAAATGATGGAGACCCTCTACATGTTTATCTCTAATATGAAATTTAGGATTGTACAATAATTAATTACACTAGTGTTATCACAATAGTAGGAGAAGCATCATAGAAAACATTAAAGTCTTGGTGCATTTGCTTCATCTATAGGACTTGGGCACAACAACTTCCAACTGCAATGTATTCAACTTCAGTAGTTGAAAGAGCCATAGTTTTTTGCTTCTTAGAGAACCAAGTAACTAAATATGGTCATAGGAGGAAGCAAGTGTCACTTGTACACTTTCTATCAACTAAGCACTCAGCATAATCCACATCACTATAGGTTGTAAGAGTAAAGTCCCCTGAGATAGGATAAAATAGTTCAAAATTTTGGGTCATGGCTAGATATCGTAGAATCCTCTTAACAGCTACAAGATGAGATTTTCTAGGGCTTGATTGAAATCTAGCACACAATCCAACACTAAACATTATATCTAGTCCGAAGGCAGTTAGATATAGTAAACTACCAAACATACCTCTATAGGGCTTCTCATCTATCTTTTCACCTTCTTCACCCTTTTCAAGTTTGGCAGTATTGGTCATGGGAGTATCCATTGGCCTTGTGTTCTCCATCCCAAAGTGCTTCAAGAGTTCATTAGTGTACTTGCCTTGGTTGATGAAGTTTCCATCCTCTATTTGCTTGATGTGAAAGTCAAGGAAGAATGCGAGCTCTCCCATCATGCTCATATCAAACTCACTATACATAAGAAAACTAAACTCCTCACAAAAATCAAGATTAGTTTCTCCAAAAATGATATCATGAACATACATTTGAAGGATTGAGAATTTTTTAGAAGTGTGTTTCATAAAGAGAGTAGAGTCAACCTTTCCCCTGACATAGCCATTATCAATTAAAAAGTTTTTTAATTTCTCATACCAAGCTCTTGGGCTTGTTTGACTCCATAAAGAGTCTTTTCTAATAGATAAGCATGGTTAGCATGATTTTCATGTTGAAAGCCAAGAGGTTAGGCCACATAGGCTTCCTCCTCTATTTCTCCATTCAAAAATTCACCTTTAACATCCATTTGATAAAGTAAGAAATTCTTATGACTATCAAAGGAAAGTACTTCTATAATTGATTTAAGTCTAGCAAAAGGAGTATATGTTTCATCAAATTCAATACTTTCTTATTGATTGTAACATTGTGATACTAACCTTGCTTTGTTCCTTACCACATTACCACTTTCATCAATCGTGTTCTTGTAGACTTACTTGGTGCCAACAATCTTTTTATCATTTGGTCATGGTACTAGAGTCTACAACTTGCTCTTTTCAAACTTCTCTAGTTCTTCTTACAAGGCTAAGATCCACTCATCATCCTCAAGAGCTTCTTTGACATTATTTGGCTCAAACTATGAGATGAAGGTATTGTTGATTTATTCTTGGAAAGTTTCCCATGTCATCACTTTTTCAAATGGATTGACTATGATGAGATCTTTTGGATGAGCTTTAGCAAAGCGAGGAGTTGGATACTTCTTTTCTTCTTCTTGGAGCAATCTACTTCAGCCACCTCTTTTCCTTTATTGTTGATGTTTATCTCTTTGAATCCATTAATTACTTCATATATAACAACATCATTCATAACATACTATAAAATAGAGGAATTAGACTCAAAAAACTTAACATTGATATATTGTTCTATTTTAGATAGTTCAATGATATACACTCTATAAGATCTACTTGTAGTGTTATAGCCAAGAAAGAAATCTTTGTAAGATATTGAAAAAAACTTATCAAGAGATTCTTGGTGTTTAAAACAAAACATTGACAACCAAATATATGAAAGAAGTTTATAGAAGGTTTTTGACCACATCGTAACTCATAGGGGGTTTTCTTTAGAAAATGAAAATCCAATTTTGCATAAAACATACAGTGCTAACGACTTCAGCCCAAAACTTCTTAGGAGTGTCATACCCCAAGAGCATTGTCCTAGCCATCTCTTGCAATCATTTATTCTTCCTCTCAATCTCCCCATTTTGTTGAGGTATACTAGGGAAAGAAAAGTTGGGCATGTACCCGGAGTTTTCACAAAAATTTACAAACAAATCATTTTCAAGCACTCCCTCTTGTTGAAGTTCAATATGCATCCATCATTAAGATCATTCATTTTCTTTAGATAAACACCATTTTCAATTTCAACACCATTATGTTGAAGTTCAAGCTCAAGAAATTGTTCTTGTAGAGAATTTATGTTTTCAATATGAGTTTTATCATTTTGTTCTAGAACTTCAATTTTAGCATATAAGTCACTTATGATTTTTCCTAATATATTCCTTTTTATTTTCACTTCAGACTAAGAAGAATAGGAAGCATGAATCATATTGATAAGGGAATCTTTTGGGAGTTAATTTAAACTTACTTCACTTACCTCACATCTTAACTTGTGGATTCCATGAGGGAAATGTGGGACTTTCCTTCATTTAATATAGAATCACTAGAGGAAGACTCCTCCCAAGTGGCATGGGAAGCATATTTGCCCCTTCTTTATTTCTTCTCCTTCTTCTTGAATTTGCTCTCCTTGTTGCAGTCGTCCTTCTTCCTATGGCTTCTCTTATGGTGTGACTTCTTGGCTTTTGGACACTCATTTTCATCTCCTTTTTTACCACATTCATAGCATCCATGAGTAGAGGAGGAGGAGGTTTTGACCTTGAAATGCTTCCCTTTTGAATAATGAGCTTCAAGGTCACTAGGGGAGTCATATTCACTTGAAGGTAGTTGCAAGCAACTTGTTGTTGTTGCGCTATGGCTTCAACTTGAGCTATAAAGGTTGCATTCTTCATCTTCTTGGATTCTTCCTCTTATAGCTTGTCTTCTTCTTCTTGCTTGACAAGCCTTACTTTAAAAGCTTGTAGATTTTCTATGAGCTCTTCAATAGGAGTATCATAGAGAGAATTCATTTCTTCAGTGGTGGTCACCTTCAGTTCCCACCTTTTGGGGAGAGTTCTAAGGATGCATGATTTTATCTTTCCTTGGTCCATAGGATGACCCAAATAAGCAAGCCCATTCACTTAAGTGTTGAGTCATCCATACATATCATCAACTATTTCCTTCTTCCCCATCTTGAATTTCTCAATAATACCATTAAGCACATACACCTTGGATTCTTTGAATTGCTTGGAGCCTTCATAGGTAATGCAAAGCTTGTCCCAAATTTCGTAGGTTGTATCCCAAGTGGAAATCCAGTTGAACTTGGTTGGAGTGAGGGAAGAGTAGATGATGCTAATGTCTTTAGCATTGAGTTGAGCTTTCTTCAAGGTAGCTTCACTCTATGTAGAAATCTCACCACCTTCCACATGTCATAGTTCATGCCTTGGATGTAGAATTTCATTGTCCTCTTCCAATATAGGCAGTCTGTGACATCAAATATGGGTGGACACATGGAGAAGACACCCTCTATCTTGAGAGATCATAGTAGATTCTTGTCCATCTTCTCATCTCGTAAGATTACTTAGTTGGAGAATACCAAGCTATAATACCAATTGTTGGATCTATGGGCTCTATATGGGGTGAATAGAGCTAAAAGAACTTAAATAAAACACATAATACCTTCAAGATATTTGTTAAAAGACATTGCTATATTAATAGGAAAGGGAAAGACGAATTGAACAAACACAACAAGAAGTCTAAGATGTATAGTGGTTCCAATGTCCCAAAAAGGAGATGTACATCCACTACCTAGAGGGGTGAATAGATAGGATTTTCAACCATGTCACACTTCTTATATTTCATTATAAGAGTTATGACATATAGACCACCATGTTCAAGGTAAAGGGTACCTAGCCTTATCTTTGAGGACATGGGAGCCAATAACCTGCAAAGGACTTACCTATCCAAGACCAGGAGTCTTATACCTTGAAAAGGACTTACCTTCTCTTGCAATGTGCCTCTTTCCTTCTTCAATGGCTTTCCTAATATTTCAACAAGTCTTCTATCTTTAAGGAATTACCCACTCTTGACTTGGATCTTCAACCTTCTTCTTCACCTTCACCAAGGAGAAGCTTTCACCATGTATCTAGAGAGAGGATGGTAAAAGGATTGGAGAGATTTACAAGGAGTACATTGGAGAAGATCTCTTATGAGGTTCCTAACTCACTCAAATGGATGTAGATTACTAGATAAGATTGAGAGAGACTAGGGGCTCTTTGAGTCAAAACCACTTAACTATATCTAGGGGACATAGAAGGCAAACTTGGAATGAATTCTGATAGCCCCTATTTATATATGGGGGTGCCTACTAGCCAATAGAGACACTTAGGAACAAATTCTATCCATTTTGGATGTTCCAACAGATATATTTTTTAGTTTTTCAACACTCCAATGGCTAGAAACACTTTTCTACAACTTTACAGTACAGTGTTGTCGGTAGAGTTACCATTTTGAAAACTTGGTTGATGACACTATATGACAAACAATTTGAAGTTGTCAGTCAAGTTTATCCTGGATGAAACTTGGCCAGAGACTTTAATTTTTTTTTCTAGTGTAGGGTGTCGGTCGAGTTGCCACTAGGAAAAATTCGTCCGACACTGGGATTTGCCAAGATCCATACAGGTTGTCGTCTGAGTTATCACTGGATGAAACTCACTGACAAGGCGGTCTGTAGTGACTTTTGAAAAATGTCTAAAAAGTGCTTAAATATTTGAATAAAGTACACCTAGTTTTTCTAAGCTTATTTACAAGTCATACATTCAATAAAAATTATTTACAACATGATTTTAATAGAGATATAGTCTATTCCAAAAAATAATCCATTTTCATTAATTTTAACTTACTTTTTGGCAAATTAGGGTTTGCTAAGTTTATCCTCTTCATGTACCTAATACATGAAATTGATCTCAAATATAAAAATTAGATACACATGAATGGAATGGTTAATTCATCATCAAAACATGAATTATGTATAACTATTAGGTTAACAAGTTTACTTTTATTATTGTCTTACAAAGAGAGTAGGTACATGGGATATGTAAGAGTGGTGGCTATAATTTTCCTTTTGCTTCATTTACACACCAATTTACATAATTTCCAATAGACTAAGATATGGACTTTAGATATAGGCCCATTACCTTCTACACTCACTCTCAAGTTGTGTGAAGATGTTTCTTATACAGAACTATCCATTTATATATTATAGGGGAGACTTAGATAGACCTTTTGTGAAGATATAAACCACTTATCCTTGAGACTTTATATAAATAAGTCAGATATCCTTGTTAAGTTTTCTCAAATAAAGTGTCTCTCAAATTTTACATGCTTGGTTCTATCATGTATACATGGTTATTAGCAAGGTTGATGGCATCTTGATTGTCACGATATATTTGGATATGTTTTCCTATAGATATGACAATGCCCTTTAGAAAAAAATTTAGCCATTAGAAAGAGGTCAGCCCATGGGATATTGAAAGCAATTTAGTACCACTACTAGGTTTAGGAATGCCTACCTACTTCTTACTCATGCATCTGATAAGATTGCCTCCATGTCATGCACAATAACCATTAGTTGTTCTTTGGACATCCAAGGAACCATGCCAATCAACGTCAATGAAGGAAACTATGTTAACTTGATAAGTTATTAGCGGCAATTTCCCTACCAAGGAGATCCTTTTATGTACCTTAAGTTCTATCCATAACTTCCATGTGAATCGTAATAGGATCATGCATGTATAGTCTAACAATACTAATGGCATATGTAATGTCAAGATGAGTAAGGTTAAGACTAAGAAGCTTTCCCATGAACTTTTCATATCTTTGGCATTTTGTATCACACAAGTAAGTCACATAGTCTTTATGTATCATGTCATTTTGTTGTATGGGATATATTGCAAGTCTATTCCCTAATTTTCTAGTTTCTTATATAATGTCAAAGGTATATTTTCATGGGAGACATGGAATTGTCTCCTTTTCCTTAAAATTATAATTCCATTACAACACTTTAGGTGGCCTAGGTCTTTGATTTCAAATCTTAGTATATTTTAGCTTTGAGATCAGAAATTTCCAATTTGTCAGGGTCATATTATTAACATAAACTAGAAGAACAATAATATTGGGTTTGTCTCCTTAGGCAAAGAGGGGATTATCAAAATTTCCTTATCAATAGACCAAACTTTCCATAGTGATACTCAATATATCAAATGAAACCCAAGATGATTGTTTCATTACATAAAGATCCTTGTTAAGTTTGCAACACTTTGAGCTAGACAAGAACCCAGGAGGTAACTCAATATATACTTCTTCCTTTAGATCTTCATCCAAGAAGGAATTTTTCACATATAATTTATGTTGATTCCATAAGAAATGAATACTAATTGGTAGAGAAAGAATAAGTCAAACATATTACAATTTAGAAACTAGGGAAAAAGACTCTTCATAATCAATTCCTTCATTTTGTGACCAATCGGGCTTTATAAATTTTAACAAATCCATCAACCCTATATTTAATGGTGAACACCCATTTAGATCCAACAGGATTCTTTCCAAGAGGTATGGGAACTATGGTTAATTTCTTTTTCTTACCAAGAGCCTCCATGTTTTCCTCTATGGTGTGTTTCCATTTTTGTTTGCATAGGGCCTCAGATACATTCTTTGTTGTAGTTTCTAAGTTAAGATGATTAATAAATCCCAGTGAGAAGGAGAAATAGAAGAAAATCACAAATATCTTCCAGTAGGATGAGTAGTACATGATCATTTTCCTTTTGAAGATCAATTGGGAGATTATGAGTTTATTTATTTCCTTATGTCTAGACCTGTCAGAGTAGGTCAAAATCCACAGGCATCCATGGGTCTACCCGTTTAAGTCAGGTTTCAGTGATGAAATTTTCCACCTTTTGAAAATCACTAAAACCCATACCCACCCATTTATTTAAAAGGATTCATGAGTGACACATAGGTAACCCAGTTAATTGAAGTCAAAATATTAATATACATAGTATGCACATATAACTATAAGATATGTTTCCAATTTAGCATGAGTTAAAAATTTACCTCCAAATGTATTAATTGTATTTTATTTATTTTGTGCTCTCAAGTACTTGTAATATTATGAATGTCCAATGTCAAATCACAAGCTTATCCATTTCCTTTTGTGATATTTTATATATAAGAACTACATTATTTTTTTCCCATTTACATTGAATGCAACATCTAGCAATTGTCCTTTTTTACTTATAAAAATAATCCAACAACTAATATATTAGTTTGACATTAAACATAGTAGTTGGTTGATTCCTTTAGACTATATTTAATATCAAAAACACAGAAACAAATTATTTTAATTGTTGTTTTAAATGTTAAGAGAAGAAACTAGCAAGTTATATTTTTTAGACACATTTTATATGAGCATATGGGGGTCGACCCACAACCCACTAGGATGGGTTTGGGTGTGATATTATTCCACATGTGTAAAACAAGTCTTTTTGACCTGCACTCGCAATGACCCAACCCACCCACCCGTTTGACACTTTTACTTGTATCTCATGAGAAACTTCAAAAATATGTTCTTCCTTTGTAATGTTAGGTTGGTAGCTGAGTTATCCCCTTCTTGATGGATTTTTATTGGTAAAGAGAAGGGACAAAAAGAGTTTTCTAGGTTTTGGGAAGTCATCCAAGAATGTGACATAATTGGATGTGTAATTTTTTGATTCAGTGGATCAATGCACTAGTACCCTTTCTATATAGAGGAATATCCCAAAAGTATCCTTTGATAGTCTTAAGATCAAATTTTGTCCTATTAGAGCCAAGTTTTGAATAAAATTGAGGCACCCAATGGTTCATGGTGTCAGATGAAATAAAGGCTTGTAGAGGTATAGGATAGTATAGGGAATGTGTCCCATGAGGGTTGTGATGACATCTATTAATTACATAAGTCACAATAAGAATAACATCTCCACAACAACACTTGGAAAGCTTATGGTTTAAGAGAAGAGACCAAGAAGCTTGTATTAGATGGTGGTTCTTTCTTTACGTATTCCATTTTGTTGACTTGTGTAGGCACATTAAGATTTATGAAGAATGCCATATTTTTCAAGAAAGCTTTTTCGGGTACCAAAATATATTATTCTCTCCCAATTTCTATTATGATAACCTTAAGTTATTTCTCAAAGTATGTTTCACTCATTTTGGAAAATTTTAGATGATGCAACGAACTTATTTGTGTGATTGCAACAAATACGTCCAAGTGCATAATGAAAAATCATCGACAAAATCTGTAAGTTACTTCATCCCATCAATATATATTATACTAGAAGGTCCCCATTTATTATAATGGATTAAATTAAAAAATTTCCCTACTATTAGATATAAGGAATAATCCAAAACAATCCTTTTAGAAATGACAAATATCACAAGTCAAACTAGATAGTTCAACATAAACATACAAGTCAAGAAAAAACCTTTTGAGAGAATGATAGTTTAGATGTCTGAGTCATTGATGTCGCAAATGAATTTTCAATGTCATTGTTGGATACACTCGTGATATGAAGACAATATATTCCATTAATATTAAGATAGTAGAACTTGTCTATGTTATGATCGGTCATGATCATGTACTTCATCTGTAAGTCCTTGAAAATGCAGATCATGGATTGAATGTAATTGAGCAATATCTTTTTTAGTAATAGTTCCAACAAAAAGAATATTTAAATAAATCTTTGTAATATATAGGGTATCATGCAAAAATACACTAGATAGATGCACGATTCCCTTGCTAGTGAAGTTTGACTGAGACCCATCAACAAAAGCTACAATCCCCTTTTCAGTTTGTATAGAATAAGAAGAAAAGAGATTTAAATTACCTATCATATGATTAGTATCCTTAGAATCAATAACCCAATCTTGAGTTTTGTTAGATGACCACATATTAACACATATATATAATTTACTTTTGGATCAAGGAAAAATTTGTACCGGTAGAAGAAGCATTGAGTTGGGACAAGAGACTTTATAAATTTGTAATGCTAGAAGAACATAACCATGATAAATCTTTTCCTTTAGAGTACTTCTCTATAGTAGTTGAATGAACCCCCATACTATATCCCTCATTATTCTTCCATTTTCCTTCAGCAGAGAGATTTTTATCTTCTCCTCAGGATGTAATAGCCACTAGTCTATATTGTGGTTTTTACGACCAAAATGAGAACCTGAATTCTTGACTTTGGTTTCTGAGAGGTGGAAAAAACATTATGCTCAATTTTTATTATGGAATCTAGGGTCCATGAAACATTTGTGAATTGTACATTCAAGACTTTATAATTGGTTTTTCCAAGATTTTGAAGGGGAAAAGTTTGAACATGTCTTTGATCCCTTCATATTCAACATTGAGACTAGCTAGGAACTGGATCATCCTATTCCTTGTCTAATTATTCCAAAATCATTCAAAGCCTTGTGAATAACCTTAGTCTTCTATAAGGTAGTATAATTATGCAAAAATTTTATCATTATTTCATAGGATCTTTAAGGTTATAGTTACATGATATTTATCCTTAGATATATTTGCATTTTTTGGATGATGTGGAAAACACCCCCAAGGAAGAGACGCTTTAATAACCCACCGTAGAAATATGAACCTCAATCCCCCTCAACTACTCATGCATTAGTCGGAGAATATATATCACATAGTGGGTCGGTCTGTGTGACGGGATAAATTTTTTCAAAAAATGTGCAACCTGTATTTTAAATTTGAGTACCTTAATTGGGGAGCACATGCCTTTACCATATTAGCTACTAACTTACTATCTAGATATACAAGTTTCACTCATAATATTTCAAACTAGCCTATAAAACTTGTGTGCATCAATATCATATATTTTCGTTCACTCGGTATGAATTCATCATATTATTTATAGACCTAATGTATGGCTCATTGCATTTTAGGTTCATTGTCTATATTCCTAAAAATTCAGTGCAATAAGACTTATCTCAGTACCACCAACTGGAACCGTAACTAGATAAAAAAAGTCATAGGGAAAAGTCAAGAGCATTGGTGCATCTTAGTGCTACTAGAGCCAAGTTTCGTACAACTAACCACTAGCTTGGTGTTCTTGACAATGCACCTAGAAAGTCATTGGGAAATATATGTACCATTGACTCTCATTTTGCCAAGTTTCTGGTGGAAGAATATTAAGAAGGACATCTCTCTATTCGTTGTGAAGTGTTCGACCTTCCAACAAGTTAAGATAGAGAATCCATGACCTAGTGGTCTTTTGTGCCCACTTGAGATTCCAGAATGGAAATGGGAGAAGATTACTATGGACTTTGTCACAAGTTTCCCTAAGTCCAAGAAAGGTTATGATGTTGTGTGGATAGTGATTGATTGACTTACTAAGTATGCCCACTTTTTACCTTTCAAATCCACTTACAAGGTTGATGGTATGGCTCAGTTGTATGTGGATTGGATCGTTCTGCTGTATGGTGTACTTAAAGTGATAATATCTGGTTGTGAACCGAAGTATACCTCTCATTTGTGGAGTCAGATTTAAGAATAAATGGGAAATAACTTATGTTTCAGTGAGGCTTATCAACCACAAATAAATGGTTAGTCTGAGAGGACATTGCAGATTCTGTAAGATTTGCTTTATGCTTGTGTTATGAAATGGGGAGGTGAATGGGATAAGTATCTTCCATTGGATGAATTTGCATACAATAATAGCTACCAAGCTAACACTAGTATGCCTCCTTATGAATCTCTATATGGAAGACCTTGTTGTTCCCCATTGCACTGGGATGATGTGGGAGAATGTGTTTTGATGAAGATTGATGGTATGTAGATGATGATAGAGAAGGTTCACATGATTAAGAAGTGTATGAAAGTTGCACAAGATCGACAATAGATGTATGCAGACAAGAAAAGGTCTGATGTAAGTTTATTAGTGGGTGACTATGTGTTTCTACGAATCAAGCCTATATGTTGTATTGTACAATCTAAAGTTCAAGGTAAGATTAGTCCCCTCTATGTTGGACCATTTGAGATCTTGGATAAGGTTGGAGATTGTACATACCATTTAGCTCTTCCTCCTTCCTGTGACAAGATCCATAATGTGTTTCATGTGTTTGTGCTGAAGAAGTATGTGAAAGACCCTTCTCATGTACTTATAATAGATCATTTGGAGATCCATGAGAACCTAACCTACAAGGAGTTACCTATGAAGATTCTTGACTCCCTAGTTAAGCAATTGAAGAACAAGGATATTGAGCTAGTGAAAGTGTTGTGGAAGTACCATGATTTGGAAGAAACAACCTGGGAGCTTAGAGATGAGATGTTACATACTCACCCTTTCATCTTTGATTGATATTTTAGGGATGAAATCCTTTTTAAGGGGTGGAGTGTTGTAACAAACTGAAATCTAGGTATGTTCTTAATCTAGCCCTTTTTTCTTAATTTATCCTATCCTTTCTATCCTTTTTGTCCTTGTTATTAAATTTGTGGAATTATTTGTGGTTTGGCGTATATTTGATATCTATTCATACCTATGTAAGGGTTTATGCACACATACCTCAATTAATGTTCAATCAGGGTCTAAGATGCCAAATTACCACTTAAGTGAGATATTGATAAAATAATGTTGTTCTAGATTTCCCTATCTTGTGGAGCAAGGAAGAGAAAAAGGAATGAATCATAAAGCTTTAAACAAGATAATGTGGCAATAATTGATTTAATGTGACAAATAATGCCAATAATGTGTGAAGGGAGTAAAACTCATAAAAGAAAGACTCATTGGATAAAAATAACTTCAGATTCAAACTCTTTGGATTTGATATGTCTTAAAGGCCAAGTTTCACAATTTTGGGGTAATAATAACTACATCTATTTTATTAGAAAAGAAAATGTGAGTTTTCTCCTAAATATAAAATAAGTCACTAAGTGACTCCAAAAGTGGCAACTAATCTTAGATTCATAATCTAAACATTAGCCTATGGGTAAATTTTCATGTAATTTAGATAATATTTAATATACATGTGTAGTTTGGAGAGAGAAAGTAGATACAATCCTAAAATATTAAATTTTGTGTAGAATAACTTAAAAGGATAAAATTAATGGCCAAATCATGTTCATATGTTTTAGTTTGCTTGAGGGTGAAGTTTCACATTAATTGGTAGTTTCTATATGTCCCTAATGTGATAGGAAAGATCAAATATGATTTATTTTAAAATAGTTAACTAAAATACTTAATGTCTCCAAAACTAAAAATTAATGCCAAAATCGGATTGTAAATGTCCAAAATAGGCTAGATGTCAAATTTCATTTAATTTGGAGTTCGTTTACACCCTCTATTGAGGAGAGAGAAAAAGAGAAATAAATATATCCACATCTTAGTCCAATTTGGTTTAAGAATCCATTTAATGTGTCACACGACCATTTTTTTCATGTGCTGATCTGAGCTGTAGGATCCAGGACCTGACGGCTTAGAGGTCATCCTCAACCTCACTTAGAAATGGGACACAGGCACCTTATATTCACAATTTTGAAATCAGGATTTCTCTCTCATTTCTCAACCTCTTCGTGAGATTTTTTTGTCATTGTGTTCCAAATTGGATTTTGCATGCAGCAATGCCTTACATGTTTGTTTTTGTCAAGAAATAAAGAAATGCCTAATTTGCCTCTCCTGCTTCTCGAAGCCTCTACCTCTATAAACCCTAATACTGACCCACACCTATAAATACTGGTACCCCCGCCTCTTCTGGCACCTATGAAATTTTCCTCTTGTGACAATTGCTCATGTGCTCACATGTGTTGCCTCCAATGATCAATTTTTAGACCTGGGCTTGTAGTGGCTAGAGATCTCTCCTCGCGTCATCTTGATTTAATTACACATAGTTGTAAGTTCATCAAGCCTTCCTGTTTCTTTATTTGTTCTTGTTTTCTCGATCGTTGCATGTAGCAAGTTCACCCAAATCTTGGCCAAGCTACTTTGAGAAGCCATGGCGCAAACCTGAGAGGGATGATTCCCCTGTGCAAAATCTCTATTTTACCCATGTTCTTCCTCTTTTCTTGGTTCTCTTACGCAAGGACAATTTAGTCATTTTCCCCATTGTTTCTTTATCTTGGACAAGTCAAACTGAGACTTTGACCTACTGACACGGTTGCCTCTGATTGGGCCAAGTCAGCATGGCCCAGCCCCACTCGCTCTCTCTCTCTCTCTCACGCGAGATTTTTTTTCACTTATTTTGAATTTTCTAGTTTCCTGATTGGTTGAATTTCTAAAAATCATATCTTTTTCTCTAGTTGTTCAAAAATTCTATAAAAATATGTTTTGGAATATAAAAGATAAGATCTTTCTAAAAAATAGTTTCAAAGTATGATATCCATGTTTTCGATGGTTGATTTTTGACGATCCAATAGATTATACAAAAAGTCCTAATATTGTAACTAATTCGTTTGAACTCCAAATAAAGCAAATAAATATGTTTTCTTGATCATAATAACATAATGAATCAATTGGTTTAGGTTTGGTGTCCAAAATCTGATGTTTTCCAAAAAGGTCTAAAATTAGGGTTTTGTAACACCCCTCCTTTAGACATATATCATAATTGAGCGGAAGCTTTTATCTTGAAGGAGGAATGTCACATTTATGAATTCATAGCAAATAAATACATAAATCACCATTGAGATTCATACATTTTCTTTACATAGGAAACTATTGTTGAGATCTATAGCATGTCTAAACATTTCTAAGCATGGAAACCTAAACATAAAAGTAAACGTCTTTATAAAATTGGATCACCTACTATGGATGGAACCCCACCAGTTAGCTCTTCAAAATCTTCTAGCTCATGAGCTTGCTCCTACCTGGGGGCATCACACCCCCAGTCATGTAATAAAACCAATGGTAAGTGGATTGAACATATTATAAAGAAAACTTGAAACTAAAATAAACATATAACATTATACATTTGAACATTTAAAAGACATTCATTTTCTTTTAGATCAATTTCTTTGATCTTAACCTATATAAGTGTCCTTGGGTTTGCACAAATGTGCCTCTTCTCTTATGCACCGAAGTGCCTCTTAGGTTGCACCGAGGTGCCTCTTCTCTTATGCACCAAAGTGCCTCTTCTCTTATGAGGAACTTATATAATTTTTATTTTATCATTCTCTTTCTCTTAATGCTCTTATCTTTACATTAGACTTTATTGGTAACATTATTATTAGGATTCATGAAGGTGATACCATACATCATAAACAACTCAATACATCTTAATCTTACTGAATTTAACAATTAGGAACAATAAATAACATAAACATGACATTCATTGCAAACTTCATATATGCATAATTAAATCAAGCAATTTAACTATGTTCAATTGCATGGACCACTTACCTTGGAGCAAAGCTGACCCTAAGATAATATCTCTGACCCTTGAGATAGTGCCTGGATGTGATTTGCAAGAACATAGGATAGTCTACTTGGAGCAAAGTTGATCCTAAGATGATCTCTCTAATCTTTGAGGCAGCGTTTGGATATGATTTACAAGATCATAGGCTATTGTGCTCTTCCTTGGTATGCTAGGATCATGGGGGTCCCTTTTATAGGTGTTAAGGGTCTAGAACTTTCTAGTCCAAGTGGACTTAAATTTTTTAATATCTTTTATCCTTCAATTATACATTGGCATTATCTTAACTCCAATATATTATAAGGTAAGAATAGGTGAAAAAAAACTTTGTTAATTACTAAAGTCCAACTTTTTGGTTAAACTAATTATCTTTTATTTGTGAATTTCCTTTATTATCTTTCATATCTTTTGTATGATATATTTAAAAGACAATGCATTATTGTTTACTTTTATTTGTTTATCAACAAATATTACATTAACTAAATTACCATTACATTTTATTTGTAATCACATAGAAAGAGAGAAAATGTGAGAGTTGTACCATTCATTACATAATTACCATAATGTCTTATTTCTATGTAAATAAGGCCGAGACACATTATTTCATTTTATTAAAAAATCACAAAATGGAGGAAAGAGAAAAAGAACTTTATTTTACATCAACATGAAATAGTTGTATAGCAAGAGTATACAATGTGATTTCAATGTGTTACTTAAAAATTGTTGAATGTCATTACTTACTCCAATATAATTCACAGTTGTTTAAAATGATGTTATAACTATGTAACAATAAACCATTTTTAATTGTCCATATCAATTACATAAATTTTATAACATCTTCTCATCCATAATGACATTTCAATTTTCATATAAAGCTTCCTAGTTGTGTTGGAAAGGTGATGGGTAAAAACCCACATTTTTTGTAGTCTCAAATTAATATATTTATACCATTGTATTCAATTATTCAAATTTTAGAACGTTAAAAAATAATCAAACTTTCCTTCTAGCTTCCCTTCTACTATTTTAAATATATGGTCTCATGTTGACTAATTTTTACCAACAATTAATTATTTTTTACATTGCATGTCTTAATTGGATTGACATTGTGATTTATATTTATTTGAGAGGTTAAACAAATTTGAAACAAAACCAAATTTGGACCACACATTAATTACATACTCTAAATCCTTCCTAGTCAGTAAAATTCGAATTTTGAGTATCTTTTATTCATAATGTCCATAATTGTATATACTTCATTTTCATGCATTCAAAGGTGAGATAATGTTAAAAGATTCACTTTAAATATTTCTTTGACTCTAAAAACGAGATGATCCATATTTATTCACATTTAAGTCTATTATGCCTTTATGGAAAATTTTATTGAAGAAAGAGACTCGAGAGAAGATAATGTCACATGTATTCAATAAGGGAAAGCAAGTACTATCCACATAATGTGATTGATTAATATTCCTTTCCATGCATCCAAAATTAAGCTATTAATTGCATTGAATTTTTTTTGTCTTTTGCGTATCCCAAAGAGGAGAGAAATAGTGAATTATACTTTATCCATTTTATTTTAAGAGCTACAACAGAAAGTTAACTTCTTTTTCAAGCTATATATTTATCATTTTGAATTCTACTTCAAGTGTATTTTTAGTTTTATTTTTTTTATTTGTCTTACTTTATTTTTTTCTATACGGAATATCATTCCATGACTTTTTTACATTAAGCCCTTCAACTATTGTTATTTTAATAAAATTCATTTTATAATTTTTTTTGTGAAAAAATTTTGGGTGTTACAATTCTACCCACCTTAAAAATGAGTTTCGTCCTCGAAATTTTCTAGGGTACTACCCACCTTAGGGTATAACATATTCTATGTGCACTAACTTCTGATTTCATTATAAGGTCTCATTCTCATGGTAAAACATTATCTAAAACTCATTATTAAAGCCAACATGTGGGTAATCCATTTCACATCATCATTGATATGGTAAAGGACCTCTTCTCTAGGGGTTCTGATTCTTGCTTATCTATGTCAAATATCTACTCTTCAAATGCATGATTAGTTCCACGATGAATCTGATTGGGTTTAGGTACGTGACTATAAGTCTCAAGCTTTTGATGCGAACTCTTATTTAAATGTCACCTTTGAATACATGTTGGCTGCTCATATATTCAAAGATGACATGGTTTATCACACGTGTCTTATCACCTCTCACATGCACATGTCCCATACCACATGCACTAGAAAGGACTAGACAAATATGATTATGTGCATAACATTCTCTCTCCAAAATCCCATAAGCATGTGTCCCATACCACAAACACATGGGAGAAAGGGAGAGCATGTTATATACAATTCTAGAGTTAGACACAAAAATCCAAAACTTCTAGGCACATAACCCTAGTCCTTATTTGAGCTAGACCTCTACTTTGATTTCTAATATCACACACTTACTTTTTCTATACCTAGGGTTAGAACATACGAATCATATTACTTCTTGGTGGCCATCCATTTATCTGCTCTGATACCATTAATGTAACACCCCTCCTTTAGACTTATATCATAATTGAGCGGAAGCTTTTATCTTGAAAGTGGAATTTCACTTTTATGAATTCATAGCAAATAAATACACAAATCACCATTGAGATTCATACATTTTCTTTACATAGGAAACTATGGTTGAGCTCTATAATATGTCTAAACATTTCTAAGCATGGAAAAGGAAACTATGGTTGAGCTCTATAACATGTCTAAACATTTCTAAGCATGGAAACCTAAACATAAAAGTAAACGTCTTTATAACATTGGATCGCCTAGTATTGATGGCACCCCACCAGTTAGCTCTTCAAGATCTTCTAGCTCCTGAGCTTGCTCCTACCTGGGGGCATCATGCCCCCAGCCATGCAATAAAACCAATGATAAGTGGATTGAACATATTATAAAGAAAACTTGAAACTGAAATAAACATATAACATTATACATTTGAACATTTAAAAGACATTCATTTTATTTTAGATCAATTTCTTTGATCTTAACCTATATAAGTGTCCTTGGGTTTGGACAAATGTGCATCTTCTCTTATGCAACGAAGTGCCTCTTAGGATGTACCGATGTGCCTCTTCTCTTATGCACCGAAGTGCCTCTTATCTTATGAGGAACTTATATAAGTTTTATTTTATCATTCTCTTTCTCTTAAGGCTCTTATCTTTACATTAGAATTTATTGGTAACATTATCATTAGGATTCTTGAAGGTGATACCATACATCATAAACAACTCAATACATCTTAATCTTACTGAATTTAACAATTAGGAATAGTAAATAACATAAACATGACATTCATTGCAAACTTCATATATGCATAATTAAATCAAGCAATTTAACTATGTTCAATTTCATGGACCACTTACCTTGGAGCAAAGCTGACTCTAAGATAATATCTCTGATCCTTGAGGCAGTGCCTGGATGTGATTTGCAAGAACATAGGTTAGTCTACTTGGAGCGAAGTTGATCCTAAGATGATATCTCTAATCTTTGAGGCAGCGCTTGGATGTGATTTACAAGAACATAGGCTATTGGGATCTTCATTGGTATGCTAGGATCATGGGGGTCCCTTTTATAGGTGTTAAGGGTCTAGAAATTTCTAGTCCAAGTGGACTTAAATTTTTTAATACATTTTGTCCTTCAATTAAACATTGGCATTATCTTAACTCCAATATATTAAAAGGTAAGAATAGGTGAAAAACATGTTTCTCTTTGTTAATTACTAAAGTCCAACTTTTTGGTTAAACTAATTATCTTTTATTTGTGAATTTCCTTTATTATCTTTCATATCTTTTGTATGAGATATTTAAGAGACAATGCATTGTTGTTTACTTTTATTTGTTTATCAACACATATTACATTAACTAAATTACCATTAAATTTATTTGTAATCACATAGAAAGAGAGAAAACGTGAGAGTTGTACCATTCCTTAAATAATTACCATAATGTCTTATTTCCATGTAAATAAGGCTGAGACACATTATTTCATTTTATTAAAAAAATCACAAAATGGAGGAAAGAGAAAAAGAACTTTATTTTACATCTACATGCACTAGTTGTATAGCAAGAGTATACAATGTGATTTCAATGTGTTACTTAAAAATTGTTGAATATCATTACTTACTCCAATATAATTCATAGTTGTTTAAAATGATGTTATAACTATGTAATAATAAACCATTTTTAATTGTCCATATCAATTACATAAATTTTATAACATCTTCTCATCCATAATGACATTTCCATTTTCATATAAAGCTTTCTAATTGTCTTAGAAAGGTAACGGGTAAAAACCCACATTTTTTGTAGTCTCAAATTAATATATTTATACCATTGTATTCAATTATTCAAATTTTAGAACATTAAAAAAAATCAAACTTTCCTTCTAGCTTCTTTTCTACTATTTTAAATATATGGTCTCGTGTTGACTAATTTTTACCAACAATTAATTAATTTTTACATTGCATGTCTTAATTGGATTGACATTGTGATTTATATTTATTTGAGAGATTAAACAAATTTGAAACAAAACCAAATTTGGACCACACATTAATTACATACTCTAAATCTTTCCTAGTTAGTAAAATTCGAATTTTGAGTATCTTTTATTCACAATGTCCATATTTTTATATACTTCATTTTCATGCATTCAAAGGTGAGATAATGTTAAAAGATTCACCTTAATTATTTCTTTGACTCTAAAAATGAGATGATCAATATTTATTCACATTTAAGTTTATTATGACTTAATGGAAAATTTTATTGAAGAAAGAGACTTGAGAGAAGATAATGTCACATGTATTCAATAAGGGAAAGTAAGTAATATCCACATCATGTGATTGACGAATATTCCTTTCCATGCATCCAAAATTAAGCTATTAATTGCATTGAATTTTTCTTTGTCTTTTGTGTATCCCAAAGAGGAGAGAAATAGTGAATTATACTTTATCCATTTTATTTTAAAAGCTACAAAAGAAAGTAAACTTCTTGTTCAAGCTATATGTTTATCATTTCGAATTCTACTTCTTTTATTTTCTAATTTTATTTTTATAAAACATTTTTAAGGATGAGAGAGAGAAAAAGAGAAGGGAAATCATTCATTCAACATTTTAAATTTATTTCAATACACAATGGAATATGTATAAGAGAAACTGTATTTTTAGTTTTATTTTTTTATTTGTCTTACTTTATTTTTTTCTATACAGAATATCATTCCATGACTTTTTTTACATTAAGCCCCATGTATTGGATCAAATAACAACTAAAGAAGAGAAAGCCAAGGATTATAAGACCTTCAAGTGCAACATGCGGGGTGCATCTACCATAGAAGATCTTAATATTCAAAATGTTTCCTTTTATATTTAAGTTATTCTATGTTTAGATCTTAGATTTTATGTATTAAAAAGTGGGGTGTTACATTAATAATATCATAGAAAATAAGTAGATGACCACTAGGAAACAAATCCAATTCATGGGTTCTATCCCTAGGCGTAGAAGAAGTGAAAGGCATTGGAAATCAAAGAAGAGGTATAGTCATAAGTTTAGATAAGGATTAGGGTTATGTGTCTATAGGGTATGGACTATTATGCTAACTCTAGAAATGTACATAGAATGCTCTCTCTCTTTCCCACCTACTTGTGGTATGGGACACAGATTATGGGGTTTTCTAGAGAGGATGGTATGTGTATATAACTATATTATCATGCTTGCCTTGACCTATTGAGTGCACGTGGTATGGGACATGTTCACTAGGGAGGTGCTAAAATAATTGTGATAAGACATGCTACCTATATGGGACACAAATTATGGGGTTTTCTAGAGAGGATGGTATGTGTATATAACTATATTATCATTCTTGCCATGACCTATTGAGTGCACGTGGTATGGGACATGCTCACTAGGGAGGTGCTAAAATAAGTGTGATAAGACATGCCACCTATATATCACATATTATGGGACACATGCCATCCTCTCTAGAAAACCCCATAATTTGTGTCCCATATATGTGGTACGGGATACAGATTATGGGGTTTTCTAGAGAGGATGGTATGTGTATATAACTATATTATCATGCTTGCCATGACCTATTGAGTGCACGTGGTATGGGACATGTTCACTAGGGAGGTGCTAAAATAAGTGTGATAAGACATGCCACCTATATATCTGACCGACCAACATGTATCCAAAGGTGAGAAAGAAAAAGGGAGATGACATTAAAAGTTTGAGGAATATATCACTTAAATTAAATCAGATACATAGTAAGGCCAAGCATGCATATGATGGGTAGATGACATAGATAAGCAAGTTGGATTCAAAGTAGAACCAAAACCTAATTTATCTCCCTCTAGAGAGGTCATGCTAGGTACCTTTCCATGTTATATGACAATACTCTGAGAAAAATTTCGAACTTCATTAGTATTATTTGCACATGATAGTCTGATTTAAATGTTTAACATTGAGAAGGTCATATCTTAACAATGGTAATGAGACTTTAAGGTAATATTAGAAAATTATCATACATAGAATAAGTAATACCCTAAGGTGGGTGGTGTGTGAAAATTTTGAGGACGAAATTCATTAAAGGAGGGTAGAATTGTAACATCCTCAAAATTCAAACTTATGAATGAGTCCTTAACTAGAAACCCCATTATTTATATTATGGATTTTATGCATCAATTAGAACCTAATGTGACTACTTGACACAAATATAATGACTAGGTGAAATCCAATAAATTAAGCAATATTGTTTACTCTTTTATGATGATAGTTAATTCATTATCCTTTAACATTAAAAGTATAATGTACTTTTGCTCTCCTCAGTGTGGCCTCATCCCCATTAATATACCTATAAACCATAATTGGTCTAATCATCTCCCCATAGACTCAATACAAAATATATTAACCCTAAGTAACCATAAATGGTAAGATAAATTAGTTAGGAACCTATTATGAATTTATCAAATGTGCATAATTGATAGTAATGACATTATAGTGATAACACATTATTGGATCATCAATTTTAGGAAATAATTAACTAAGAATGTTATAGCACCTAATGTAAAGAAGTGAAACCACCTCTCTACTAAAAATTTGAACAATAGAACCTCCAGTCCAAACACACCTTCAAGGTATCTTGGAGTGGGTGTCAAATTTTCAAATCTTTATATAATGGTAATCAAAAGACCAAAGTATAGCAGTGGAATACAAACATGACTATATTCAATTATAAATAAGGGAACATCTTAACTTACATCATAAGGATCCATGTAGAGGAAATATAAACCACCTTAAAATTGTCTCCAAACTTTAACTTCACAATCTATGTCCAGGTCAACATGTCATGTCATCCAAGTCCTCCACCTAGGGTTGGAAGCATACCCCAGCAAAAGAAAGATAATAGGAGACATCAGCAAAGGTTGGTATGTGCATACTAAAAAGCAAATTGAGCAATTTATAAAGAATAAGGGACATCAAAATAAAATGCTTCCCATGCAAGAGATAAGGACTACCCAAAAAGAGGGCATAAGAGAAAAATAATAATAATCATCATCATAAAAGAAGATACTTGTCATAATCAAAACAATAAAGATTGGGCAATACTGGCACAAAAAGAGAGTCGGGCACACACCCCACCATCAACATCAATAACCTGCATGCATGTGAGATAAGCATAGCCCTAGAAAAATACAAACACAAAGGCAAATAAGACTTCACATCCTTGAAAACCTGATAGAGAATGACTCACCATCAATCTCCCAATATATACAAAAGTTGAGTCAAGGCTTCACATCCTTGAAACTTGGGTATGGAGCACCACCACCACCATCCCATAAGAAAAAAGGGCACACACCCAAAAATCAATGTAATTTACACTACTCTAGTGCTACTGAATCACATAGCATGTTTAATGTAGAGGCAAGTAGAAAGTATAGTCAGATTTATACAATGTTGCCATCACACAATGGTCAACACAACATATAACATCCACTTCAAAGTGGACATATATCACCAAGTAAAATTCCACATCACAGTGGGCATATAATATCAAAAGTCCAACTTTCACCAAGGCAAAAAGATAAGATTCCAAGAGAATATCCATGATCACAAGATCAATAACAAAATAAGATACGTCACATGAAGCATGATTTCAAAAGAACAAGACAATGTTGTAGGCTAATGTCCATAGGAACAAAAGTAAGACAAAAATAGGATAATTGCTCAAGAAGAATAATTGGGGATGCAAACATACCTCAACTACATTATTAAATGATCCAAAGTCACATCTATGTCCAAGCCTAGGCATCCAAAGAACATATTAAACATATATGTGTAATTAGGGTTAGATTTATATTAATTTCATAAACCCTAAAAACCACCTTTCTATCATTATGTGAATTAGGTTAGGAAAACTATTCCATATTTTAGTTTATATTATTAGGAGTTCAAAACATGTTTTATTATATTTTTCTGACTTATATATATTTAGTTATGAATTTTACAAGTTATTATATAATTAAATAAATGCATTGAAATCACATATTTGCAAGATTAGGCTCAAGAAACAAAACTTGTACCATTAAATAGTCCTTATTTTTTATAAATCCAATGACTATTTATTCGTATTTTTCTGATAAGTAAATAATTAGTTATTGATTTTTAAACCTTGGCCAATCAGGAAAATACACGTCAGCAAAAGCATCGTGAGAGGAAAAGAACGAGTGGGTCCCGCGTGACTTTGCCCAATCACAGCCGACCAAATCACCCACCAAGCCTCGCGTAGCTTCAACTGAAGGAAAAAGACTGAATCTGCCAAAAGATGAAAATACCCCTCGGTGAGAAACACTGCGAAAGAAGCAAAACCGGAGGGCAAAGTCGAGAATTCATCTATGGGATTCTCCTCTCTCTTTACTTACCATATTATTTCAAGGTGGTCCAAATTAAATGAAAATTTACATGTAGGCTTATTTTGATGTGTAGATTACGAATTTGGAGTTTATTTCAACTTTTGAGCTTTCTTATATGAATTTTCTCACTTGGGCCACTAGAGGCTCATTAACTTAATTATGCATCCAATTAAGTTATTTATCATCTTATTATCACCAAATGAGTTATATGACATATTATATTACATTATTCATGCATTATATTATTAGGATCACTCTAACCTCAACCGTGTTTGGTCAAACCCAAAAGGTCAAACTTCCAGGGTAGGGTCTAAGATCCGGTATGTTACAACACTCCACCCCTTAAAAGGATTTTGTCCTTGAAATCTATAGATCAAAACATCAACATCCAACTACTCTCCACCCCTTAAAAAGGTTCAACCTAACAAGTCAAACTAATAAACTTTTTAGATCTACTCACATCACTTAGTTGTGAAAGTTTTAGAGATTTATATTTTTTTAATGTATCCAACTAAAAGTCACCATCTAGGGTTGAGATTTAGGTCCTTGTGTCTCTAACCTATCAACCCTACATGAGCATCCAAAAGTCATAGGGTAGGTCAACTACACCATTATATCAAACCTAGTCACAAAACTAGGGTTAGCTTCTACTCAAACTAGAGTTTCTCTTCATTGTGACTTTGTTCGAGAAAACTTCATGAAAAATCCAGAGAAAACATTTTGTTCATGTAGTAGTATAATGAAAATATTTTTTGTTGATGAACACTTTGCGATGTAAAACCAACATGCTAGCAAAAATCAATATGAGAACCGAGTCACAATTTATCTATATCAAGGTCTTCTCATAACCTAATCTTATCCTCAAAACAAACCTTATTTTATAAAAAGATCATCATTGACCACATCTAGGGTCAACATCTCACTTAGAGGCAACTAACTAAGTTAAGGGTCTAACTAGGGAGATAAAATTGAAATAGTCAGATTCCAACTACCATGGGCTCTGATACCATGCTGTAAAGAAGTGAAACCACCTCTATACTAAAAATTTGAACAATAGAACCTCCAGTCCAAACACACCTTCAAGGTATCTTGGAGTGGGTGTAAAAATTTCAAATCTTTATATAACGGTAATCAAAAGACCAAAGTATATAAGTGGAATAAAACATGACTATATTCAATTATAAACAAGGGAACATCTTAACTTACATCATAAGGGATCCTTGTAGAGGAAATCTAAACCACCTCAAAATTGTCTCCAAACTTTAACTTCACAATCTATGTCCAGGTCAACATGTCATGTCATCTAAGTCCTCCACCTAGGGTTGGAAGCATACCCCAGCAAAAGAAAGACAATAGGAGACATCACCAAAGGCTGGTATGTGCATACTAAAAAGCAAATTGAGCAATTTATTAAGAATAAGGGACATCAAAATAAAAGGCTTCCCATGCAAGAGATAAAGACTACCCAAAAAGAGGGCATAAAAGAAAAATAATCATCATCATCGTCATAAAAGAAGATACTTGCCATAATCAAAACAATAAAGATTATGCAATAATGGCACAAAAGGAGAGTAGGGCACACACCCCACCATCAACATCAATAACCTGCATGCATGTGAGATAAGAATAGCCCTAGAACAATATAAATACAAAGGCAGCCAAGGCTTCACATCCTTGAAAACCTGATAGAGAATGACTCACCGTCAATCTCCCAATATATATAAGTTGAGCCAAGGCTTCACATCCTTGAAACTCGGGTATGGGGCACTACCACCACCATCCCATAAGCAAAAAGGGCACAAACCCAAAAACCAATGTAATTTACACTACTCTAGTGCTACTGAATCACATAGCATGTTTAATGTAGAGGCAAGTAGAAAGTATCATCAGATTTATACAATGTTGCCATCACACAATGGTCAACACAACATATAACATCCACTTCAAAGTAGGCATATATCACCAAGTAAAATTCCACATCACAGTGGGCATATAATATCAAAAGTCTGCATATAATATCAAAAGTCCAACTTGCACCAAGGAAACAAGATAAGATTCCAAGAGAATATCCATGATCACAAGATCAATAACAAAATAAGATACTTCACAAGAAGCATGATTTCAAAAGAACAAGACAATGTGTAGGCTAATGTCCATAGGACCAAAAGTAAGACAAAAATAGGATAATTGCTCAAGAAGAATAGTCGGGGATGCAAAATACCTCAACTACAGATTTAAACTATCCAAAGTCACATCTAGGTCCAAGCCTAGGCATCCAAAGAACCTATTAAAGATATATGTGGAATTAGGGTTAGATTTATATTAATTTCATAAACCCTAAAAACCACCTTTCTATCATTATGTGAATTAGGTTAGGAAAACTATTCCATATTTTAGTTTATATTATTGGGAGTTCAAAACATATTTTATTATATTTTTCTAACTTATATATATTTAGTTATAAATTTTACAAGTTATTATATAATTAGATAAATTCATTGAAATCACATATTTTCAAAAGTAGACTCGAGCAACAAAACTTGTAGAATTAAATAGCCCTTATTTTTTCTAAATCTAATGACTATTTATTCGTATTTTTCTGATCAGTAAATAATTAGTTATTGATTTTTAAACCTTGGCCAATTAGGAAAATACTCGTCACCAAAAGCATCGTGAGAGGAAAAGAACGAGTGGGCCCTGCGTGACTTGGCCCAATCACAGCTTGCCAAATCACCGACCATGCCTCACGTGGCATCAACTACAGGAAAAAGATTGAAGCTGCCAAAAGACAAAAATACCCCTCAGTGAGAAACACTGCGAAAGAAGAAAAACCGGAGGGCAAAGTCAAGAATTCATCTTTGGGATTCTCCTCTCTCTTAACTTACCATATTATTTCAAGGTTGTCCAAATTAAATGAAAATTGACATGTAGGCTTATTTTGATGTGTAGATTACGAATTTGAAGTTTATTTAAACTTTTGAGTCTTTCTTATATGAATTTTTTCACTTGGCCCACTAGAGGCCCATTAACTTCATTATGCATCCAATTAAGTTATTTATCATCTTATTATCACCAAATGAGTTATATGACATATTATATTACATTATTCACGCATTAGATTATTAGGATCACTCTAACCTCAACCGTGTTTGGTCAAACCCAAAAGGTCAAACTTCCAAGGTAGGGTCCAGATCTGGTATGTTACACCTAAAATATATTTATGGGTGAAATTTGAGGCTAATCTGACCTCATTTGACACCCAAATGAATTTAGATATATGTCCTATAATTTCATCCCCTAGATATATTGATTGTTTTGATTTCGTAAAGTTACTAATTATTATCCTATCACATGCTTTCTTTTAGGTGTGGCGTAGCTCTTTTTTGTTCCTATGAATATGCTTCCAAGATGGACTCTTGTTGTAACGACCTCACTTTTTAGCATCCCCCAATTAAGGAAAGACCCAAAAAGTTGAGTCATTACCTAAAATTCCCAAGGATCTAGATTTAGTAGATAATAAGTGATAGCAAATAAATTTCATTAATTCAGACGTTGTTTATAAGATTCTCCTCCAAGGAGCTACATGAACTTCTTATACAAGCATTGTACATATGAGAAGAAGTATCTAATACTCCTTACTTAGCTTAAATGCCTTCATATAACTTCATCTGATTTATCATGTCTTGGTAACATCATATTTATCATGTACCTAAACTGGAGTGAAGCAAAAACATGGATCAATATATCAAAATATATTGTGTACCTGGGTGCATGAAAAAGTGTGCATGTACATAAAAACATATATTAATTCAATTACTTACAAATAAGAATTGGAATTTTCTTTATATATTCTAACCCATAATTAATATGATATCTTGTGTCTGACCATTGTCCCTCTAGGGCTCGTGTGCATCACCCCATAATACATGTCATCCTAGGGTACAAGATCTGATATCTTTGTTTATGCATTACTCAAAGTGGCATTGTAGTTGAACAAAATGTAAATAAACAACCAATAATTTATTTGATCAACCTTCAAGAAACACTCGACAAACACCAGAAAACTATTTCGGGTAGTCATAATCATAACCACATACCTTTTATAGATAATGTGGATCTTGTAGTCATACTTTAAGCATATTATCCAATCAAGCAAGAAAATCAAGCAATCAGCATTTAATCTGCATGTATGTAAATACTAGAGGGTCACCATCATATTATTCAAATATAACCCTACCTGGGTCCTAATATAGAGTTTAGGGTCCTATTCAGGTTATCATTAGATATACACTTACAAAATCCTAGTTACTACATCCAACATATCCTTTCGTTATGATCACTTATATCATATGAAGTTTATTAACAATATAGCAAAATAATATCTATAGCCCTAATTCTTCATATGCATGATTATTCACATTAGAAACCCTAAGTATCATTATCATAATCATCTCAGTTATCATTATGCTCAAAAAGATTAGTTGATAGCATAAAAGAAAAGTTTTTAACTTTTTCTATATTTTAATAATCAAAACTAGGGTTTTCATGTATTAATCACCTTTTTAATACATATTTGCATTAATTTTTGAATTGAGATTAGATTTATGCAATATAAATATTTTATTCACATTTCTCTCATTTTTCTAATCAATTTCATATATAACTTGTATCAATCTGAGATACCAGTTAATTTCTACAATTATTCCAAGTTATCAATATATGGACCAATTGTAACAAGCCATGTGAGTACTTACCAAAAGTTATAAGCATCAGTGGTAGGCTAAGAACTAGGGAATTGAGTAGTGGTATACCCTCAATTTCACCCCTGAACTAGCCGATCTGGGATGACCTGACGAGATTTCATCTATCTCTTCTTCCTTCGTGCGTCTGCGAATCACGACTCCTACGAGCACAATGCTACTGGAGGCACCACAATGGTATTCTTCCCCTCACCGCCTCACTCCTCCACTACTTGACTCCACCTACCTCCTCCACCTCATGAAGAGACTCATCATCCTCCCTAGAAGGTCAATGACATGGTGATTTCCGCCACTCCTGGCTTTGAAGAGTCAACAATAGTCCTTGCATTCTTGACAACCCTACAAGTCTCACAAGAGATGGAGGACCATCTAGGGTTCTTGCTCGCCATTCCAAGGAGCCTTCTTCATATTTTCTCTATCAACAGTTAGTCAAGCCGCGTACGCAAGCGCTATTCTTTGTGAACTCAAAATAGAAGACTAGCTATTGTGGATATGTTATTGAGCTCCCGATATATAGTTGGCCATGCCCTCTCCTTGTGGCACACCCTTCAAAGGCGATCAAGGCAATGACATACTATTCTAAAAACCTCTACAAGCTGTAAGGGAATCAAGGTTTTGGTAGAGGGAGTTTGTGTCTGTAGAGAGGAAAGGAAAGCTAGGTTGGCTCGTGGGTGGAAGGTGGTCGCCATGGTAATGGTGAAGTAGCATACTCCTCATCCCCTCAAGGCTTTCAGACTGGTAGGCATCATGCCACGATGAGGAACCCTTACTACCAAGGAGGAAATATGCTCAATTTGTAGAAGGAGGCACGTCCAGGATTGAGGGTGCTGGATAATCTACCCCTTCTACATATATAAGAATTAAGTGTGTCTCGGTCAATGGATTGGTTTCCAAGTTTCTACAAAGTTGGTAAGATATCTTGTTTAGTAAGTGACTAAATACATTCTCCTTCATCTAGACTTTTATCCTTATAAATCTAAAGGTCAGGAGGACATACTATCATAATCTTATTAAGACTTTGACTTGTCAACTGAAAATGCAATTAAGGAATGCATATAAATATATGGCACTTTATTTTGATCATGAACTCAGAATTACTCATTATCTTTGTCTTTGATATAGTCCTTCAATTAACTATCCTTATTTTAGGGAAACTTACTAATTTCTATCATGATTTGTATTTAGTAATTTGGGATTTATTGGGATGTCTTCCATATACAAAACTTGTTCTTTAAAACATTTTATTAAAAAGTTACCATTATCTCATGAGACATCCTTTTACTCCCAATTTTTAGATTTCTCTTCTCTTCCCTATTATTTTCAAGTATACCAAAAGTTAGATTAATATATTCTTATTTGATGAATCAAAAGTTGTGTTTCCAAACTAGGTTAGATAGTTATTCCTTTTAGCTATCTAAAACACCATGTATCTTATTTTCCTTTAAAACTTGCATATTATTTTGTATTTTAGTTATCATATAATTCATAAGCCATTGCTATGTATTTATGTACAAAATCTCTCATTTCCATGTCTTATACCCTAGGGACCTATTTGGAAGGCAAATAGTCTCACATGCCTCACTTAGGCCATGGGTTGCACACATATCTCAAAGTGAAATAAAATCCTAATTTATGTCAAGGATTTCTTCCAAGAATGCTTAAGTTAGTGTTGAAGGCAACTTTCCTTCATGTTAAGTATAATTATTATTTTTATGCTATAAAGTGCTAGTACCATTCACTAATGTTATTGTTTTTCCCTTTGCATGACCAGGGATGTGATGCCCCCAACTATTGAAGTGAATAAACACTAAAGAAGAGAAAGCCAAGGATTATCAAACCTACAAGTGCAACCTGGTGGGGTGCCATCTACCTTAGAATATACTAATATATAGAATGTTTCCCTTTATATTTAATGATTATACATTTTTATGATTAGATATTAGATTGATGTAGAAGTCAGTTGTAGTTTTCATATCCAATGAAAAATGCATGAATCTTTCAAAGATAATGTATGATGATGCATTTAATTATTTGCAATGAGTATTGTGATGTGACATCCCCCTACAAAGTTAATTTTTTTATTCAACTATGGTATGCATTCAAAAGTGGGGCATTACATGACAAATTTTCTAAGTTATAGGAAATAGGAGTGTTCCATTGACTCTAAAATTACAATAGGTGGAGAAGTATTATCGGCTTTACACTATCTAGTGAGAACCTTCCTCCTTTTTCTTATGGCTGCAACATGAAGTATTGATGTTCTTCTACAGTCGCTACTCAAAAATGGATCTAGTAATACATTTTTGGTGTTATCTTGATCTTAGGAAGTGAACCCCAAATAGGTGTTTTATCTGGAATGGTTGGTCGATGAGGTGGAGCATGATGGAAAGAGATGGGATGATGGGCCACATTGGTTTTGTTCTAGAGAACTATGAGAAGGTGGAAGATGTGATGGAAATGACAATTAATATTGGGAAGGATTAAGGAAGAAGCCATTGGGAAGGGGATTGACTAGTAGTAGAGCTGGTCTAAGCCCCCTAACCTAGGTAAACATTAATCTAGACATAATTTTGATTTTTTTTTTAATCATGATTTCATGCTTGACTAAAAATTTCAATCAATTCACAAAGTGAAAAACATGCTCTTCCCCTTTAGTATAACATGGAGGTCAGATATATTGAATGCCATTAGTTTGATTTGTATTGTAATTTTTATTGGTGTTGTTGGGAAGACCACACATGACACATATATGATTTCATACTTGGTCACCTAATTCTATGGAGTGTCCCACTCTAGTATTGCTTTGAATCATGCAACAAGTATTGTAATAGTTGGCCTTTTCATGGTTGCACTTTGTTTTCCCTAATTTCGTAATCCCTTGAATGAATGCAGACTAATATGTGAATTGACACATATGAAGACCTAAGTGCAAAATATATACAACTTATCTACATTCATGTTTTCCTTCATGTTCGTGGTGTGATTTTTATGCTTTTTAATTTGGTTGAGTAAGGTGTCTTACTTGGGTCCTAACCCTAACCCTAATCTAGGGTTTGAAGTTTGAATGGTTGAGGCTCACTAGACAATGTTTGACCCCCAGTTAACTTCCCCTACCTATGTGTGATGGCTTGGCTACATTGAAGCCTCAATAGATAGGCTATAGAGGGAGCCTTGATAGGTCACCTATAAGGAATCTTGAAAGTGTTACATAGAGGATCTAGATGGGGTGTAGAGGGCTACCTCAATAACCATGTGTGAACCTTGATAGGTGGGATGTTTGGAACCTCAATAGTCCACGAGATGGAGCCTTGACATGCTTTTAGGTAATGACCCTTTGAGTGGAGTCTATATGGGTATTCCTGGATAACTTGAAAGTCAAAGAGATTCATTTGATCTCTTTACATTCGATTTAGATAGGTCCAGTTATAAGTCATTGTTTTGAACTTTTTACCCCCATATCTATATATACCCCTAAGCTATCCACCCTTCACCCTTTTGGAGACCAATATGCCTTCTAGAACATGTAGTAACAACCATGGATGTTGAGGAGGATCTTAAGAAATTTGATGGTCATGGTTTTCTACTTGCATGTGCATAGAGGTTGAAGATCCTTCTCCCCTTGATGAATCAAAGGCTAGACAACATTGTTTTTGGCCTAAAATATGTAATGTATTCCTTTCTATCTCTCATCTTCTTTTTGTTATTCCTCTTGTATACTTCCTTTGATAAAGCTCCATGGCTATCCATGGTGAATCTTCCTCCAAATAGTTAAAGATCCCTCCTTTTCTCTCTGTGTCCTAGTTGTCCCTAGATCTAGCTAGAGGGAGCTTTGTTGGAGCTTTTCGATGGATTTTGATCATATTTTAAGTCTGTTTCAGATTTGAAATGGAAGGCGAGGTGTTATACACACGTTTTCTAGTCCAATTTCTTACTTCTTCCTTGATTAAACATGCATTCATGCTTAAACGTAAGAATAATATATGTTTTGGTTTGTTTGTTGCTAAACATGCCTAAAGGTTTAATTTTTATGGACTGCTTGGTGATACAATGAAGTGATAACAACTTTTTTTGCTTTTATCTATCTTTTAATCATGATTCATTGTGGTACTATTATGCTCCCTTGAGGCTAGATGGTCTTAAAATCCAAAAAATGTACTTTTAACCCTAAGAATGGCTTTTTGATGGATTGTTTCATACCATGTAGAGTAGAATCCATACCTATATTATTCTTGCTTTTTGGATGACGAACTAAGATGGAAATAACATTTTCCCCTAACTTTTATGCTTCTCAAATTTTTTGGAGCCTGTTTTCTATAGTTAAAGGTGGCTCACTTATACATACAAAATGGCATTTTTATAAAAAATATTAATTTGGTAATATCTCCCTCATACTTTGGATTTTGTCCATAAAATGTTATGTGGTATTTCTTGGATGTAATGTGAAGATAAATGTACCCTTGAACATAACATTTGATCCTTGATAAAGGTATGTACCTATATGGTTACTTCAATATACATTATGAATCATTTTGTATATTATAAAGTTTCTTATACTCAACTTAGTTTAAATGATGAGTCTAGAAGTATATATATGTATGTATATATATATTTATATATATATTGACATGCATAATAAATAATTATAGAATCAGACTAGAAAGTAACAATGAGATGATTTAGGGGAGATCCTTCATTAAATGTGGGTAAATAATAGATGCTTACGTCCTTTTATGAAACAAGACACATAATAAATATTCCTTATCATAAGATGTAAACCAATTCTTTTCTATTTAATCTTTTTCCTAATGTTAATGAACTTGTATAAGGGAGTTAAAATGTCATGGAATGTGACACTACAAGATGGATCTTAACTATGGCGTAGACATGTAGGATGTATACCTTGAGGGAGATGATATGGGGGTTATCATTAGGATGATAGAAATGTACTATGATTTAAGGAGATAATCCATTATGGAAATGAACCAAATATAATATGGTGGAGGAGTTTGTGAATGATTCATGTTGAAACTATATTGTCTTATGTGTTTGATACACTTTCCATTGTTATTAGGACATATCTTGTATGAAGATTGTTTAAGACATAGATGGGAAATGTTATGATGATTTATTTTCCTTGAACAAAATGTTCTAAGAATACATATAATGTGATAGTCCCTCATTATAATCCTTACTCTTAAATAGTGATGGTCAATCTCATTATAGAATTTTTCTAAATAATTTTTATGAGAATTCTTTGGCATGATATGATTACCTTTAATTGTGTGATTTCTATATGCACTTTTAATATGAATTATGGAGATAAATACATCATGTCAAAGCATTATTTAAGGTTGACTTGATGCCTTCTTTAAGGCTAATGTTTAATATTGGTGGCATAGAAAGGGAAGTGTCCTAGGTATTAAGCCCAAGGAGCATCTCCAAGTCATCATAGTGAAGGTTGGAGGCATCTAGCCTAACTGTGATAAATGTGATGTGAAGATATATATGATCCCTTTTGTTTGTTTTAATTTTAATACATCACTTTTCGCTTAATGTTCATAGTAGATACCACTTCAGTTTGTCCTATTTCTCATTTTGTTTTGGCATGATAATGATAAGATGAAAATATCTAGTTGAGTTGAACTAATAAAGATAATTGTTACTTGTATGAAATGGATCTAAAAGATGGGTTGTAACATACCTAAACCCAACATCTTACCCTATGCCCAAACTTTGGAGGTAGGTATCTTGGTTCTTTAGATTTGACCAAACTAGGATTTATATAAACATTAATATAGTTTTTTTAATCTCTAACGAATATAGTTAATATTATGTAACATTTAAATTGAATATATTTATGAAATTTTATTCCCCTACTATACTTTGGTCTTTTTTGATCACTATGTGAGAAATGAAAAATTTACACATATTCTAGCATACATTTTTGGTGTTTTTGCATTAGATGGATTTGTTCCTCAAATTTTAGTGAGGAGTGGATCCTCTCTTGGGTCCCATTCCTTACAACATGGTATCAGAGACATGGCAGTCAAATTCAAACTAGTTCAATTTTGTCTACTTAATTAGAAGCCTTACCTTACATAGTCACCCTCTAAGTGAGACATTTAACCTAGAATTGACCTATGTTATGTCGGATCAAAGGGCTCTAGAGGGGGTGAATAGAGCTAAAAAACACTTAAACAAAATTTAATAGACCTTCAAATTACCTCAAGAAGTAGGATTGCAAATATGAAATTTGATGTGCAACTAAACATACATAGCAAGGATGAGAAATATTGAACAAGCACTAGAACAAGCTATGTAGAGTGGTTCCAATCTCCAAACTAGGAGAAAGTCAGTCCACTATCTAGAGAGGTCAAGCTCTTGGATTTTGCAACCATTTAATACTTATATTCCATTATAAGACATACAATAAGACCTTCCTTTTGCAGGGCAAGGATACTTAGACTTCCTTTTTAAGGATCAAAAGGAGCCAATAAACCATACTAGGTCTTACCTATCCTTTGATTAAGAGTCCTCAACCTCTACAAGGGCTTATCCAATTTTACAAGGAGCTGACACCTTCACCAAGGAGCTCCCATTCTTGCAACAAGTCTTCCTCCTTGAAGGAATTACCCACTCTTCTCAAGGATCTTCATTACTCACCTTCTCCTTCAACTTGGAGAAGCTTTCACCAACATAGCTTGAAGAAAGGGGTTGGGGAAAGAGAAGATTGAGAGGTTCACATTACACTGAGGTATCTCTCTCGTAAATATCCTATCTCACTCATATGTAAGTTTGGATATGTAAGCAAGATAGATAAAGGTTCTATATGTGGACAAAATTACTCAACTATAACTAGGAGCATAAGAGGCAAACTTGGGATGTAGCCCAAGGGTCCCTATTTATAGTTGGGGATGTCCACTAGCCACTAGAAGCACTTGGGAACAAATTGTGGTTGTTTGGTGTGTTGCAATGGATCTATTTTTTATGGTTGCAACACTCAAATGGCTAGAATCACTTTCTTAGCACACTCTGTACAGTGTAGTCAATCGAGTTTAAATAAAGGTAACTTGGCTGATTGCACTATTTGACAAAGCAAATTTGAAGCATCGTTCAAGTTAACCTGGATGAACTTGGTAGATGGATTAAATTTGTTTTTGCAGTGTAGATTTTCAGTTGAGTGTGATCTGGGACAAACTTGACCAATCCCAGAAATTACAAAAATTCATCAAGGTTGTTGATTGAGTTTATGAAGGATGAAACTCGACCGAATAGGCATTCTATGATGAATTTTAGAAATTGTCATTAAAGTGCTTAAACGTTCGAATTAAGTGCTCATGAGTTTTTATCATATTAATTATATGTATTAACATCAATACAAATCATTACAAAAATTGTCTTAAGTTGTTTAGGGATATTTTCACAAAAGTGCATTTTCATCGACTTTGGGTTGTATTGAGTCAAGTTGGAACTTGATTGAATTGATCCTTTGCTTGTACCTAATACCTAAAATAAATCTTAAATAGACATATTAGATACATATGAATGGAATGGTTTAGTCATTATCAAAATATGGACAATGTATAGCTTTTAGGTCAAAATTTTCCCCCCTTTTTGATAATGACAAACCATTCCTCAATATATTGAAAAGGACTTGGAAATTTATACTTTTACCTTGTGAATTGTAATGAGGTACATGTATTTACAATTGAAATTTCTCCCCCTCAATTCATACTTACCTTTGCCTATGTGGTTAGTTTTTCCAAGAAGCAACCATAGTACATATATACTATTGAGTCCTCTTACAAGTCAAATGATATTTTAGATAATAGACTAGAAAAAAGATCATAATACAATATGATTGAGGTCACTTCTCCCCCTTTTTCATATAAAAAAGGTAGGGGTGAAAGAGCTAAGAAACATAGGTCTTATCCATAAGCACAACCTACACAGGCAACCACCATAGCAAGCACCAAAATAGAAAACTCATAGAGAACAAGCATGCTAGAGTCATAATAAAAATATGGAAGCACATACCAAGTACTCATAAGATAAAGATAGGTTGATGAATGCATATTCATCATGATTTCCAGTCACCTTTTTGGGACCAATTTGATGCAATACTTTTGATTTCATCTCTTTAATCTCACAAAATGCAAGACTTCTTAAGTGATTCAGTTATCATGATTATTTACTAGATTTATATTGATTTTGTGCAGGTCATTATAAAGTTCAAACATCATACGGAATTCATTCAAAAATCCTCTCAACATTGGTCTTAATCAATCGATTTTACCTAACGGTTTCACCAAACGGTTTCACCCATTCGGTTTTGACCTCTCGGTCTTAGCCATTCAACCACACAATCCCCCTTCCATCGTTCCCCCTTATACAATCTCAAAACCACATGAGGCCAAACGTTCTCAAGACCGTTTGAAGCCATACAGTCTCGAGATCGTATGAGTTCCGCCTACCCAAGATCATTTGAAATCTGTCGGTCTTCGAAACTATTAGCATTGCCAATCCGTTCAGACTACAAGACCGTTTCGGGCATAGGCCATTTGGACAACGAAACCGTTTGGATAACAAAACCATTTGGACAATGAAACTGTTTGACAACAAGACCGTTTGGACTCGAGACTGGTTGGCAAATCAAGACCAATCAAGAGAAAAACCATTTGGTCCCAAGACCATTTGAAGCCAGCACAAGCGAAGACCGTTCGACACCTATCGGTTTCAAACCGTTTGGAGGCAAAGTTCCAGTTCCTTCCCAAGACCGTTTTGTCATTTGATCGATCTGCAAGACCGTATGAAGACGAGATCCCAAGACCGATTGGAGCTGTTTGGTCATATATCCTCAAGACTGTTTGGCTGAGAATGATCATACTATTTGGTCCTGATCAGTCCTTGAGACTGGAAGGATCACGAGACTATTTAAACGATGAGCAACGACCGATTGAACGACCAAAGAACGCAGACCGTTTGGCCATCCAAACAGTCTCCAAACCGTTTGGCCAGCCACCATCCAAGACCGTTTGGACGTCTCTGAGACCGGTTGCACCAAACCGTTTGCTACCCATGAAGTAGAACTGTATGGACACATCAGTGCAAGACCGTATGGTCACTAAATCTCAAGACCGATAGGCCAATCATTCCCAAGACTGTTTGGTCATTCGATCGATCTGCAAGACCATTTAAATACAGATTTCCAAGACCGTTTGGATGTCAAATAGTGTCCAAGACCATTTTCTCCAAACCGTTTGGAGTAGGTTCATGTAGAAAATGTGAAGACCCCATCTGAGCCTATAAATAGGACCGCAAGGGTCCTCATTTGGGCATCGATTCCAGGATGCCAAGAGGCTGCTTGGGCAAGGACCCTTCCACACCGCCTCATCTTCAGCCTTTGCCACGCCACCCACACCTCCTCCTGGTGCAAACAAGGAGGCCGAGAGGGGAAGAGAAGGATGGTGGAGAAGAAGCTCTGCCCGATCTACCTTGACGGTTCCTCCTCCTCGTCCGGATTTGCCCTGACACGACGGAGAAGACTGCATCATCTTCACTGAGATGCGCCCACCTTCTTCATCATGCTCATGGCATAATATTTCCTCTCTCTTATTCTTCTTGTTTCTCTCACCATGAGCAAGTAGTCCACTTTTGCTGAGGTGCGGGGGTTAGCCTCGCTGCCCATGCTTTTATGTCTTTTCATTTAACATTCCATGGCAATGTATACTACTTTTCATTTTGTTGCTAATTGATATGCTTGTAGTTGATTACCTATTTACTTCCATCTTGTTCTTCTCTTCATAGCGTAGAATGTCGATTAATGAGGTAAACTCCCAGACTAGAAATGGAATGGGATTCCTTGAGGTAGCAAGTGTGTGATCCATGAGGGGACGAGCCATCTAGCCCACGGTGACGCTTCTGTGTTCCTACCCGCAAGGGGGGGCACAACCTTAGTTGGATTTTGTATCTTCCTACCTACTTGTTGGTTAACACGGTTGACTCCTTGATGAGACATCTAATAGGGTTCCTTAAGGTCGCAAGTGTGTGATCTGGGAGGGGACGAGCCATCTAGCCCACGGTGACGCTTCTGTGTGCCTACCCGCAAGGGGGGCCCTCAGCCTCAGTTGGATGTTGTATCTTCATAGCCATAAGTGAATGATCTGGAGGGTGATGAGAAATCAGCTTCCTAAGGTGACACTTACGTGAGTCTATCCTCGTGGAGGGTTCATAACAACTCCATTTGGATAGTTAGATGCTTGCCTAGATGTTATGTGTTTGGATGTGTTTGTATGTGTAGTGGTGGTAAAACCTGGTACCATCCCAGCGATTCCATACCATTAATCTAGAACAAACTTTAATTCTTCTCTTTACTTTCTTGCAATTAGTTTAATCAACCAAAAACCAATCAATCATTCTAAATATTAGTCTTGCTTGAGCTAGATTCGACTGACAAAGATTCTTAAAAAACATTGTCTCTTGGGGTTCGATCCTTAACTATACTGTGATAAGACCCGTCCGCTTGTGGGTGGTATTATTGCACAAGGTTTTGGTAAAAGCTCGGGGATTTCAATCCTGAGTGAACTTGTTATTGCGATATTTGCCACGTCAAATTCTGGCGTCGTTGCCGGGGACAACGGAATCAGTTAGTCAAATCTAATTTTTTTAAGGATAATCTAGGATTTACTTTTTCTTTTTGAAACCTTTGATTATCTACTTGAATTTCACTCTACTCCATCAATCTTACTTCAAATCTTTTTATTTTTAGGTACTTCAAGAAGGACTAGTGCATGCACCGTTTGAACAGTCTTGGACTCACTTCCAACTTTGATCCAGAGATAGACAGAACCTATCATCGTCAAAACAGAGAGAACCAAGCAAGAATGGCTCAAGAAGAGGAAATAGCCCGAAGGGTGGCTCAAGCTATCAATGCACAGAGAGAGAGGCTCATGTAAGAAGCCAAAGCTGAAGTTCAAGAAGAAATCCTAGCAGCACAAGCAGCAACACAAGCGGCAAAACTACAAAAAGACCTTAGGGAATTCTCAATCCCTGAGGCTGCTGATATTTATTAACCAGTCAAACCTCATCCCATCCATGCTCCCAACTTTGAGATATGAGCACATTGGATTACCTTGTTGCAAAACAACCCATTCTATGGCAAACAAGGAGAAGATAGTCAAGAACATCTTTTGAGATTCATCGATCTATGTGCTATGATGAAGAAAACTGGAGTGGCTAATGATGCTATTTGACTCTGACTCTTCAAGTATTCCCTTGCTGATAGAGCCAAAAGTTGTTACAACTCCCTACGGTGTGAACCCATCACCACTTGGGAGCAACTTCAAAATGCTTTTCTATAAAAGTTCTATCCTCCTCTCCCTTATGAAATTAGGGGACGTATAACAATGTTCACTCAAGCCCCTGGAGAAACCCTTGTGGAAGCATGGGAAAGATACACTACTACAAAAAATGGTTTTTACAACAATTCATTTTTCCATTTTACAATGGGTGTCAACTGTTGTATTAGATCGCGTGGTCTTATGGGGGGTTCTTTATACAACAGGTGTTGTGCATGTTGTAATATATGTATTTTATACAATAGTTAATACATGTTGTAGTTCATTGAACACACTTGTTATAATAGGGGTGTTGTATATAACATGTTGAGACAAAAGGAAAATACATCTAGATACAAGGTTTCAAACTTTAGACCACTTGAAAGTAAGGCACATCTCAAACCACTGAACTAGTTTCATTTTATGCAACACATATATTCTTTGTTGTACATATACAACAAATGACGTGTAAACCTGTTGTGTAATTATGGTCTATTACAACGGATAACTATTACAATAGGTGAAAGCCTGTTGTGTAATTATAGTATACTACAATGGGTTATAGTATGTTGTGTAATGATGGTCTATTACAACGGGTTAACCTATGTGACTATTACAACGGGTAGAGCATGTTGTGTAATTATGATCTTTTACAATGGGTTAGAGTATGTTGTGTAATGATGGTCTATTACAACGTGTTAACATACATGACTATTACAACGGGTTAGAGCATGTTGTGTAATTATGATCTTTTACAATGGTTTAGAGTATGTTGTGTAATGATGATCTATTATAACAAGTTAGAATTCATGACTATTACAACGAGTTAGAGCATGTTGTGTAATTATGGTCTTTTATAACGGGTTTGAGTATGTTGTGATATTACAGTCTATTATAACAATTTAGCACCTGTTGTAGTACCACATATACTACAACAGTTTTGCCTGTTGTATATAACTTGTGTTGTATAAAATATATAATTCACAACACACAAATAGACTTGTTGTAAAAGATATGCCAACTACAACACAACCAACATAACTGTTGTGTTTTTTCCATTGTAAAAGGCATTTTCTATAGTAGTGATATAAAGACCTTCTACAAAAGTGTCTACACCATGGAATCCCAAAGAATCAACTTATTGAAATCTTCTATAGGGGTGTGGATGATGATATCAAGAGGTTTTTAGACTCCTCGTCTGGAGGAAACTTCATGCGACAAAGTTATGATAGCGCATGGAGGGTTGCACCCTTGGAGATGAAAATCAAGCCAATTGGGGTAGATCTGTAGGCAAGGGAGTGTTGAAGGTAGCTATGGCTGAAGTTATTCCAGAATATAAGTCTATCGTCGAAACCCTCTAACTCCTAGTTTCCAAGAAAGACCATATTGAATCATCCCTTGCTGCATTTGGAAGAGGACGTTCACCCCCTCAACAATAAGAACAGATCAAGTCAGCTTCACTATTCTATGAAGCGTGAAAAAGTACTGATCATTCCACTTTTGCATGCAATGTTCTTTATGATGTTGTTCTAAGCAATGCATGTGGACAAGGAGATAATAGTTAATTAGAAAATATTAATGTCATCAACACCATTCCTGGTCAAGGATACTACAATCTGAATCAAAATAGGAACCATCCTGGTTTTCAATATGGAAATCCTTCAGGAGCTGAAAACTCGCGACAACTTGGTTCAACTAACCAACAAAGAGGCCCATCAGGATTTCAGTATAACCAACAACAAAACTTTGGAAATTAAGGGAACTTTAGGGGAAACTTTTAGAACAGGAAATTCAACAATTATTAGAACAATTCTCAATTTCAGAACCCCAACCAAGACCCTTACCAAAACCAACAACAAGGGAAACAAGCTAGCCCCAACTCTCCTGATGACAAGCTATCGGCCATTGAAAAGATGTTACAATCGCAACAAACATTGATAGATAGCTAGCAAACTATGATAGCTAATTAGCAAGCCCATCAGAAAGCTATTGAATCTCAACTAGCACAACTGGCAGCTAGTATGAAGTCACATGTTGCAGCCTTTTCTGGCCAACCAGAAAACAATCCTAAGCATCCCGAACAACTAAAAGTTGTAACTACCAGGTCAGGAAAAGACTATTCTGATCCTACTGTCAAGACACATGTGGTTATTATAGATGAGGATGAACCAGTGATTGTTCAAGACTCAACAACACCTGAGTCTCAACCAAAAGAACCAGTGACTACTAATAAGACAGCCGAACTAAGATCTAGAAACCCATTAATGAAGAAACTGAAACACCAGAACCAAAGGTACTAGTATACAAGCCTCGTCCACCTTTCCCAACTCATTTGAAGCAAACCAAGTTTGACGCTCATTTTAATAAGTTCAAGGAAGCTATGAAAAAGCTTCATGTGGATATACCCTTCCTGGATGCGTTGGCTGAAATACCAGCTTGGAAAAAATATCTGAAATCACTTCTGACAAGGAAATATATAACGGAAGAGCACAAGACAGTCAAGTTGGCGACGACTACTTCAGATATCATCCTGAGTAAGATGCCCAAGAAGCAGAAAGATCCAGGATCCTTTGGGATGTCATGCCATATCGGTGATTCTTTGTGTAAAAAGGGATTAGCAGATCTTGGTGCTAGCATTTCCATCATGCCACTTAGCCTTTATAAAAGGCTAGGGTTTGGTGAACTTCTCCCAACTGGCATGACCATACAATTTGTAGATAACATTGTGACTCTACCTTTAGGAATCATTGAGGATGTCCCCGTCAAGGTAGGAAAAGATTCCTACATTCTGTGTGACTTTGTCATCATGGACATAAAGGAAGACACTAGATACCCTATCATATTTGGACTTCCATTCCTCGCCACCGCAAGATCTCTGATCGACATTGAAGCAAGAACTTTGCTGCTCAGATTAGGTAAAGAAACTCTTGAATTCAAGGTTTTTGAAAGCATGCGAAGACCAAGCACACAAGAGGAAGTCTACTTGATTGAGTGTGTAGAGAAGGTGTCACTCCTCACACAGGAGGATTATGAACAAGAAGATCCTTTAGGGATGACCCTTACTAATATGAATGCAGATAGTTTAGATGACGAACAAGTGAAAAGTTGTGTTTTCTGCCTTGATGTTGCTAAAGAAGATCCTGAAGCCAAGGTTGAGGAACTAAAAATAGTGGATGTTACTGAAGAAGCATGTGAAAAGCCACAAGCTCCTGAAATGAAGCCCCTACCAGAAGGATTGAAATACACGTTTCTAGATGAACTCAAGGTCTACCCCATCATCATATATTCAGATCTAACAGTAGAATAAGAAGATAAACTTTTGAAGGAATTGAAGGAAAGAAGAAAAGCAATCGGCTACAAGATGAGTGATCTCACTGGGGTCAGTCAAGCTCTATGCATGCAAAAAATCCCCATGATGTAAGATCACAAGACAACTATTAAACATCAACACAAATTAAATCCAAATATGAAGGAAGTAGTCCGTCGTGAAGTCATTAAACTGCTCACTACTGGGATAATCTATCTGATATCATTTTCACCATGGGTGAGTCTCGTGCATGTGGTCCCAAAGAAAGGTGGAACTACTGTAATAAGAAATGAAAATGATGAACTCATCCCCACTCAAACGGCTACAGGGTGGAGGATGTGAATTGATTACAGGAAGTTAAACAAGGCAACTCAAAAGGATCATTTCCCAATGCCTTTTCTTGATCAAGTATTAGAAAGACTGGCTCACCAAGAATATTTATGTTACCTTGATGTTTACTCTTGATTATATCAAATACCCATATATCCAGATGAGCAAGAGAAAACTACTTTCACTTGCCCATTTGGAACATACTCATTTAGAAGGATGCCATTCGGCCTCTACAATGCGCCTGCAACTTTCCAGCGTTGCATGGCAGCCATATTCACTGGTCTAACTGAAATGATTATGGAAGTCTTCATGGATGATTTTTCTATGTATGGAGATTCATTTGATTCATGTCTAAAACACCTCTCCCTTGTTCTCAAATGATGTGAAGAAGCACATCTTGTGCTGAATTGGGAGAAGTGTCACTTTATGGTGAAGGAAGGCATTGTCCTCGGCCATAGGGTCAGTAATCGAGGAATTGAAGTAGATAAAGACAAGACAGAAGTGATTTCTAAGCTCTCTATCCCTATCAATGTATAGGAAGTTCGAGCATTCCTAGGTCATGCAGGCTTCTACAGACAGTTTATAAAGGAATTCTCAAAGATAACTAAGCCGATGACAAATTTGTTACTAAAGGATGTTGAATTCAATTTTGACAAAGAATGTGTTAAAAGTTTCAACAAACTAAAGCATGCCCTTACAACCACACCCATCATCAGAGCTCCCGATTGGGATCACCCTTTTGAAATTATGTGTGATGCCAATGATTATGTTGTGGGTGTTGTCTTGGGCCAATGTATAGAAAAGAAACATTATGTGATCTACTATGCATCAAAAACCCTCGATGAAGCTCAAAGGAATTATGCAACTATCGAGAAAGAATTTCTTGTGGTCGTGTATGGCTTTGACAAGTTCAGATCCTACCTCATTGGTTGAAAAGTCATTGTCTACACGGATCATGCCACTATCTGTTACCTCCTAGCAAAGAAAGATGCTAAACCTAGGTTAATTAGATGGATTCCCCTCTTATAAGAGGTTGATTTGGAGATAAGAGACAAGAAAGGTATAGAGAATGTCGTGGCAGACCACCTCGGTCGTATCCACATCCTGGAAACTGAGAAGATCCCCATCAACGATTATATTCCAGACGACCAGCTTATGAAAGTTTTAGAGGTTATTATCCCTTGGTACGCAGATTATGTGAACTACCTAGCTGCGGATGTCATCCACCCCGAATGCACCGGAAGTGCACTGAAGAAATTCCTGCATGATGTAAAACAATATCACTGGGATGAGCCGTACCTCTTCAAACTCTGTGTTGATGGTCTATACAGACGTTGTATCGCTGAAGAAGAAGCTAAACTCATTTTAGATCAATGCCACTCAGACCCAGTTACAGGCCATATGAGCCCTAAGAAAACTGCCTTGAAACTTTTGCAATGTGGATTCTTTTGGCCAACCATATCCAAAGATTCCTACAACCTTGCTTTATCATGTGACAAGTGCCAGAGAACGGGTAACATAACCAAAAGAGATGAGATGCCACTGAACTTGTGGCAAGAAGTCAAGATATTTGATGTTTGGGGTGTGGACTACATGGGTACATTCCCATCTTCTCATGGATTCTCCTACATCCTAGTAGTGGTAGATTACGTCTCAAAATGGGTTGAAGCTATACAACTGTCACTAGTGATTCCAAACCTATCATCAAATTGTTCAAAGATATCATTTTCCCCCGATTCGGATTCCCACGTACTGTGATTCCCGATGGAGGTTCACATTTCCTAGAAAGAAGCTTTGAAGCATTGCTGAGAAAGTATGGTGTAACACACAAAGTAGCCTTGCCCTACCATCCACAAATGAGTGGACAGGTAGAGGTTTCTAACCGTCAACTCAAGGCTATTCTGGAAAAGACTATAGGCCGCAATTGGAAAGATTGGTCCATAAAAATCAATGACGCCTTGTGGGCCTACCGAACTACTTTTAAAATTCCCCTTGAGACTACACCATTTGGATTAATCTATGGAAAATCATGCCACCTGCCGGTAGAATTGGAACACAAGGCATGGTGGGCAATAAAACAACTAAATCTTGATATGAAAAAAGCAGGCCAAGCTAGGATTCTGCAACTCTAGGAGCTAAAAGAACTCTGAATGACAGCTTACGAGAATGCTAGAATCTATACAGAACGCACAAAGTTGTGGCACGATGGTCATCTCAAGAGGAAGGATATTCAAGTGGGAGATCAAGTCTTGCTGATCAACTCAAAACTGAGGTTATTCCCACGGAAACTCCGTTCCCGCTAGACTGTACCATACATTGTTAAGAGTATCTACCCACATGGTGCTTTCATTTTATGGAGTGAAAAGTCAGGAGATGTTGTGGCTAATGGCCAACGTTTGAAAAGATATTTCACCTCAGCCGACACTGGCATCAATGCATCGTTGGATCTCTCCAACCAAAGATTACATCCACCTTAAAAGTTGGAAAAAATAAGTCGAGCCATCGACATAAAATAAAGGCACTTGTCGGGAGGCAACCCGATCAATAAATTCATATTTAGTTTCAATTTTGAATTTTTGCTTAATTTTGTTTTTACTTTTCTTCTAGATAATTTTGCATCAAATAAAAATTACATCGCAAGACTCTATCTTAAGTTTTGATTGGTCTTTATTTTTGAGATTTTCAGATGGAGGACGCACGCTGATTGGAATGCAACCACATCTTGTGGTCTGACCGGCTTGAATTTTCCCCTCCATCTCAGATTTAGAGTTTGCTCAGTACGAGAAAATTTCTAAGTTCAGGGTGGAGGGTGGGTGGTACGTACTTAACTTCCCACCTTCACCCTTAAGATTTCATCATTGCATTTTGACCAAAATTTTGAAATTACCAAAATTTTCAAAATTTTCAAAAATTTTAAAGTTTTTTCAAAGAATTGCACAGAAACTTGATGAAGTTTTGACACCTTTTGTTTTAATCTTTATTCATTTTGAATCATTACACCCTTCTTATTTGAAGCAGATCCTCAAAAGGACCTTCTTCTAAAAACTAGCCTTTTGATTGAAATCATCTTGTAAAGCTTATGAATCCTAACATCATGATCTTTATGCAAAAATGGAAAGTGTCTGTCGAACTGATAGGGATCAAACATGTCGTGCTTCCTAACTTACTAGTGGAACAATGACATACAATCCCCACTGGATCCTCATCATGTCATTATTTGAGCAGAGTACCAAAAAGAGAACAACTCGGTGCACTTAATTGTAAATCAAGTTGCAATCTGATCTGAACTCTCTTCTACACTTCTTCTATCACCTTTGTACCCTTCCATCCATCAAAAAGAAATAAAAATAGCCAAAATAGTGCCAAACCCTAAGTTTGGGGTGGCACGCCACCTCCCCCTATATCCTCTTCTTCCATACCCTTCGCAAATAAATGGGGGTGTACCACCAAGAAAAGATCCCAAATTGCACACAAAGAAAATGCAATCTCGAGTCGAATAGAGGAGAGATTTGCACACAAAAATGCAATAAATAAAATCGCAAATAATATAATAAAAATCTTGAGTCGAATAGAGGAGAGATTTACTTCTTCCTTCCATACCACCCTTCACTCCCTTTTCTACCTAATGGAACAATAAATGCCTCCACTACCCTGAAATACACCAGTGTCAGATCAAATGCACACTTGTTGTTCTGCGGGTATCACTGGACTCGTAGGAAAATATGTGACATGCTTGTTGTTGGAAAAAGCAAGGAGGAAGTAATGTTGGAATGCAAACTCAAGAACGAAGATATAGTAAGATGTGTTCAGTGGTCTCAGGAAGTTGAGATGCTTAGTCATACTGAGCAAAAAGGAAAACAATCGTGATGTGAAGAGGATGTTTCAGATTTTATGTTACTCAAGGACGAGCAACATTTAAGTTCGGTGTGTTTTGATGAAGGCATATTCATCATGATTTCCAGTCGCCTTTTTAGGACCAATTTGATGCAATACTTTCGATTTCATCTCTTTAATCTCACAAAATGCAAGACTTCTTAACCGATTCAATTATCATGATTATTTACTAGATTTATATTGATTTTGTGCAGGTCATGATAAAGTTCAAACATACATAATTCATTCAAAAATCCTCTCAACATTGGTCTTGACCAATCGGTTTTACCTAACTATTTCACCAAAAGGTTTCACCCATTTGGTTTTGACCTCTCGGTCTTAGCCATTCGACCACACGTTCCCCCTTCCATCGTTCCCCCTTATACGATCTCAAAACCACATTAGGCCAAATGTTCTCAAGATCGTTTGAAGCCATACAGTCTCGAGATCGTATGAGTTTCGTCTATTCAAGACTGTTTGAAATCCATCGGTCTTTGAAACCATTTGCATCGCCAATCCGTTCAGACTACAAGACCATTTGGGGCAGAGGCCATTTGGACAACGAAACTGTTTGGACAACAAAACCGTTTGGACAACAAAATCGTTTGGACAACAAAATCGTTTGACAACGAGACCGTTTGGACTCGAGACTGGTTAGAAAATCAAGACTGATCAAGAGCAAAACCGTTCGGTCTCATGACTGTTTGAAGTCAGCATAAGCGAAGACAGTTTGGCGCCTATCGCTTTCAAACCATTTGGAGGCAAAGTTCCAGTTCCTTCCCAAGACTGTTTGGTCATTTGATCGGTTTGCAAGACCGTATGAAGACAGGATCCCAAGACCGGTTAGAGTTGTTCGGTCTCCAAGACCGTATGGTCATATATCCTCAAGATCATTTAGCTAAGAATGATCAAACTGTTTGGTCGTGATCGGTCCTTGAGACTGATAGGATCGTGATACCATTTGAACGATGAGGAACGGATGATTGAATGACAAAAGAAAGTAGACCATTTGGCCATCCAAACGGTCTCCAAACTATTTGGCCAACCACCATCCAAGACCGTTTGGACATCTCCGAGACCGGTTACAGCAAACTATTTGATACCCATGAAGAAGAACCATATGGACACATCAGTGCAAGACTCTATGGTCACTAAATCTCAAGACTGATAGGCCAGTCATTCCCAAGACTGTTTGGTCATTCGATCAATCTACAAAACCTTTTAAAGGCAGATTTCCAAGACTGTTTGGATGTCAAACAGTCTCCAAGACCATTTTCTCCAAACCGTTTGGAGTAGGTTCATGTAGAAAACATGAAGACCCCATCTGAGCCTATAAATTGGACCGGAAGGGTCCTCATTTGGGCATCGATTCCAGGACGCCGATAGGCTGCTTGGACAAGGATCGGTCTCCCTTCGACACCACCACCACTCCACCATCTTCAGCCATTGCCACGTCGCCCACACCTCCTCCTGGTGCAAGCAAGGAGGCCGAGAAGAGAAGAGAAGGACGGTGCAGAAGAATCTCTGCCCGGTCTACCTTGGCGGTTCCTCCTCCTCATCCAGATCTTCCCTGATACGACGTAGAAGACTGCATCATCTTCACCGAGTTGTGCCCACCTTCTTCATCATGCTCATGGAAAAATCTTCCCTATCTCTTCATCTTCTTGTTTCTCACACCATGAGCGAGTAGTCCACTTTCACTGGGGTGTGGGGATTAGCCCCGCTGCCCATGCTTTCATGTCTTTTCATTTAACATTCCATGGCAATGTATACAACTTTTCATTTTGTTGCTAATTGATATGCTTGTAGTTGATTACCTACTTGCTTCCATCTTGTTCTTCTCTTCATAGCGTAGAATGTCGATTAATGAGGTAGACTCTCAGACTAGAAATGGAATGGGATTCCTTGAGGTAGCAAGTGTGTGATCCATGAGGGGACAAGCCATCTAGCCCACAGTGATGCTTTTATGTTCCTACCCACAGGGGGGGCGCAACCTTAGTTGGATTTTGTATCTTCCTTGTTTATCATTGATGTTTGCTTGCAGACTAATCACCTACCTACTTGTTGGTTAGCACAGTTGACTCCTTGACGAGACATCTGATAGGGTTCCTTGAGGTTGCAAGTGTGTGATCCATGAGGGGACGATCCATCTAGCCCACAGTGGTGCTTCTGTGTGCCTACCCACAAGGGGGGGGGGCCTCAGCCTCAGTTGTATGTTGTATTTTTGGAGCCGTAAGTGAATGATTCGGAGGGTGACGAGAAATCGGCTACCTAAGGTGACACTTACATGAGTCTATCCTCGCGGAGGGTTCACAACATCTCCATTTGGATAGTTAGATGATTGCATGGATGTTATGTGTTTGAATGTGTTTACATATGTAGTGGTGGTGAAACCCGGTACCATCCCAGGGATTCCATACCATTAATCTAGAACAAACTTTAATTCTGCTCTTTACTTTCTTGCAATTAGTTTAATCAACCAAAAACCAATCAATCATTCTAAATATTAGTCTTTCTTGAGCTAGATTCGACTGACAAAGATTCTTAAAAATGTTGTCTCTTTGGATTTGATCCTTAACTATACTGCGGTAAGACCCATCTGATAACACCAAATTTTGTGATGTTTTTAACCCTTATTTCGTTATCAAATCTGCCCTTTTTAACTGTTTTCCTCTCCTTTTTGTCATGTTTTTGAATAAACAGGCCACACTACTCTTTTAACTCAATATCATCATCTTTTGTAGTGTTTTCCCCAGTTTTCAACTCATTTATCAACAAAAAGGCCCGTCCCGGCCCACAAACGTGTTCCACCTGCATCAGCCTTCCTACCAACCAGCCGCTCGATACGCTCGCTGCCCGACACGGGGCAGCACGATACACTGTCGCGCGACACGAGGGTGTCGCGCAAGAGGAAGCGGACGAGCGATACACCATTTACCCGACAGGGAGCCAAACTCGCCATGACTGCCGAAGTGTGTCGCGTGATACAGGCCATCCACCGGTAGGCGCCACTCGTCACGTTGACCAACACGCTCCCAGCCCGACATCCTTGTGACGGGCGACAAGCATATCGGGCACCCCTGAATCCGTGATAATAAGAGCTGATGAAGAACACGTGGTATCCGGAGCACCATAACTTCCCCCAACCGCTGCCTATAAATAGAAGTTACATGACTCCGATGGGACGGGTCGAAATCCCTCGAAAGCCAACTTAGTAAAGCTTCTGGAGCTAGCGTGTCGTGCCTCAGAGGTGTTCTGGGCGATTCTAGGTGAGAACTTCCCCATCTTGAGAGGGAGGGAATGATTCACTTAGGGTAGGCCCCGGGCACCGCTGCACGATGATATCGGCCAACAAAGATGCTCGATAGGAGTACCCGATACTGGAAGCAACACTCTCTGGCCCGACACGATACCAAGCCTGATACGCATCACCAGCCATGGCGTGTCGCCCGAGAGGGTGTGCCGTCCGAAATGATCGTATCGGGCACGGGCGCCCCACATGATACGTCCGCCCATCATAAGTGTGTCACCCGAGAGGGTGTGCCGCCTGACACTGGTGTATCGGGCAAGGCTCCCATCTAGTATCGGGCTGGAGGGTTTGTTGTTGCCTGTCGCCCTTCTAAATCAAGAAGGCAACATTTATCTTTTCTTATTTCAGTCATTTACTTCCTTTACTTATGCAATGTAATCAGACCCTTTTATGCCAATGGAATTAGAAGAGTTTTGATTATCTATTGCTTTATGTTTGGTCCCTTTTGTTGGATGATTGCTATGTTTAACATATGAACTCTAGCTTGTACGCTTGGATCGCGTTTCAATTAGCTACCGAATCGTGTTTTCCCGTTGCAACAACCTCGAGAGAGGTGTTGTGGCTCTAGTGTTTGGTCCGATATTGGAGTACGAGAGTGCCCAGGATTGGAGTTGTTGTAGTAACCTTTCCACTCTAACTTAAGTCCAGCAACCTCGAGAGGGGTGTTGATGCTTGGTTAGAGGTACTCGCTTTGAGAGGAGGAGTACATGATGTTTTCTGATGCCGCTTGTTTTACCGAAGTTTTCTCCTTCGTCCACCCTTGTTTCACGCGACCGTATCGCCCGACACACCCATGTCGGGCAACGGGTTTGACGCACAACTTTTCTATGTATCGTCCAGTTTTGTATCGCCTAAGATGTTATTTTGATGGACGACACCCAGACTTTGTAACGGGATGAATTTTATCATGTAATCAGTTTTTCTTACCTACCTAACATTTAAATGATCAATGAACTTGTTTAATGATAACAAATATGGCCCGTACAAAGCAAACATTCGTTCGAGTTGACAAACACGGCAGAAGAATCGAAACTGAGGCCGCAGATGAAGCAACAACAGTCGGGCAAAAACACCAGAATCTCGAGGCAGCTGGGCCATCAACCGCTGAGAAGAGAGCAAGGACAGAAGAAGTAATGACTCCATTTTCTTTCCCAGAGGATGTAGCCAGTACAAGTGCAAAGCTCTCAAGAAGGAAATGCAAGGCTCGTGCAGATTATGACGATGATAACCAGCCTATGGTAGACAAAGAGCTCTTGAAAACACTTGTGGATACTATATCCAAAGAAGATGCCCACCATAAAGAAGGTGGCTTCATGGCTGATGAACCCAAAATATCCACATTCAATCCAGAAGCCACTAGAAAAAGACTTCCACTGATTTTCTCTTTTGGTGATGGTCCTAAATCACCGCAGAAGACAAACTATGATAAGGAAATGGACCTCTATTGGGGGCTACCAAATCAAGAAAAATTATTGGAAGATATAAGTGGACTTCTCATACTAGTGCAATAGATGATTAAAGTTTAAAGAAATTGAGATTGATGATCAATCCTTTTGTTCATGCTCATAATGGAAGTATCTTAAAAAGTCTACCTGGTTCAAGGGAATGCCTAATAGTTTTGGAACTTCTTCCTCAGCAAAAGCGCATGACTGATCTCATTGAATCTTACAATACTGAACCCTCAATTGCCTTTGGTACAACTGACTACAGCATCTTCATCCAGGAATGGATATCAAATAAAGAGACACCTGAACAACTCGACCACATCGACTACCACAGAAAACAAGGAGAATATGGGTGGGAGCTTCTATCGGGCACAGGCACGCTCACCAGCTAACCCTCACTGGGTTAACATTACCCTACCTTATCTACTTCACAACTCTGGGGCAGAGTGTGGAGTAAGTTTGGGGGGGTACCATGTACCAGTGAGGGAGGTACAAAAATTCAAAAATTTTCTTCAAACTCTTCTTCTATATCATGTGTACATATACATGATCATACAAAAATTTTGAATTTTGTTTTGCTTATTTTGTCTCCATACCTATGTACAAAGACGTTATATAGTAAAAACCAGATACGACTTTTTGCCAGTTTATTTTCTATATGCCTAAGGAGATGCAAGTTTTGTTATGTATTTCTGATAATGCAGCCTCAAACGATAAAAGACTATGACTTTCCACACCAAAAATTGCGAAAAATAATCTTGCAACAGCTAAGAGACGTGTATGCAGAAGGAAAAAGCTGCCCAAACAGCAAAAAAAAATCCTCTTGTTTTCCCTCACCCAAAAAAAATCCCAAAAAGAGAGAACAGCCTTATGAGAGTGAATAAAAGCATGAGAGTTGTGCCAAATGAAAAGAAAAAATATATATATACACACTTGTTTTCCAAAAGTACCCATCTTTAGGCATGGTAGATCTGGGGAAGTGGTACGTAGGATGTGAAATCACTGCTCTAAAGCCAACTGGCTTGGACTGCAGGGACCACTTGCCCGCTAACGGACCCGTACATGGATGGACTGATGGGAAACAAGAAAAACCCAAAAAGCCTTAAGCCTACCCAAACACACAACGTTTTGCCCTCAAAAGCTGTTTGGTGTGAAAGCTAACTTTGAAATCATGCACCCAAGTATCTCCGTAGCTGTGGAGAAAATTTTGCTTAAATAAGGCAGGAGAAGTAAAGTCTATTGTTCGTGGTAGGGCCGTATTGTGAGTAAGACATCTTAATGCTCGCTCAAACCCATGGTCTGGAAACTATACCGGTCAAAAAGAAGCATCACAAAACAAAGTTTAAAGATTGATCGAGGACAACCAAAATGCTAAGTTTGGGAGAGTTGATAACACCAAATTTTGTGATGTTTTTGGCCCATATTTTGTTATCAAACCTGCCCTTTTTAATTGTTTTCCTCTCCTTTTTGTCATGTTTTTGAATAAACAGGACAAACTACACTTTTAACTCAATATCATCATCTTTTGCAGAGTTTTCCCCATTTTTCAACTCATTTATCAGCAAAAAGGCCTGTCTCGACCCACAAACGTGTTCCACCTGCATCGGCCTTCCTACCAACCAGCCGGCCGATACGCTCGCTGCCCGACACGGGGTAGCACGATACACTGCCGCGTGACACGAGGGTGTCGCACAAGAGGAAGCAGACGAGCGATACACCATTTGCCCGACAGGGAGCCGAACTCGCCACGACTGCCGAAGCATGTCGCGCGATACAGGCCACCCATCGGTAGGCGCCACTCGTCACGTTGACCGACACGCTCCCAGCCCGACATCCTTGTGACGGGCGACAAGCATATCGGGCACCCCTGAATCTGTGATAATAAGAGTTGATGAAGAACACGTGGCGTCCGGAGCACCATAACTTCCCCCAACCGCTGCCTATAAATAGCAGCTACAGGACTCTGATGGGATGGGTCGAAATCCCTCAAAAGCTAACTTAGGAAAGCTTATGGAGCTAGTGTGTCATGCCTCAGAGGTGTGTCGGGCGATTCTAGGTGAGCACTTCCCCATCCCGAGAGGGAGTACTTAGGGTAGGCCCCGGGCACCGCTGCAGGATGATATCGGCCAACAAAGATGCCCGATAGGAGTACCCCATACTAGAAGCAACACTCTCTGGCCCGACGCGATACCAAGCCCGATACGCATCACCAGCCACGGCGTGTTGCCCGAGAGGGTGTGCCGCCCGACATGATCGTATCGGGCACGGGCGCCCCACATGATACACTCACCCGTCATAAGCGTGTCGCCGGAGAGGGTGTGCCGCCCGACACGGGTGTATCGGGCATGGCTCCTGTCCGGTATTGGGCTGGAGGGTTTGCTGCTTCCTGTCACCCTTCTAAATCAAGAAGGTGACATTTATCTTTGCTTATTTCAGTCATTTACTTCCTTTACTTGTGCAATGTAATCAAACCCTTTTATGCTAATGGAATTAGAAGAGCTTTGATTATCTACTGCTTTATGTTTGGTCCCTTTTGTTGGATGATTGCTATGTTTAACATCTGAACTCTAGCTTGTACGCTTGGATTGCGTTTCAATTAGCTACTGAATCGTGTTTTCCCGTTGCAACAACCTCGAGAGAGGTGCTGTGGCTCTAGTGTTTGGTCCGATACTGGAGTATGAGAGTGCCCAGGATCGGAGTTGCTGTAGTAACCTTTCCACTCTAACTTAAGTCCATCAACCTCGAGAGGGGTGTTGATTCTTGGTTAGAGGTACCCACTTCGAGAGGAGGAGTACATGATGTTTTCTGCAACCGCTTGTTTTACCGAAGTTTTCTCCTTCATTCCTGTGGCGACCGAATAGCCAAAACGAGATCAACGAATGTGGAAGTGATTAACTAGCAGTAGAATTGTTAAAAAGATCACTAAAAATTAAAAATTTTTGGTAAGATATCTTTAAACCATAAAACTCTTTCATAAAGCAACAAGATAAGTTTTTTACAACATGATTCATCATTACATCTCTATAAAATCACATCTCGAGTGATTACCACATCAATTGCTCTGTTATCTATACAAAGCAAGATACAAATCTCGAGGTATTAAGCCAAAATCTCAGATCTACTAACTCTTAGGACCTAAGAGTACAGAGACGACACATAGGACATACTATCTATGAGACTTGACAGACAATATCTCCACCTGAGATTCACTGTTGTCCCTGATGTTGCTGCTGCTGATATTACTCACTCTCAGATGGGTTCCTTCGTCCTCGACGTCCACCTAAAAAGTCGAATCCCACGGGGGTGAGACAATTTGTATAATTGTCCCAGCGAGAGTTATAACCCTCCTCCAGAAGCTTTGTTATTGCAATAAGCAATATAACTTAAAACATTCAACAACAGGCTTAACATTAAGTAAGGCAACATCCTCTTAGCAAATATTTTAATTATAATTAATTGAATATCAAAACATATCTCAATAAAGAATATGAAGAACATGTGTACTAGTTACTTGACTAGAATATTATAAACAATGTATCATCAATCATTGTTTCTCATAGTTTAACCTAAGCAGTTATACTACGCTACTGATTATGTTTTTCAAACATTATTATGCCCTGAGGAGATGAGGTATATCGCTCATACTCCAACCGACCATTACGAAATTGTATCGGTACCATACATAGGTCATCAAAAGAGCCAGATTCTTATGACCTCATCTTCCTCAGTCAGTATGAGGATCAACATGCAGGACATCTCGTGTCTCTGCTATAATATCTTTCCAGGGTATTCTGGAAACTTCACTATTAGAGCTACAGTGGCATTCTGTACTCTCTTCGCCGTCGAGGGATTTCTTGTTTTTCTCACACCAATGATGCATCAATCAACATCATCGGGATATTAGTGATACATCATCCCAGTATAAACATATAATGAAGGATTGATGGATTAAAGTGCATCTTACATCAAATCCTACACTAGGACGTAAGGATATTCGCGTCCATAACCCCAACATACTCAAAAGTATGTTCTCCAGGAGTTCCCTTAGGAAAACCTATTTCACCATCATTAAACTACTGAAAATGATGGATCTATGATCAGGGCTCTACATGATATGATTATAGTTGATTATTTAAGTACATTATAGCATTCTTTTAGCATCAGGCATGTTTTCAAACATATACCATTAAGACAACTGCTATAAAGGAAGAATACTAAATGTAACAAATTCATTTCTCATCATTTATCATTGGGATATCAATCCTTAACCATCTCATCATAAGTCATCTAACAACATGACCTTGATTATAATAATGTAGATATTGCTCATGGCTCTTACAGCCCATCAATTTCATATGTTACCTCTTAAACCAGGCAACATTGTATATCACTATTCATAAAGCTTATAACATGCTTTCAATGAATAATACATCATAACATTTACCTGGCTATGATCACTTTTTCATAAAAATTTACATGGTGAATACATTTGATAGTAGGCAATTTATCTCTATATCAGCATATTACAAAATAGAGATAATCTTTCAATTCAAGGGATGTACCATTATGACTTCAATAAGGTTAAGTTTTCCCTATTCATTTCAATTAGGGTATATTCAACCCCTTTATCCTAATTAGGAACAATGATTCCTTATTCCATACTTCAATCATGAAGTTTCATGCTTAGAAGCATAACCCAGAATTAGGGTTTACTGTTCATTTCATCATGTTACCCTAGATTAGGGTTTACTACTCACATTACAGTGAATTGAGATCATATCATCATCATGTATGAATATTACTTCCATTAATGCCCTCAATTAAGTTTAAGATTCATTAATCATCATAATTAAGGTTTCCATGATCTCTTCATAAAGGATCATATCCTAATTATGTGCATTCATACATATTAGAGGTATTTTACCTGATTCTCATTCCTTTTAGGAGTCTTCTCTCTCCTATTGCTATTAGATGGTATTTACATCTCTCATAATTAGGTTAGGTAAAATCAACTTTAATATCATAAGTCATGTCATCACCATTGTGGTCATTAGGGTTTGCTTGATCAAGGGGTACTAGTCACCCTAACCCACTAAGGGTACTTTTGTAATCTTGACCATAGACCATAACATGCATTAGTCCACTAATTTCTTAACCCCTTAATCACTTTAGGTATCTTTAGGGTTTAGGTTAATCAACCATTAACCCATCTTAGCCTTTAAAGCATCAAACGTTCTTGACCTTAAAAGACCCCAAACGGTTTTCCACTTTCAACCTCCAAATAGTTTTGAAACCGCATGGAGTTGTTGACCATTTGGTCCCTTTGACTTTCAAGACCGCATGGCCAAATACACCATCATGACCGTTTTCCCTAAGTGAGGTGAAGACCGTTTGGTCCCGTTGACCGTTTGGGCCAACTTTGACTTTTGAAACCGCATGGACAAATTGATCTTGAAACCGCATGACCACCAAATAGTTTGGGACCATTTGGACTCAAATGGTCTTGAGACCGTTTGGCCCCAAACGGTCTTGAGACCATTTGGTCCAAACACCCTCAAAACCGCATGGACCAAAAAGTGCCTCAACCAATCCAATTGAATTGGGGTTTCCAACGTTGAACCCCTCAATCGTTCTTGCAAATGTTACCACTCATCAATTGAGTCATTTAGGTCAATCCTTACTGATTTGACCCTCAATCGAACCTCAATTGGTCACCAATTAGGGTTTCGATTGATTGGATTAGGGTTTGGAATCGATCACCCTTCAACATGCATCAATATGAGTCTAATTGATGTTGGACCCATTGAACCATCACTCAATTGGGTCATGACCTGACCCCAAACGGTCTTGGGATCATTTGAACATCCTCCAAACGGTCTTGAGACCGTTTTCCCATGTCAACATCAAAAACTAAGTCATTTACTTAAGGGTTGAACCCTAATTAGGTCACAAAATCAGCATTTGATTATTCAACAACTTGATGTGATTGGACCCTCAATTGATCAACCCTACTTGACCCTAGACCTCCAAACGGTCTTGGATGGTCACCAAACGGTCTTGAGACCGTTTGGGTGATCCCCAAATGGTTTTGAAACCGTTTGTACCACTCAACCCAAACTTCAACATGATTGCACTATTGAAATCAGCAATAAACCCGATTAGGGTTTAGGTGACTAATGTGCCTTCAATTGATGATTCACTTGGAATTAGTTGATGATTCTTGGTGGGTGATTAGTCCATAATGTGTACATAAGATCTCCAAATGGTCAGCACTTGGTCAAATCATCCAAATGTTCTTGGACCGGTTGCTTCCAAACATTCTTGGTTGAAACAGTTTACTCTCAAACGGTTTTGAAACCGTTTGCTTCCAAACGGTTTTGCAAACCGTTTGCTTCCAAACGGTTTTGCAAACCGTTTGGGTAATTGGTGGAGGACCATTTGCTAAAGCAAGATCAGGATGAACTTTGGGATTAACGCCACCTTCTTCTACCTCAAGAACATGGACTGTTCTTCACAGATTTAGTTGCAAGAACACATAGAAAAGTCTAAGAAAGGGAAACAAGCAACGTTTTCATAGGAAGAAGATGCATAAACAAAGCTTTAAGGTTTAGAGTGATAAAACCCACCTTAGGATCTGATCTAGAGCTCCAAGCTTCGTTGCTTTAATGGTGACTTGAGCTCCACAGGTCGTCCAAGGTCCGTTCCTCAAGAATTGGATGGAGAAGATGGCTAGAAAGAAGATTTGTGTAAGAAAGACTAACAAACCAACCTTGTAGCAAGACTTCCCCCATGAATTCGAGCTAGATGGCAATCAAAGCTTACCAATTCAGCTTGGTCATCCTCCTCTGCTCCTGATCTCCCTCTTAGTCAGCCAAAGAAAAGAGATAAGTGAAGGGATGAAGGGAAATGATCCCTTGCTTTGTAAAAGAGATGTGCTTATATATTTTAGGTATATTTTCATGATAAGAAAAATTATTTCCTTATTTCTCATATGGGTCCTTCTCCCCCTCCTTGGCCTCCTCTCCCTTCTACACTTAAGTAAAACTCCTTCTCATCCAAGGTTTAGATAAAAAGAACACTTTACTAAGTTGCATACATATAAGGGAATCATTTTGCATACATCTTGATTATTTAATTATAAAGGTTATCCTTCTTATTTGATCATTCAAATGAGGCGCCCTCATCATCATCTTTGCTCTAGTTGATGCCAAGAGTCATGAAAGGCAGTTTAGAGGGTATATTTTACATGTTGCAGCCTATGTTTTGGGTAAATTGCACTTTACACCAAAACTAGGGTTTTAAAGCACAAGGATTGCTCTACAAGCTATATCTTGGTGCCCAAGCTTGAAGAATCCATATCACTACATCATATTCATTCTTATGATGTCTCAACACTAGAGGAACATCTTAACGAATACAATTTGCAAGTTAACCCCTCTAATTGGGTAATTTGCACATTAGTCCATGTTTATCAAAACAATATTACAACATTGTTCAAAAAGGACAAAAATAGAAATATATGTTCCTCAGAAGCTTTAATTACATCTCAAAAGATAACCAAAAGTGTCTAATCACATAATTAAGCAAAACACCTAGGGTTAGTTCATAACCCTGGTCAGGGATGTTACAAATTATCCACCCCTTACAAGGATTTCATCCCTGAAATCAACAAAACATATTAAGAGAAAAGAGCAGGGTATTTCCTTCTCATCTCTTCCTCTAGTTCCCATGTGGCTTCTTCAACACCACGATGATTCCAAAGGACTTTCACTAGACTTATTTCTTTCTTTTTTAGCTTTTTAATTCTTTTATCAAGGATTGACACTGGTCCTTCCTCATAAGATACATCATCATTCAATTGTACCTCCATAGGTTGCAGAACTGATTCTGTATCAGGGTGACATTTCCTCAGCATGGAAATGTGAAACATAGGGTGTAACCTTTGTAACTCTGGTGGTAACTCTAGCTTATAGGCTACTTTTCCGATCTGTTCAATGATTGGATAAGGCCCCATAAACCTCGGAGCTAACTTTCCTTTCCTTCCAAATCTCAGAACTCCCTTCCAAGGTGAGATTTTGAGGTACACTCTGTCTCCAACCTGGAATTCTAAGGGTCTAAGACATTTATCATCATATGATTTCTACCTATCCTGTGCAGTCTTAATCTATTGTTGTATTACTTTAATCTTTTCTGTGGTCTGTTGCACAAGATCAGGACCTAACAGCTGATATTCACTAGTTTCATACCAACATAGGGGTGATCTACAACGTCTACCATACAAAGCTTCATAAGGTGTCATGTCAATGCTATGTTGATAGCTATTGTTGTAGGCAAACTCTATCAAGCTTAGGTGCAGATCCCAACTTCTGGTAAACTGGAGAACACATGCTCTAAGCAAATCTTCCAAGGTCTGTATAGTACTTTCTGACTGTCCATCAGTCTGAGGATGAAAGGTAGTACTAAACCTTAACTGAGTGCCTAAAGCTTCGTGAAGTTGCTCCCAAAAACAACTCGTAAACTGGGGACCTCTGTCGGAAACAATGGTAACTGGGACACCATGCAACCTTACTATCTCTTCAACATACAACTGTGCTAACTTCTCCGCAAAATAGGTTGTTTTGACAGGTAAGAAATGTGTTATCTTTGTCAACCTATCAACTATTACCCAAATGGAATCATGCCCTTTGCTTGTCCTAGGTAGGCCAACAACAAAGTCCATGGTTACATGATCCCACTTCCACTGTGGTATGGGTAAAGGTTGCATTGTTCCTGTAGGCTTTTGGTGTTTAGCTTTAACCTGCTGACACACAGGACACCGCATAAAAAACTCAGCAATGTCCTTCTTTATTCTAGGCCACCAATACATATCTTTCAAGTTTTGATACATCTTGGTGCTCCCTGGATGCATAGCATACATTGAAGAATGAGCTTCTTCCAGAACTAACTTCCTCAAGTTATCCACATCCGGCACTATCATCTTACCATGATAATAGGCTACTTGGTCATCAGAGTCATGGAAACCATCTCGTTTCTCATTACCATACTCTGATTTTATCTGTTGAACTGCAACATCAATTTGCTGGGCTTCCTTGATCTGCTCTCTCAGAGTAGGTTTTATATGCATCTCAGCTAACAACCCAGCTAACAATGACACTTTCAACTGTACATTGTCTTGCCTTAAGGAGATAAGCATATCTCTCCTAGAGCATACTAATGAATTTAGTTGTGCTCTATGTAAGGCTGGTGTTGCTGATTTCCTACTCAAAGCATCAGCAACCACATTGTCTTTCCCTGGATGATAATCAATTGTACAATCGTAGTCTTTGATTAATTCCATCCAGTGATGTTGCCTCATGTTAAGCTCATGCTGAGAAAAGATGTACTTAAGGTTCTTATGATCAGTGAAAATTTGGAATGTCTCTCCATAGAGATAGTGTCTCCAGATCTTCAAGGCATGAACCACAGCAGCTAGCTCCAGATCGTGTGTCAGATAATTCTCCTCGTGTTTCTTAAGCTGTCGGGAAGTGAAAGAAATCACTTGTTTATCCTGCATCAACACACATCCAAGTCCATTCTTGGAAGCATCACAGAAAACTATGTATCCTTTTCCCTGCTTAGGTAACACAAGCACAGGTGCACTTGACAACCTCTCCTTCAGCAGCTGAAAAGATTTCTGACACTTATCACTCCAAACAAAAGAAACATCCTTCCTGGTCAACTTAGTCAAGGGTAAGGCTATGGAGCTGAAGTTCTTAATGAACCTTCGGTAATAGCCAGCCAACCCTAAGAAACTACAGATTTCCGTCGGTGTCTTCAGCTGCTCCCATTGTAGAATAGATTCTACCTTTTTAGGGTCAACACGAATACCCAAACATATATCTCGTGTCCAAGGAAAGATACTTCCGGTAGCCAAAACTCACACTTGCTAAACTTAGCATATAGCTTGTGTTCTCTTAGAAGAGTTAGAGCCTGACAAAGATGTTGTTCATATTGCTGAGCATCTCTACTATAGATCAGAATGTCATCTATAAAGACAACAACACACTGATCGAGAAAAGGTCGAAAGATTCTATTCATTAGTTCCATAAATGCAGATGGTGCATTTGTTAGTCCAAATGACATAACAGTGAACTCATAGTGACCATACCTTATCCTAAAGGAAGACTTGGATATGTCACTATCCTTAATACGGAGTTGATGATATTATGATCTCAAATCTATCTTTGAGAAGACAGTTGCACCACACAACTAATCGAAGAGATCGTCAATCCTCGGCAGAGGATACTTGTTCTTTATTGTTACTTTATTTAATTGTTTGTAATCAATGCACAACCGCATTGATCTGTCTTTCTTTTTAACAAAGAGGACCAGAGCACCCCAGGGTGAAGTACTCAGTTGGATGAAACCCTTCTCAAGCAACTCTTGCAGCTGTCTCTTGAGTTCTGCCATCTCAGTAGGCACCATCCTATATGGTGTTTGTGCTATAGGTTGTGTGTCTGGGATTAAATTGATTTCAAAATCAATTTCCTGAGGCGGTGGTACACCTAGAAGTTCTTCAAGAAATACATATTGAAATTCCCTGACTACAGGAACTTCGGCAGGGTTAAGACTATCCATGGTAGTATCTACCGCATGGGCCAAGAATGCATAACATCCTTGCCTCATCAGCTTCTTAGCAACCATAGCTGACACAAGACAGGTGGGTAGAAGCTTTCTCTCTCCTTGAAAGATCCATGTATCACTATCGTCAGCAAACATAGCTTGCTTGGATTCACAATCCAAAACAACCTTATACCTTTCCAAGGTATCCATCCCAAGGATTATATCAAATCCCTGCATCTCAAGTGGTATAAAATCCACTTGAATGTGATGATCAGAAAAGAAGAGAATGTAGGAAGAGAATACCTCCTGCAACACATCAGACCCTCTCAACAGAGTTTCTAGCAACAAACTATCTTCCCTATGTTTGACTGTCATATTGCAATTATGAATCACCGTTCGAGTGATAAAGGAGTGCGTAGCACCCGAATCAATCAAAACATATACAACGCAAGATGTAGACATATCAGAATATAACAATTCCATCTGACCTGCCACAACCCGAGGGTTGATCACTGCATCAGGTGGATTCATTGCATAGAACCTTGTTGTTGCATGTGGTTGATTCGGTGCCGATGATCCAGCTTGGGACACTTGTCCACGTCCTCTAGCTCCTCTTGGAAACTATCTCCTCTGTGATCCTTGCTGACTCTGCCTCTATGGTTGTGTTACACTCACTGCTCTGGCTCTATAGTCTTTCATCAGATGCCCCATCTTCCCACATATATAACAACTTTTGTCTTGTTGTTGTGGTCTGGGTGGTCCTGTAACTGACATAGATGTTGAACTGCAAGCCCCTTCTAGTGGTAGGCTTCGTCCTCTACCCCTATTCGACGTCCATTGTGTCTGAGAACTGGGTTTAGGTGGCGGTGTAGGCGCAGAAAACCTAGGTTTCTTGAAATCTCTGGATGAAGATCCTTGGAACTAAGGATACATCCTCTTGTTCTGGGTCTGTCTCTTCTCTGTCACAGACCTCTCTGTCCTTCTGACAGATTCTACAAAGGTAGCAAACCTTTCTCTGTTCTCTAGGGCAGACACGGGAGTAGTCAACTTAGCGTTTAATCCTTTCTCAAAATGCTGAATCCTTTCTTCATCTGTAGCTGACATGTGTGGATAAAACCGCAACAACTCCATGAACTTAGCCTCGTACTCGCTAATGTTCATCAGACCTTTCCTTAACCTCTCAAACTGAGAGATTTTCTCGTCCAGAAATGTCTTAGGAAAATATCTGTTGATAAATTCCCTTCAGAAGTCTTCCCAGGCAATCTCTACACCAGGCCTCTTCTATTCTTCCATGGTCCACCAATGACCAGCACTCCCCTTAAGGAGATACAAAGCATGTCTAACCTTCTCAGCTTCAGGGATGTTCAGGATTCTAAAGGCCTTCTCTAATTCAATTAACCACAAGTCTGCGTCTAGTGGGTCAGTTGTTCCAGCATACTCTGTGGCTCCTACTCGGCAAATTCGTTCAAACGTCTTGCCGATTCCTTGTCCTTCAGGAGGGGTAGGTGCCCTAGGTGTAGGCATAGGCATCCTATCAGTTATGTGTGTCATGGCAGTCATAAACTGCCTAACATGGTCTGGACGGCTAGGTTCCCCATGTCAGTTGGATTGAACTGGGGTGGTTCAGGCACATGTTGCTCTATCTCTGGGTTCCTTGCACCTTCTCTTGGTGCAGCAACACTATTCTCTGCAACATATTCCTCGTGTGGTCCAGACATCCTTAAGCTTATCTTCTTCTCCTGAGGAGCAGAAGACACTATTAGATATACTGGAAGACACTAGAACAGACTCAACATCCTAAGTCCTATGTCTCTATAGACTCAGCGAACCTAGAGCTCTGATACCACTAAATTGTGGCGACCGAATCGCCAAAACGAGATCAACGAATGCGGAAGCGATTAACTAGTAGCGGAATTGTTAAAAAAATCACTAAAAATTAAAACTTTTTGGTAAGAGATCTTTAAACCATAAAACTCTTTCATAAAGCAACAAGATAAGTTGTTTACAACATGATTCATCATTACATCTCTGTAAAATCACATCTCGAGTGATTACCACATCAATTGCTCTGTTATCTATACAAAGCAAGATACAAAATCTTGAGGTATTAAGCCAAAATCTCAGATCTACTAACTCCTAGGACCTGAGAGTATAGAGACGACACATAGGACATACTATCTATGAGACTTAACAGAGAGTATCTCCACTTGAGATTCACTGTTGTCCCTGATGTTGCTGTTGCTGATATTGCTCACTCTTAGATGGGTTCATTCATCCTCGGCGTCCACCTAAAAAGTTGAATCCCACGGGGGTGAGACAATTTGTATAATTGTCCCAACGAGAGTTATAACCCTCCGCCAAAAGCTTTGTCATTGCAATAAGAAATATAACTTAAAACATTCAACAGCATGCTTAACATTAAGTAAGGCAACATCCTCTTAGCAAATATTTCAATTATAATTAATTGAATATCAAAACATATCTCAATAAAGAATATGAAGAACATGTGTACTAGTTACTTGACTAGAATATTATAAACAATGTATCATCAATCATTATTTCTCGTAGTTCAACCTAAGCAGTTATACTATGCAGCTGATTATGTTTTTCAAACATTATTATGCCCTGAAAAGATAAGGTATACCGCTCATACTCCAACCGACCATTACGAAATTGCATCGGTACCATACATAGGTCATCAAAAGAGTCGGAATCTTATGACCTCATCTTCCTCAGTCAGTATGAGGATCAACATGTAGGACATCTTGTGTCTCTGCTATAATAGCTTTCCAGGGTATTCTAGCAACTTCGCTATTAGAGCTATAGTGGCATTCTGTACTCTCTTCGCCATCGAGAGATTTCTTGTTTATCTCACACCAATGTGACATCAATCAACATCATCGGGAGATTAGTGATACATCATCCCGACATAAACATATAATGAAGGATTGATGGATTAAAGTGCATCTTACATCAAATCCTACACTAGGACGTAAGGATATTCACGTCCATAACCCCAACATACTCAAAAGTATGTTCTCCAGGAGTTCCCTTAGGAAAACCTGTTTCACCATCATTAAACTACCGACAATGATGGATCTATGATCAGGGCTCACATGATATGATTATACTTGATTATTTAAGTACATTATAGCATTCTTTTAGCATGAGGCATGTTTTCAAACATATACCATTAAGACAACTGCTATAAAGGAAGAATACTAAATGTAACAAGTTCATTTCTCATCATTTATCATTGGGATATCAATCCTTAACCATCTCATCATAAGTCATCTAACAACATGACCTTGATTATAATAATGTAGATATTGCTCATGGCTCTTACAACCCATCAATTTCATATGTTACCTCTTAAACCAGGCAACATAGTATATCACTATTCATAAAGCTTATAACATGCTTTCAATGAATAATACATCATAACATTTACCTGGATATGATCACTTCTTTATAAAAACCTGCATGGTTAATACATTTGATAGTAGGCAATTGATCTCTATATCAGCATATTACAAAATAGAGATAATCTTTCAATTCAAGGGATGTACCATTATGCCTTCAATAAGGTTAAGTTTTCCCTATTCATTTCAATTAGGGTATATTCAACCCCTTTATCTTAATTAGGAACAGTGATTTCTTATTCCATACTTCAATCATGAAGTTTCATGCTTAGAAGCATAACCTAGAATTAGGGTTTACTGTTCATTTCATCATGTCACCCTAGATTAGGGTTTACTATTCACATTACAGTGAATTGAGATCATACCATCATCATGTATGAATATTACTTCCATTAATGCCCTCAATTAAGTTTAAGATTCATTAATCATCATAATTAGGGTTTCCATGATCTCTTCATAAAGGATCATATCCTAATTATGTGCATTCATACATATTAGAGGTATTTTACTTGATTCCCCTTCCTGTTAGGAGTCTTCTCTCTCCTCTTGCTATTAGATGATATTTACATCTCTCATGATTAGGTTAGGTCAAATAAACTTTGATATCATAAGTCATGTCATCACCATTGTGGTCATTAGGGTTTGCTTGATCAAGGGGTACTAGTCACCTTAACCCACTAAGGGTACTTTTGTAATCTTGACCATAGACCATAACATGCATTAGTCCACTAATTTCTTAACCCCTTAATCACTTTAGGTATCTTTAGGGTTTAGGTTAATCAACCATTAACCCATCTTATCCTTTAAAGCATCAAACGTTCTTGACCTTAAAAGACCCCAAACGGTTTTCCACTTTCAACCTCCAAACAGTTCTGAAACCGCATGGAGTTGTTGACCATTTGGTCCCTTTGACTTTCAAGACCGCATGGCCAAGTACACCATCAAGACCGTTTGCCCTAAGTGAGGTGAAGACCGTTTGGTCTCGTTGACCTTTTGGGCCAAGTTCGACTTTTAAAACCGCATGGACAAATCAATCTTGAAACTGCATGACCACCAAATGGTCTTGAGACCATTTGGTCCAAACACCCTCAAAACCGCATGCACCAAAAAGTGCCTCAACCTATCCAATTAAATTGGGGTTTCCAAGGTTGAACCCCTCAATCGTTCATGCAAAGGTTAGCCACTCATCAATTGTGTCATTTAGGTCAATCCTTACTGATTTGACCCTCAATTGAACCTCAATTGGTCACCAATTAGGGTTTGGATTGATTGGATTAGGGTTTGGAATCGACCACCCTTCAACATGCATCAATATGAGTCTACTTGATGTTGGACCCATTGAACCATCACTCAATTGGGTCATGACCTGACCCCAAACGGTCTTTGAATCATTTGGACATCCTCCAAATGGTCTTGAGACCATTTTCCCATGTCAACATCAAAAACTAAGTCATTTACTTAAGGGTTGAACCCTAATTAGGTCACAAAATCAGCATTTGATTATTCAACAACTTGATGTGATTGGACCCTCAATTGATCAATCCTACTTGACCCTAGACCTCCAAATGGTCTTGGGTGGTCACCAAACGGTCTTGAGACCGTTTGGGTGATCCCCAAACGGTTTTGAAACCGTTTGGGCCACTCAACCCAAACTTCAACATGATTGCACTGTTGAAATCAGCAATAAACCCGATTAGGGTTTAGGTGACTAATGTGCCTTCAATTGATGATTTACTTGGAATTGGTTGATGATTCTTGGTGGGTGATTAGTCCATAATGTGTACCGCAGATCTCCAAATGGTCAACACTTGTTCAACTCATCCGAACGGTCTTGGACCGGTTGCTTCCAAACATTCTTGGTTGAAACCGTTTACTCTCAAACGGTTTTGAAACCGTTTGCTTCCAAACGGTTTTGCAAACAGTTTGGGCAAGAGGTGGAGGACCGTTTGCTAAAGCAAGATAAGGATGAACTTTGGGATTAATGCCACCTTCTTCTACCTCAAGAACATGGAATGTTCTTCACGGATTTAGTTGCAAGAACACATAGAAAAGTCTAAGAAAGGGAAACAAGCAACGTTTTCATAGGAAGAAGATGCATAAACAAAGCTTTAAGGTTTAGAGTTATAAAACCCACCTTAGGATCTGATCTAGAGCTCCAAGATTCGTTGATTTAATGGTGAATTGAGCTCCACATGTCATCCAAGGTTTGTTCCTCAACAATTGGATGGAGAAGATGACTAGAAAGAAGATTTGTGTAAGAAAGACTAACAAACCAACCTTGTAGCAAGACTTCCTCCATGAATTCAAGCTAGATGGCAATTAAAGCTTACCCAATTCAGATTGGTCGTCCTCCTCTACTCCTGAGCTCCCTCTTAGTCATCCAAATCAAAGAGATAAGTGAAGGGATGAAGGGAAACGATCCCTTGCTTTGTAAAAGAGATGTGCTTATATATTTTAGGTATATTTTCAAGATAAGAACAATTATTTCCTTATTTATCATATGGGTCCTTCTCCCCCTCCTTGGCCACCTCTCCCTTCTACACTTAAGTAAAACTCCTTCTCATCCAAGGTTTAGAGAAAAAGAAACCAAACACTTTACTAAGTTGCATACATATAAGGGAATCATTTTGCATACATCTTGATTATTTAATTATAAAGGTTATCCTTCTTATTTGATCATTCAAATGAGGCACCGTCCTCATCATATTTGCTCTAGTTGATGCCAAGAGTCATGAAAGGCACTTTAGAGGGTATATTTTACATGTTGCAGCCTATGTTTTGGGTAAATTGCACTTTACACAAAACTAGGGATTTAAAGCACAAGGATTGCTCTACAAGCTATATCTTGGTGCCCAAGCTTGGAGAATCCATATCACTACATCATTTTCATTCTTATGATGTCTTAGCACTAGAGGAACATCTTAACATATACAATTTGCAAGTTAACCCCTCTAATTGGGTAATTTGCACATTAGTCCATGTTTATCAAAACAATATTACAACATTGTTAAAAAAGGACAGAAATAGAAATATATGTTCCTCAAAAGCTTTGATTACATGTCAAAAGATAACCACATGTGTATAATCACATAATTAAGCAAAACACCTAGGGTTAGTTCATAACCATGGTCAGGGATGTTACAAATTATCCACCCCTTACAAGGATTTCGTCCCCGAAATCAACAAAACATATTAAGAGAAAAGAGCAGGGTATTTCCTTCTCATTTCTTCCTCTAGTTCCCATGTGGCTTTTTCAACACCACGATGATTCCAGAGGACTTTCACAAGACTTATGTCTTTCTTTTTCAGCTTTTTAATTCTTTTATCAAGGATTGACACTGGTCCTTCCTCATAAGATACATCATCATTCAATTCTACCTCCATAGGTTGCAGAACTGATTCTGTATCAAGGTGACATTTCCTCAGCATGGAAATGTGAAACACAGGGTGTAACCTTTGTAACTCTGGTGGTAACTCTAGCTTATAGGCTACTTTTCCAATCCGTTCAATGATTGGATAAGGCCCCATAAACCTCAGAACTAACTTTCCTTTCCTTCCAAATCTCAGAACTCCCTTCCAAGGTGAGACTTTGAGGTACACTCTGTCTCCAACCTAGAATTCTAAGGGTCTATGACGTTTATCAGCATATGATTTCTACCTATCCTGTGCAGTCTTAATATGTTGTTGTATTACTTTAATCTTTTATGTGGTCTGCTGCATAATATCAGGACCTAACAGCTGATATTCACTGGTTTCATACCAACATAGGGGTGATCTACAACGTCTATCATACAAAGCTTCATAAGGTCCCATGTCAATGCTATGTTGATAGCTATTGTTGTAGGCAAACTCTATCAAGCTTAGGTGCAGATCCCAACTTCTGGTAAACTGGAGTACACATGCTCTAAGCAAATCTTCCAAGGTATGTATAGTCCTTTCTGACTGTCCATCAGTCTGTGGATGAAAGGTTGTACTAAACCTTAACTGAGTGCCTAAAGCTTTATGAATTCACTCCCAAAAATGACTCGTAAACTGGGAACCTCTGTCGGAAACAATGGTAACTGGGACACCATGCAGCCTTACTATCTCTTCAACATACAACTGTGCTAACTTCTCTGCAGAATAGGTTGTTTTGACGGGTAAGAAATGTGTTGTCTTTGTCAACCTATCAACTATTACCCAAATGAAATCATGCCCTTTGCTTGTCCTAGGTAGGCCAACAACAAAGTCCATGGCTACATGATCCCACTTCCACTGTGGTATGGGTAAAGGTTGCATTGCTCCTAAAGGCTTCTGGTGTTCAGCTTTAACTTAGCTGACACACAGGACACCGCATAACAAACTCAGCAACGTCCTTCTTCATTCCAGGCCACCAATGCATATCTTTCAAGTTTCGATACATGATAACACCAATTTTTGTGATGTTTTTGGCCTTTATTCTGTTATCAACACTGCCCTTTTCGGTTGTTTTCCTCAGTTTTATATGCATTTCTGTAATAATTGGCAAAGCAATGCTCTCAGTCCAATATTTCCATCTTTTGCAGAGTTTCCTCCTATTTTGGCCCATTTAACACCAATAAGGCCGTTCCGACCCTTAAAGAAGTCCAAGACTGTCTTGGCCCCCCCTGACGCCCGATACACACACTGACCGGAAGGGCTGCGTGAGGGACGACACACCTCTTTACCCGACAGGGAGCCAAGCGCGCCGCAATTACTCCGGTTGCCGTGCGATATCGACCACCCACCGACAGGCGCCTCTTGCCACGACGCCCGACAACCGACCTCGTTGTGTCGGGCGATACCGGGCAATACCCACGTCAGCCGACCACCGACTGAACGACAGAAAGGAGGACACGTGGCGCTTCGAGCACCATATCTTCCCCCGACCAGCTGCCTATAAATAGCAGCTATAGGGAGCTGAAAAGACAGCTTAGACAATTCAGACAAGCTTGGTCACTTTAGGTTTCGGATAGTCGAGTGATCTTCGGAGGAGGCTGCGAGAGCAGGCGTATCATGCTCCAGTGTTCGTACCGGGCGACACTAGGTGAGCTCTTCCTCATCCCGAGAGGGAGGGGATTGGTTCACCTAGGACTGTACCGGGCGACACTGGGAGCCGATATCGGCCGATGTAGATACGCGACACGAGTGCCCGACACCAGTTCCCAGCAGTAGGATACGCAGCTCCATGCCCGACACGATAACGAACCCGATACGCTCCGCCCGTCAGGCGTGTCACCCGAGAGGGTGTGCCGCCCGACTTGAGTGTATCGGCCAGGTCCTTGAGCGATACAGTCGCTCGTCGCGGTATGCCGCTTGAGAGAGCGTGCCGCCCGACACGGATGTATCAGGCTAGGCCCCTTTGTCCAATATCGGGCGGGATGGTTACTGTAGCTTGTCATCCTTCTACATCAAGAAGGCAACACATATCTTTAATTTTGTTATTTAATTCTTTACTCATGCATTGTAACTAAGACCTTTAATGCTTATAGAAATAGAAATGCTTACTTAGTTGCTACTCTATGCTTGGTGCAATATGTTGGATGACTGCTATGTTTGGTATCTGAACTCTAGCTTGCATGTTTTGGATCACGTTTCTCTTAGCTATCGAATCGTGTTTTCCCGTCGCAACAACTTCGAGAGCTGTGTTGCGACTCTAGTGTTTGGTCCAATTCTGGAGTACGAGAGTGCCCAGAACGGAGTTGCTTTAGTAACCTTACCACTCTAATTTGAGTTTGGTGACCCCTAGAGTGGAACCGATGCCTTGTCAGAGGTGCCCGCTTCGAGAGGAGGGGTACAGGATTGGTCCTACCGCCGCTTGCTTTACTGCAGTTTTATCCTTCGTACCTCGCCTTAGCTCCGAGTGTATCCTTCTGTTTCTGTTGCATGAAAACCCCTAAAAACTGCTAATTGCTTAAAACCTTAAATCTTTCTAGTAACTCCACTTGGAGATAGTTTTCTTATTTTGTTCGTGACATCTTTATGCTTCCCTCCTAGGGAATTTATCATCTCTTTATACCTGTCGGAGTGTAGCGTGTCGATTCTGGGTTCTCAACACTACCCCCTTGTCCCTGTGTTCGACCCCGTATATCTACTTCGACCCCGTAAACAAAGTTGCGGGGGCCTAGAAGGATTCGGGTTTATAAATGAAAAAGCTCGACTACCTCAAATCTACCTCCAATTTTAGGACGCGCGATTTAGGCCGGTCAACTTTTTGGCACCGTTGCCGGGGAGGCAAGGCAAAGACGGTACTATTGACGAATAAGAATCCAATCCTGTGCCTCAAGCTTAGAAATAAGTTTGACAGCACACTTTTTCTTTTCTCATTTTCTTTTTTATTACTATTATTCTTAGCCTAAGCCTAATAATTCAATTTTCTGACTTGATTTTCCGTGCCATTCTTTTAGGAACCCTGAAGAACAGATCATTGTTCCACCGAGCTCCGACACCATTCAACCAATCAACAGAGCACAATCATCGACATTATGCCTCCCCGCGTCAACCCGCAACACGTTGAAGGGGAACAACAGGGAAGGCCTGGGGATGAATCACCTCCGCCAAGTGACAACGATCGCTACGACGGAAATGATCAGCAGGAAGATCAGGAATCGGAGCACTCCGAGGAAGGCCACCCCCATGTCAGGCGTCATCATCGTCATCGACACAGGTGACACCAGCGCCAAGAACAACAGGGAGGCAGCAACAGCGACGACTCAGACGAAGAAGAGAAGACTCTGAGGGAGCTAGCCTCCACTAAGGCCAATAATTCCAGATGCCCTGTCGTCGTTCCACGATTCAACGTCGCAAACTTTGAACTCAAGCCGTCCGTCATTTCCATGATTCAGAACAAAAGCTTCAGAGGGAGTTCCAAGAATGACAATCCCTATCACCATTTGGATGCTTTTAAGAACATATGTGATACTATCAAGATGAGGGGAGTTCCCTAGGAGGTAATCTATTGCAAGGGCTTCATCTTTTCTCTGGAAGATAAATATCTATCATGGTACCTAGGGCTGCCCCACCAGGCTCTGAACGGATGGGGAGCATTGACAGATGCATTCGTAAATAAGTTCTACCCAACTGAGAAGACAGTGAGAAACAGACAAAGGATAACGTCGTTCATGCAAAAGCCTAATGAGAATCTCCATGACGCTTGGGAGCGATACCAAGAATATCAGAGGGACTGTCCTCACCACAACCACAAGAAAGGGTTCTTGATCACTACCTTCTATAACGGCCTGACTCCAGAGGAAAGTGTTTCGTTGAACGCAGCAGCAGGGAGCGACTTCCTAGGGAAAAAGCCGAGCAGGTCTAAAAAGATCATCAAGAACATGGACGAGCTGCAAGCCGGCACTGACTATGACAGATCTGACCGTGGCCAAGCTAAGAAGGTTAGTGAAGGATCTTCTTTTGAATCTAAGGCACTGGAGACAATCACTTCTCAGATCCAGAGGATAGCTACAGATGTAAAGCAGCTAAAAGAATCTGGCAGAAAGGGTAAGAAGCAAGTTGAAAAGGTAATGAAATGTGTAACGTGTGGAGAAGGTGGACACGGGGTAGACAGTTTCATCTACACCCAACCAGACGCATCAAGCGATTCCGAATCTGAGGATGAGGAAACTGAGAAGGTGGCTTTTGTGAATTTCAAAAGGCCGAACCACCCTGGTTTCAGCTATGGCAACAAGGATGCAGCTGAAAATGCGCATCAGTTGCAAGGCACCTCCAAACAACCTCAAGCTTTTGAGCAAAGGGGAGGACCAAGCCAATACCCCAAAAACACTCATTTCCCATCAAACAAGGGGAACTTCCAAGCACAGGGGAAGTATCAAGGGCCTAACCGAGAACAAAGCAAAGGCACGGGCCAAGCAGACGTGGTTGGCCAGTTATTTGATTTTGTCAAGAAGCAAGATACGATCAACAATCAACTGGCACAGAGTGCGTTATCAAATTCCGGTGTCTTAAACTCGTTGCAGGTACAAATGGAAGACATGCAGACGCACCAATGCCAGATCGACCAGCAGCTAGCTCAATTGGCTGAAATTGTGAAGAATCCATCATGGAGGATTCTGTCAAATACCGAACCGGCGAAAAGAACGGAACAATGACCGCAGGAGCATGGATGAAGATGCAGGATGAAGAAACTTTGAGCGTCTAGCTGAAGACGAGAAATGCAGCGCTTCTCAGGAGGCAACCCGAGTTGTCTTTTTAATTCCTAGAATAGGACGTTTTTACTTTCCTGCAAAAGAAACATTACAAACATTTTGGCATGTAATAAGCCCGAGTCAGTGCATGCGCCACATGCGCTGACTCTGTTTTATGGGCCACCGCTGTAATAATTTTCTGAGGTGGGGGGCTTAACCCCTGGCCGATGATGTTTTACCCTTTGATCGTTGTTTCCGCTCTTAGGTTTCTCAGCCGCCTATTTTAACCATGTCGGGCAGCCGCTCAGCCGGCGTGCAGGACCGCCCGTACCGGGCTTTGGTCTTTAGGGCATCACAACGGCCGTGACGTTTGGAGTTCCTGGGCGGCGTGCACCCTATCATGCATAAGAATAAATGCCCTTAATGAGACTGTTGTGACCATCGTCTCAGGAACCGCCTGACCCTTTGGCCGAAGCGCACCCCAGAGATGTCTGTTTCGCCCAGGCTGAGCTGCCTATAAATAAGAACGGAGATTTCACCATGTCGGGCATCACGTTTTTCTTTTGTGACGTTCTGTCGGGCAGTTGCTCTTTGGCGACCTTATCGCCCGATATACCCGTATCGAGAGGTATGCTGTGTCGTGCAATCCCTCCTCGTATCGCCCAATCTTGTATTGACTTATGCTTTCTTTTGACGGACGATACCCAGATTTCGAAATAAGTCTAGCATTATCGAGCTTCTTTAACTTTTTCTATCTAACGATTTATAATGGTTGATGAACTTGATAACAGGCAGAATGGATGCCGCAGCTGAAGCAACAACTGTCGGTCAGAAACGTCAGCACCGCGAAGAGGGGCAATTCCTTATCATAGTCTGTCTTCTGTAGTAGCCTGGGGCCAACTACAGAGATAGCACGAGCACAACCCCGGTGACTGCCGGGACAGCACAAGAGCTCTCTGTCTACCGAGAGCTATTGCGCATGTTCTGGCTGAGCTGGGAAATAAAATGGAGGGTGAGCTGGGGAAATGTTTTGCCGGCGACCTCCAGATGGAACTTGGGCATCCCGGTTCCAGCTACTTAATAAGGAGGAAGCAGCCACAAGTGTCCACACTTGTAGAAGCTGTTTCCAAATGAGAAAGAAGGAGGCGGCAGCAAAGAAGCATATTGCAGCTTCTACAAGGCACAAGCGAACCCGCTAAATAACCTTCACTGGACTAACATGAACTCACCCTCTTCTTCACTACTCTGGGACAGAGTATTGGATAAGTTTGGGGGGGGTACCCATGTACCAGTGAAGGAGGTATAAAAATTCTCTTGTGCCATTTTGCCTTTCCACTATATCATGTGCTTCCACCCTTGCTCATATAAAAATTTCGAAAATTTTTCTTATTTTGTTCCCATGCATATGTACAAAGTAGTAATATTAGTAAAAACCCTGATGCAACTGCTTGCAAAGTTTGTTTTCTGTATGCTTAATGTGATGCAAGTTTTGTTATATCTTTTTGATAATACTGCTTCAAATGAACAAAAGAATATGTTTTGCCATGTCAAAAATTTTCAAACATATAATAATCTCGCAGACAGCTAAGAGACGAGTATGGAGAAGGAAAAAGCTGCCCAAACAGCAAGAATCTCTTTGTTTCCCTTACCCGACAAAAATCCTAAAAAGGGAGAGAAACCTTATGAGAGCGAATAAAAGCATGAGAGTTGTGCCCAATAAAAGAAAAAGAAAAAAAATATACACACACTTGTTTCCCAAAAGTACCCATCTTTAGGCATGGTAGATCTGGGGCAGTGGTACGTAGGATGTGAAATCACTACTCTAAAGCCAACTGGCTTGGACTGCAGGGACCACTTGCCCGTTAATGGACCCTTACCTGGATGGACCGATGGGAAACAAGAAGAAAACCCAAAAAGCCTTAGCCTACCCTATACACAACTTTCTACCCCGAAAATAAAGCTATTTGGTGTGGAAGCTAACTTCGGAATCATACAACAACGTCTCGCTAAAGCTGTAGAGAATAATCTTACTTAAACAATAAGGCAAGAAAAATGAAGTCTTTTGTTCGTAATGAGGCAACATTATCTCTAAAGGCATTACGATACTTGTTTTACATCTTGGCCTGAAAAGCATACTACGCAGGAAGAAGCATCGCCAAATAAAGTTTAAATATTCATTGAGGACAATCAAAATGCTAAGTTTGGGGGAGTTGATAACACCAATTTTTGTGATGTTTTTGGCCTTTATTCTGTTATCAACACTGCCCTTTTCAGTTGTTTTCCTCACTTTTATATGCATTTCCGTAATAATTGGCAAAGCAATGCTCTCAGTTCAATATTTCCATCTTTTGCAGAGTTTCCTTCTATTTTGACCCATTTAACACCAATAAGGTTGTTCTGACCCGCAAATAAGTCCAAGACTATCTTGCCCCCCCCCCTGACGCCCGATACACACACTGACCGGCAGGGCTGCGCGAGGGACGACACGCCTCTTTACCCGACAGGGAGCCAAGCGCGTCGCAATTACTCCGGTTGCCACGCGATATCGACCACCCACCGACAGGCACCTCTCGCCACGACGCCCGACAACCGACCTCCTTGTGCGGGGCGATACCGGGCGATACCCGCGTCAGCCGAACACCGACTGAACGACGGAAAGGAGGACACGTGGCGCTTCGAGCACCATATCTTCCCCCGACCAGCTGCCTATAAATAGCAGCTACAGGGAGCCGAAAAGACAGCTTAGACAATTCAGACAAGCTTGGTCACTTCAGGTTTTGGATAGTCGAGTGATCTTCGGAGGAGGCTGCGAGAGCAGGCGTATCGTGCTCCAGTGTTCGTACCGGGCGACACTAGGTGAGCTCTTCCTCATCCCGAGAGGGAGGGGATTGGTTCACCTAGGACTGTACCGGGCAACACTGGGAGCCGATATCGGCCGATGTAGATACGCAACACGAGTGCCCGACATCAATGTCTGGCAGTAGGATACGCAGCTCCATGCCTGACACGATAACGAACCCGATACGCTCTGCCTGTCAGGTGTGTCGCCCGAGAGGGTGTGCCGCCCGACTTGAGCGTATCGGCCAGGTCCTTGAGTGATACAGTCGCCCGTCGCGGTATGCTGCTTGGAAAAGCATGTCGCCCGACATGGCTGTATCGGGCTAGGCCCCTTTGTCCAATATCGGGCAGGATGGTTACTGTAGCTTGTCGTCCTTCTACATCAAGAAGGCGACACATATCTTTAATTCTGTTATTTAATTCTTTACTCATGCATTGTAACTAAGACCTTTAATGCTTATAGAAATAGAAATGCTTACTTACTTGCTACTCTATGCTTGGTGTAATATGTTGGATGATTGCTATGTTTGGTATCTAAACTCTAGCTTGCATGTTTTGGATCGCGTTTCGCTTAGCTATCGAACCGTGTTTTCCCGTCGCAACAACTTCGAGAGTTGTGTTGCGGCTCTAGTGTTTGGTCCGATTCTGGAGTACGAGAGTGCCCGGAACAGAGTTCCTTTAGTAACCTTTCCACTCTAATTTGAGTCCGGTGACCCCTAGAGTGGAACCGATGCCTTGTTAGATGTGCCCGCTTCGAGAGGAGGGGTACAGGATTGGTCCTATCGTCTCTTGCTTTACCACAGTTTTATCCTTCATACCTCGCCTTAGCTCCGAGTGTATCCTTCTGTTTCTGTTGCATGAAAACCCCTAAAAACTGCTAATTGCTTAAAACCTTAAATCTTTCTAGTAACTCCACTTGGAGATAGTTTTCTTATTTTGTTCGTGACATCTTTATGCTTCCCTCCTAGGGAATTTATCATCTCTTTATACCTGCCGGAGTGTAGCATGTCGATTCTGGGTTCTCAACACTACCCCCTTGTCCCTGTGTTCGACCCCGTATATCTACTTCGACCCCGTAAACAAAGTTACGGGGGCCTAGAAGGATTCAGGTTTATAAATGAAAAAGCTCGACTACCTCAAATCCGCCTTCAATTTTAGGACGCGCAATATAGGCCGGTCAATACATCTTGGTGCTCCCTGGATGCATAGCATACATTGAAGAATGATCTTCTTCCAGGACTAACTTCCTCAAGTTATCCACATCCGGCACTATCATCTTACCATGATAACAGGCTACTTGGTCATCAGAGTCATGGAAACCATCTCGTTTCTCAATACCATACTCCGATTTGATCTGTTGAACTGTAGCATCAATTTGCTGGGCTTCCTTGATCTGCTCTCTCAGAGTAGGTTTTATATGCATCTCAGCTAACAACCCAACTAACAATGACACTTTCAACTGTACATTGTCTTGCCTTAAGGAGATAAGCATATCTCTCCTAGAGCATACTAATGAATTTAGTTGTGCTCTATCTAAGGCTGGTGTTGCTGATTTCCTACTCAAAGCATCAACAACCACATTGGCTTTCCTTGGATGATAATCAATTGTACAATCATATTCTTTGATTAATTCCATCTAGCGACGTTGCCTCATGTTAAGCTCATGTTGAAAAAAGATGTACTTAAGGTTCTTATGATCAGTGAAAATCTGGAATGTATCTCCATAGAGATAGTGTCTCTAGATCTTCAAGGCATGAACCATAGCAGCTAGCTCCAGATCGCGTGTCGGATAATTCTCCTCATGTTTCTTAAGTTGCCGGGAAGCGAAAGAAATCACTTGTTTATCCTGCATCAACACACATCCAAGTCCATTCTTGGAGGCATCGCAGAAAACTATGTATCCTTTACCTTGCTCAGGTAACACAATCACAGGTGCACTTGTCAACCTCTCCTTCAGCAGCTGAAAAGATTGCTGACACTTATCACTCCAAACAAAAGAAACATCCTTCCTGGTCAACTTGGTCAAGGGTAAGGATATGGAGCTGAAGTTCTTAATGAACCTTCGGTAATAGCCAGCCAACCCTAAGAAACTATGGATTTCCATCGGTGTCTTCGGCTGCTCCCATTGTAGAACAGATTCTACCTTTTTAGGGTCAACACGAATACTCGAAACAGATATCATGTGTCCAAGGAAAGATACTTTCGGTAGCCAGAACTCACACTTGCTAAACTTAGCATATAGCTTGTGTTCTCTTAGCAGAGTTAGAGCCTGACAAAGATGTTGTTCATGCTGTTGAGCATCTCTACTATAGATCAGAATGGCATCTATAAAGACAACAACACATTGATCGAGAAAAGGGTGGAAGATTCTATTCATTAGTTCCATAAATGCAGCTGGTGCATTCGTTAGCCCAACGACATAACAGTGAACTCATAGTGACCATACCTTGTCCTAAAGGCAGACTTGGGTATGTCACTATCCTTAATACGGAGTTGATGATATCCTGATCTCAAATCTATCTTTGAGAAGACAGTTGCACCACGCAACTGATCGAAGAGATCATCAATCCTCGACAGAGGATACGTGTTCTTTATTGTTACTTTATTTAATTGTCTGTAATCAATGCACAACCGCATTGATCTGTCTTTCTTTTTAACAAAGAGGACCGGAGCACCCCAGGGTGAAGTACTCAGTTGGATGAAACCCTTCTCAAGCAACTCTTGCAGCTGTCTCTTGAGTTCTGCCATCTTAGCAGGCGCCATCCTATATGGTGTTTGTGCTATAGGTTGTGTGTCTGGGATTAAATTGATTTCAAAATCAATTTCCCGAGGCGGTGGTACACTGGAAGTTCTTCAGGAAATACATCTTGAAACTTCCTGACTACAGGAACTTCGGCAGGGTTAATACTATCCATGGTAGTATCTACCACATGGGCCAAGAATGCATAACATCCTTGCCTCATCAGCTTCTGAGCAACCATAGCTGACACAAGACAGGTGGGTAGAATCTTTCTCTCTCCTTGAAAGATCCATGTATCACTATCGTCAGCAAACATAGCTTGCTTGGATTCACAATCCAAAACAACCTTATACCTTTCCAAGGTATCCATCCCAAGGATTATATCAAATCCCTGCATCTCAATTGGTATAAAATCCACTTGAATGTGATGATCAGAAAAGAAGAGAATGTAGGAAGAGCATACCTCCTGCAACACAATAGACCCTCTCAATGGAGTTTCTAGCAACAAACTATCTGCCCTATGTCTGACTGTCATATTGCAATTACAAATCACCCTTTGAGTGATAAAGGAGTGCGTAGCACCCAGATCAATCAAATCAGATACAATGCAAGATGTAGACATATCAGAATATAACAATTCCATCTGACCTACCACAACCCGAGGGTTGATCACTGCATCAGGTGGATTCATTGCGTAGAACCTTGTTGTTGCCTATGGTTGATTCGGTGCCAATGATCCAGCTTGGGATGCTTGTCCACGTCCTCTAGCTCCTCCTAGAAACTGTCTCCTATGTGATCCTTGCTGACTTTGTCTCTGTGGTTGTGTTACACTCACTGCTCTGGCTCTGTAGTCTTTCATCAGATGCCCCATCTTCCCACAAATATAACAACTTTTATCTTGTTGTTGTGGGCTGGGTGGTCCTGTAACCGACATAGATGTTGAACTGTGAGCCCCTTCTAGTGGTAGGCTTCATCCTCTACCCCTATTCAACATCCATTGTGTTTGAGAATTGGGTCTAGGTGGTGGTGTAGGCGCAGAAAACCTAGGTTTCTTGAAATCTCTGGATGAAGATCCTTGGAACTGAGGATACATCCTCTTGTTCTGGGTATGTCTCTTCTCTTTCACAGACCTCTCTATCCTTCTGACAGATTCTACAAAGGTAGAAAACCTTTCTCTGTTCTCTAGGGTAGACATGGGAGTAGTCAACTCAGCGTTTAATCCTTTCTCGAAACGCTAAATCCTTTCTTCATTTGTAGCTGCCATGTGCGGACAAAATCACAACAACTCCATGAACTTAGCCTCATACTCGCTAATGTTCATCAGACCTTGCCTTAACCTCTGAAACTGAGAGATTTGCTTGTCCAGAAACGTCTTAGGAAAATATCTATTGATAAATTCCCTTCGAAAGTCTTCCCAGGCAATCTCTACACCAGGCCTCTTCTGTTCTTCCATGATCCACCAATGACCAGCACTCCCCTTGAGGAGATACATAGCATGTCTAACCTTCTCAGCTTCAGGGATGTTCAGGATTCTAAAGGCCTTCTCTAATTTAGTTAACCACAAGTTTGCGTCTGTTGGGTCAGATGTTCCAGCATACTCTGTGGCTCCAACTCGGCGAAGTCATTCAAACATCTTGTCGATTCCTTGTCCTTCGGGAGGGGTAGGTGCCCTAGGTGCAGGCATAGGCATCCTATCAGTTATGTGTGGCATGGCAGTCATAAACTGCCCAAACATGGTCTGGACGGCTGGGTTCCCCATGTCAGTTGGATTGAACTGGGGTGGTTCAGGCATAGGTTGCTCTATCTTTGGGTTCCTTGCACCTTATCTGGGTGCAACAACACTACTCTCTGCAACATATTCCTCGTGTGGTCCAGACATCCTTAATCTTATCTTCTTCTCCTGAGGAGCAGAAGATACTATTAGATATACTAGAAGACACTAGAACAGACTCAACATCCTAAGTCTTATGTCTCTGTAGACTCAGTGAACCTAGAGCTCTGATACCACTAAATTGTGGCGACCGAATCGCCAATACGAGATCAACGAATGTGGAAGTGATTAACTAGCAGCGGAATTGTTAAAAAAATCACTAAAAATTAAAACTTTTTGGTAAGAGATCTTTAAACCACAAAACTCTTTCATAAAGCAACAAGATAAGTTGTTTACAACATGATTCATCATTACATCTCTGTAAAATCACATCTCGAGTGATTACCACATCAATTGCTCTATTATCTGTACAAAGCAAGATACAAATCTCGATGTATTAAGCCAAAATCTCAGATCTACTAACTCCTAGGACCTGAGAGTACAGAGACGACACATAGGACATACTATCTATGAGACTTGATAGACAGTATCTCCACCTAAGATTCACTGTTGTCCCTGATGTTGCTGCTGCTGATATTGCTCACTCTCGGATGGGTTCCTTCGTCCTCGGCGTCCACCTAAAAAGTCAAATCCCACGGGGGTGAGACAATTTGTATAATTGTCCCAGCGAGAGTTATAACCCTCCGCCAGAAGGTTTGTTATTGCAATAAGGAACAACAATAAGCAATATAACTTAAAACATTCAACAGCAGGCTTAACATTAAGTAGGGCAACATCCTCTTAGCAAATATTTCAATTATAATTAATTGAATATCAAAACATATCTCAATAAAGAATATGAAGAACATGTGTACTAGTTACTTGACTAGAATATTATAAGCAATGTATCATCAATCATTGTTTCTCATAATTCAACCTAAGCAGTTATACTACGCGGCTGATAATGTTTTTCAAACATTATTATGCCCTGAGGAGATGAGGTATACCACTCATACTCCAACCGACCATTACGAAATCGCATCGGTACCATACATAGGTCATCAAAAGAGCCAGATTCTTATGACCTCATCTTCCTCAGTCAGTATGAGGATCAACATGTAGGACATCTCGTGTCTCTGCTATAATAGCTTTCCAAGATATTCTGGCAACTTCGCTATTAGAGCTACAGTGGCATTCTGTACTCTCTTCGCCATCGAGGGATTTCATGTTTATCTCATACCGATGCGGGATCAATCAACATCATCGGGAGACTAGTGATACATCATCCCAGCATAAACATATAATGAAGGATTGATGGATTAAAGTGCATCTTACATCAAATCCTACACTAGGACGTAAGGATATTCGCGTCCATAACCCCAACATACTCAAAAGTATGTTCTCCAGGAGTTCCCTTAGGAAAACCTGTTTCACCATCATTAAACTACTGACAATGATGGATCTATGATCAGGGCTCACATGATATGATTATACTTGATTATTCAAGTACATTATAGCATTCTTTTAGCATCAGGCATGTTTTCAAACATATACCATTAAGACAACTGCTATAAAGGAAGAATACTAAATGTAACAAGTTCATTTCTCATCATTTATCATTGGGATATCAATCCTTAACCATCTCATCATAAGTCATATAACATCATGACCTTCATTATAATAATGTAGATATTGCTCATGGCTCTTACAGCCCATCAATTTCATATGTTACCTCTTAAACCAGGCAACATAGTATATCACTATTCATAAATCTTATAACATGCTTTCAATGAATAATACATCATAACCTTTACCTGGCTATGATCACTTCTTTATAAAAACCTGCATGGTTAATACATTTGATAGTAGGCAATTTATCTCTATATCAACATATTACAAAATAGAGGTAATCTTTCAATTCAAGGGATGTACCATTATGCCTTCAATAAGGTTAAGTTTTCCCTATTCATTTCAATTAGGGTATATTCAACCCCTTTATCTTAATTAGGAACAGTGATTCCTTATTCCATACTTCAATCATGAAGTTTCATGCTTAGAAGCATAACCCATAATTAGGGGTTTACTGTTCATTTCATCATGTCACCCTAGATTAGGGTTTACTATTCACATTACAGTGAATTGAGATCATACCATCATCATGTATGAAGATTACTTCCATTAATGCCCTCAATTAAGTTTAAGATTCATTAATCATCATAATTAGGGTTTCCATGATCTTTTCATAAATGATCATATCCTAATTATGTGCATTCATACATATTAGAGGTATTTTACTTGATTCTCATTCCTGTTAGGAGTCTTCTCTCTCCTCTTGCTATTAGATGATATTTACATCTCTCATGATTAGGTTAGGTCAAATCAACTTTGATATCATAAGTCATGTCATCACCATTGTGGTCATTAGGGTTTGCTTGATCAAGGGGTACTAGTCACCCTAACCCACTAAGGGTACTTTTGTAATCTTGACCATAGACCATAACATGCATTAGTCCACTAATTTCTTAACCCCTTAATCACTTTAGGTATTTGTAGGGTTTAGTTTAATCAACCATTAACCCATCTTAGCCTTTAAAGCATCAAACGTTCTTGACCTTAAAAGACCCCAAATGGTTTTCCACTTTCAACCTCCAAACAGTTTTGAAACCGCATGGAGTTGTTGACCATTTGGTCCCTTTGACTTTCAAGACCGCATGGCCAAGTACACCATCAAGACCGTTTGCCCTAAGTGAGGTGAAGACCGTTTGGTCCCGTTGACCTTTTGGGCCAAGTTTGACTTTTGAAACCGCATGGACAAATCAATCTTGAAACTGCATGACCACCAAATGGTCTTGAGACCATTTGGTCCAAACACCCTCAAAACCGCATGAACCAAAAAGTGCCTCAACCTATCCAATTGAATTGGGGTTTCCAAGGTTGAACCCCTCAATCGTTCATGCAAATGTTAGCCACTCATCAATTGAGTCATTTAGGTCAATCCTTACTGATTTGACCCTCAATTGAACCTCAATTGGTCACCAATTAGGGTTTGGATTGATTGGATTAGGGTTTGGAATCGACCACCCTTCAACATGCATCAATATGAGTCTACTTGATGTTGGACCCATTTAACCATCACTCAATTGGGTCATGACCTGACCCCAAACGGTATTGGGATCATTTGGACATCCTCCAAATGGTCTTGAGACCATTTTCCCATGTCAACATCAAAAACTAAGTCATTTACTTAAGGGTTGAACCCTAATTAGGTCACAAAATCAGCATTTGATTATTCAACAACTTGATGTGATTGGACCCTCAATTGATCAACCCAACTTGACCCTAGACCTCCAAACGGTCTTGGGTGGTCACCAAATGGTCTTGAGACCATTTGGGTGATCTCCAAATGGTTTTGAAACCGCTTGGGCCACTCAACCCAAACTTCAACATGATTGCACTATTGAAATCAGCAATAAACCCGATTAGGGTTTAGGTGACTAATGTGCCTTCAATTGATGATTTACTTGGAATTAGTTGATGATTCTTGGTGGGTGATTAGTCCATAATGTTTACAGAAGATCTCCAAACGGTCAATACTTGGTCAACTCATCCAAACGGTCTTGGACCGGTTTCTTCCAAACATTATTGGTTGAAACTGTTTACTCTCAAACAGTTTTGAAACCGTTTGCTTCCAAACAGTTTTGCAAACCGTTTGGGCAAGAGGTGGAGGACTGTTTGCTAAAGCAAGATCAGGATGAACTTTGGGATTAACGCCGCCTTCTTCTACCTCAAGAACATGGACTGTTCTTCACGGATTTAGTTTCCAAAACACATAGAAAAGTCTAAGAAAGGGAAACAAGCAACGTTTTCATAGGAAGAAGATGCATAAACAAAGCTTTAAGGTTTAGAGTTATAAAACCCACCTTAGGATCTGATCTAGAGCTCCAAGCTTCGTTGCTTTAATGGTGACTTGAGCTCCACAGGTCGTCCAAGATCCGTTCCTAACGAATTGGATGGAGAAGATGGCTAGAAAGAAGATTTGTGTAAGAAAGACTAACAAACCAACCTTGTAGCAAGACTTCCTCCATGAATTTGAGCTAGATGGCAATAAAAGCTTACCCAATTCAGCTTGGTCGTCCTCCTCTGCTCCTGAGCTCCCTCTTATTTGGCCAAAGTAAAGAGATAAGTGAAGGGATGAAGGGAAACGATCCCTTGCTTTGTAAAAGAGATGTGCTTATATATTTTAGGTATATTTTCAAGATAAGAACAATTATTTCCTTATTTCTCATATGGGTCCTTCTCCCCCTCCTTGGCCGCCTCTCCCTTATACAATTAAGCAAAACTCCTTCTCATCCAAGGTTTAGAGAAAAAGAAACCAAACACTTTACTAAGTTTCATACATATAAGGGAATCATTTTGCATACATCTTGATTATTTAATTATAAAGGTTATCCTTCTTATTTGATCATTTAAATGAGGTACCCTCCTCATCATCTTTGCTCTAGTTGATGCCAAGAGTCATGAAAGGCACTTTAGAGGGTATATTTTACATGTTGCAGCCTATGTTTTGGGTAAATTGCACTTTACACCAAAACTAGGGTCTTAAAGCACAAGGATTGCTCTACAAGCTATATATATCTTGGTGCCCAAGCATGGAGAATCCATATCACTACATCATATTCATTCTTATGATGTCTCAACACCAGAGGAACATCTTAACATATACAATTTGCAAGTTAACCCCTCTAATTGGGTAATTTGCACATTAGTCCATGTTTATCGAAACAATATTACAACATCGTTCAAAAAGGACAGAAATAGAAATATATGTACCTCAGAAGCTTTAATTACATGTCAAAAGATAACCACAACTGTCTAATCACATAATTAAGCAAAACACCTAGGGTTAGTTCATAACCCTGGTCAGGGATGTTACAGTTCCTTACTAAAGAAATAGTGTTAATCTCTCTATTTCCGTCACACGAAAACCCTAAAAACTGATAAATGCTTAAAACCTTAATTTTTCCTCGTAGCTCCAGTTGGAGATAGATTCCTTTTATTTTATCGACCTTAGCCTGCTGTTCCCTTGGGAATTTTATCATCTTCTTACCCTTTCCAGAGTGTAAAGTGTCGATTCCACGTTCTCAATACTACCACCCTTGTCCTTGTGTTCGACCCTGTATATCTACTTCGACCCCGTAAACAAAGTTGCGGGGGCCTAGAAGGTTTCAGGTTATAAATTTAAAAGTCCGACTACTTCAAATCCGCTCCACTTTTCATACGTGCTATTTAGGTCGGTCATCGTCCGCTTGCAGGTGGTATTATTGCACAAGGTTTTGGTAAAAGCTCGGGGATTTCAACCCTGAGTGAATTTGTTAGTGTGATATTTTACACATCATAGGCATAGACTTAAGGTACATATAATCAGATTATAATACTAGATATGTCCTCTCTAGATGAAAACTAAAAAAATAGTGAAAAATAACAAGATATGAACCTAGTATGCCTCAGATACAGTGCCCAAATGTTCAGTACATGAAAATCTACAAAAAGAGATATATATGAGAACCCTATAGACTACAAACTAAATATCTATGGCATCTATGTTAACGACCTTGTCATCATCTGGTTGGCAATCCTCATCTCCATCTGAAGGTGCATCTAGTACAAAAAGTTTAGCCTCACCATCTTCTCCATCTGAAGATTCGTCATCACCATCTTCACTATCATCCTCATCACCATTAGCCTCATCATCCTCAACATCCTCATCCACCATCTCCTCATCCTCTAGATGTCTAAAAGAGCAAGTGGTGGACCACTTGACATGTTTCTCTACCCAAGACATACCACAATCATACAATGCATTTGCTTGCTCAAAATTGGGTGTAGAAACCCCATCAAAGCCAGCAAGCAAGGTGGCAGCAGGTCCAATTGGAAGAGCATGAGATTGAGAAGCCACATGAGTAGGTCCACCATAAGAAGTAGGTGGTATAGTGAAAGTAGTAGGTGGAGGGGCCAGGTAGAACTGACTGTTTGCGTATGAAGCATAGTCAACACCTGGGTAGGGCTGGCAGGTGGGTAGGGATGGGTGAAAGATAAGTTCATATTAGACATGATATGAACTAGATCATGATGGATGTAGTCCTAAACCTAGAGGTTGTATGCTTGTTGATGTATCATGTAGCCCACCAGGGTTTCAATGGATACTGAAAATGAGGCACAGTCAGGTCTAGGAGGAGGTGGAGGACCATGGGTGGAGGTGGAAGCACAAGGTGTGGTAGAGGAGGTAGGATGAAAATACTTCTTGATAGTGGTTTCACTGATGTGAACACCTATCCTACTTGTTTTATATCCAAGATAATGGAAAAGGAATTTCTCATAATGATGAGAAGAAAAAAAACACAAATCATGTTGGGATAAGGTGGGTGGGTACCACTGGTGTTCTACCTTGAATCAAAATAGGTCATGTGGTGAAGTATGTAATGGTCCCATTTGACTCCAACATCATTCAGGAGATAGAACATTAACACAATAATATTTTCTACAATATCCATTTGTTTTTTCTTTGGGTGGATATTATAATTGACTACTAGTGCAATGAGGTGAGTCTTGACGTCAAGGGAAGAAGGAAGGGTGGATTGCTTCCTATTGGAAACATCAGGTTTCTTCAAAAACTTGTGACAGTCAGGTCGGGTAAGATCAATATCAAAGATTTTATAGAACTTATTAGGGTCGAGAAGGTCAAGATACTTGTGATAAGAGGTCAATGTTGTATATGTGATGTCAGTACCATTGAAGTAGGCATTCAAAGAATCCTCACATATGGTAATTTTGGTACCCACAGTTATGGTGGTTAGTATCACTTGTTGGTTAAGGGGTGGCACGAGGGCAGTGTAGTTTCATGTGACTTTAGCATATAATTTGTTGACCACTTTTATACTAGAAAGAGAATTGGTATAGCATAATCGATCTACACAAACTACACTAAGGTGGTGAGTTTTGAAAATAGTAGCAACCTCTTGCATCAAACCACTAGGTAATTCAAGAAAACCACGTCCTCCAGCTAGTCCAGTCTATTTTCTTTGGTTTGAAGCCATGGAGGTTAAAAGAGATGAAATGGCAACAAAACGAAGAAGATGGCAGGAGTTGTAGGTCATTCAAGCACCTAGGTTGAGGTTGGGATATCTAGGTTAGGTGATTTGGGGATAGATTTGGTAGCCCTAGGGCTTAAGGAAGAATATAATAGAGTGGTGGTTGGTTGACTTTCTCTAGTTGATATGGAGAAAAATCGGTCAACTGCCTATATATTTTCTACCCAACATTTTTGTCAGTTGAGATTGAGTTTTGGGAAACTCAACCGACACTATTTTTGTTCAATATTTGGCTTGTTGTTGGTTGAGTTTCTCCCAGTTGAAACTCGACTGACAGGTCAGTCTGTCCAAAAGATAAGAAAATTAATTTTGGTCCGCTAGAGTGATATACAAATTTATTTTTCTAGACTATAATGTATTTTGAACATATTGTGGAACATGCCACTCATAATCGGAAACTATTTTGTGGTAAAACATGTGTTTGTGAAAAATACCAAAAAAAAAAACAAAACAAGACATAAAAACAAGGGAAATATATAAACAAGAGATGAACAATTAAAGAGAAAGAACATATATATGAGATAATCTAACTAGAAAACATGTTAATATCATTAAGAGAAGTAATAAGTAATTTTGAGCTAATAAAGGTAAATTGCTCTCTAGAGAAAATGTATGCAAGTTGATTTTCTGTGTACGCATGTGTGATATACATATTCTCCATATCAATGTGGTCATGAAGGAAGTGATGGTGGACCTCTATATGTTTGGCTCTAATGTGTAATATAGGAGTATAAGAAAGATTAATTACACTAGTATTATCATAGTAGATAGGAGAAGCATCAAAATTAATGTTTAAGTCTTGGAGCATTTGCTTCATCCATCGGACTTGGGCACAACAACTCCCAACTGTAATGTATTCAGCCTCAATAGTTGAAAGAGCCACTATACTTTATTTCTTAGAGAACTAAGATACTAAGCATGGTCCCAGGAGGAAGTAAGTGCCACTTGAGCACTTTCTATCAATTAAGCACCCTGCATAATCCACATCACTATAAGTAGTAAGAGTAAAGTCCCTTTACTTGGGATACCATAGCCCAAAAAAATTGGTTTTGGCTAGATACCTCAAAAATCCTCTTAACTGCTATAAGATGGGATTTTCTAGGGCTTGATTGAAATCTAGCACACAAGCCAACACTAAACGTAATATTAGGTCTGGAGGCAGTTTAATATAACAAGTTATCAATCATACATCTATAGAGATGTTCATCTACTTTCTCACCTTCCTCAAGTCTATCAAGTTTGGCGGTGTTTGACATGGGGGTGTCCATCAGCTTGGTGTTCTCCATTCCAACAAACTTATGGAGTTCACTTGTATACTTACCTTGGTTGATGAAGTTTCCTTCCTATGTTTTCTTGATTTGAAATTCAAGGAAGAAAGTAAGCTCCCCCATCATACTCATCTCAAACTCACTCATAAGAGAACTAAACTCCTTGCAAATATCAAGATCAGTTCTACCAAAAATGATATCATCAACATAAATTTGAATAATAAAAAATTTGCTAGAAGTTTGTTTGAAAAAAGGGTCAAATCAACTTTCCCATGACATATCCATTGTCTAACAAAAAATTCTTTAATTTATCATACCAAGATTTAGGGGCTTGTTTGAGTCCATAGAGAGCTTTTTAGAACAAATAAACATGGTTAGGAAGCTTGTCATGTTCAAAGTCAGAAGGTTGATCCACATTGACTTCCTCCTCTATTGTACCATTAAAAAATGCACTTTTAACATCCATTTGGTAAATCAAGAAGTTCTCATAGCTAGCAAAGGCAAGTATCATTCTGATAGACTCAAGTCTAGCAATAGGAGAATAAGTTTCAACAAAGTCAGTATCTTCCTATTAATTGTAGCCTTGAGCAACTAACCTTATACTTTGTACCTTACCACTTTCCACTTCCATCTAGCCTGTTGTGGTAGACCCACTTGGTGCCAATGATCTTCGTATCATTTATTCTTGGCACTAAGGTCCACACATTGTTCTTGATGAACCTCTCTAATTCCTCTTGTATATCTAGGATCCATTCATCATACTTGAGATCTTCTTTCACATTCTTTGGCTCAAGTTGTCAGATGAAGGTGACGTCAGCTTATTCTTTGTTGAATGCAGCCCGCGTGTTCACCCTTTTAAAAGGATTTCCTATTATGAGCCCTTTAGAATGATTTTTGGAAAACCCAAGAGTTGGATCCTTCTTTTATTCTTCTTTCTCTTATTCATCTACTACCACCTCTTTTCCTTTATCAACAATGTTGAAATCTTTTCATATAGGTTTCACCTCATCTGCAAAATCATTGTTTACAATATTATTGGAAATAGAGTGGTTAGTTTCAACAAATTTAACATAGATAGATTCATCTACTTTAGACAATTCAATGTTAAACACTCTATAAGCTTTTCTAGTAGTGCTATAGCCAAGAAACAAAGCCTTGTACAATTTCACATCAAACTTTTTGAGAGAATACTTGGTGTTTAAAACAAAACAAGGACAAACAAAAACATGAAAGAAATCAATAGAGGGCTTTCTACAATGTCATATCTCATAGGGGGTTTTCTTTAAAGATGGATGAGTGAAAACCCAGTTTTGCACAAAACATGAGGTGCTAACAAGTTTGACCCTAAACATCTTTGGAGTATCATACTCTAGAAGCATGGTCCTGGCCATTTCCTATAGTGACCTATTCTTTCTCTATACAACCCCATTTTGTTGAGGTTTATGAGGGAAAGAAAAGTTGTCCATGTAACCAGATTCCTCACCAAACCTTTCAAACATATCATTTTCAAACTATCCCCCATGGTCATTGTGGATAGAGACAATTCAGCAAGAAGCTACATTTTCAATTTGTTTGTGAAAAGTAGAGAAAGTATGGAGAGTATCTCTTTTTGAAACTAACAATAAGGTCCAAGTATAGTGAGAGAAATTTTCAACAATCACGAGGCAATACTTGCTACCACAAAGTTATTGAGTTCTCATTCGTCCAAATAGACCAATATGAAGAAGTTCAAGAGCTCTCTTGGTACTAAGGACTCCATTGGATTTAAAGGATGATTTGGTTTGATTTCCTTGTGTACAAGGTTGGCATTCCTCATCCTTCTCAAAGTCCAATTTAGGAAGTCCCTTCACCAATTTCATTTTTCTCAACTTCTTCAATTGATGCATATTTATATGACCAAACCTATGGTGCGACAAAGATATATCACTCTTATAAAAAATAAGGAATCTACCAAGAATAGGCTTAAGAGAATCAAGAACAATAACATAAATGTTTCCATTTCTAGTTCCCTTATACATAACATTGTAGGAGAGGGGATCCAGAAGCAATCATTCAAGTGGGGTAAATAAAACAAGATAACCATGATCACACAATTGTCTAACACTAACTAAATTTTGATGTAGGCTATCCATAAGAAGAACATTCTTGATGCATAGTCAATCACCTACATCACCCTCACCTATCACTTTACCTTTGTTGTTGTCACCAAAAGTCAATGATCCTCCTTTCTTCTTTGTGAAGTTGTTTAAGTGACTTATTTCACCTGGCATATGCATGGAACAACCACTATCAACAATCCATTTTCCTTTTACCTTCAAGAAAGGAAGATGTTGATGCTCAACTCAAACCTCAGGATTCAAAGTTATCTCAGGGACCCATTTCATCTTTGGGTTGGTCCCCTTTTCCTTGTAAGGACAATAAGTAGAGTAATAATCATTACTCTTTCAATTTGCACAAACCATAGGGTTCTTTTGAGCCAGAAGATTCTTCATGGAAGATAGGAGTTCCCTTTCTCTTTTTATTACCCTTGCCCTCGCTCTTTGGATCTCCCTCATATCCCTAACCATTTTTACCATTCTGTTAGGTAGAGTGATCTAGAACTTCATTGAGGTACTTTTTCCCTTTGAGAAACTTTTTCAAGGAAACTCTAAGGTTGTAAACATTATCACTATGAGTAATGAAAGTAGAAGAAAGATTGGATAAATCATCTTGAGCATGAAGCAGGTCAACCTATAAACAAATGGCTTTAGTATGATAAGAATCTCTCTCAAGAGTAATGCGAGCTACTTCATTACTAGGAAACAAAGGTCTAGAAGAAAGATCATTTATTTGAGCAATAAATCTAGAATTTTTAGTTCTAAGCATGATAATCTCATCAATATAGATCCTATTTTGATCTTGAATAGAATCACATGCATGTCTAAGATCATTAAACTTGGTAACAAGTCTATCATTTTTAGTTCTAATTAAGACAACTTCATCAAGGTGAGTTTGGTTTTCATCCTTAATAACCATTGATATTCTTATGGTGAATACCATTCTCTACTTCAGCTCCATTGTATTGGATCTCAAGATAAAGAAACTTCCCTTTCAAAGAATCAATACTATCAAGATGAACTTTCTCATTTTGCTAAAGAAAATCAATCTTAGCATACACGTCTTCAATCATTTTCCCTAACATCTTCTTCTTTGCATTTAGAATAATAAGAGTGGGAAGCATTAAGCATATCAATGAGTGCTTATTAAGATAGTACATTCAAGCTTACCTCACTTACCTCACATATTTCATCACTAGTTGAGGCCATGAGAGCAAGTGGCATTCTCCCTCATTGGATCTGGAATCAATGGAAGTAGACTCTTTCCATGTGACATGGGCTACATCTTTGCTTCTTCTTTCCTTCTTGTCCTTCCTATTGTATTTTCCATCCTTCTTGTAGTCTTCCTTCTTCTTGGTGCTTCTCTTGTGGTAGGACTTCTTTGTCTTGGAACAATCATTCTTGTAGTATCCTTTTTGGCAACATTCATAGCACATTGGAGTAGAAGAGGAGGATGGCTTTTCTTTGAAATGCTTCTCCTTGGAGAAGTTAGCTTCATGATCACTGGGGACTTCATATTCACTTGAGGAAGGAGGAGTAGGATGGCAAGCAAGTTGTTGTTAAAGAAAAAATTCCTCCACTTGAGCTTTGAATGCACTATCCTTAATCTTGTTTGACTTTTTTTTTATCTTCTTGCTTCTCATCTTCCTCTTGCTTGTCAAGTCTTGCCTCATAGTCTTGAAGATTTCCAATGAGCTCTTCGGTGGGAATGTCAGCAAGTCTTCTTATTTCTTCAATAGAAGTCAGGTTGGATTCCCATCTTTTGGGAAGAGACCTACAGATCTTGGAGTTGATGGTCCCTCTATCCATAGGATGGCCCAAAGAAGAAAGTCCATTGATGTTGGTGTTGAGTCTTGAGTACATCTAGACAACTCTCTCTTTCTTCCCCATCTTGAAGTTCTTAAGGGGACCTTTGAGCATGTATATCTTAGACTCCTTGACTTGATTGGTCCCTTCATATGTGATGCACATCTTATTCCATATCTCATGGGTTGTATCCAAAGAAGAGACTCGGTTGAACTCGAAAGGGTGAGGGCTACAAAAATGATGTTTATGGCATTTGCATTCAGTCGTACCTTCTGTAGTGTAGCTTCATCCCAAATTACTACTTCTTTGGTTGTCTCCTTGTAGCAAAGGATGAATACTTTCCACATGTCATAGTTCATCCCGTGCAAGAAGAAATGCATATGTTGCTTCCAATATAGGAAGATTGTGTCGTCGAAGATTGGATGCCTCATGAAGAATCCACCCGTCAAGTTGAGAGAACCTAAGATTTGTCACCCATCTTCTCATCTCATGGGAGATATTGTCAAAGAAGATCATGGCTCTGATACCAGTTGTTGGATCAAAGGGCACTAGAGAGGGTGATAGGGCTAAAAAACACTTACACAAAATTGATTATACCTTCAAATTACCTAAAGAATTAGGATTGCAAATATAGAATTCGATGTGCAACTAAACATACATAGCAAGGATGAGAAAGATTGAACAAGCACAAGATCAAGCTATGTAGAGTGGTTCCAATCTCCAAACTAGGAGAAAGTCAGTCCACTATCGAGAGAGGTCAAGCCCTAGGATTTTTCAACCATTGCATACTTATATTCCATTATAACACATACAATAATACCTTCCTTTTGTATGGAAAGGATGCCTAGGCTTCCTTTTTAAGGATACAAAGGAGCCAATAAACCATACAAGGTCTTACCTATCCTTCAAGCAAGAGTCTTTAGCCTCTACATGGGCTTACCCACTTTTACAAGGATCTAGAAAACTTCACCAAGGAGATCCCCTTCTTGCAACAAGTCTTTTTCCTCGAAGGAATTACCCACTCTTCTCAAGGATCTTTAGCCTTCACCTTCTCCTTCAAATTAGAGAAACTTTCACCAACATATCTTGAAGAAAGGGGTTGGGGAAAGAGAAGATTGAGAGCTTTACAAGATTACAATGAAGTAGATCTCTCACAAATATCCTATCTTACTCATATGGACATTTGGATTTGTAAGAAAGAGAGAGAAAGGTTTTCTATGTGGACAAAATCAATCAATTTTAACTAGGAGCGTAAGAGGCAAACTTGGGATGAAACCCAAGAGTCCCTATTTATAGTTGGGGATGTTTACTAGCCATTAGAAGCACTTCGGAACAAATTATAGTCATTTAGGGTGTTGCAATGGATTTATTTTTTATATTTGCAACACTCAAACGGCTAGAATCACTTTTTTTGCACACTCCATATAGTGTAGTCAGTCAAGTTTCAATAAAGGTAACTCGGCTGATTGCACTACGTGACAAAGCAAATTTGAAGCATCAATCAAGTTTATCTTGGATGAAACTCGATCGATGGCTTAAAGTTTTTTTGACAGCGCAGAGTGTCATTCAAGTTTGATCTGTGACAAACTCGACTAATCCTAGAAACAACCAAAATCCATCAAGGGTGTTGGTCGAGTTTATCAAGGATAAAATTGGACTGAACATGCATCTCGTGATGAATTTTAGAAATCACCTTTAAGGTGCTTAAATGTTTGAATTAAGTGCTCCTGATTCTTTCTCGTCTTAATTACAAGTCATAACATCAATACAAATGATTAAAAAGATTTTCCTAAGTCGTTTAGGGCTATTTCCACAAAAGTGCATTTGCATTGACTTTGGCTTGTATTGGGTCAAGTTGGAACATGATTGAATTGATCCTTTTCTTGTACCTAATACTTGAAATCAATATAAATAGACATATTATATACATTTGAATGAGATGGTTAAGTGATTATCAAAATATGGTCAATATATAAGTGTTAGGTCAACTGTTATTTATGAGATGATAAAAGGTTGATTTAGAATCATATGATGTACAAATAAGCATTGTTAGTAAACCTTTCATGTGTGGTGACCCATAATCTCATACCTCATATAGGTTATTTGTGATAGATATCTTTGGATGTTATGGAATTTTACCTCAACATAAAGGATACTAGAAGTGATGATGTACATATGAGGATGTTATGCTATTAACCCTTATGTAATGAGAATCTAGTTACTTATACCCTATAATTTAGGTTTATTATGACACATATGTTTAAAAATAATGAGATTTGAGTTGAGGATGCAGTTAGGTTATAAGGATGTTGAGGTAGTAGAATAATAATACCTTAAAAAGGAAATTTTGATTTGGTTTTGCATTGGTTTTGGTGCAAATTTTAGTTTTACATCACAAAGTTTTACCATAAATTATTTTCTTTATAATACTATAAATATAAAAAGGATGTTTTTCTAGATTTTATCAAGGTTTTCTTGAATTGAGTCACATTGAATAGATGAATTAGGTATTGGTTATAAAACCTTAGAATTAGTTAGAACAAAAATCTCAACCCTAGTTTTGACTACGAAGTGGTGACTAGGAATATGTGGCATGATATAAAGGTGTAGTGGACCTACTGTTGGGTTTTGTGGAGAAAACATGCGCGGCGGAAGCAACTAAATCCACGCAACCCGTAACAGGATCTCGTCGATAACAACGTATTCGAAAACAGGTTTGCGGGATATACCTTATCGCGGAGCAAGTCCGGCGATGTTCCGCTGCACGACGGTGCAACGCTGCTTGTCGACACGGACGGAACTTCTCTCCCGTTCACTGTCGCAGGTTGATCCGGCGGCACTCCTTTATGGCAGTGATGTTTGCCACTCGTAGCATGTACAGGAGGTCGTCGACGTCCTCCGAACGCAGGCGTCAAGGCGTCTGCATCTCTACTTTATCCACGCGGATGGACAGAACTCCACGTCACGCTTCTCAAGCCGGCAGGAAGGAGCGTGTCTCTGCGGCGGCGTGCTAGCGGCGCGTTGCTCTCCTTTCTCTCCTAAGGACGGCGATGGCTAGGTTTACGTACGTATGCGTAAACGGAAAAACCTCTCTCTATCTTATATAGATATCGGTCGTCAATCCTCCTTTAAACAGGATATGAAGGGAAATAGGGTTTCCTAAACCCATCGGTAAACAGAAACGTTGCATTAATTAAAATGCTCTTGGATTAATTAGAATATTCCGGAATTCATTAATTAACCAAATAATCACATTAATTGATTAATTAATATCCGACTCCATGCAATCGCTTGGGATGGCTCTACGGGCATACATATACCAACACCTACGCCCTTTACCCCTCTATGGTGTGGGAAGTTGTATTATGTGAATCAGTAGTTTTGAGATTTGAACCTTAGGGTTGCTAGGCTAGAAACACAAGGACCAAATTTCAACCCTAGGTGAGTACAACCTGTTACTTGGATGCATGATATACAAACAATATGAACCCCTAAAATATTCACCAATAAAAGATACATAAGTAACCCTAGTACCTTGCTATTGTTTAGACTGATGTATTAGGTCAAAAAATTTGAGGGATGGAGAGTTATTGGTTGGTAGTGTAAGGATGGTTGGATTTTGGGGATGAAATCCTCTTAAGGGGTGGAGTGTTGTAACATAATGAAACCCAACATATTACCCTATGCCCTTGCTTTGAAGGCTGGTAGATTGGTTTTTTTAGATTGTACCAAACAAGGATTCATATAAACTCTAATATAATTGTTTGCATCTATAATGAATATAGTTAATATTATGTAACATAGTTCAATTGAATATAGTCATGAAATATTATGGTGTTCTTATACTTTGGTCTTTTATATACCATTATTTGAGAAATGAAAATTTTACCCCTATTCCAGCATACATGTTTAGTATTCTTGGATTAGATGGTTTAGTTCCTCAAATATTAGTGAGGAGTGGATCCCCTCTCTGGTCCCACTCCGTACAAGAATGAATTATTAGACTAAGTAATAATAGTAAAACCTTAATTATGTAATGTATGCCTTGACACCATAGTACTATTCCAGTGTTTGGAAGTTGGTATAGTGAAGGGGTGTCCTTGAGACAACCTGAGGGTTGTGAGAATGTCCCCAGGGACTTATACTGTTGAGCATGCACTATGATCATAGATGAATTTTCTTTAACATATTATGTGTATATGTATGAGTGTGGTCATGGCCATAGCTCCTGGTGTGATATGTGATGATAAGGGTTCAAAACCCCATTGAGATAGGTGTTGGCCTATATACCCAAGATATACTAGATTATGTAGAATTTTTTTTGAACTCTATACAGTTAGGTTCATTTGATGAGCCCACTACTCTTTTTATACTCCCACTGACCAAGGTGTTGTCAGATCCCCTATGAGGTCGACTCCTCCTTGGTTATTTTACAATGGTCTTTGGAACTTCACAATCATAGGCCTATAGTTTGAATGATACAAACACAACTTACAAATACTATAATTTTATTCAAAACATAGATGAGTGGGTTATAACTAATAATTCTAATCATAATACTTGTAGGATGCTTGTACTGGTTGTCTAAAGCATTGTAAGTGATTTATTCCCCTTCTATAAAGGATTGTTGAGTTATGTGAGTACTATTATAGTAATTTGAAATGATTTTTACCTTATGCTAAATATATATTGTTTTGAAATGTATAAATATTGTATAATTGTAAATCAAACGAAATCAATAAGCATTTGTTTTGCTTCTTGTAATTATCTAAATGTGATTTCTATACATGTTTATATCTTAGTAGGAGTAATCCTCCTTCTAGGACTCTTTATGAGTCTCATGTGGTTCTCCCATGATGCTTTAGTATGATGACACAATAGAAAGGATGTTGTGATCAAGAGTTAATGAGAGATAGTTACATTTAGAGTGCCCTTATAATATCACTTTCCTAAGTTTCAATGGGTAGATGTAATACATGTTGTATATTTTTTATAAATTGTTAGCTCATTTAAAACTGATTTGTTGTTGTATCTCCAAGAATATGTATCTTCTTGTAATCATGTATGATGAGATCAATAAAGTGGATTTGGTTCATTTTATCTATCTTTTCTTCCTTTAGATTATGTTGATGGCAAGTAGTAAGCTTTTTTATAATGCCTTACGAGGTTTCATGATGATTGTTCATAGTCACGTCTTTATGGAGTTTGTCATATTTAGTTTTTTATTCGATTTTTTATGTTTTCTAGTTTTCAGTTGATTTATTTTGAGAATTTTTCCTAATGATCATTTGGGTTTTGATCAATTAGATGGGCCTTCACAATTGGTGGGTATGCTTGATGTGTAACTGAATTGTGGTGCTTGAGGGGAACGTTGGGAACATAGTCCTGAAATCTTGGGTTGATGCTAAACTGGAAGGAGAAAGGTGCACGAGGTGTCATGAGTCTAAAAAGAGAGGGGGAAAGTAGTTGAGGTGGAAAAGGTGCTACAATGACCACTTACCCATGACTAGGGGTTCATCAGATTCCATTTTCCATGTGGTGTAGGAGATCATGTGTGATAATGTAACATCCCAAAATTTGAGGTCTATGTTAAAATGATCTTAAAAGGAATGATTGGACTACCTATATCACTAAGGTGCACCTCTTTTTCGAGGAGTTTGTCAGTAAGAACTCAATGTTTAAGTGTGCTCATCCCATAATAAATCTAGGATGAGTGGCATGTTGGGAATTTGATCCTAGGTTGTGTGTGAGTGAGGAAAAAGAGTGCAACCAAGGCCAGTGGTGGTCTGTGGGGCCAATCGTCATTCCCAAAACTCTACTAGAGCCTTGGGCAGTGGGCCTGGGCATTATACATGATATTAGAGATAAATCCCCTCTAGTGGGTGGGGCCTACATGGGCATGTGGCACGCTAATACTTAGCCATGCGGTTAAGGAATGTTGGAAAAGGGTAGCCATGGTGATGGAGCCACCCTTGCACCATGAGTTGGGTTTGCATGGGCCATTCTATGTCTGCACTAAAATGGAGAAGATTGAGAGACCGTTCTTAAGTCTTGACAAGGACGTAAAGTGTCTAAGTGGGGGAGATTGTAACATCCCCAAATTTGAGGCCTCTGATAAAATGGTATAAATAGAATGATTAGACTACCCATAGCACCAAAATACACCTCCTTTGTAGGGAGTCCATCACTAAAAACTATTTAGTTAAATGTGGTCAGTCTAGAATAGTACTAGGATGGATGACATGTCAGGTAGTTGATCCCCTAGGCTGTGCTTGAGTGACGATGAAGCATGAAACTAAGATCAGTTATGATCTATGGGGATATTGTCATTCCTAAACTCTACTAGAGTCCTGGGCAGTGGGTCTGAACTGAGTTATAATATCTGGCCCACTACCCAAGGATCTAATAGAGTTTTAGCAATGATGATTGACCCATCATACCACCATAGACTTCATATGTGTGCTTTGTTCTCACTCACACACATCTTGGGATCAACTTCCTAATAGATCAACCATCTTAATACTACTATGGATTGATCATGCTTAACCATAGAGTTCTTAGTGATGGGATCCCTGAAAAGGAGGTGCACCTTGGTGATATAGGTAGTCCAATTATTATTATAAGATCACTCTATTTGAGGCCTCAAATCCTAAGATATTATAATATCCCCACTTAGACTCATAGCATACTCTTCAACCTTAACTATGTCTTCATAATATCTTCCTTGTTTTAGTACAAACCCATAATGAATCATGTACACCCATCTCCCATACACAGCTACCAATGCAAAAGGGTGGTTTCATCAACTACAATATCCCTTTCCAACATTCCTGGACCCTACAAATTAAGGCTAACGTGTCACATGCCCACGTTGGCCCCAACTATTGGAGGGAATCTATCTCTTATACCATGTATAATATACCAAGGACCACTTCCCAAAGATCTAGTAGAGTTTTAAGAATGATGACTGGACCCATATGCTAGCACTAGCCTCAACTACATGCTTTGTCCTCACTCAAACGCATGTCACCTATTCTAGTACTATTATGGGGTGAATACACTTAACCACATAGCTTTTAGTGATGGGCTCCCTAAAAAGGAGGTGCACCTTGGTGATATGGTTAGTCCAATAATTCCCCTTAAAATCATTTTAGGAGAGGACTAAAATATTGAAATGGTATAGGTGAGATGATCATCCAAAGTGATGAGCCAACACACTTATCTTATAGTTCTAAGATAGCTTGATGATTGTCAGATTGGAGACTGAGGGACGTGAGAGGTGGAATCTAGATCGAGAAAGAGTAGCTATATTCCCTTGTTAATAGCATAACTTAAGAGGCCCAACTTTTAGTCGGTTCTTGGTTTCTGACCCAATAATTAAAATTTAATTATATCCTCTAGAATTTTAACCCTACATACATCACAAAATGGGAATATTTTAATAGGGCTTTCAAGTAGGGACGTATATGTTTACTAACAAATGTTGGTGATCTAATATGAAGAGATGATAGACAAACTAAATGGTGGGTCCATCGTAATGATTGTATTGTATACTCTAGATCTAAACAAAATAGATTTCCTAAATTGTAGGGTCTTATTTAAGAATGTATAATTTTATTTTATTTTACAAATAAAGAGCACACATGATGTGTAACCAACATCATGTGAAACTAATAGCATTATACATTCACATCCCATCAAATTAGGGTTAAATTAGTAGTGTTTCATTTAATAATATATGATTTTTGGATATATTTTTATAGCTAAAAGATAACACATGTGACAAATAACATGTCCGAGTTGAAAACCCTAAAAAAGAAGTCCAAAAGTAAATCCAACACCTGAAAAAATACACTCATAAATTAGAATGGAACCCAAGATACCCCACACAAGATCCTCCGTTGATGGAACTCTCATAACTCCATTAAATCACTTTATGCTTATAAGGTTTAGGGATATCACTAGATCAAATGAGCTAAGTAGTGATCCTAGAGTTCCTCATTCATATACTCCTCTAAAAGTCAATGTTGGGGACTCTCCTCTAACTCCTTGAAGTCAAAGCACGATAAAATTATCTTAAAAATGTAGATTGTACTAACTTTTCTCCCTCTTTTACCAGTCTTATAGTGGTTTGATGATACAAGCACCAGATGTTCAATACCACTGTTGTGATGATACAAGCATCGGATGTCGGTACCACATTCATATGAATGATATCTCTGCTCATATTTCATGTTTGTACAAATGAAAAGGTTTTCAGTTGGACATTCTTATATTAAATTGAATTTATGCTTTTTTTCATCCCCGTGATATTTAGTTCCCTAAAGAGGCATGTGAGGAGGGCTAATACCTTTTTCACGTGTAAGCATGGTGCCATTATCGGGTCATAGATTTATTTGTAAAGTTTTGTCTTGGTTTTCTATGTTGTCCCTCATAAATATGGTGTTGACTCCCCCATCATCCCACCCTTTTATAAGGAATCATTGTACTTCATATGAAGGAAGAATATATACTCTATTAAAGACCCTTCTTAAATTTTATTCTAATAATTAGTAAGAATGATTCTGACTGGGCTTTTCTCAATTTTAAAAAGAAGTATAAAACCCCTTATATAAGAATTATAAATGATTTCCAAATAAATTATACTTTTAGGATTTACATTCATTAAGATTACTTAAATTTGTTTTCCATTCATGGCCCATGGATTTGTGTTATTATATTAGAATGTTAAATCTATGATAATTTATTTATATAGATTTAAATGAAGGGGCAGATTACTATCATAAAACATTTAGGAAATTGTACTTTATTACCACTCATTTCATGAGTCCAACCTTTACGTGAAAGATGAATATTGGTATCAGTCTCCAACAAACTCCATGTATAACTCATGTGATGTAATCTCTTTCTTCACATTGGCTTGTTTACTATGTCAATGATTGAAACATCCATAGTTTTGTCAGTGGAGTTTTGTAACATGATGGGTCCACTCTTTCTTTCAAGGCTTTTGGTAGGGATAGGATTTGCAAAATATATATTACAAGATGTATACAATGACACAAAATGGTTTTTTGTTCATGGCCTTAAAGGAGGATCATGATACTATATATAATGAATGTTTCTAGATATATCCATTCACTTGAGCTCTTATTGTATTGTGTTGAATGCTTCCACATGATGACTAGAGTTTGAGAAATGTGGTAGTGAATTGTTTTCATAGTTATGAATGATTCGAATTGTCGTGTCATGTTTGTTTCAAATCTTGAATTCACCCTTTTCTTGCAAAGTCACAGATGGTATGTGTAACATACCACAACCTAGTCTCTTGAACCTAATTCTATGCTCTGGATGATAGGACATTTGACTCTTTGGAATTTGCCAAACAAGGATGAAGATATACATAAATGCAGTTAATTGTAACCCTAAAATGTTAATGCATGAATAACTCACCCTAACGTATATAAGCATAAAAACAAATATAACCTCATACTCTCATATTAATCATTAGACTAATAAAATATGTCACATGTGATAATATTGATTAAGGTATGATGCTAAGAGAAATAATATGAAGAACTACATGAATTTACATGTCCATAATTGAGAGCAATGTTGTAATATCCAAATCAATATGAAATCAATAGACTTAATGAGATAAAAGATAAATATATAGGATTTCGTGCATAAAAATGATATATAACTCTTTTGGTTGTAATTTGAAGATATAGGAGGCAATTGGATGAATAATAGTAATAATGATAAAATAATATGATAACTATAATGACAATGGGCCACAAATATTAATTTTGTATAACTCATGAAAGGAAAACTTAACAATGAAATCTAAGGTGGAAATTGTGTTCCTTGGGTCCCACTTAGCTTGATATGCAAATTTCACCTTATTTTCACAATAATAATTATCCTAATTTATGTTAGGAAAAAATATGATTTTTTCTCCAAAATATAAAATAAATCATTAAATGACTCCAAAGGTGGAAACCAATCTCAAATTCATAATCTACATGTTAAATTATACTATGTGTGAATTTTCATCTAATTTTAATAATCTTATCTATATTAGTATTGTTTATTAGAGATAATGTATATTTAAGCCCAAAATATTAAAGAGCATGTTAAATAACCCCAAAATGGAAAGTTAATTGAAAAATCATGTTTAGGTTTTCTTGTAGGATAAGTTTCATATTTTTAGAGAGTTTCTAGATACCTCTAATTCATTAAATGAGTAAAATAAGTGATGAAATTTTAAAAATGTTAAATAAAATACTAGATGTTCTCAAAAGTAAAAATTGATTCCAAAATTAGATTATACACACTACAATTAGTCTAAGTACCAATTTTGGATTAATTTGACCCTTGTTTAAACCCTAAAATGAAACAAGAAAGAAAAATAGAAATCATTTAAATCAAAATGACTTTAACTTATTGTATGACTAAAGTATCTCATTTATTGTCTGTCATGCTATGCTTATATTGATTTCATGTGTGGCCTCTTTTCATCTGTCAATTTTGGATTGGGTGGGTGACAAGTCGTCATCTTCCTCGCACTAGTTTTGGAAACTAGCCACACCGTGCATGTTAGTCAGATATTCAGATTTCACTTTCATTGATTAATGATTTTTAGTAATGTTTTCTCTTTAGTCTTTGAGATTATTTCCTCTTTCCATCGAACCATCACAAAAGCCCTGTGGATCACTATATGAGAAAACCCTATATCGTTGTTCCCCTATTACGATTCCATGATACCGCACACCCATAACCTTGGCATCATAAGCCTTCATAACCATCCAGAATCCAAGCTATAGGCTCTCTAGATTTTCCTCCTCTTCCAATTGGACCCAAAAATGCATTCACAACTATCGAGGGACATGTCTTCTTGCTCCTAAGTCTTTTCATGGTATTGCTTCTACCAGAAACTATACACCAATTAACATTGTCCCCACCGTCGCTGAAGATCCAGGAAGCTCTTCATGAATTGGTTTTCCCCTAAAACTTGACAAGTTGGCCTCCCCAAATCTAAGGCCTTCTCTTATTGGCGTCATGATGTATAGAAAACTCACTCTGTTTCAGACTCAGAAGCACCTCCAAGGGATTTGTTTTGATTGATGAAATTTTATTGGCCTTCAACTTTTCCCTGGGCTAGAGGTGATTGTATAACCCCATCTCGGTCTCCTTTCTTTTGGTTTCAAAACCCAAAGCTAGAGGTTTTACTCTACTACCCTTTTTCATGGGTTTTTGATGTCTGGCTTCATGTGGACTTGGTGAAGTTGAGCAGGGTTTTGATGCTCTCTGGGAGGGTGTGATGCTTTGCTAGTTTGTTCGCATCTGCTCCATGTCCCTGGTCGGTTATGGCGGAGGTAGCTCTGATCAATTCTGACCACCTTAGAACTCATCTAGAGGGCCTCTGAGGTCAGAAGACCATCAAGAACTTGTATCTGACTTGGTTTATGTGAGAATCCTACTATTCAAGGATCTACGATCTGGTTCTTCTTTGATGATATCTCACTATCTATAGAGGAACAAAGCTTCCGAAAGTGGTTTGCTTCTGCCCCTGAATTCCTTTCTCCTCTCAACTCAGGTCGAGGGTAGTTTCATCTTTTCATTATTGGTTTTGTTATTATCATGTTGTGTTATGGGATGGATGACTAGGAGCCCAAGGCAAGTGGTGGAATCATAGTGGACCATGTCATTTTTGTTTTAACATGGATAACGCAAGGCACGTGGCTTTAAAAAAATTCTAATTGGTTGAGTTGTCCAAAATTCATAACTAACTATATACAACTCAAAACAATTACCTAAATATGTTTTGGAATCATGGAATTTTCATCTATTAATGGTATTGGTCTAGTTTCCTAATTCCAATCTATTAAACAAGTGATTTTTATGGATTGATATAATTGTCTAGACCTTCTAAAATTCATAACTAAAAATATATAAATCAGAAATATAAAGTAGAATATGTTTTGAGCTCAGAAAAATACAATCTAATATGTGGTATGGTTTTCATAGCCTAATTTAACAATAATAAAAATACAACTTGTCAAGGTTTATACAATTAAAGTAAAGCTAACCCTAATTCTACATATATTCTTAATAGGTTCTTTGGAGACCTAGGCTTGGATCTAAGTCTGACTTTGGACTTGTTTAGAGTCTGAAGTGAGGTATAATTGCATCTCACATTATTTGTATGTTGAGCAATTTTTAATTCATGTCTCTAAATGTATGTTTGCATCCCCAATTATACTATATTGATCAATCATCCTAAATTATCATTCTTTTAATAGCCCACACTATATATCTCTTTTGAGAATTTAATTCCATGTGAAATGTACTTCCTGTTTATGATATTATGATCCTATTTTATTGGACTTTCTTTTGACTCCAACTTATACTTTATTCTTGAAGAAACCCTAATTTTTTCACTTATGTGATGGATGTTTATTTTGTCCATTTATGTGATGACAATCTTGTCTATTCTGAATACACTTTTTACTTGCCTCTACATTAAACATGTTATGTGATTCAGTAGCCCTATAGTAGAGTAGGTACATTGGTTTCGGGTAGTGTGCCCATGTATTATTTTTGGGATGGAGGTTGTGTGCCCCATACCTAGGTTGTGAGCCCACTTTTATATATATATTGGGAGTCTGGCAGTACGTCATTCTCTATCAGGTTTCAAATTTATGAGCCTTGGCCACCATTATTTTTATATTGTTCTAGTGCTATGATTATCTTACATGCATGCATGTTGATGATATTTATGATGGGTTATGTGCCCTAATTTCATGATATGTGCTTATGTGCCACAACATTATTATTTATTAATGGCAAGTATCTCTTTTGTTATCATGCATTGTAATTCATCTCTCTTGATACCCACTTGGGTCGTTCTTTTCTTTTCTATGGGAAGCCTTATTTATTTGATGTCCTTTAATATATATATTGCTCAAATTCCATTTTAGTATGCACATACCATCTTATGTTAGGTCGTCTATTTTTTTCCTCTTGTTGGGGTATGGTTCCAACCCTAGGTGTAGGACATGGAGGACATGGTATGTTGAGATGGAACTAGCTTAAGGATAATGACTAGAGACAAACTTGATATGGTTTAGATTTCTCTCTACTATTTCCTTATAATGTAATATCCATCTAAACCCTATATGGGAGATGATGATGTACTTTTATAAAATTGATTATAGCCATGAAACTATTATTCTGCTACTTTACTTTGGTCTTTTCTATACTATCATGTATGATTTGAAAATTGTGCACCTATTCCAGCATACATGTTGAGTGTGTTTGGAATGGATGTTTTATTCCTAAAATTTTAGTAGGGAGTGGATCCCCTATCAGGTCCCACTCTTTACAACATGGTATCAGAGCCCATGACAGTTGGAATATGACTATTTCAATTTTATCTCCCTAATTAGAACCTTTACCTTACATAGTTACCCTCTAAGTACCCTAGAATTGAATTATGATATTCAAGAGATGATAAAAGGTCAATTTAGGGATGTGTTAAGGAAATAGGTGCTCTTACCCTACAATGTAGGTTGGTGGTGATATATCCCTTTGGATGTTAAGAGATAACCTTAGGATGGAGATATGTTATGAGAATGAAGAAAATCATTGATAAGGAGATCATTGTGGATAAAATTGTGACTTGGTTTTTCGCATTGATTTTGAGCTCATTTTGTTTTTTGTCACCTAACTTTCAATTACAATACTATATGTATAAAAAATTTCTCTAATTTTATCGATGGCTTCTTAAACTAAGTCACAATGAAGATATATGTGAAGTTTTCATGGAGAAACCTTAGATTTAGTTGTAGTGGATATCATAAACCCTAGTTTTGTCTATGTGGTGACTAGGAATATGTGAATAATATAAAGGTGTAGTTGACCTACCCTTTGAACACTATGACTTTTTGGTTGATAATATGAACCTTAGGGTTGTCAGGTTAGAGACATAAGGACCTAAAGAACAACCCTAGGATGATATGATATGTTAGTTAGATGCTTGACCAATGAACAATATACAAAGTATTCACAACTAAAAGATTCATATGAAAGCCTAATATCTTTAAGAGTTGTTTAGTTTGACTTACTAGGTCAAACCTTTTAAGGGGTGGAGAGTAACTGGTTGATGATGCATGGATGATTAGATTTTGAGGACAAAATCATTTTAAGGGGTGGAGTGTTGTAACATACCACAACCTAGACTCTTGACCCTAATCTTATGCCCTCGAGGATAGAAAGTTTGACTCTTTGAACTTAGCCAAACAAGGATGAAGATATACATAAATGCAGTTGCATGTAACCCTAAAATATTAATGCATGAATGACTCACCCAAAAATATATAAGCATGAAAACAAATATGGCCTAATACTCTCATATTAATCCTTAGACCAATAAAATATGTCACATGAGATAATATTGATTAAGGTATGATGCTAAGAGAAATAATATGTTTAGAAAAACTATGTGAATTTATATATCCATAATTGAGAACAATGTTGTATTATCTAAATCAATATGAAAGTAATAAACTTAATGAGATAAAAGATAAATATATAGTATTTCGTGCATAATAATGATATATAACCCTTTTGGTTGCAATTTGAAGATATGGGATGCAATTGGATGAATAATAGTAATAATGATGAAATAATATGATAACTATAATGATAATGGGACACAAATATTAATTTTGTATAACTCATGAAAGGAAATATTAAAAATAAAATCTAATGTGAAAATCATGTTCCTTGGGTCCCAATTAGCTTGAGAGTCGAGTTTCACCTTATTTGTACAATAATAATTATCCTAATTTCTTTTAGGAAAGAAAATATGAATTTTTATCCAAAATATAAAATAAATCATTAAATGACTCTAAAGGTGGAAACGAATCTCAAATTCATAATCTACATATGCTAAAATTAGACTATATGTAAAATTTTAGCTAATTTGGATAAACTTATCTATCCTAGTATAGTTTATTAGAGATAATGTATATTTAAGCCCAAAATACTAAAGAGCGTGTTAAAAAAAACCCCAAAAGGGAAAGTTATTTGAAAAAATGTGTTTAGGTTTGCTTGTAGGCTAAGTTTCATATTTTTGGAGAGTTTCTAGATACCTTTAATTCATTAAAGGAGTAAAATAAGTGATGGAGATTTAAAAATATTAAATAAAATACCTAGATGTCCTCAAAAGTAAAAAATCGGTGCCAAAATTAGATTCTACACACTAAAATTAGTCTAAGTGTAAATTGTGGCTATATTTGACCCTTGTTTTAACCCTAAAATAAAATTGGAAAGAAAAATAAAAATCATTTAAATCAAATTACCATTAACTTATTGTACGAGTAAAGTTCTTAGATTTATTGTCTGTCACTCTATTCTTATTTTGATTTCATGTATGCCCTCTTTTCATCCGCCAGTTTTTTATCAGATGGAAGACAAGTCGTCATCTTCCTCGCACTGGTTTTGGAAACCAACCACACCCTGCATATTAATCAGATTTTGGGATTTCTCTCTCATTGATTACTGATTTTTAGTGATCTTTTCTCCTTTGTCTTTGGGAGTGTTTTCTCTTTCCATCGAACCATCACAAAAGCCCTGGGATGACTATATAAGAAACGTCTAAATTGCTATTCCCCTCTCGTGACGCCATGATACCGCACACCCCTAACCTTAGCATCATAAGCCTGCATAACCATCCAGTATCCAAGCTATAGCCTCTCTAAATTTTCCTCCTCTTCCAATTGGACCCAAAAATGCATCCGCAGTCGTTGTGAGACCTGTCTTCTTCCTCCTAAGTCTTTTCATGGCGTTGCTTGTACCAAAAACTATACACCAATAAACATCGTACACCATCGCCCAACATCCAGGAAGCTCTTTCTGAGTTCATTTTCCCCTGAAACTCGACGAGTTGGCCTCCCCAACTCTAGGGCCTTCTCTTGTCGGCACCTTGATGTACAAACAACCCAGCTCTTCTTCAGACTCAGAAGCACCTCCAAGGGGTTTGTTTTGATCGACTAAAGAACCTCCAAAACGAGAGTAATGTACCTCAAAAGTATGGATAATGTACCCAAAAACATAAGAGTATCAATGTTTTGGGACACTATAACCTTTGTTTTAAGGTATTTTATTTTTATACTTCCCTCCTCTAATTTTATATTTTTCCCATAGTATTCTTTTCTCCAAAGTATGCCAACATTGATCTTTTTCTTTTAAGAATCTCATGCCTTTTTTCAGTAAAAAATTCATTACAAAACAAAAGTCATAAACAAAATATTTTTCTCTTTCTTTTTTTGCCACATCAGCAATTGACGCGCCTCCCAACATCCGAGTGGGTGATCGAGGGTGGGAGGGAGTGTTGGTAGCCTAACTTAAATCGCATAAAACGATTAATAAATGAATGTCAAATTTGGTATAGATGTACAAAATTTCCGATATGTTTTGGAGTAGGTTCTCGTCCCTCTATTTATTCGTATTTTGCATGCATTTGTGCTTGCACCTCATATCCCATATGTTTTTAAAATTACAGCAGAAGACAACTTTTTCTTGGGAAGCCGAAGTCAACTATGAGAATTCGGATGCACCCAACTTAATCTCTCCCAAGTAGTCAACGTGTTTAAAACAGAGACGCTATAATAGACTATCAATAAAAACTATGATTTATAGGAGACATCATGCCTAAACCAATAAGATCTTTCACAAGATAAATTGGTATATGCAATGCTCGATTGTTGCATTTATAACTCCTTTTCACGCAACCGTTATCTATATACATGGAAGTTTCTTATCTTGTACAAAATGCAAGCCTTTCCTTCGAGAGGGGAACCCTCGTCTACCTTTTTAAAAGAAAAATAACTCTGGTATACCGTAAATAAAGAAAAATAAAAAAATGCCACCTTGAAGATAGGGATAGGATTTGCACAATAAATAAAAAATAACTCTGGTATACCGTACATAATGGGTCCACTCTTGCTTTCAAGACTTTTGGTAGGGATATGATTTGTACAATATATATTACAAGATGTATACAATGACACAAAATGGTTTGTTGTTCATGGCCTTAAAGGAGGATCATGATACTATATCTAATGAATGTTTCTAGATATATCCATTCACTTGAGCTCTTATTGTGTTGTGTTGAATGCTTCCACATGATGACTAGAGTTTGAGAAATGTGGTAGTGAATTGTTTTAATAGTTATGAATGATTCGAATTGGCGTGTCATGTTTGTTTCAAATCTTGAATTCACCCTTTTCTTGCAAAGTCACAGATGGTATGTGTAACATACCGCAACCTAGCCTCTCGAACCTAATTCTATATTCTGGATGATAGGACATTTGACTCTTTGGAATTTGCCAAACAAGGATGAAGATATACATAAATGTAGTTAATTGTAACCCTAAAATGTTAATGCATGAATAACTCACCCTAACATATATAAGCATAAAAACAAATATAACCTAATACTCTCATATTAATCATTAGACTAATAAAATATGTCACATGTGATAATATTGATTAAGGTATGATGCTAAGAGAAATAATATGAAGAACTGCATGAATTTACATGTCCATAATTGAAGCAATGTTGCAATATCCAAATCAATATGAAATTAATGGACTTAATGAGATAAAAGATAAATATATAGGATTTCGTGCACAAAAATGATATATAACTCTTTTGGTTGTAATTTGAAGATATAGGAGGCAATTGGATGAATAATAGTAATACTGATAAAATAATATGATAACTATAATGATAATGGGCCACAAATATTAATTTTGTATATCTCATGAAAGGAAAACCTAACAATGAAATCTAAGGTGGAAACTGTGTTCCTTGGGTCCCACTTAGCTTGAGATGCAAGTTTCACCTTATTTTCACAATAATAATTATCCTAATTTATGTTAGGAAATAAAATATGATTTTTTTCTCCAAAATAATAGGTAAATCATTAAATGACTCCAAAGGTTGAAACCAATCTCAAATTCATAATCTACATGTTAAATTATACTATTTGTGAATTTTCATCTAATTTGAATAATCTTATCTATATTAGTATAGTTTATTAGAGATAATGTATATTTAAGCCCAAAATATTAAAGCGCATGTTAAATAATCCCAAAATGGAAAGTTAATTGAAAAATAATGTTTAGGTTTTCTTGTATGATAAGTTTCATATTTTTAGAGAGTTTCTAGCTACCTCTAATTCATTAAATGAGTAAAATAAGTGATAAAATTTTAAAAATGTTAAATAAAATACTAGTTGTTCTCAAAAGTAAAAATTGATTCCAAAATCAGATTATACACACTAAAATTAGTCTAAGTACCAATTTTGGATTAATTTGACCCTTGTTTAAACCCTAAAATGAAATAGGAAAGAAAAATAGAAATCATTTAAATCAAAATGCCTTTAACTTATCGTATGACTAAAGTATCTCATTTATTGTCTGTCATGCTATGCTTATATTGATTTCATGTGTGCCCTCTTTTCATCTGTCAATTTTGGATCAGGTGGGTGACAAGTCCTCATCTTCCTCGCACTAGTTTTGGAAACCAGTCGCACCGTGCATGTTAGTCGGATATTCAAATTTCACTCTCATTGATTAATGGTTTTCAGCAATGTTTTCTCTTTAGTCTTTGAGATTATTTCCTCTTTCCATCGAACCATCACAAAATCCCTATGGATTACTATATGAGAAACCCCTATATCGTTGTTCCCCTATTACAATGCCATGATACCGCACACCCCTAACCTTGGCATCATAAGCCTTCATAACCATCTAGAATCCAAGATATAAACTCTCTAGATTTTCCTCCTCTTCCAATTGGACCCAAAAATGCATTCACAACTATCTAGGGACATGTCTTCTTGCTCCTAAGTCTTTTCATGGTGTTGCTTCTACCAGAAACTATACACCAATTAACATTGCCCCCACCGTCGTCGAAGATCAAGGAAGCTCTTCATGAGTTAGTTTTCCCCTAAAACTCGACAAGTTGGCCTCCCCAAATCTAAGGCCTTCTCTTGTGTGGCATCATGATGTACAGAAAACTCAACTCTATTTCAGACTCAGAAGCACCTCCAAGGGATTTGTTTTGATTGACGAAAGCTTTACCGGCCTTCAGCTTTTCCCTGGGCTAGAGGTGATTGTATAACCCCATCTTGGTCTCCTTTCTTTTGGTTTCAAAACCCAAAGCTAGAAGGTTTACTCTACTACCCTTTTCTCATGGGTTTTTGATGTCTGGCTTCATGTGGACTTGGTGAAGTTGAGAAGGGTGTTTATGCTCTATGGGAGGGGGTGATGCTTTACTAGTTTGTTGGCATCTTCTCCATGTCCCTGGTTGGTTATGGCGGAGGTAGCTCTGATAAATTCCGGCCACCTTAGAACTCATCTAGAGGGCCTCTAAGGTCAGAAGACCATCAAGAACTCGTGTCAGACTTGGTTTATGTGAGAATCCTACTAGTTAAGGATCTATGATCTGGTTCTGCTTTGATGGTATCTCGCTATCTATAGACGAACAAAGCTTCCGGCAGTGACTTGCTTCTACCTCTGAATTCCTTTCTCCTGTCAACTCAGGTCGAGGGTAGTTTCGTCTTTTCACTATTGTTTTTTTTTATCATGTTGTGTTATGGGCCGGCTGACTAGGAGCCCAAGGCAAGTGGTGGAATCTTAGTGGACCATGTCATTTTCGTTTTAACATGGATAACACAAGCACGTGGCTTTAAAAAAAATTCTAATTGGTTGAGTTCTCCAAAATTCATAACTAACTATATACAACTCAAAAAAATTACCTAACTATGTTTTGGAATCATGGCATTTTCATCTATTAATGGTATTGGTCTAGTTGCCTAATTCCGATCTATTAAACAAGTGATTTTTATGGATTGATATAATTGGCAAGATCTTCTAAAATTCATAACTAAAATTATATAAATCAGAAATATAAAGTAGAATATGTTTTGAGCTCATAAAAATACAATCTAATATGTGGTATGGTTTTCATAGCCTAATTTAACAATAATAAAAAGACAACTTTTCAAGGTTTATACAATTAAAGTAAAGCTAACCTTAATTCTACATATATTCTTAATAGGTTATTTGGAGACCTAGGCTTGGATCTAAGTCTGACTTTGGACTAGTTTAGAGTCTGAAGTGAGGTATAATTGCATCTCACATTATTTGTATATTGAGAAATTTCTAATTCCTCTCTCTAAATGTATGTTTGCATCCCCAATTATACTATATTGAGCAATCATCCTAAATTATCAATCTTTTAATAGCCCATACTATATATCTCTTTTAAGAATTTAATTCCATGTGAAATATACTTCCTGCTTCTGATATTATGATCCTATTTTGTTGGACTTTCTTTTACTCCAACTTATACTCTATTCTTCAAGAAACCCTAATTTTTTCACTTATGTGATGGATGTTTATATTGTCCATTTATGTGATGGAAATCGTGTCTATTTTGAATACACTTTTTACTTGCCTCTACATTAAACATGTTATGTTATTTAGTAGCCCTAGAGTAGAGTAGGTACATTAGTTTCGGGTGGTGTGCCCATGTATTATTTTTGGGATGGAGGTTGTGTGCCCCATACTCGGGTTGTGAGCCCACTTTTATATATATTGGGAGTCTGGCAGTACATCATTCTCTATCAGGTTTCAAATTTGTGAGCCTTATCCACCATTATCTTTATATTGTTCTAGTGCTATGATTATCTTACATGCGTGCATTTTGATGATATTTATGATGGGTTATGTGCCCTAATTTCATGATATGTGCTTATGTGCCACAACATTATTGTTTATTAATGGCAAATATCTCTTTTGTTATCATATGTTGCAATTCATCTCTCTTGATACCCACTTGGGTCGTTCTTTTCTTTTCTATAGGAAGCCTTGTTTATTTGATGTCCTTTAATATATATATTGCTCAAATTCCATTTTAGTATGCACATACCAACTTATGTTAGTGTCGTCTATTTTTCTCCTCTTGTAGGGGTATGGTTCCAACCCAGGTGTAGAACATGGAGGACATGGTATGTTGAGATGGAACTAGCTTAAGAATAATGCCTAGAGACAAACTTGATATGGTTTAGATTTCCCTCTACTATATCCTTATAATGTAATATCCATCTAAACCCTATATGGGAGATGATGATGTACTTTTCTAAAATTGATTATAGCCATAAAACTACTATGCTACTACTTTACTTTGGTCTTTTCTATACTATCATGTACAATTTGAAAATTGTGCACCTATTCCAGCATACATGTTGAGTGTGTTTGGAATGGATGTTTTATTCCTCAAATTTTAGTACGGAGTGGATCCCCTATCAGGTCCCACTCTTTACAACATGGTATCAGAGCCCATGATAGTTGGAATATAACTACTGTAATTTTGTCTCCCTAATTAGAACCTTTACCTTACATAGTTACCCTCTAAGTACCCTAGAATTGAATGATGATATTTAAGAGATGATAAAAGGTCGATTTAGTGATGTGTTAAGGAATTAGGTGCTCCTACCCTACAATGTAGGTTGGTGGTGATATATCCCTTTGGATGTTAAGATCTAACCTTACGATGGAGATATGTTATGAGAATGAAGAAAATCGTTGATAAGGAGATCATTGTGGATAAAATTGTGACTTGGTTTTTCGCATTTATTTTGAGCTCATTTTGTTTTATGTTGCCTAATTTATCAAAAAAACTTACTTTCAATTATAATACTATATGTATAAAAAAATTATCTAATTTTATCGATGGTTTCTTAAACTAAGTCACAATGAAGAGATATGTGAAGTTTTCATGGAAAAACCTTAGATTTAGTTGTAGTGGATATCATAAACCATAGTTTTGTCTATGTGGTGACTAGGAGTATGTGAATAATATAAAGGTGTTGTTGACCTACCCTTTGAACACTATGACTTTTTGGTTGATAATATGAACCTTAGGGTTGTTAGGTTAGAGACATAAGGACCTAAAGAACAACCCTAGGATGATATGATATGTTAGTTATATACTTGACCAATGAACAACATACAAAGTATTCACAACTAAAAGATTCATATGTAAGCCTAATATCTTTAAGAGTTGTTTAGTTTGACTTACTAGGTCAAACCTTTTAAGGGGTGGAGAGTAACTGGTTGATGATGCATGGATGATTAGATTTTGAGGACAAAATCATTTTAAGGGGTGGAGTGTTGTAACATACCACAACCTAGACTCTTGACCCTAATCTTATGCCCTGGAGGATAGAAAGTTTGACTCTTTGAACTTAGCCAAACAAGGATGAAGATATACCTAAATGTAGTTACCTGTAATCCTAAAATAGTAATGCATGAATGACTCACCCGAACATATATAAGCATGAAAACAAATATGGCATAATACTCTCATATTAATCCTTAGACCAATAAAATATGTCACATGAGATAATATTGATTAAGGTATGATGCTAAGAGAAATAATATGTTTAGAAGAACTATGTGAATTTACATATCCATAATTGAGAACAATGTTGTATTATCTAAATCAAAATGAAATTAATAAACTTAATGAGATAAAAGATAAATATATAGTATTCCGTGCATAATAATGATATATAACCCTTTTGGTTGCAATTTGAAGATATGAGACGCAATTGGATGAATAATAGTAATAATGATGAAATAATATGATAACTATAATGATAATGGGCCACACATATTAATTTTGTATAACTCATGAAAGGAAATATTAAAAATAAAATCTAATGTGAAAATCATGTTCCTTAGGTCCCAATTAGCTTGAGAGTCAAGTTTCACCTTATTTGTACAATAATAATTATCCTAATTTCTTTTAGGAAAGAATACATGAATTTGTCTCCAAAATACAAAATAAATCATTAAATGACTTTAAAGGTGGAAACGAATCTCAAATTCATAATCTAAATGTTAAATTAGACTCTATGTAATTTTTTAGCTAATTTGGATAATCTGATCTATCCTAGTATAGTTTATTAGAGATAACGTATATTTAAGCATACTAAAGAGTGTGTTAAAAAAACCCAAAAGGGAAAATTAATTGAAAAAATGTGTTTAGGTTTTCTTTTAGTCTAAGTTTCATATTTTTGGAGAGTTTCTAGATACCTTTAATTCATTAAAGGAGTAAAATAAGTGATGGAGATTTAAAAATATTAAATAAAATACCTAGATGTCCTCAAAAGTAAAAAAATTGGTGCCAAAATCAGATTCTACACACTAAAATTAGTCTAAGTGTAAATTTTGGCTATATTTGACCCTTGTTTTAACCCTAAAATAAAATTGGAAAGAAAAATAAAAATCATTTAAATCAAATTACCTTTAACTTATTGTACGAGTAAAGTATCTCAGATTTATTGCCTGTCACTCTATGCTTATTTTGATTTCATGTATGCCCTCTTTTCATCTGTCAATTTTTTATCAGATGGACGACAAGTCGCCATCTTCCTCGCATTAGTTTTGGAAACCAACAGCACCATGCATATTAATCAGATTTTGGGATTTCTCTCTCATTGATTAATGATTTTCAGTGATCTTTTCTCCTTTGTCTTTGGGAGTATTTTCTCTTTCCATCGAACCATCACAAAAGCCCTGGGATCACTATATAAGAAACTTCTAAATTGCTATTCCCCTCTCACGACACCATGATGTCGCACAGCCCTAACCTTAGCATCATAAGCATGCATAACCATCCAGTATCCAAGCTTAAGGCAGCGTTTGGCGTGCCGTTCTGACGCCGGCACGGCAAACAAATCGGCTGGGATATTTTACCGCATGTTTGTTTAATGGTTTATAGGATAATTAAGATACCGCACGGACTAATTAACCGGATAATCTTCCGATAATGTACCGGCCCAAATCCTTATGGCAGAAAGTAAGATAATCTACCGAGGGCATCAATTTCCTGGAGTGCCCTTCTAACGGAAAGAATATTCGTACGACTTACCGACTTCCCTATTTATTTCATTGGAGAAACGTCCAGACACTTACGGCTTACTCCCTTCCCTATTTATTTCATTGGAGAAAAGTTCAGGCATTTGCGGTTGCTCCTCGGTCTTTACTTTGAGGATGACTTTGCTCCAGCAATAAGCCAAGCATCTTTATCCTAGGTAATGACTATTTTGATACTATGTGGATATCGTGTATGTATAAGGCGAGGCATAATAGACTTTTACTCAGATAAAAACAGATTACTTACCTGTGCTCCAAACAGTAGACATTTTATTTTCAGGTTTAGTTGTCTTTACACCAAACAACAGTTATCTTAAACACAGTTAACATACCTCCGGTCAATTTATCCATGGTAACTTAATTTATCACAACGGTGTCCCAAACACTGCCATATCCTCTCTAAATTTTCCTCCTCTTCTAATTGGATCCAAAAATGCATCCGCAGCCGTTGTGAGACCTGTCTCCTTCCTCCTAAGTCTTTTCATGGTGTTGCTTGTACCAAAAACTATACACCAATAAACATCGTCCACCATCACCAAACATCCAGGAAGCTCTTTCTGAGTTGGTTTCCCCCTGAAACTCAATGAGTTGGCCTCCCCAACTCTAGGGCCTTCTCTTGTCGGCACCTTGATGTACAAACAACCCAGCTCTTCTTCAGACTCAGAAGCACCTCCAAGGGGTTTGTTTTGATCGACTAAAGAACCTCCAAAACGAGAGTAATGTACCTCGAAAGTATGGATAATGTACCCAAAAACATAGGAGTATCAATGTTTTGGGACACTATAACCTTTGTTTTAAGGTATTTTATTTTTATACTACCCTCCATTAATTTTACATTTTTCCCATAGTATTCTTTTCTCCAAAGCATGCAAGCATTGATCTTTTTCTTTTAAGAATCTCATACCTTTTTTCAGTAAAAAAATTCATTACAAAACAAAAGTCATAAAAAAATATTTTTCTCTTTCTTTTTTTGCCACATCAGCAATTGGCGCGCCTCCCAACATCCGAGTGGGTGATCGAGGGTGGGAGGGAGTGTGGGTAGCCTAACTTAAATCACATAAAACGGTTAATAAATGAATGTCAAATTTGGTATGGATGTACAAAATTTCCGAAATGTTTCGGAGTAGGTTCCCGTCCCTCTATTTATTCGTATTTTGCATGCATTTGTGCTTGCACCTCATATCCCACTTATGTTTTTAAAATTATAGCAGAAGACAACTTTTTCTTGGGAAGCCGAAGTCAACTATGAGAATTCGGATGCACCCAACTTAATCTCTTACAAGTAGTCAACGTGTTTAAAACAGAGACGCTATAATAGACTATCAATAAAAACTATGATTAATAGGAGACATCATGCCTAAACCAATAAGATCTTTCACAAGATAAATTGGTATATGCAATGCTCGATTGTTGCATTTATAACTCCTTTTCACGCAACCGTTAACTATATACATGGAAGTTTCTTATCTTGTACAAAATGCAAGCCTTTCCTTCGAGAGGGGAACCCTCGTCTACCTTTTTTTAAAAGAAAAATAACCCTGGTATACCGTAAATAAAGTAAAATAAAAAAATGCCACCTTGAAAATGGGGATCAGCTTAAGCTAGAAGAAAGGCCTCGACATGGGCCGTTGGATGGGCCTGCGTGAACCAACTTATGACATCGGGAGTTTATATTTTAGTTGATTTGGATAATTTTATCTATCCTAGTATAGTTTATTAGAGATAATGCATGTTTAAGCCCAAAATACTAAAAAGTGTGTTAAAAAAACCCAAAAGGGAAAATTAATTGAAAAAATGTGTTTAGGTTTGCTTGTAGGCTAAGTTTTATATTTTTGGAGAGTTTCTAGATACCTTTAATTCATTAAAGGAGTAAAATAAGTGATGGAGATTTAAAAATATTAAATAAAATACCTAGATGTCCTCAAAAGTAAAAAAAACTTGTGCCAAAATTAGATTCTACACACTAAAATTAGTCTAAGTGTAAATATTGGCTATATTTGACCCTTGTTTTAACCCTAAAATAAAATTGGAAAGAAAAATAAAAATCATTTAAATCAAATTACCTTTAACTTATTGTATGAGTAAAGTATCTCAGATTTATTGCCTGTCACTCTATGCTCATTTTGATTTCATGTATGCCCTCTTTTCATCCGTCAATTTTTTATCAGATGGACGACAAGTCAACATCTTCCTCGCATTGGTTTTGGAAACCAGCCGCACCATGCATATTAACCATATTTTGGGATTTCTCTCTCATTGATTAATGATTTTTAGTGATCTTTTCTCCTTTGTCTTTGGGAGTGTTTTCTCTTTCCATCGAACCATCACAAAAGCCCCGGGATCACTATATAAGAAACTTCTAAATTGCTATTCCCCTCTCGCGACGCCATGATACCACACACCCCTAACCTTAGCATCATAAGACTGCATAACCATCCAGTATCCAAGCTATAGCCTCTCTAAATTTTCCTCCTCTTCCAATTGGACCCAAACATGCATCCGCAGTCGTTGTGAGACATGTCTTCTTCCTCCTAAGTCTTTTCATGGTGTTGCTTGTACCAAAAACTATACACCAATAAACATCGTCCACCATCGCCCAACATCCAGGAAGCTCTTTCTGAGTTGGTTTTCCCCTGAAACTCGACGATTTGGCCTCCCCAACTCTAGGGCCTTCTCTTGTCGGCACCTTGATGTACAAACAAACCAGCTCTTCTTCAGACTCAGAAGCACCTCCAAGGGGTTTGTTTTGATCGACTAAAGAACCTCCAAAACGAGAGTAATGTACCTCAAAATTATGGATAATGTACCCATAAATATAGGAGTATCAATGTTTTGGGACACTATAACCTTTGTTTTAAGGTATTTTATTTTTATACTTCCCTCCTCTAATTTTATATTTTTTTAATAGTATTCTTTTCTCCAAAGTATGCCAACATTGATATTTTTCTTTTAAGAATCTCATACCTTTTTTCAGTAAAAAATTCATTACAAAACAAAAGTCATAAACAAAATATTTTTCTCTTTCTTTTTTTGCCCCATCAGCAATTGACGCGCCTCCCAACATCCGAGTGGGTGATCGAGGGTGGGAGGGAGTGTGGGTAGCCTAACTTAAATCACATAAAACGGTTAATAAATGAATGTCAAATTTGGTATGGATGTACAAAATCTCCGATATGTTTTGGAGTAGGTTCCCGTCCCTCTATTTATTCGTATTTTGCATGCATTTGTGCTTGCACCTCGCATCCCACTTATGCTTTTAAAATTATAGCAGAAGACAACTTTTTCTTGGGAAGCCGAAGTCAACTATGAGAATTCGGATGCACCCAACTTAATCTCTTACAAGTAGTCAACGTGTTTAAAACAAGACGCTATAATAGACTATCAATAAAAACTATGATTAATAGGAGACATCATGCCTAAACCAATAAGATCTTTCACAAGATAAATTGGTATATGCAATGCTCGATTGTTGCATTTATAACTCCTTTTCACGCAACCGTTATCTATATACATGGAAGTTTCTTATCTTGTACCAAATGCAAGCCTTTCCTTCGAGAGGGGAACCCTCGTCTACCTTTTTAAAAGAAAAATAACTCTGGTATACCGCAAATAAAGAAAAATAAAAAAATGCCACCTTGAAAATGGGGGTACTTTCACAAGATAAATTGGTATATGCAATGCTCGATTGTTGCATTTATAACTCCTTTTCACGCAACCGTTATCTATATACATGGAAGTTTCTTATCTTGTGTACCAAATGCAAGCCTTTCCTTCGAGAGGGGAACCCTCGTCTACCTTTTTAAAAGAAAAATAACTCTGGTATACCGCAAATAAAGAAAAATAAAAAAATGCCACCTTGAAAATGGGGGTCAGCTTAAGCTAGAAGAAAGGCCCCGGCATGGGCCGTTGGATGGGCCTGCGTGAACCAACTTATGACATCGGGAGTTTATATTATCAACACATCTTCATTAATTGCAAGATCTACCAAGATGAATATTATTACACGATAACTTGAAAATTGGCTTTTCGGGTATGATAGCTCGGTAGACTTCCTACTTACACAAAAAGAAAATGGGGACGTTGTAGAAGCAGGAATGAAATAAATTTTTTTATTAGACAGAGAGTTGATCTAATCTCGATCATTGGATCGAAAGCCAAACTGAAGTGTCAACAATAGAATGCATAATGTATATTACAATTTGTTTGGTGATTAAAGATATTTGTATGAAAGCGGCAAGCCTTCAGTGTGTCAAGTTGTTCATACAATTAAAGCAAACATTTTTAATATCAATCTAACAAGCATAAAAATTATCAACATGCACCGAACATTTACCTTTTACAACGTTTAATATTTGATCTTTTTTGATATCTTATGCATGTATATTATTCAAATTCATATATACAAGATTGTCAATTTAGTGTATATATTACCATTCATGATCTTAAACTAAAAAGCTATTAGTATCACTGACATCAAAATCAAATGCATAGTTCATCAGACTCGTTCTTTGTAATTAACAGACATTTATGCTAACACTAACTACCAAATAGTAGAGGTTGAAACCGAACCCAAGCGAACTTAACCATACAATCATGCAAGTGGTCATATGCAAACATTAAAGTTTCCATACCGCCATTATGGGCATGACGTGCCACTTTAGGCCCAAACTGGAGTGGACTATACGACACCCACCACTGAAAATCGACACAGTACTACATAAAAGATTCATAAATAATGTCAATTTGGTGTGGATGTAAAAACTTTGGTATATCTTTAAGTGTAAGCTCCCAGCCCTCTATTAATTCGTATTGTGCTGGCATCTGTCCTTGCACCTTATATCGCAGTTGAAATATTTTTAATTCATAGAAGAAGTCAACTTTTTCTATGGAAGCCAAAGTCAACTATGCGAATTCCAATGCACCAACCTATCCTATTACAAGTAGTCAACATGTGTACATGAAGCAAATGTTATAATAAACGATCAACACAACCGAAGATTATAGGAGACGTCGTGCCCATACCAATAAGATCTTTCACATGATAAATTGGTATTTGTCATACTCAATCCTTGCATTTAAAACAACTCTTTTACTCAACCGTTATTTATATACATGGAAGTTCGTATCTTATACAAAATGCAAACCTTTCCTTCATGTTGTCAAGAAAGGGGAACCCTGGTGTGCGTAAATGTGGAAAATAAAAAAGGAAGGGCGAACCCTAGAAAATGGGGGTCAGCTCAAGCTAGAAGAAAGGCCCCGGCTGGGCCGTGAGATGGGCCTGCGTGAACCAACTTATCACATCGGAAGTTGGAAAATGTCTTCGGGGGTAATGATAGCTCGGCAGACTTCCTCCTTACGCAAAAAAAATAAAAAGAAAAATAAGACAGAGACGTTACAGCAGCTCTATCTCCCCCGGCGATTCCTTCAGCCGTCCTCCGCCCTGCGCCGCCGCGAAGAAGGCGGCTGCGGCGGCCTTGGCGCTCATCTCCATCTCGAACCTCCAGACATAGTTAAGACCCACCAAAAGCTCCACCACAGTAGCCTCGGTCTTCTCCCTGCAGGCGAAATGGAGCGTCTGGAGCAAAAGCACGCCTGACCTCTGTGCAGCTGCAGCGGCGCAACGGCGCTCGAAGCTACGCTCTGCCTGCCATCTCAAAGTGTTGTGCGCCATCGGCGCGAGCCATTCCACGATCTTCCCGAGTGCCGCACTCCACTCCTCCGCCAGACCCACATCGGTGGCAGGGCACCCGGCGACTCCCCTCAGCCTTGCACGCAGCGCCGCGCGAACGCTCGCTGGGAGCATGGCGTAGAGGTCGTCCCTTGCGTCGGGTCCGATGGACCTCGGTGACCGGACCATCTTCTCAAGGATGACTATGACGTTGGCGTAACGCGGAGCTAATCCAGCGGCGCCGAGCGTGCCGGATGGAGGCGTGAGAGCCGTCGTGTTTGCCTGGAAAAATCCGAGCTTTCCCTCCTTCGAGTACCGGGGCGATGATTGCTGCGATTGGGTCGAGCTGGGCGAGGACGGATCGGGGGCGTCGGCTGATGGATGGACGACGGCGGATTGGGAGAGGGTTCGACAGACGGATGAAGGACGAGGAGATTGAGGCGGAGTAGGAAGGGGAAGAAGCGGTGGTGGAGAGCAGGGAGGCGGGTCCTCATCATTACCAGGAATAGAAAAGTAAAACACATGCTTGATTCGTGCAAGGATGGTGAAGGCGGAGCGGGCGAGGAGGGTAACTACGGTATCGAAACTGCGGTTCCAAAGAGACGCCTCCTTGAGATGCTTCACTTCCTGCCGCTGCCACTGCACCCTCTGCTGCACGTCCGCCACCGCAGCCATCTTGTTCACGGAAGCCGACGCCGGCTTCTGCTGCTGACCAACACCGTCGCCGCAGACAGCAGCAGCAGCAGCAGCGGAGGCGGTGTAGTGGAGAAGCCTTCTGAGGTACTGCTCCCGCTCGGCGAGCTCATCCATCTGCTTGTACAGCGACGCGGTGGCTGCGACGTACTTGTCCATCTTCTTGACCTTCGCCTCCATATCCTTGCGATTGAGGCTCCATCTTTCCGGGTCGCGCCCAGAATCGGCGAAGTCACGGAATCGGTCGGAGAACCGTCGCAGGGAGGGATCGGCGCAGCGGACAGCAAGGGCCGAGACGGCCTCGGCGGCGGCACGGAGTGTGTCGGCAAACTCGGCGCGAGCTAAGGAGAGAAGGAAAGCATCGTCGTCAGAGACAAGCTTGCGGACTCCAGGGAGGGCGATGTAGTGGCGGTGGAGCCGCATGAGCTGGGTGTCAGAGAGGGCGCGCCACAGATAGAGCAGCTTCGACATGAGGCTGGCGGCCTCAAAGGCCAGCACGCCTAGCCGGTCTCCGGACGGGCTTAGGAGGAGGGACGGCCGCGGGGATGCCGGGATGTTGGATCTCACGGTGGTGAGGGCGGATCTGACCTTGATCAGCAACGAGTCCAGCGCCATGACTGCTGCTACAGCCTGTGTCGAGAGAGAGATCACGGACTCTGCACAGTTGTTACTACCCCTCCTCTTCTATAATTGTATCTTGGGTTTTGTTTGCTTCTTGTGTGGATTTAGTGAAGTGGGGAAGAGTGAGGGAAATGATGAGATAAGACTTCGGGAATATTAATTAAACAATATTTATATTAATAACAGCAAGCAAGAAGAGGCGTGAGCTGAGAGTGGGGAATCAATTGGGGAAGGCGAGCGGAGAAAGACTATTATTTTATATGAGAAGAGTAGAAAGTCGATGTCTGGAACCAACAACTGGCATAGAGCTGAGAGTGAGAATCAGGATTTGCATATCTGGGAAGGTTGGAGGGGGTGAGCGGAGCTTGAGGGAAGAGGGGAGAGGTCAAGTGCATGCTTTAAGTAAGGTGGAGAAGAAGAAGATGATGATAGTGGGGGTGGTAGGGTTGGGGATTGAAACAGGATCTGAGAAGGGTGAGTGAAACTACCACAAAGTCACCTTTTTGTTATGGGTTGAATTCCAACTGTGGTTTGACTTTGGTAATAAGAGAATGATAATAAATATCACCTCCAATCTCTTTTTGCCCTCCATACGCAACATATTATATAGTTTTGTTTGTGTTTTTCTCGTTGTTATCGCTTTATCATGTCCATTCTAACTAGTGGGTTTGAAATGACCGCTACTACATTGATGGGTAATGCAAGATAATGGAGGGGATCAAATTCCTTTCATTTAATTCATTACATTCGGTTCCATATTCCTTGTTTCTTTTCAGTTGTGGGTTCTACTCAAACTTTCCAAAGAAAACAACAAGATATAATAATGTAAGTTTGGTGCAATAATAAGGGCTAGTTTGGTTGGGTGTAGTAGGGTGCAATTGTGTGAGTTCACAATGTAAAAATGTACATCAAACACACACTTTGTCGTCGGACTACACCCTACCAAACAGGCCCTAATTGAAGAGCAGTGGCATCGTATTTCTCGTACTGAACAATTGTGTCATCATAACTCTACACACTCCAATCTCATAAAATTATATGTAACGTATGTGGGATCAAATCATTACGTAGAAGTCTTTATCATCATTTTATGATGCACCCAACTCATTAAATTATGGGTAACTTATGTGAGAACTGACATTTTGTTTCGTTTCTTTTGGTACGAAGTGGTGTGTGCTCTGCGTAATAATTACGTACGCAATAAGCCAGAAGAACAGGGATGATGCAACCTAGGATATTATTATGTGAAAGCCATAAGGAAAAATTTGGCCACGATCATGATGTCGACAAACTTTGCGAGTGGCGCAATTGGCATGCAACACATCAAACATATGGAATCTTCATCCCCACAAGAATGTCTAACTATTAAGGCTAAAAGTGAGAGGAATAGCAAAGCATTAGTTATAACCATTCACCACATGTTGATTAATACACGGCTATCTTTCCTGATGCTGGGAGGAGCATAATCTACCCCCGAAGAAAAGCTAAAAAAATACTCTTATATTGAGTATACCCATTTTAAAGTACTAGGACCGCGATCTAAATCTTACAATAGACACATGCCTGTTGCCTTGCGTGTTCAAATTTAACGATTCCTAAGAAAGACGCCCCAAAATCCAGGATAAGTTTCATATAATTTCAAATTTCCTTTTAGTGTGCAATATCCTCAACTCTAGCATTTTACCTTAGACCTTCGTGCATGGGAAGGTATTTAATTCATATTCTCAATAACACTGGTAAATAATCCTGATTTGTAAAATTACTTGATATAACGCAACCAAGAGTCCTTTTTTAGATAGAACTTGAAATTGATTCCAAAAATACGACCAAAGATAGAACGTCCAGTACTTAGGAAGGCATCTCAATTTCGATGATAAATAAGAGCAAGCTGTGCTACTATTTGATTCGAGATGATGTCTCCCGTGAATCTGTGCACAGTGGCCATGCCACGGCAAATGGCCTCGAGTTCTACGTCCAATACATTCGTATTGGCTATGGACGACTCCATTTGAGAGCCAGATGCCCCGGTGGTCACTCAGTCATAGCTCGTAGCAGATTTGTTTTGCCTTTTGTGTACCACTCCATCGACATTCAGTTTGAATGAACCAAACGGAGGTTTCATCCATTGAGCCACAGGGGTTGAGCAGGTCATGGGTTTCTCCTTCCTAGTTGAGATGAGATAGAACGTTCATGTAGTCCATGGGAGGAAGAAGATCAACAGATGCATCAACATGCTTGTTAAGTGGGCTACTAATTGCATCAACCACAACCATTCAATTATCAACATGGATTACATATGTCATTAGGAGTCAACATATGATTTAGGTGGACATCCACATCAAAGGGGGCAAGAATATTAAAATCAACCCTGACTTCAAAGGGGAGAGCACAAGATTTAGTTCCATATAGAGATTAGGGAACAAGAACATATTTCAAGTCACAAAAAGTCACATTAGGCAGAACTAGTTGTTGGTATATATGCCCAAAGATCCATCCCAAGCGATTGCATTGAGTCAGATATTAATTAATCAATTAATACGATTATTTAGTTAATTAATGAATTTCAGAATATTCTAATTAATCTACGAGCGTTTTAATTAATGCATCATTTCTGTTTACCGATGGGTTTAAGAAACTCTACTTCCCTTCATTTCTTATTTAAAGGAGGATTGACGACCGATATCTATATAAGATAGACAGAGGCTTTTCAGTTTACGCTCACGTACGTAAACCCTAGCCGTCGTCGTCCTTAGGAGAGAAAGGAGAGCAACACGCCGCTAGCACGCCGCCGCACAAACATGACTCCTTCCCGCCGGCTTAGGAAGCACGACGTGGAGTTCCAGCACATCCGTGTGGATGAAGTAGAGACGCAGACGCAAAGACGCCTGCGTTCGGAGGGCATCAACGACCATCCGTGCGCTTTACGAGCCGCGTACGTCACCGCACGAAAGGAACACATCGGATCTTCCTGCGACAGTGAACGGGAGAGAAGTTTCGTCCGTGTAGGTCAACAACGTTGCACCGTCGTACAGCGGGACATCACCGGACTTGCTCCGCGATAAGGTATATCCCACAAACACTCCTTCCAAATACGTTGTTGTCGATGAGATCGTGTTTCGGGTTACGTAGATTTTATTGCTTCCGCCGCGCATGTTTTGTCCACAAAACCCAACAGTGGTATCAGAGCAGCGTCGATCTACGACGTATTTGGATCTGTTTCGATATGATTGAATCACTATATATTGTTTTTTTATGTTGCATCTGATGTAAATTAAAACTATTAATGTGCAAATCTAAACCTAATTCCACATATGCCGCATGCTTCTATTTTTGACATTTTGGATGGGGTCGACTATGGAAAATATTGATTTTCCTAAGTGCACAGATGTAAAATTCCGTAGACCTTTCAGGGACTCTGCCCCGCACAGGGGTGCTGCCCCTGTGTACCCCGCATAGTCTGTGTGGGAGTTAAAAATGTATTTAATGGGGAATGTCCTGCATTACAAGTACTGCAATTTTAATATGTATATATGTATATGTAGATATACTTATGATAACATACTCGTCGCCTTTAAAATCTATTTTATGTGGTGAATGCATGCACAGTTATGGCCTAGTATCCCTTTTTGTGAATGTTGTGAATGAATGTGGATGTCAATCTTGTGGATACGTTTGTCTGTGAATGATATGGATGTATAATGGATGCATTGGATCCTTTGTATAAAGTATTCAGCTTGCATGCCGAGCCTCATCTCTTATTTCAAAGTGTAATTAATTCCTTCCATTTATATTTGTACACATATGATGTAATAGAGATAGGATTAGTTTTAGTCTTTGTAAACTTGTTGTAAGGAGGCCACTTGAAGATCCAACTCCAAGGAGTGTCCATGGAGAAACACCATGAAGATCTAATTCCAAGAAGCAACCTGAAGATCCAACTCCAAAGAGCGTCCATGGAGAAGCAACAAGAAGATCCAATTCCAAGAAGCAACCTGAAGTTCCAACCTCACAAAGCATCCATGAAGTTGTTCATTGTAATGTTGATCATTACAGGCTTACAGGTTGATTCACAGGTGTTGCATGAGATGCATAAGACCATAGGTGGACCGTAATCCTTTGTTGCTCCAAAGAATTACAATAGTATGGCCATAACCGATGTATTTGTGTTTGTGATTGCATGTCTATCATTTGTGGTTGTGGATATAGTAGTATATGATACGTACTATAAGTATGTGGTGTTTGGATATGTATATGTATTAATAAAACCCCTCAATTAATAATATTCAGTTTTAGTTGCCTTCCATAAAGCAACACACATGAAAATCTTGATCGACTATGTGTGGGCACGCCTCCGCGTGGTACACTTTCTATCTCGCGGAAGTGTGATGGTGGGTGTGTGGGTCTGCCTCTGCAGGGTGCACACTCATCGTGTTGGCTTATGGGTTGGACTTAACTAGGGAACCTTGATAGGATCAAGTACCTAGAGGCACACAGATGCATCATGGCAAGGAGTTGTGCATGATCATCTATCCAAGAGTTGCATATGATGCAATTGGCAAAAGTTGCCTACCTTAGTATTTGGTCTTTGACGCCGACGTTGGCTGGGCATTGATCCAATTATTTTGGGTGTTGGCTCACTAGAAGGTTGTGCGTTGCAATCTTCCGAGTTGATAGTGAGGGCTATCAATTTGAATAAAATAGTGGGAGCGTAATTAATTAAAGGCCTAATTAATCTCGTTTATCAAATCTTTACAAGTAAAAATGTTTTAGACTAAATGCAAATTTTTCTTTTGTAGAAATCAAATGGAAAACAACACTCACACTTTCTCGTTGCGATCGGTCCTTGAGAAGGACAAACTCATCAGAACCAACTGTCAAAACTGGTTTAGGATGCAGAGAATTGTTCTCACACATGAGCGTAAGCTCTATGTCCTTGAAACACCAGAGCCAGCGGAACCCGCCGTAAATGTGCCCAAGGCTGAAAAGGATGCTTACAAGAAGCTCCTTGATGATGTCATGGATGTCAAGTGTCTGATGTTGTGATCAATGAACTATGAGTTGTAAGAGCAGCATGAGAACATGAATGTCATGGAGATGGTAACACATCTCAAGAACATGTATCAACATCAAGCAAGACGGGAGAGATATCATGTCTCAAAGGCTTTGTTCAGGAGCAAGATGAAAGAGGGAGACTCAATTGGTACCCATATACTCACTTTAATTGGGTACGTGGAAAGCCTATCCAAGCTGGGATTTCCCCTAGGTCAAGAGTTGGCCACTGATGTGATTCTACAATCATTTCCTGAATCATATAATCATTTTGTCATGAACTACAACATGAATAATTTTGACAAGCCGTTGTGAGAATTGTTGGGCATGTTGAGGACAGCTGAAGCACAGATGAAGAAAGACAAGCCCAAGTCTGTGATGGTGATCAGCAAGGCAAAGGGAAAGTCAAAAGGCGAAGGCAAGGCTAAGAAAGGTTCTAAAGTCGGGCAGAAGCCAAAGTCATCCATGCTCAAAGCTAAAGGTGGGATCTTCAAAGAAGGCAGTTGTCACCATTGTCACCAGCCTAGACATTGGAAAAGAAACTGTCCTCTCTACCTGGAGGAACTAAGGAAGAAGCAGTGGATAGAGATATCCACTTCAGGTATATACGTTATTGAGATAAACTTAAATACTTCTTCATCATGGGTACTGGATACTGGATGTGGATTTCACATATGTTCTAATATGCAGGATCTGATAAGAAGTAGGCCTTTACAAAAGGGCCAAGTCGAGCTGTGAGTTGCTAATGGAGCAAGAGTTGCTACCACTGCAGTTGGAGTTATTAGTTTATCTTTGCCTACAGGCCATGTAATAGAATTAGAGAATTGCTATTATGTACCTGCCATTAATAAAAATATAATTTCTGTATCTTGTATGGACAAGAGTGGATTTGAATTTCACATTAAGAATGGACTTATTTCTATTTCTAAAGATGAGATCTTTTATGGCAATGCCCCTATGTCTTATGGTATCTACTTGTTAAAACTTGAGACTAGCATATACAACGTAAATACTAAAAGTTTAAAACTTGACAACTCAAACAAAACATTCTTATGGCATTGTCATCTTGGGCACATAAACGAGAAGCGCATATCTAGACTCCATAAGGATGGTTATCTAGACTCTTTTAATTTTGAATCATTAGAGACATGTCAGGCATGTTTATTAGGAAAGATGACTAAGACTCCTTTCACTGGACACAGTGAGAGAGCCAGTGATCTACTGGGGCTCATACATACTGATGTATGTGGACCTTTTAGATCAAATGCTAGAGGAGGCTATCAATACTTCATTGCCTTCATTGATGACCTCAGTAGGTATGGCTATGTATATCTTATGAAACATAAGTCAGAAACTCTTGAAATGTTCAAGACTTTCATGAATGAAGTAGAGAAACAACTTGGTAAGAGTATTAAAGCACTCCGTTCAGATCGAGGTGGTGAATACTTAAGCCAAGAGTTTGAGGACCTTCTGAGAGACCGTGGTATTGTATCACAATGGACTCCACCTGGTACACCACAACATAATGGTGTGCCATAAAGAAGGAATCGTACATTATTAGACATGGTAAGATCAATGATGAGTTCAGCCAAACTTCCAATATCATTCTGGGGATATGCTCTTGAAACTGCAGCGTTTACACTTTAACCGTGTACCCTCCAAATCAGTTCAAAAGACACCATATGAGATATGGAATGGGAATCATCCCAATTTGTCTATGTTAAAGATTTGGGAATGTGAATCTTATGTTAGGAAACAATTTCCTAAAAATCTTGGACCCAAATCAGAAAAATGTTATTTTGTTGGATACCCCAAGGAAACTCGGGGATACTACTTTTATACACCAACTGACAACAAAGTGTTTGTTGCTAGGACTGATGTATTTCTTGAAAAGGAATTTATTTCCAAATGAATTAGTGGGAGGAATGTAGAGCTCGAAGAAGTTCGAGACCAACAAGAAAGCAGAGAACCTGAGGAGGTACATAAGGAACATGAAGACTCACAAATTGTTGTGGAATTTCACGTTCTAAATGTAACACAGGAACCTCGTAGGTCTAGTAGGACACGACTTGAGCCTGAGAGATTTGGATTTCTTGTGACTCAAGACAGTGATGAATTGGGCATAGCAGATGAGCCAACTTCCTATCTAGAAGCTACTAAGGGACCATAATCTGAGAAATGGCTCGAAGCCATGAGATATGAGATGGAATCCATGTACACCAACAAGGTATGGACCTTGGTGGATCCACCCGAAGGGGTAAAACCCATAGGGTGCAAATGGGTCTTCAAGAAGAAGACTGACATGGATGGAAATGTTCAAATCTATAAAGGCATATTGGTTGCGAAAGGATTCTGTCAAATTCAAGGTGTTGATTATGACGAGACCTTCTCACCAGTTGCCATGGTTAAATCCATCAGGATCATGCTTTCCATTGCAGCTTATCTTGACTATGAGATTTGGCAGATGGATGTTAAAACAACATTCCTTAATGGGAATTTACTTGAGGATGTGTATATGACACAACTTGAGGGTTTTATCAATCTTAAGGAAGCCAATAAAGTCTGTAAGCTACAAAGGTCAATCTATGGATTGAAACAAGCATATCGAAGCTGGAATCTACGTTTTGATGAAGTAGTCAAAAAGTTTGGCTTTAGTCAAAATGAAGATGAACCTTGTGTTTACAAAAGGGTTAGTGGGAGCACAATCATATTTCTCATATTGTATGTGGATGACATACTATTAATGGGAAATGACATCCCTACTCTTCAGACAGTAAAAGGTTGGCTAGGGAAGACTTTCTCTATGAAGGATTTAGGTGAATCATCCTATATACTAGGGATCAAGATCTATAGAGATAGATCTAGAAGGCTTCTAGGTCTAAGCCAGAGCACACACATTGATAAGGTGCTAAAGAGGTTTAGCATGGAGGGTTCTAAGAGAGGTAACTTGCCCATGTCCCATGGGGTTATAGTCTCTAGAGGACCAGTGTCCTAGTTCATGTGATGAACGGGAAAGCATGAGTAAGATTCCATATGCATCAGCAATTGGATCTATCATGTACGCAATGTTATGTATTCATCCTGATGTGTCGTATGCTTTGAGCATGACGAGCGGATATCAGTCCGATCCAGGTGAATGTCACTGGACAGCCATAAAGAACATCCTAAAGTACTTGAGAAGGACTAAGTATCAATTCTTGGTATACGGTGGTGAGGAAGAGCTCGTGGTAAAGGGTTACACCGATGCTAGCTTCCAAACTGACAAAGATGACTACAGATCGCAATCTGGATTTGTGTTTTGCATGAACAACAAAGCTGTGAGTTGGAAGAGTTCCAAGCAAGAGATGGTTGCGGATTCTATAACAGAGGCTGAATACATTGCCGCATCTAATGTTACAAAGGAAGTTGTGTGGATCAAGAAGTTCATTTCTGAACTTGGAGTGGTTCCAAGCGTTGGTGATGCAATTGAGTTATTTTGCGACAACAATGGAGAGATTGCATAGGCTAAAGAACCAAGATCGCACCAACGTTCCAAACATATTATACGGCGGTTCCATCTCATACGAGAGATCGTACAATGAGGAGATGTGAAGATTTGTAGAGTACCTACAGAAAGCAATGTGGCTGACCCGCTCACAAAAACACTTTCACAACAGAAATATGACAGACATGTTCGATCACTTGGATTGAGATTCATGAGTGATTGGGTCTAAGTGCAAGTGGGAATCTGTTGGTATGTATGCCTATAGAGACTATCATTCGATGATCGTAATGGGATACTATGTAAATGATTTGTAATACTACATTGATCATATCAATAAAGGCAAGTTTCCAATCTATATGTTTGTGTTTTATATTATGAGATGACCATCAAACTTATAGATGTCTATAGAATAATATACTCAATGACATATGTCTTCGGGTTGATGACCTGAACAGTGAGATCATATGTATGCTAATAGTATGTATTCTTGTTTTGTCCCTAATTGGTTGTTATTGTGGAAATATCCATAGACATCAATAACACATAAGATTAGAATGTATGTTGGTTGATGGAAGAATCTCATTATCCATGATATGGAAATATCAAACCAAATACATAGATACTTGTTAGAGAACAAAGTATCGGATAGACCCACCTTGAGAGTGACACATGGATACCATGATTGGTAGTTAGAGTCACATCTCATAATGATGGTGGTGATTGTGGTTCTTAGACATGAAGTCACTACACTTATCACATGCCATTCAGTGTACTTTGACATCATCCACCGTGGTCCTGAATAAGGATTGCCATAAAGATGGTGCTTGGGTGCACTGTGACACATGGGGATGACTATGAGTGATGTAGATGGAATTTTTCTTCCTATGGGAGTTTGATATTCTGGCCACTTGATAAGCGAGACTGAGAAATGCATGGCCATGCTGATGTGAGTCAATATGTGATATTGAGATTACATATATCTCAGACAGTCTGCTCTAGTTCAAGGAACATGGATTGAATATTGAAAAGGATAACAATTCCATTACTCGAGTTCAATCTGGATATCAGTGACAAAAGAACTATACAATCACTGTAACACCAATCATGAATGATAGGTCAAGTTGTTCTCCAACTTCTCCAATTACTTAGGTGGCAATGAAGTCTTGCTAGATACCAATCATTGCTTATGAAATCATAATATGATTATGGATATCACTGCCAACATAATTTGGAGCCTACCGGGTCACACACATAGGATGTGTTGGAATAGGAGTATAATTGTGGATTTGATTGGAATTGCTCCGAATCACATTGATTACTAAAGTGTTTATGTAATGGATTAGAATAATATTAGAGTGACTGGCTCTAAGTGCAAGTGGGAGTCTGTTGGTATATATTCCCATAGATCCATCCCAAGCGATTGCATGGAGTCATATATTAATTAATCAATTAATATGATTATTTAGTTAATTGATGAATTCCAGAATACTCTAATTAATCAACGAGTGTTTTAATTAACATATTGTTTCTGTTTACCGATGGGTTTAGGAAACCCTACTTCCCTTCGTATCCTATTTAAAGGAGGATTGATGGCCGATATCTATATAAGATAGACAATGGATTTTCAATTTACGCTCACGTACGTAAACCCTAGCCATCACCATCCTTAGGAGAGAAAGGAGAGCAACACGCTGCTAGCATGCCACCACACAGACACGACTCCTTCCCGCCAGCTTAGGAAGCACGACGTGGAGTTCCAGTCCATCCGCATGGACAAAGTAGAGATGCAGACGCAGAGACGCCTGCATTCGGAGGGCATCAATGAACATCTGTGCGCTTTACGAGCCGCGTACGTCACCACACGAAAGGAACGCGCCAGATCTTCCTGCGACGGTGAACGGGAGAGAAGTTCCGTCTGTGTAGGTCAGCAGCGTTGCACCGTCATATAGTGGGACATTTCCAGACTTGCTCTGCGATAAGGTATATCCCGCAAACACTCCTTCCAAATACGTTGTTGTCGACGAGATCCTGTTTCGGGTTACGTGGATTTTATTACTTCTGCCGCACATGTTTTCTCCACAAAACCCAACACTAGTGAATTTAGGGCGTCAAACATCACCATAGTGCAAAAGAGTTGATCTTAGGCATTAAGTTCACAAGTACTGATTTCATAGATCTAAAATATTGTGAAGCACAATGGGATTTAATAATTTAAATCAAGTATAATCATGCAAAAGTCGTATATGAGTTGCGTGCATGCATATTAAGTCATATGGTCCAAGATAAGAGTAAAGGAGATTAAGAGGTAATATTTATGCGATAAAGGGCACAAATCTATTGATATCGTGATTAGGGTGAGGCTTGCTACCATGTAGAAGCAAGCTTGGAAATAAGAACAATACTATATCATCAATGTCCAAATTAGGTCATATATGAGCATTAGAGACACCAAGGGTGAATTGAGGTGATTAGTGCCTTCATTATGTTCAAACATGTGCAAAAACTACTCATTTGATGATTAGGGGAGTATAGAGAAATAAAGATCCAAGATTTTATTATTAAATTTCAATAAAAGTATTCAACATGACGTAAGTTGGGATATGTTAGGGAAACATAACAATAAATAAAGGAATTAGGGTCTAAAACATTCTCCATGTTGTAGATCTTTTTGAGTTGATCAATCTGATATATTGATTCACCCCATATGGTTAAGGGAGGAGGAAGTTATGTTTTTTTAAACTTATATTAAAAACTATATGGTACAGAGTTTAGGGTGCTACGTGATATTTATGCAGCATTTTGGGGCGTTGATGTGCCTCTCAGTGGCCTAGGTCTGATGCCCATAGATGGGGATGAGAGGATGGTGCCATGTAGTGGGCATCTACTGGCCCCGCACCCTCGCTGACAGGTCACCACCATGATCGGGTCTGTGGTAGGGCTTGTGGGATCTGAGCATCACGACCTTTGCTTCCTGGACCAGCGTGGCCCTTCTATTATATCTATTCTTGTAGGTGTTTTACCTCCATTTGGTAGCCCTCCCACAACCTCATCTCACATGTGGTGACACACAACATGCTACTCGCCAGAGCAAGGGTGGGGTGATGTGAGGATTTTGAGTCGCTTTTATAGACTAATTTTACATGTGTTTTATGTGTTATTTAGTCACTTTTGTGGTTAGTATCACATGATTCACTCGCTTTAGTATATAATCTCATTTTGCATCAAATCTACTGTATTTCATCTTTTTGGTTATAAATGGTCATATGGATGTGTTTTAGCAAGGCTGATTTGGATTTATCTTGAATTTTCAGGAAAAATGAATATATGCAGCCGTCGATAGTATCGACAGCTGTCAATAGTATCAACTCGGCCACAGTGAGATAGCCGCAAGGAACCAAGATGAGTCGATACCATCAACACTGAAGTCGATGGTAGCGAGATACCTACAACAAAAGTGTCAAAAATGTCAAAGCAAAAGTAAAAAAAAAACAAAGCAAAAGTGTCAAAAATGTGAGGTTGGGTCAAAAATCCCCAAACCTAAGTGGGTTGCCTCCCACAAGCGCTGAGTTTCTTGCCTTCAGCTAGGCTTCTTGGTGATTCTTCAAAATTCACCCGTTTGGCATTCTCATGTGTCCATTCTTGCAAAACATGCATCCTTCCTTTGCACTCAATCTGTTTTCCTCATCCCTTTGATCACAATAATCATCATAACTTCTTCACCTTGATGTCCTTCTCTCAAATGCCCATTTGGACTTGTGAAGTGACCATGTCCAATATCCCTATCTCGGACTCGCTGGGTTGGGGTCTTGTACATGTTGATGTTGATCTTCATGTCCATAAATGAGACTGTCATGGTGCCACTACTGTTACAACCCCAAATTTTGGGTTCATTTGACGAGAAATGTAATTTCTCATATTAAATATATTTGAACAAATAATGAGATAATTTGCTTCAAATAAATGGATTTCATTTACAATAGCCTTGATGATTGTATTGTGGGCTTTATTGGCTATTGGGCCCAAATAACAATGAAATTCAAATAGTAAATGGATGATTAAATTTTTTAAGAAAAGAAATATGTAGAAACCTCTAGAAGGAAAATGCAAAGAGGATTCCGTGCCTCTTGGGTTCCTTGGGTACTAAGGAGACCAAGGTTGCAAAAAGAAAGCAATAAGAAAAGAAAAGATTAATTAAGTAATTCTTTATGAAGAAAGAAATTGGAAAGTAATGATATAATATGGAAAATGAGTGGAAAGAGGCATAAATGAGATTTCTTGGGGAAATTTCGTACCCATGAGGTTGCTAATATTAAAAGGAATGCCAATAAGGAAAATAAAAGGGAAATAAAGAGAAATCCTAAAAAAGAACTAATTTAATAGGAGATAAACAAGATAATGAGGAATTATGTGAAATAATGCATTTAGATGCATCAAGAAGGATAATGAGTGTCCCATAAAAAGGATTTCGAAATAATAGAGTTTCTTGGGATCCAAGGAGTCCCAATGGAGAAAAAGAAAGAGATAAGGCAAATAAAACAAAATAAGGAGAAAATATAATACATCATTAATGACTTTTTGATAATATCAACAAGAAAGATATTATTCAAGAAAGTGGATTTCATGGCCAATGATTTAAGAGGCAAGAATAATGAAAATAAAAGAGAGGTTTTTCATATTCCTATATTTTTCAGGTAATAAAGAATATTAAGAGGAAAGTAGGAAAGAGAATCTTATTTCCTCATGAAGGAATTCGTTTTCTAATAGAAAAGAACATTGCTTCCTTCTTGGGCAAGCACGTTTTGGGCGTGGATGTCCTCCCTATATAGGGAGTCGAATCCTTGCCCAGGTCCAGAGGGACCTCACGCGGCTATCTCTCCTCCATCTTCTTCTTCATCGTTTCTATCCTCAAACCCTAACCCGACTATACCTCTACCCCTAGAGTAATGAGGGGGTTTGTTTATAGTCTTAAAGGAAGTTGGACGTTCCCACGATGTCCCGGAGGAACACCACCATCAACTCGGTGCCCTGGCTCATGCACGACGCCAGCAGGAGGGCCATGGGACCTTCACGTGTTGCGGGGTTAGAAAACTCAAACCAGCTGTCATGGCCACGGGCCGGAAGCACCCTCGCCTGCGCGGGGGCACACCGGAGCCAGAGGAACCTCCCTGGGGGCCGTCGAGGTCCGGGAGGGCGGCATGGCCGCATCGGTTCACATCTGCAGCGCCGACCCTAAGTTGCAGGCCACCCCGCCTGAGACGACCACCCTGGCCACGAACGAAGGTCTCCTCTGGGTGCGCGAGGGCTTGGCGGAGGTAGTGGGAGCATCGCTGGAGGTCGGCGGGGTGTAGAGAAGGAAGGAGAGGCGGTGTAACTCGCTGCTAGGGTGACAGTAATCGACTGTCGCGAGGTTGAAGAAGGAAGGGAGCCGTTGGACCTTTCTGCCCTCCGCGGGCTAAAGAAGAAATCGACTTAACCGAGGGTAGTATGGTCTTTCCGTTATGTTTCCAAAGAAAGCAGCCGCAGTGCATAAGATCAGCCATGTGGCGCTCTCCGATTGGTCCGGGTAAGTGAAATCTTACAAAAATCATATCTAGCAAACCGTAACTTGAATAGACATAAATAATATATGAATTTTGATCAGGAGAACGAGAGGAATCCAATAAAAATGGTTTTATATCCTGAATCTGATCATAGTTCGAAATGTAGTGTAAATTATCATCTTTTATGAATTAAAGGTTAAGAAACCCTATTTTGAAATGAATAAAGTGTTTAATAGGGTTTAATGGATCATTAGAGTTGATATTAACATGTTAAATGTAAAACGGTACATTATGTTAAAAAAAGAAGATCTTTGCACGTGATTAATCTAATTTAGAGATTATGTGCATAAATATGCTTAAAAGTACATAAAGTTATAATCTTTAATGATTTAATTAAGGGAAAACCATTAGTTTTGATGATAGATGGACTTAATGACATTAATTGGATAATTCAAGCCAATATTAACATGTGGTTAATAAAAGTGAAAATGGGATCTAAAAAGATGATCTTTTTATATAATTGGCTTAGTTTAGGGTTTCGTGCATGATTATGCATTAATGAGCTTGAAAATCCTAATTTAGGCGAATATGACATTTAAATGTTTTAATTGTTCAAATCCATGAATAAATAGGGATATGATGATCCTAAGTCAATCTGAGTATAAAAGACTATTAAATGAATAGTTTGAGCAATTAGGGTTTATATGAGTAGAAAAGAGTATTTTAGGGTTGTTAACCAAAAAGGGATAAAGTGTGAGAAATTGATCTAAGAAACCCTAATGAATATCAATGAAACCTTAATGCAAATTAGAAACCATAGAAAGTGAATCCAAGTCAATAAAGTAGATTCTTGATAAAGTGTGTAATAAATAGAGTACATATTCTTTTCAGGAAATATGTGATGATTGAATTACTTGCTTGGATCTGTTGATTGGCTTGATTGTATATACATGAAGTATATGTTGAATAATCTGCATGACTCATCAAATCAGGTATGTGGTTACGATTATGAATAACCGCTATAGTTTCCTGATATATTCTCAGATGTTTAATCGCATTGAATGCAACTAAACTGTTGGATGTTTATTTATTTCATGCAACTATAAAGTGACTATGATTATCACCATAAATGTGCATATATAACTGGCTAGATCCGGGTCCACATCTGTTACTTTGAAAAAAGGCTAAAAAAGGGGTAATCCTAGAGCAAGGTCTAGGTTACCGTGAGTTAGAAACTGGGATACCTACGTGTAGTGCCATGAGACTCTTTAGCATACCCTGAGTTAAGGAGTGGTCTACTTACGAGTAGTGCCATGTGACTCAACCCTAGAAACTGGTTCACTTATAGGTGGATCATGAGGGGTTTAATGGGGACAACACAGAGGATAGGGTACTCTTGGATCGCGGAGTTATATCTAAAATGTAATCTTGGTTGTTAAATGATTAATTGAATGATTACATTGTTATCATAGTTGTGTGTTTATTGTTTCCCCCACATACCAGCTTCGGCTGACCGACGTTTTGTTTGTCAGCGTTTTAGGTATAAGCCAAAAGGACAAACAGTAAATCATCATAGTGTGAAATACATGAAGAAAAATACAAGGAGGATTAGTTAGCGTAGAATCATTAAGTGGATATAAGTTAGAAATCCAAAATTTCAAAAGGTATGCAAAGTTTATTTTCTTACAGCTTTTCAGTTTAGTATGTTAAAATTTGATAATTATTCTTGGTTAATTGATGAACCTTTGGTCCGGAAGTCATGGGTGCGGCTTCAACCACTCAGTCTCCCTTAATTGGGGGTTATCAGGAGGTGGGGTCGTAACAACTACGTACATGAATGTCGGCATCAGCTGTAGATAAGAACGGCCTCCCCAAGATGATGGGAATCTTCCTATCCTCCAGCTCCATATCAAGTACAATGAAATCCGCCGGGAACACCGCACCTTTTTCCTTGTCTATCATCACCAAGACATCATCCACACTACCTCTAGGCACTTTTATGGATCTATCCGCCAACTGGAGAGTGCAATGTGCCGACTTCAACTTGCCTAAGCCCAGCTCAACATAGACATGATATGGCATCAAATTCACACTAGATCCCAAATCAAGTAAGGACCTGTCTATGTGATGTCCCCCTATGTAACTAGGTATGAGTGGGGCTCCTGGGTCTTTTCTCTTTATGGGGAGGGCATGTTGTATGATTGAGCTCACTTGTTCAGTCAATCTCACCTTCTTTGGAATCCTCCCCGTTGACCTTCTTTTCACAGTGCATAGGTTCTTGAGGAACTTGGCATATGATGTGATTTTCTTGATAGCATCCAAAAGTGGAATGTTCACCTTTACTTGGCGAAACACCTAAAGAATGTCAACATTGTGCTTTTGCCTCCTTTTCAATTCTAGTGGCTCATCTAGTGCTTCTACAAACGGAGGATCACTAGTTTTTTCCGCACTTACATGAACATGAGGCGGAATGCTAGGGATGGTAGGACCTGCAAAAGGGATATGTGGTGGATCACATGGAATCCCAAACTCAACATACGGTATCACAACATCATCTTCAGCAATATCAATCACAATATCACCACTTGGCTGCCTTTGCTTTGCTTCATCAACCTTTCTTTGACTTGCGGGCTGCTCAAGAGTTTTCCCACTCCTTAGAACTGTCACAGCACCACCTTGCTCATGAAGGGGAGGGGGAGCATGTTGTGATTGTGGAGGAGGTGGAGGTGGCACTTGGGGTTGAAATTGAGGTGGAGAAGAGAATTGAGGAGGATGAGAGAATTGGGGCTGGAAAGTGAAGTTTTGTAAAATTTGAGGTGAGGGAGGTGGTGGAGGAGTGTAAGGCTAGGGATAGCCTTGGAAGGAGTGAATGGGATGCACTTACATGGGGGGTGGACTGTAGAAAACTTGTGAAGATGGTATGGGTCCACTTGCTTCATGGTGGCTCACGATGGGTCTTGGAGACAATTTTTCCTCTTGGAGAGCGATTATAGAAGATAGTTGCTCTATTCTCTCTTCTAACCTTGCAACATCGCTTTGAACATGATCAAACACTCTCAATATAGAAAGAACCTCTTCCTCAAACCTTGAGCTGTATGTGGGACTTTGTGGTTCCTTGTAGCTATAGGAGTGAGGTGTCTTCTTTTCTTCCCCATAGAACTCAATAGAATTGACCGGGTGGCAAGGAGCATTTGTCACATGGTTCTTCATGAAGTTCACCATGTCACTAAGAATCTTCATCACTTGCGGGCTTGAGTCATCATGATTAGGAGGTGTCTCACCAAAGGCATACCCCCTTTCATTCATCAGGCTAGAAGCTCGAATTCTTGATCCTTCAGCCAACTGCTCAAACAGAGGCCATATATCCTCAGGTGGCCTAGCCATGAAAACTCCTCCACAAGAAGAGTCCAATGTGTCTTGGTCCTTTAGAGACAAACTAGAGTAGAATGATTGAACCAGCTGCCACAAAGGGATCTCATGGTGAGGACACTCTCTCAACAACTTCTTGAATCTCTCCCATGCATTATGAAACTGCTCATTGCCCATTTGGCTAAAACTTGTCACGGAACGCCGCATTTGTGTCAACCTTGCTATAGAGTAGAATTGTCTCAAGAAAGCATTCTTCATTGTTTCCCAACTCAGAATGTCCCTTCTTGAGTCATACCAGTCTTTAGCTCTATCTTTGAGGGAGAAAGATAATAAGGTGAACCAAATTGTATAATCACTAGCCGTCGGCGTCCTGAAGGTGGAGCATAGTTCAAGAAAGGAGTCCAAGTGCTTGTAGGGGTTCTCACTCTCCGAGCCTTAGAAGATGGGCAGGAGCCCAAGAAGACCTGGAGGAATAGAGAATTGCTCCCCTAGAATTTGATCAACCCTACTAGCAATTGGCGATTTGTAGTTGCTAGGCATGAGGTAGTCTTGAAGCGGCTTGTGAGGTGCACTTTGGTCTTCCATCCTGTTTCCTCCCGAATGGCTTGTCACATGCACAAAGCACAACGAAACAAAAGAAAACAAGTTAGTAAACCAATATACACAAGAAATGCAAAGAAAAATGAATAAAGAATAGCAGTTATGAGGGCAGTAGGAAAAGTCAAAGCAAACTAACTAGCTAGGCCGAGTGCCTCTAGTCCCCGACAACGGCGCCAGAAAGCTTGGTGCGATTCCACTAGAGGTGCAACACACTAGCCGATTTGACCCGACTAGATGCGCCCCACGAGGTCGGAACACACGGTGGATTCACTTTTGAAATTTATAAAGCTAACTAATGCACCTACTTCTACTAAAACAACTACACCCGCAAGCGCATGGGGTCTTGTCGTAGTATAGGAAGGTGGAAAGTATAGGGTCGATCCACAGGGAAAAGAGGGGGCGCTAGAGCTAGGTTAGTTTTGCTGGGTTCCTACTACGGAGACTAGGGTTAAGGGTTTAAAGGTTGATTTGATTGTTAACTAAGGATGAACAAGAAAGCAGTTAAAGGCATGAATGAAATCTACGTTAACCCTAGACTAGATTAAGACTAAGCAAGAAAGAAAGGACTAAGTTAGGTATGAAAAGACAAATTATGCTAAGGCAAGAGAAAAGCAAAAGAGCAATTAAAGAACTAAACTAGCATAAATAAGGCAAGAGAAAGGTAAGAAGCTAACTAAGCTAAGCAAGCACAAAACTAGGGTTTTAAGCAGTAAAGAGATGTGTGGGATGCTTAGGGGTATGAACTTATCACTTAAGTTGGGGGGTGACATGTGAACATTATGATTCCATTTAGATTATCCAAACCAAACAACAAGTTAGAGTCTAATGAATTAACCTAAGCTACTAACTGGCCATGGATATGCTAGGTTGTGTATAGGGGAACTAGTCCCTAACACCCCCTACTACCCTTACGAGGCTCAATTGGGTTAGGGATTAGGTTCAATTCAATTAGAGTCTAATCAAGTCTAGGTTTCTAGATTAGGCATTCCTAGGGCAATTAGGGGCCGAGGGTAGTAATGGGGAGGTGAAATTAGAGTTTTGGACCCCAATTCCCCCACATTCTAGCCTTGAGAAGGCTCCATGCTAATTTCACTAGAATTATCTAATCTAGATACTTAGATCTCTCACTTAGGTTTATGGAGATTGATTAGGATGTACCAAGATGGGAGGAAACCTAGGGATCCAAGAATTGGACCTAGGGGCAAATCCCAAAATTCACACATACAAGCAATTTGCCTAAATTCCTAAGTGATTTCACACACAAACCAACAAGCAATCCATGGAGAAAGAGATAGAAATAGAATATAATCATTAACAAATGGAATTACAAATTTTACATGTCATTTCCCCCCAATATGGTATCAAAGTAACATATTTTCCCCCAAACAGCCCACCCAAGGAGCCTAGCTACTCATAAACATGGAAAACACAAAAAGAAAGGAGAAAGAGGTAGAAGAAGCCATGGAGCTCGGAGTAGTGGCTGAAATCCTTCTCTCCAGCAGTTGCAGGGTCGTCTTCCTCCTTCTTCTTGGATGGAATGGTGTAAAATGGTGGTGGGAAGTGGATGGAAGGCTTAGATATGGGGGGTTATGTGGTGGAAATGGTGAAATGGAGTGGATTTGAGGTGGAGGTGAAGTGGAATGGAGTGGAGGTGACAAGGGAGTGAAAATGGGAGCAGAAGGTAGTTAGCCTCGTGCCCCAACCACCACCTAGGTATATATAGGAGTCTAGGGGGTCTAGGGTTAAGTTAGGGGCAAAATGGGGAAAGTAGTGAAAAAGTGGCTGGATTTTGTGAGTAGCACGGCCGTGGTGGGTAGGGTAGGCCACAGTCGTGGTGGATGGGCATGGTCGTGGGAACAAAAATTGTAAAGTTACAGGGTTTTTGTCAAAACGGCCATGGTCGTGGTGTGTCACCACGGCCGTGGTGGAGGTGGTGTGACATAGTCGTGGTGTATGGCACGGCCGTGGTGGGCTTGGTGGAGGTGGTCGTGGTGCTGCTGCACGGCCGTTTTACTTTGCTGTGCCAGGCACGACCGTGGTGTCAACCCATTGCACGGCCGTGCTGCCTTCTACTTGATTTGGAGGTTGAACCTGCTGATTTCTAAGTGGCCTAGCACGGCCGTTTTGTGGTACCACGACCGTGCTGGGTCCTGGGGCAACACTTTGAATTGGGTCTTTGACTTTTCTTGGACATCTTTGCTTCAATTGATCTTTGGCTACTAGGGGTAGGTCGAGGGAGCATCGAAATTCACTTTGGGCCTCTCCAAGTGCAGAGGAACCCTAGGATCGCCCCTTCTCTCTCTCTTCCATCAAGTGTGGTCTGAATGCCTGAAAAACATGCAAATAATGTCCATAAGTGCATTTTATACAAATAAGCATATTAGGGGGAATGACATGCAATCTAACAGGTATAGATGTGATTGAAGAGTAAAAAGACACAAGATTAAGCCCTAAAATAGGGCTGAATCACCACCCCAAACTTGAAGCATACTTGTCCTCAAGTATGCTCCAACTCAATCTCTCTACAAACTTTCACAAAAAGAAATGACAAATGCAATATAAAAGACGATTGTTGTTGAATGGGATCAAAGATGACTAAGTACATGCATTTCACCTCTCTCCTCTCCTTCTTTCAAAATCCAATCATGAAAAGAGCACAAAGCATATGAACTTCAAATATAGCGCATAGAATACACAAATTATCCATATTTCTTCCATTAAGTTCTGGGTAAACCGTTTCATGGTGGCGTTAATCAAGAATGACTAGGAGCATTGTTTCACATTCATGCATTCAATCTTATATCTCAAATCAAACCAAATGACCCACGTGGCTGCGGAAAAGGGTAAAATGAGCTAAGTTTGATGTTTCCTAGCTCAATGGGTATGAAAGTGGAAAAAAGGGTTGCGGTAAGATTTTTGGAGTGTTTTTACACACTCATCTTTTCTTTATTTGAATGCTCTTAAACAGGAGCATCCTTTTATTTTATTTTGCTTTTCTTTTCTTTTTCTTGCCCTTGGTGTAGATAGGGCATAAGGTTGATAGAGTGAAGCGGGGAGGTAGAGATGTGGCCACCCCAAACTTTTGGAGGTGGCTACGACTGATATGTGCACTAGGGCATCTTTTTATGAGGCGGAGGGGTATGAAGATGGTGGAAGAATAGTCGGGTCAAAGAGGGGTCATTGGTATGATTTTCCACATAAGACATCCTGCATGAGAATTAATCCAACACTACATCCAAGATATCACACCACATGAATGAACAAAATGAAATTGATATATCAAACAAGTAATTCCACAAAAACTAAGCGTTCAAAGCTTGCTCAGTTTCACAATTCAACCAATTCAATCACAATCCTAAGAGAGGTGACACACATGTAAAAAGTCAAACATTGATACTACTTAGCAACAAACAATGGTGATTCACTTGCATTTGTCAAAGGTCAACATTTTAATTCAAAACAGTAGAGATTGGGTCAAAACACACTTCTTAGACAAGAAATCTCAAATTTGGGCAAAATTGGCCAAAATGGTGCCAAGTTGCCTCCAATCACATCTAAGCCTATATTATTGAACTTAAAACAGCAAACAAGCAAATCCTTGCTAAAACATGCAGAAATTACCAAAAATCTACATGATATGCAATGTATGGAAATTTTTTTGAAAATTACGCAAAAAAATGACAATAAGGTAAACTACATGGAATGTAGGTGTGCAAAGCAGTAAAATTCTAGACTAGATAGCAGGACAAGCAAAATAAATGAAAAGCAACACACAAAAAGTAAAATAGCAGATGAGATGCAAAAATGAGTGAAAGAAGAATGAGGGCATACCGCCCTACCACCCCAAACTTTTGAACCATGCTGTCCTCAGCATGACACTAAAGTCTAGGGTGATAGGGTAGATGATCACTGCAGAGGTGGTGGAGGTGCTCCTCCCTGCCTGTAGTAGGTGCCCCAGTAGTCGGATTGTGGAGGTGGATAGTTGTCCTGGAATGCTGACAAAGAACTCCACCAATCTTCACCCCACTGTGGGTTCCTCTGGGCCTGTGCATTTTGGAACTGATAAAGGTGGTTGACCTAGTAATGCATATGCTGGTGGTACAACCACATGGCATCCTATGTCCTATGAAAGCCCTCATGTGCCCGTAGAATTCTGTCCTGCGTCGCCTGAATGCCCTCCAGCTGTGCATGGATGGTACCCATATCATATGCATTCATTGAAGGTTGTTGTGGCTCTGACGCTCCCATTCTTTCTTCTCTTTGCCTCACCCGTCTTGCCACTCTCTCCTCTGCCGTCCGCCTATGCTCTACCACCTGTGAAGGCTCTCCTGGACTCCCTGCAAACCTCACCTCAGGGATTTCCTCTCCTTTGGGGTTCTCCTCCTCGTACCTCCTCAACTTTTCCAGAAAATCTGGCGTTGGTCCAAACTGTGCCATGAGGGGAGGAGTATGGTAAGGCAGCTCCAATGTGACTCCTGGGTATGGTGGGTTGATTTGGTAAATGATCTTCTGATCCGTAACCGTAATCATGGATGAGCGAGACAGGTAGTGCAAATCAACCAACTTGCCACCCTCTGCCTTTGTATATCCTATCATGTCATGCCCCAAGGCAGTGGCAATAGATGTTACAATCCCTCCCATTACAAATGGATTTGTGCTCTTGGACGGGATTGTCCTCATGTGATCAATCAATAATGCCCCCAGGTTCACATGTCTCTCCTTTGCCATCCAACCAAGCACAAAAAGATCTTTATTGGTGCAACTGCCTTGATTTTTGTACCTGCCAAAGATGGTGTTTGCCAACACCTTATGAACATAGCAGAGAAATGGGCTGTGAATACCACTTGTCTTTGATTTCCCTGCTACAAAAGTACTTTGGCCGGTGAAGCACTTCCACATGGCTGGATACGTGGAACTAGAGTCATTTTTTGTCCTTCCTCCATCTAGGAGGGCAGCCATCTCTCCACTTGGGGCAAAAATCTGATTTAGCATCTCTGAGGTTATTTTCCACCTCTTATCCCCAATCGTTACCTTAATTGCATTATCGCCATCATTTGTTGCTTTCTCTAGCGTGGTGAAGAACTGCTGCATTAACTCGATGTATGACTCCTGCTGCAGTGTCCATATTTCAAAAAGCCCCAATTTTTCCATCAATTCTTGAAAACAGACAAAGAACCCCATTGCCTCCATTGACGCTTGGCATGCGTATCGAGTAGCTAACACTCTGCGTGTCATGCACCTAGGGTGCTTGAGCTCCTTTGCCCTTCCTGTAGTAACCTCTGGCTGTGAAAACGAGCATTGTGGCGGGCTTGGTTGCTGCTCAACTTCAGGCATATCAATATCATCTTCATCAGCTTGCACGAGCCGTCGTCGGGGTCGTAGTCGTGGCCGCGTCTCGGGCTGTGGCGGTGCTGCAGAGGAGACGGACGGTCGTGCGGCTGAAACTGATGGTCGTGCGGCTGAGGCGGAAGGTCTCTCAGATGAGACGGAGTGTCGGGAGGCAGACGAAGGTGGCTGCGAAGAAGATGGTGCTCCCCGCTGTGGCTGTGCGGTGGCTTCTTCAGTGATAGGAACCACTATGGCATCCAATTCCACCTCCGTCAACTGGGAGTGGCTATTCCTTGGCTTCCTTTGGTAGGGGATGACACCCCTAGTCTTATCTACTGCCTTCCTTGCAAACTTCTTCATTCTTGCTCGAAAATGGAGGTGGAATTAGAAAATTTTAGATTTCTCCAAAGAACGGGGCTGTTGGGGCGGAATGGAAAAAGAGTGGTGCGTTTGTGGATGGAAAATGGTGGCATATGGAGATTAAGGTAGTGGAAATGGTAGGGGAGTGATTGGGAATGGTTTGGGGGTGATTTAGTGGGGATTTGAGGGTTGGAATGGGCGGGCAGAGCGCGGCATGGTCGCTAGGGCGCAGGGTATGACCGTTCTTTTCTTCAGAGAAATGAGCAAGTGAATAGAAGTTTTGCAAAAATTGATTTTAAGTTGCTGGAATCGGGCTGCGGCACGGCCGTGCTACGCGGCACGGCCGTGGTGGCTTCATGTACCACGACCGTGCTGCCCTGGTTCAAAACTTAGTCGATTTTCTCAATTTTCTGATCATTTCCTTGTTGAAAGTGAGTGCACCACCACAACCGTGTTGATGTACCATGGCCGTGTTGCGCACTGTAACAACAGTAGGATACTCGAATCTTGTTCAAACATCAAAATTGATCTCAAGTTGATATTCTATTTACTCTTTGTCAAAATTTCATCTATTCTTCTTCCTTTCACTCTTTTCTCACCTGCACAAATCAAAACTATACAAAAACTATCAAATACGAGTGTGTGTGTGTGCTTTCTTTGAAAAAAAGTAAAAAAAACAAAGCAAAAGTGTAAAAAATGTGAGGTTGGGTCAAAAATCCCCAAACCTAAGTGGGTTGCCTCCCACAAGCGCTGAGTTTCTTGCCTTCAACTAGGCTTCTTGGTGATTCTTCAAAATTCACCCGTTTGGCATTCTCATGTGTCCATTCTTGCAAAACATGCATCCTTCCTTTACACTCAATCTGTTTTCCTCATCCCTTTGATCACAATAATCATCATTAACTTCTTCACCTTGATGTCCTTCTCTCAAATGATCATTTGGACTTGTGAAGTGACCATGTCCAATATCCCTATCTCGGACTCGTCGGGTTGGGGTCTTGTACGTGTTGATGTTGATCTTCATGTCCATAAATGAGACTGTCATGGTTCCACTATGTACATGAATGTCGACATCAACTGTAGATAAGAACGGCCTCACCAAGATGATGGGAATCTTCCTATACTCCGGCTCCATATCTAGTACAATGAAATCCTCCGAGAACACCACACCTTTTTCCTTGTCTATCATCACCAAGACATCATCCACTCTATCTCTAGGCACTTTTATGGATCTATCCGCCAACTGGAGAGTGCAATGTGCCGGCTTCAACTTGCCTAAGCCCAGCTCAACATAGACATGATATGACATCAAATTCACACTAGATCCCAAATCAAGTAAGGACATGTCTATGCGATGTCCCCCTATGTAACTAGGTATGAGTGGGGCTCTTGGGTCTTTTCTCTTTACGGGGAGGGCATGTTCTATGATTGAGCTCACTTGTTCAGTCAATCTCACCTTCTTTGGAATCCTCCCCGTTGACCTTCTTTTCACAGTGCATAGGTTCTTGAGGAACTTGGCATATGATGGGATTTGCTTGATAGCATCCAAAAGTGGAATGTTCACCTTTACTTGGCGAAACACCTCAAGAATGTCAACATTGTGCTTTTGCCTCCTTTTCAATTCCGGTGGCTCATCTAGTGCTTCTACAAACGGAGGATCACTAGTTTTTGCCGCACTTACATGAACATGAGGCGGAACACTAGGGATGGTAGGACCTGCAAAAGGGATATGTAGTGGATCACATGGAATCCCAAACTCAACATACGGTATCACAACATCATCTTCAGCAATATCAATCATAGTATCACCACTTGGCTTCCTTTGCTTTGCTTCATCAACCTTTCTTTGATTTGCGGGCTGCTCAAGAGTTTTCCCACTCCTTAGAACTGTCACAACACTACCTTGCTCATGAAGGGGAGGGGGAGCATGTTGTGGCTGTGGAGGAGGTGGAGGTGGCACTTGGGGTTAAAATTGAGGTGGAGAAGAGAATTGAGGAGGAGGAGAGAATTGGGGCTGGAAAGTGAAGTTTTGTGAAATTTGAGGTGAGGGAGGTGGTGGAGGAGTGTAAGGCTGGGGATAGCCTTGGAAGGAGTGAATGTGATGCACTTTCATGGGGGGTGGACTGTAGAAAACTTGTGAAGATGGTATGGGTCCACTTGCTTCATGGTGGCTCACGATGGGTCTTGAAGACAATTTTTCCTCTTGGAGAGCGATTATAGAAGATAGTTGCTCTATTCTCTCTTCTAACCTTGCAACATCCCTTTGAACATCATCAAACACTCTCAATCTAGAAAGACCTCTTCCTCAAACCTTGAGCTATATGTGGGACTTTGTGGTTCCTGGTAGCTATAGGAGTGAGGTGTCTTCTTTTCTTCCCCATAGAACTCAATATAATTGACCGGGTGGCAAGGAGCATTTGTCACCTGGTTCTTCATGAAGTTCACCATGTCATCAAGAATCTTCATCACTTGCGGGCTTGAGTCATCATGATTAGGAGGTGTCTCACCAAAGGCATACCCCCTTTCATTCATCATGCTAGAAGCTCAAATTCTTGATCCTTCAGCCAACTGCTCAAACAGAGGCCATATCTCCTCAGGTGGCCTAGCCATGAAAACTCCTCCACAAGAAGAGTCTACTATGTCTTGGTCCTTTAGAGACAAACTAGAGTAGAATGATTGAACCAGCTGCCACAAAGGGATCTCATGGTGAGGACACTCTCTCAACAGCTTCTTGAATCTCTCCCATGCATTATGAAACTACTCATTGCCCATTTGGCTAAAACTTGTCACGGAACGCCGCATTTGTGTCAACCTTACTATAGAGTAGAATTGTCTCAAGAAAGCATTCTTCATTGTTTCCCAACTCATAATGTCCCTTCTTGAGTCATACCAGTCTTTAGCTCTATCTTTGAGGGAGAAAGAGAACAAGGTCAACCAGATTGTATCATCACTAGCCGTCAGCATCCTGAAGGTGGAGCATAGTTCAAGAAAGGAGTCCAAGTGCTTGTAGGGGTTCTCACTCTCCAAGCCGTAGAAGATGGGCAGGAGCCCAAGAAGACCTGGAGGAATAGAGAATTTCTCCCCTGGCATTTGATCAACCCTGCTAGCAATTGACGGTTTGTAGTTGCTAGGCATGAGATAGTCTTGAAGCGGCTTGTGAGGTGCACTTTGGTCTTCCATCTTGTTTCCTCCTGAATGGCTTGTCACATGCACAAAGCACAACCAAACAAAAGAAAACAAGTTAGTAAACCAATATACACAAGGAATGCAAAGAAAAATGAATAAAGAATAGCAGTGATGAGGGCAGTAGGAAAAGTCAAAGCAAACTAACTAGCTAGGCCGAGCGCCTCTAGTCCCTGGCAACGGCCCCAGAAAGCTTGGTGTGATTCCGCTAGAGGTGCAACACACTAGCCGATTTGACCCGACTAGATGCGCCCCACGAGGTCAGAACACACAGTGGATTCACTTTCGAAATTTATAAACCTAACTAACGCACCTACTTCTACTAAAACAACTACACCCGCAAGCGCACGGGGTCGTGTCATAGTATAGGAAGGTGGCAAGTATAGGGTCGATCCACATGGAAAAGAGGGGGCGCTAGAGCTAGGTTAGTTTTGCTGGGTTCCTACTACGGAGACTAGGGTTAAGGGTTTAAATGTTGATTTGATTTTTAACTAAGGATGAACAAGAAAGCAGTTAAAGGCAGGAATGAAATCTACGTTAACCCTAGACTAGATTAAGACTAAGAAGGAAAGAAAGGACTAAGTTAGGTATGAAAAAACAAATTATGCTAAGGCAGGCAAGAGAAAAGCAAAAGAGAAATTAAAGAACCAAACTAGCATAAACAAGGCAAGAGAATGGTAAGAAGCTAACTAAGCTAAGCAAGCACAAAACTAGGGTTTTAAGCAGTAAAGAGATGCGTGGGCTGTTTAGGGGTATGAACTTATCACTTAAGTTGGGGGGTGACATGTGAACATTATGATTCCATTTAGATTATCCAAACCAAACAACAAGTTAGAGTCTAATGAATTAACCTAAGTTACTAACTGGCCATGGATATGCTAGGTTGTGTATAGGGGAACTAGTCCCTAACACCCCCTACTACCCTTACGAGGCTCAATTGGGTTAGGGATTAGGTTCAATTCAGTTATAGTCTAATCAAGTCTAGGTTTCTAGATTAGGCATTCCTAGGGCAATTAGGGGCTGAGGGTAGTAATGGGGAGGTGAAATTAGGGTTTGGACCCCAATTCCCCCACATTTTAGCCTTGAGAAGGCTCCATGCTGCACGACCGTTTTGCTCTGCGGTGCCACGACCATTTTGTGCTGAACGACCATGGTGTCAACCCATTGTACGGCAGTGCTTCCTTCTGCTTGATTTGGAGGTTGAACCTGTCAATTTCTAAGTGGCCTAGCACGGCCGTTTTGTGGTACCACGGCCGTGTTGGGTCCTGGGGCAGCACTTTGACTTGGGTCTTTGACTTTTCTTGGACATCTTTGCTTCAATTGATCTTTGGCCACTAGGGGTAGGTTGAGGGAGCATCGAAATTCACTTTGGGCCTCTCCAAGTGCAGAGGAACCCTAGGATCGCCCCTTCTCTCTCTCTCTTCCATCAAGCGTGGTCCGAATGCCTGAAAAACATGCAAATAATGTCCATAAGTGCATTTTATACAAATAAGAATATTAGGGGGAATGACATGCAATCTAACAGGTATAGATGTGATTGAAGAGCAAAAGGACACAACATTAAGCCCTAAAATGGGGCTGAATCACGAGCCAGCAATCAATTAGTCGATACTATCGACACAAAGTCGATACTACCGACCTCACCCAGCTTCAGCATCAGATTGGTGATAAAAGTGACGCCTAAAGGTGTCGATACCATCGACACTAAAGTCGATGGTATCGAGTATGCATCAACGTGGAACATTAGAAAAAGGAAGATAGTTTGATACCATCGACCTGAGTTGATGGTATCGACGCCGTCAGATCAGGTTTTGTTACAGATCGTTGCTAATCGGACGGTGGTGATATTTTGGCGATCTAAAGTGGTGCATATACCTAATTACGGTGGCCCTAAGCAGGGGATCACGTCATTAGTCATTGCACAAGTCTCAAGGAGAAGAGGAGAGAAGAATGGAGCCCAGAGCCACACCCCGACCATTTCGAGAGCCGTAAAAGACGTTTTCCACCGCCGGAAGGCCGTAGATTGCTCATTCTATGCCGAGGAATGCCCGGATCTCCTCCGTTCAGGGGTTTACATCACTTCTATCCACGTTTTCCCCATGTTCTCCCTTTCTCTTATCATGTCTTTCATTGAGATGAACATGCGGGGCTAATCCCCTTTATCTTTAGGACCGGGAGTAGTCCGGGTGATTGTTGTATGACATTTTTACCATAGTATTTCATAATTTGTCTCTTAAATCTATGGTATGATTTTGTTTTCTCCATTATATCATTATGATTGATCACCCTAATGATAATCTAACACCTTTAATTACTTTGAAAGAAGAGTTAACGGTTGAAAAGAGATGAAATTCACATTAACTAATAAATTCTTTGAACAAGGTGATGTACAGTTAATGGTGGAAACCCAGAGTATGGACCATATGCACCTAGTTTAGGGTATAGGTTACTACCACCGTGGAACTGACCTAGATTTAGGTAGTGAATTGTATCACGAAAGTGAGCAATTCTGAATACATGCCACTACCCAGAATGAGAGACGGATTAGGTTAACTGTGTAGGAATGAATACAATGAGAACCTGTGGTGAAACCGCAATCCTAAAGATTCCCATTTGAATTGATTAAACCAAAAATTTAATCAATTGTTATGTTCTCTTTTATTTTTATTTTCTTTTTCAAACAACTCTCAAATCATTTTAATCGGTCTAGCTGATTGCAAGTATTTAGTAGTAGTCTACCAATAATTACGTTTCCCTGAGTTCGACTCGGGCCTCACACAGGCCTATATTACTTTGACGCGTGCACTTGTGTTTTACACACGGTAAGATCGTGTCAAGTTTTTGGCACCGTTGCCGGGGAAAAGACAATTGTTGGCACTATGAGTGCTATAAGCGGCCACTCTAGGCTACCTTTTTCTTGTAATTACATTTTTTAATTCTTGCAATTAATTGTCTATTTTTCAGAAATATATATTTTTCTAGCACTGTACTTAACTAAATATATCATTTTGCAGGTAACAGTGCATGGTGAGCATGCGTAGTATGGACTACGCGCAGTCATTACCCGAGGTCCCATCTTTGGGATTAGATGACGAGGAGCACTACCTTCAGATTCAATCCGAGAGAGTAAATTTAGATTTTGAACAAGAAGAGATGGTTGAAGAAAAGACGATATGGGAAAAGATCAAGGCGTCTTCTTCCTACGCATCGAAAGGGTCAATCAAGAGGCATGCAATAAACATCCCAACTTATAAAATTGATCTGACACTAATAAATCTAGTCAAAACTCAAGCATTCCATGGATTAAAGAACAAAGATCCAGTGGCCCACATAAGCACCTTTGTGGAAAATTGTGATATGATCAAGATTGATCATTTTTCATAGGAGACACTGTACCTGAAACTGTTCCCAAGTTCTCTGGAAGGAACTACAAGAGAGTGGTTCTATAATCTAGATGATGAGATTGTTGAGACTTGGGATCAGACGATCGAAGTCTTTTTCGAACGCTTCTTCCCACCTGAGAAGACTAATGATTTAATCTAGAAAATCCACAACTTTACTCAGAATGGAGTTGAAACTTATTCGGAGACCAGGGAAAGATTTCAGATAATGCTGAGAAGATGCCCTCATCATGGGTTAGACAAGGAAAAATAGGTGAAGATTTTCTACTTCGCACTCAATGAGAATGACATAAGTAATTTAGATTCGGCAGGATCAGGATTCTTTCTGAACAATACTGATACAAGGTGTTGGGAGATTCTTAAGAACATGGCAAAGAAGCAGTCATGGGGTACCAGAGATGCACCTGAACAAATTAGATCTATAGGGGATGCTAAAGCCATTAAAGAACCGAATGACAAGATGGATCTTATTGCAAAGAAACTTATGGCAAAATAAAATGAAGAGTCTGATGATGAAGCACAGGTGAAATTCATGCGTCAGCAACAGGGATATAGGAATAATGACTATTCTTGGAGGAAAGATAAGAAATTTTCCTGGAAAGATCCCAACAATTTCTTGCAGGATCCGGAAGCTAAGACACAACCCACTGCAGAAGAAAAAAGCAATGAGTTGCTCATTCAAGTAATTAAAAAGAATCAAGAACTCATGAACATGTTTGGTCAACAAATCAAGCAATGGGGAGAGTTCATGAATCAGTTTGGGCAAACCTTACAAAGCCATGGGGCTCAGATGAGGACACTCAAGACTTCCTTAACACAGATGGCAGTAGAGATTTCAAGCTTGAAGAAACTAACGCAGTAAGGTTTTCCAGGAGGAAATCAACAAGCCAACGCAATTCTATTAAGGAGTGGAAAGAAGATTTTAAACTCTAGGGCCTGACGTGTATTTTACTACGCGCTTAAACGCAAGTATACGCGTCGAGTAATATAGGCCTTGTGAGGCCCGAGTCGAACTCAGGGATACGTGAATTATTGGAGACTTCTACTAACTAATCGCAATCAGCTAGTCCGATTAACAAAGTAGGGTTTTGTTGTTGAACTTAAAAGAAAATAAAAATCAAACAAAGAAAACAATCGATTAAAGGTTAATTTAATCAATTCAAAGGGATATCTTTAGGATGGCGGTTTCACCGCGGGTCAACATTGTATTAGATTTCATATAATTCCTCACACTTCTCTCTCTATCCGGGTAGTGGCCTGAAATGAGAATTACCCACTGTCGTGGTGTAATCCACTACTTAGATTTAGGTTGATTCCATCGTCATAGTAATCATTCCCCTAAACTAAGCGCATTAAGATCGGTCCCTCAGTTCCCACCATTAATTTTACAACTCCTTTGTCAAGGGTTTTATTAATTAATGTAGAATTCGTCTCTTTTCAACCGTTAATCCTTCTGTCGAAGTGATTAAGGGCATTAATTTATTATTATGGTGATCAAGCATAACAATAGCAATAGAGAAAACGAATTTATACCACGGATATGAGAGAAAAATATGAATTATCAATATAAAATCATCATACAATGTATCCCCGGGCTACTCCCGGTCCTAAAGATTGAGGGTTTTAGCCTCTCATGTTCATCTTACACGAATACATGGTAGAAATTGGGGAATTCATAAGAAAAACGTGAAACAGATGGGAAAAACCCCTGAACGGAGAAGAACCGGCGGATCCTTGGCGTAGAACACAAACTTTCCCCACCTGTCGGTGGTGGAAATTGTCTTCGGCAGCGTCCGAATTAACCGGGATGAGCTTCTCGGCCTCCGTTCTCCTTTCTCTCCTCCTCGGCACTCGTGCAATCCAAAAATGAGATCCTCTCACGTCTGGGCGGCCTTCATTAGGTATAAGTCCCTAATTAGGTCGTCAAATAACAACAGCCGTCCGATCGAAAACAAAACAAATCCAACGCATATCTGCCGGCGTCGATACCATCGACGCGGGTCGATGGTATCGACCCAGCGGATTAGCGGTAGCTTTCCTTTCTTTTATTCTGGGCGCCTGTGGTGATCTCGATACCATCGACTTGGGTGTCGATGGTATCGACTCCTTTAGCGTCGGTTGTTGTCGTTTAGCGACGCTGTAGCTCTCCTTGTGTCGATGGCATCGACTTGCGTCGATAGTATCGACTTTATCCTCGCCAGTAGCCTGGAAACATCTCGATGCCATCGACTTGGGTGTCGATGGTATCGACTCTGTATTGCTCTTCTCGGCTGACAACCTGTGGCTTGGTCGATGGTATCGACATCCGTCGATGGTATCGACGGATGTAGGTACTTGTTTTTCCTGAAATTGCACAACAAGACCAAATAAATCCACACGATTTATGATAAGATGATCAATAACGCTTAAAATAATGAAATAAAGGGGATTTGATATAAAATGATGGCAAAGACCAAATAAAGTGAATTATGCAATAATATCCATGAAAATGAGTAATTAAGGCACAAAACTCATATAAAATAGGTCTATAAATGCGACTCAAAATCATCGCATCAAACTCCCCTAAGCTTAAACATTGCTCGTCCTCGAGCAACTAATCCTTAGAATAGAATTGCGAATGTCAACTAACAATCAAAACACCAACCCACCTCACAAATGACTCCCACTGGACGTTCTCAAACCGGCCTACCCTAATCACAGAACAGTAATTACCCTATAGGCGACAATAACCATCAATAAAAGAAATTATCCTTCAAGCTGATGAACACTATCACATAAGGCAGTTAACATAATAAAATTTGCCGATTCAGCATTAGTGCATCTTGTGATCACCTACACTACGTTGCTCGCCCTAACTACCATCTACATGGAAGCAGTTCTCCTGATAAACATGAGTGAGGAGAAAATCACGGTGGCCTACCAATCCGAGCAACGGGTGGATGGAATGGGTGGTTCACGAAAGAATTTGGAAGTATTACATAGTTTCAAAATGCATACAACAAAATGCCCTAAATGATGCAAATGCACATTGAAAATGCCCTAATGCTTAAAATTGGGTGGAATGATGCATGCACTAACCTTCCACCTCAAAAAGAGATAGAAATCTAATTAAGCCACATCATGTACTCAGTTTCCTTGTTATGTAAGTGATATCATGTTCCTTTCTCCCTCTTATTCCATTTCCTTCTAAATTCTCTTTTTTTTTCATATTATATTTTTTTTCAAATTTCAGATTTTTTCTCTTTTCCTCTTAGCCCACATATCCATAATTGCTTAGAGATACATGTGTTAGGCTATTTTCTTGATGATTGGAAATCTTTGTACTATTTCAAGGGTATGGGACAATTTAGATCACTTTTCAAGACAAACTGAGGTACATGGTGTGCGTATGCATGAAAATCATAAAAGTTATGAGTGAAACTACATGACATGCACCTAAAGGTAATATGCATGTTTCACTATATATTTTTTTCATTATTCTATGCAAAAACATGAAAATAACAATGCAAAACCTATCTACATGCCATGCACGCAGAAGAAATTGAAACTGCACTTTACTTCCAATTCTTGGGTGGATTATAGGAAATGGGGTGGAATGATCACAAGATTAAGTGACTGAACCTTAAAAGAAAATTATGTGTCCCTCCTTATTGACATGTGTAGTAGTTTAAAGGGTTCTTTCTCTTACATCTGATTAAGGTCTCATTACCATTTGATTAGGTTAGGCTCAAACAACCGTTACTATCCACTTTTCATGAGTCAAAGGGGGTGTGGGTATGACATATTGCTTCAAAGTTGACATAATCAATCATTTTCATAGAACAAGTTCCCCAAGGACAACCAAGTACAGCTATCCAAATGACACAGAAAAAATTTTCAACTCCCTTAATTTCCCCATGAAAACAGCAAGATGACAATTTTTACGACATCCACAATTACACTAGATAGACGTGGATCCTAAATAAAAACTTAAAATTGCAAAAACAAATAACAAAGCAAAAACTAAAAACAACTAAAGAAAAGATAAAAGATAAAGCTGTTCCAGCCACCCCCCTAAGCTTGAATCCGACTATGGCCTCATAGTCAAAAACCAACTTAAGGGTGGAACAGTGATACCCTGATCAATCTTGCGGAGGCGGTGGTGGGTATTGTGGTGCCGTAGGATCCCAAGACGGGTACTCCCCCTGGAAGCTTGGATCATATTGGGTCCTCGGCGGAGGCTGTGGATAACCTCCAAAGTAGTCTCGACTCCAGTAGTGGTCGAAGAAGGGCTCCTACTGCGTCTCTATCCGCTGCAACCGGTTGTGCATTTGTTCTTGGTTGGCGAGGATGAGCCGCTCGTTCTCGAACATAGCCCTTTGATTATCAAGCAACCGGCCCGTTGTCTCATGGATGCCGGTATACAAAGTCATATGCTGGTGCTGCGTCTGCTGGATGTCCTGCAGCATGGTATACATCCCTTGCATGGAGTAGGGATCCGCAGCTGGCTGCTCTTGCTGTGGTGATGGCGGCGGGGGCTGAGATGATGAAGATGCACCCGGGTGCATCCTAGGACGCTTCCGTGGTGCCACGCGTGCTCGAAGAGGTGTGAAAGCCTCCTCGTCTTCCTCGGCCTCGCCTTCTTGGTCTTCATTTCCGCCTTCTTCTTCCGAGGACTCGATGGCTATGATGGGCCATCGGAAATGCTGCTTGCCCTCGATGTGGAAGACGTCGTCCGGCAGGGATGCCTCCTGGTAAGCTTGGTTGACGTGGCAATGAGCGTACGCCAACCCGTCCCGGATAAGAATGAGGTTTGAACGGTGCAAGTGTTGCACGTTCACCTTACTCCGCGTAGAAATCGGAGTCATGGACTGAAAGTTCAGCCCCAAGTAAAGCGCCAACCCGGTGACCAAACCACCAAAATGAATTGGAGCCTTCCTTGTGCTCCGCTTCACCGCCATGACGCGCTGTAACCAGAATGCTCCCCAGTTGCACTCTTGACGTTTCAGGAGGGCGTATAGAAAGAACAAGTCGCTCTCCTGAAACTTGCTCAAAGAAAGATCGCTCCGCCCGAAGAAGGTCAAGCTAAGCATCCTATGCAATACCCGGACGAACGGGTGCTCAAAATCAGCTACCGCGGCATTGTGGTAGCTCACGGTCTTCCCTGCCGGCACTGTAACTAGCTCGGCGAAGATTTTGTCGTAGTCGGTGCGGGCGTCAGGGCATCGGTGATCGTGGCGGCTGTGGTTCCAGTTGAAGATGGCGTTGAACTGCTTCAACGTGATGTTGTAATTGTTGTTGAAGAGTCGGAAGGACACCCTTCCCTGGATCCACGTCTGGTCCGATGGCACCACGTCATTTGGTACGACGCAGATATCAAGAGACGCCATGAACTCGGCCACCAGTTCCTTGTATGTGGGCCATTCGCCAAAGAACGGCTGCCCATCCGCATGACAGTCCATCTCATATATGCGACCGGTGTGCCGCGCTTGCCCGGCCAACACATAGGCCAAGTCGGCCTCGAATCCCAGGTCCCTGATCATTCCCCGGTCCACATACCGGGTGGCCTCGAACTTCCGCTTCATTATCTCCTCATATACCTTTCTTACATCCATGTTGGCATGAATGAGGCGTGGACGAGAGATGGAAGCGGTTGGAGGAGGAACAAACTCCTCGATCTCCCTGGGGTGCGCGCTTGATGAAGATGCTCCGCCCGTATGCACCATGATTGCGAGAAGAATGAGATTGGGAGAAAAGAGCTCGGTGAAGATGGAGAGAAATTCTCCGCTCGGTGAAGATCTTCGCTCGATGATGCTTCTCCGCAGGTGTAGAGGGCTCGGGGGAGTACTCGGCGCAATGGGGGATACTTGCTCTGAGGGTGGTTATTTGACTTAGGGGGGTGTGATGTCATATGACGTTGCAAGTCCCCTTAAATATACTTGATCGGCGCCCCTGTTGACCCGTCGATACCATCGACGCGGGTCGATGGTATCGACATGTCTCGCGGGTAGCCGCATCTGTCGCTGGTATCGACGGCTGACGTTTGCTGGATCGAGAAACCCGGATCGCTGACGGGTCGATACCATCGACATAAGTCGATGGTATCGACGCAGCACCCGGATCGCTGACGTGGCTGTTGCGATCGTCGTCGATGTCTTCATGTGGATCGGTGACATGTCCGTCGATGCCATCGACGAGTGTCGATGGTATCGACGAGTGTCGATGGTATCGACTTGCTTTTATTGCGACACCTCCGTTTATTGCATTCAACCTGTGATGATGTCGATACCATCGACGAGGCCGTCGATGGTATCGAGTTGACTGAGCAAAATTCGTCTGAGTATATCCAGAGATCTCGATGGTATCGACTGAGATGTCGATACCATCGACACTTTTATTGCGACCTGCCTGTGACCATGTCGATTCCATCGACGGGGCCGTCGATGGTATCGACGCAGTGCGATTTCTACTGGTATCAACCTGAACCCATGTCGATACCATCGACTGATGTGTCGATGGTATCGACCCTGCCTGTTCCTGCACATTTAACAAACGGATCAAGGTATCATTTTTAAACTAAAAAGTAAACAAAATAAAAGCAAACTACACCTAACATTAAACTATCCTAATGTACCAATGGTTGGGTTGCCTCCCAACAAGCGCCCTTCTTTAGCGTCTTAGGCTAGACGTCGGTCCTTCTTTTCATTCATGTACAAGTGAAATGAGTTTAACCTCATTCACTTTCCTCGTATAGTTCTCACCAAAGTACAGCTTCAAGCGTTGCCCGTTCACCAAGAACGTGGCCTCTCCATCTCGCACGAGAATCGCTCCGTGCGGTCTCACTTCTTCCACCTCGAAGGGTCCACTCCATCGGGATTTCAGTTTCCCGGGATGCAATTTGAGACGAGAGTTGAACAATAGGACACTGTCTCCTTTCTTGAACGTGCGCATCTCAATGTGGCGATCGTGGATCAGCTTTGTGCGCTCCTTATAAATGTGGGCATTCTCATATGCCGTCATACGTAGCTCATCCAATTCATTCAATTCAAACATTCTTTTCCTCCCGGCCTCGTCATAGCGCAAGTTCAGCCTTCTTAGCGCCCAATGGGCCTTGTGCTCCAATTCTACCGGAAGATGGCACGCCCGGCCATACGCCAACCTAAAAGGTGTAGTGCCTATAGGTGTTTTGTACGCCGTTCGATAAGCCCAAAGTGCATCCGGTAGTAATGCACTCCAATTCTTCCATGTAGATGCTACGGTTCTTTCTAAAATCTTCTTGATTTCCCTGTTTGATACCTCCACCTGTCCTTGCGTTTGTGGATGATATGGGGTGCCAATGTTGTGCTTGACCCCATATTTCTTCAAAAGTGAAGCAAATTTCTGATTTCGGAAGTGTGTGCCTCCGTCACTAATGATCATTCGAGGAATCCCGAACCTACAGAAAATATTCTCTTTGACGAACCGGCACACTACATTCGAATCATTAGTCCTTGTGGGGATTGCCTCTACCCACTTCGACACATAATCCACCGCAAGCAAAATATAAAGATTTGAATTTGAGGACACAAAGGGTCCCATGAAGTCAATGCCCCATAAATCAAATACCTCGACTTCCTGAAACACATTCAGGGGCATTTCTTGTCTCCTTGAGATATTACCTGCACGCTGGCACGGGTCACACTGCCTAACAAAATCATAGGCATCCCGGAACAAAGTGGGCCAATAAAGGCCGCTCTCCAACACCTTAGCTGCTGTCCGTGAGCTAGCATGATGTCCTCCCGTAGGCGACGCATGACAATGATGTAGAACACTTTCGTACTCTAACTCCGGCACGCACCTGCGAAGAATACCATCCCTGCATTGCTTCAACAATATTGGGTCATCCCAAAAATAGTATCTCAATGAATGGAAGAATTTCTTCTTCTCTTGATAAGACCAATCTTCCGGGATGATCCCGCAAGCCAGATAATTCACAATTTCCGCAAACCATGGTTCTTTAGAATCAATTTTTAAAAGTTGTTCGTCGGGAAAAGTCTCGGTAATGGGTATATGCAAACCTTGTTCATCCACCCTCTCTAACCTAGACAAGTGGTCAGCCACCACATTTTCAATTCCCGACTTGTCCTTGATTTCAATATCGAATTCTTGTAGGAGCAAAATCCACCTAATTAGTCTAGGCTTCGCATCCTTCTTCTCCATCAAATATTTTATTGCGGCGTGATCCGTCCACACAACCACCTTAGAACCCACTAAGTATTGCTGAAATTTCTCAAAAGCAAAAACAACAGCAAGTAACTCTTTTTCCGTGGTTGTGTAATTTAATTGAGCATCATTAAGTGTTTTTGAGGCGTAGAAAATCACAGCAGGCTTGTTATCTACCCTTTGCCCCAAAACAGCCCCCACAGCATAGTCAGACGCATCACACATCAACTCGAAAGGCTTTGTCCAATCCGGCGTTTGAACAACCGGAGCCGAAATCAGCTTTTCCTTCAAAACCTCGAATGCGTGAAGACATTTCTCATTGAAATCAAAAACTGCGTCTTTTTCCAACAATTCCGATAATGGCTTTGCGATTTTTGAAAAATCCTTGATAAAACGCCGATAAAACCCAGCGTGTCCTAAAAAGCTTCTCACCCCTTTTACAGAATTTGGTGGGGGTAGCTTAGAAATCACCTCAATTTTTATGGGGTCTACCTCTAGACCCTTGCTAGACACCTTGTGTCCTAGCACAATTCCTTCTGTCACCATCATGTGACATTTCTCCCAATTGAGGACCAAGTGTGTGTCCTCGCACCCCTGCAACACCTTATCTAAATTATAAAGGCATTCATCAAAAGATGCTCCATAAACCTAGAAGTCGTCCATGAAAACTTCGAGACACCGCTCCACCATGTCAGAAAAAATGGCGAGCATGCAGCGTTGAAAAGTCGCCGGCGCATTGCATAAACCAAACGGCATACGGCGGTAGGCAAAAGTCCCATAGGGACATGTAAACGTAGACTTCTCTTGATCCAAAGGATCAATAGAAATCTGGTTGTACCCCGAGTAACCATCAAGGAAACAAAAATGCGACCGACCGGCTAAGCGTTCCAAAATCTGATCAATGAATGGCAATGGAAAATGATCTTTCAGAGTTGCGGCGTTCAGTCGGCGGTAATCAATGCATACACGCCACCCGGTTACCAATCGGGTGGTGACAGGTTCATTCAGAAGATTTGTAGTGACAGTGATTCCCCCCTTTTTAGGGACTACCTATGTGGGACTCACCCACATCGAATCAGATATGGCATAAATAATCCTTGCAGCAAGCAACTTAATGACTTCCTTTTTGACAACCTCCATCATGCTTGGATTTAGACGTCTTTGAGGCTGTATGACTGACTTGGCTCCTTCCTCAAGCCGAATCTTATGTTGACAAAGTGTAGGGGAGATCCCCTTGATGTCCGCCACTGACCACCCAAAGGCTCCACGGTGGTTCTTGAGCACTATCAGTAGCTGCTCCTCCTCATCCGCACTCAAGTATGCAAAAACAATCACTGGCAACTTGTCCTCCTCAGCTAGAAAGACGTACTTCAAGTGCGGGGGCAATGGCTTTAACTCCAGATCAGGTGGGCAGATAAGGGATGATTGTAGCGGTGGGGGCAGTGTACCCAAATCTTCATAGTGCCTCGTGTAGAAACATGGAAGCATTTGAAGCATTTTGGCGCACTCCTTGAGTGAAGTACTCCGCATCCAATCATAAGTGACATTAAGCAAACACGCCTCTAGAGGCAATTCCGGATATGCATCACAGACAGAAGTAATTATCACATCATCCTCCCACGAAGGTGGAATGTCCTCATTCTCATCATTTGGATACCCGACAACCTTGCATAAAGAGACAGCTTTTGTTTGCTCCATAAGGTCTACCGCCAAGGTCCCATTGTCTATCCTGCTCATCACATGGGCCATATCTAAAAATGGCTTCCCGAGACAAAGTGAGATATTGCTTTCCACATGCTTCACCATGTTGCACTGTGCCTTTGCTTTAGTAGATTTATTGCTGCTGGGCATGACCATCTCAAAGCGATCATCCGCAATGCCTAAGGTCAAGTGACCTCTCCCCATCTCCAAGATCATGTCAGCTGTAGCTTGAAATGGGCGACCAAGAAGTAACTCATTGCCGTGTTCGTCCTGCATCTCCATCACAACAAAATCAGCGGGAAAAACAAAGCGGTCTACCTTTACCAAAACATCCTCACAAATTCCATATGGTTTCACCACAGAATTATCGGCCAATTGGATAGTCATATTGCTTGGCCTTGACTCCTTCAATCCAAGTTTCTTGAATGTAGAAAGGGGCATCAGATTGATGCTTGCCCCGGAATCACAAAGCGCTTCGCCAAATTTGAACTTCCCGATAAAGCATGAAATATTGAAACACCCGGGATCCTGTCGCTTTGGCGGCAAAGTGCCCATAATAAAAGCACTCACTTGCTCCTTCAATACCACAACCTCAGTGTCGGGTATCTTCCTCTTCTTGGTGATTACATCTTTAAGAAACTTTCCATAAGACGGGATTTGTTCAATTGCTTCTAACAAGGGAATATTCACAGATAACTTTCTAAAGCTGTCCAGAAATTTTTTAAACTGTGCATCCACCTTTCTTGCTTTTGCACTATTGGGATAGGGAACCGGAACGGTATGTGCTCTTTGATGAGGTGGCACATAGGGAGTTAATTTCTGTGGTTCCTCCTCAGTGGCTTGTCCTTCCTTACCATCTTCGGTTGTGTCATCAATTTGCTCTATGACTGGTGCAGGCTGCTCCTTAGCGGTTGCTTCTTCTACTGTGTCCTGCGGTGTGCTTGTGTCATCCGCCCTTGGATTAAGCACCTTCTTACCGCTCCTCAACAATATGGCCTTGGCCTGTTGGTTTCCCCCGGGAACATTGGTGTTCCCCGGAAAACCCGGATGTGCCGGCTTTTTCAAGCTTGCAATCTCCGCTGCCATCTGTGCCATGGAAGTCTCTATAGTCCGCATCTGAGCCCCGTGGCTCTGCAACGTCTGCCTGAACTGGTTCATGAATTCACCCTGCTGCTTTATTTGCTGCCCAAAAGTGTTCATCAACTCTTGATTTTGCTTTATGACTTGATTGAGCAACTCCGTGCTCTTGTCCTCCGTGACCGGTGCAGGTTTGGCGTCCGGATCTTGTAGGAAGTTGTTTGGATCCTTCCATGAAAATTTCTTGTCCTTCCGCCATGAGTAATCGTTGTTCCTGTACCCTTGCTGTTGCCTCATATACTTGACCTGAGCCTCATCCTCGGACTCATTGTCTTCCTTCTGCAGCAACTTCTTTGCGAGAAGATCCATCTTCTCATTCAGCTCTCTCATTGCCTTTGCCTCACTGGCAACTCTTGCTTGCTCAACTGGGCCTCTTTCTCTTTCTCCCCAAGATTGCTTTCGTGCCATATTCTTCAGTATTTCCCAGCATCTTGTATCAGTGTTATTTAGAAAGAATCCAGAGCCGGCCGAGTCCAAGTTGCTTCTATCATGCTCGGAGAGAGCAAAGTAGAAGATCTTCACTTGGGTTTCCTTGTCCAATCCATGATGTGGACATCTCCTCAACATGACTTGAAATCGCTCCCAAGTCTCAGAATAGGTTTCACCCGCCTGTTGGGTGAAATTGTGGATCTTTCGGATCATATCATTAGTCTTCTCAGGAGGGAAGAACCTCTCGAAGAAAACCTCCACCATGTGATCCCATGACTCAACAAACTCGTCGTCGAGGTTGTGGAGCCACTCTCTTGCTACTCCAGCCAAGGAACTGGGGAATAACTTGAGATAGAGCACATCTTGCGGAAAGTGATCTATCTTCACCATATCGCAGTTCTCCACAAACTGACTAATGTGTGCCACTGGATCTTCATTTTTCAGTCCGTGAAATGCATTGGATTTGACCAAGTTAATCAGTGCTGGGTCGATCTTGTATGTAGGTATGTTTAGCCCCTGTTTCTTTATAGGCCCCTTTGATGCAGAGGAAGAAGACGCCTTGATCTTCTCCCATATTGTCTATGCTTCAGCCATTACTTCTTCTTGTTCTGGCTCAGATTCAGAATGTATATCCCTGTGGTGTTCCTCCTCGTAGTAGTCCTCGTCCTCTGGTCCCGCAGATGGAACCTCAGGTGTGCGATTCACGTAGTCTCGACTACGTGTGTGCACCATGCAAAGTACCTGAAATATGGAAATAGGGGTTCAGTACAATGCTTTGAACGAGTCAACACAATTATAGAGAAATAAAGGAATTTTTAAAATTGTTTTAAAATAAATAAAAAAAATGTGGCCTAGAATGGCCGCTCTTAGCACTCAAAGTGCCAATAATTCGCCGTATCCCCGACAACGGCGCCAAAAACTTGACGTGTATTTTACTACGCGCTTAAACGCAAGTATACGCGTCGAGTAATATAGGCCTTGTGAGGCCCGAGTTGAACTCAGGGATACGTGAATTATTGGAGACTTCTACTAACTAATCGCAATCATCTAGGCCGATTAACAAAGTAGGGTTTTGTTGTTGAACTTAAAAGAAAATAAAAATCAAACAAAGAAAACAATCGATTAAAGGTTAATTTAATCAATTCAAAGGGATATCTTTAGGATGGCGGTTTCACCGCGGGTCAACATTGTATTAGATTTCATATAATTCCTCATACTTCTCTCTCTATCCGGGTAGTGGCCTGAAATGAGAATTACCCACTGTTGTGGTGTAATCCACTACTTAGATTTAGGTTGATTCCATCGTCATAGTAATCATTCCCCTAAACTAAGCGCATTAAGATCGGTCCCTCAGTTCCCACCATTAATTTTACAACTCCTTTGTCAAGGGTTTTATTAATTAATGTAGAATTCGTCTCTTTTCAACCGTTAATCCTTCTGTCGAAGTGATTAAGGGCATTAATTTATTATTATGGTGATCAAGCATAACAATAGCAATAGAGAAAACGAATTTATACCACAGATATGAGAGAAAAATATGAATTATCAATCTAAAATCATCATACAATGTATCCCCGGGCTACTCCCGGTCCTAAAGATTGAGGGTTTTAGCCTCTCATGTTCATCTTACACGAATACATGGTAGAAATTGGGTAATTCATAAGAAAAACGTGAAATAGATGGGAAAAACCCCTGAACGGAGAAGAACCGGCGGATCCTTGGCGTAGAACACAAACTTTCCCCGCCTGTCGGTGGTGGAAATTGTCTTCGGCAGCGTCCGAATTAACCGGGATGAGCTTCTTGGCCTCCGTTCTCCTTTCTCTCCTCCTCGGCACTCGTGCAATCCAAAAATGAGATCCTCTCACGTCTGGGCGGCCGTCATTAGGTATAAGTCCCTAATTAGGTCGTCAAATAACAACAGCCGTCCGATCGAAAACAAAACAAATCCAACGCATATCTACCGACGTCGATACCATCGACGCGGGTCGATGGTATCGACCCAGCGGATTAGCGGCAGCTTTCCTTTCTTTTATTCTGGGCGCCTGTGGTGATCTCGATACCATCAACTTGGGTGTCGATGGTATCGACTCCTTTAGCGTCGGTTGTTGTCGTTTAGCGACGCTGTAGCTCTCCTTGTGTCGATGGCATCGACTTGCGTCGATAGTATCGACTTTATCCTCGCCAGCAGCCTGGAAACATCTCGATGCCATCGACTTGGGTGTCGATGGTATCGACTCTGTATTGCTCTTCTCGGCTGACAACCTATGGCTTGGTCGATGGTATCAACATCCGTCGATGGTATCGACGGATGTAGGTACTTGTTTTTCCTGAAATTGCACAACAAGACCAAATAAATCCACACGATTTATGATAAGATGATCAATAACGCTTAAAATAATGAAATAAAGGGGATTTGATATAAAATGATGGCAAAGACCAAATAAAGTGAATTATGCAATAATATCCATGAAAATGAGTAATTAAGGCACAAAACTCATATAAAATAGGTCTATAAATGCGACTCAAAATCATCGCATCAGGGCCGATGAACCAAGCACCCCCCAGCCAGAAACCACAGGTGAGGCTAAAAAGGAGGTCACAATCATAGAGCCAATAGAGGATGAAGTAGAGAAAGTCACAGTAGAATCTATTGCTGAGGAAGAAACTCAAAAGAGGACACCATATGTGCCGCCACATTAGAGGGCACAGACCGTTCCAGTTCCCTATCCAAATAGTATGAAGGCAAAGAAAGTGGACGCCCAGTTCAAAAAGTTTCTAGATCTTTTTAGGAAACTTTCTGTTAACATCCCGCTGATAGAGGCAATTGAGCATATACCCTCTTATGGTAAATTTCTGAAAGATATAATTACCAAGAAGAGGAAAATTCCTGATGCTGAGGTGGTGGTTCTTGAAGAGTAGGTTAGCGCCTTCATTTTGGGAACATTACCACCAAAACGACAAGATCTGGGTTGCTTCAATATTTCATGTTACATTGGTAAGGTGAAATTCGGTGAAGCGTTGTGCGACTCCGGGGCAAGTATAAACTTGATGCCCCTCTCGACATTCAAAAAGTTGGGTCTTAAGGAATCTAGACAAAGAAACATGACGATTCAACTCGCTGATAATTCTGTGGTACGACCATATGGTATTTGTGAGGATATCCTGGTAAAGGTTGATAGATTTGTATTTCTAGCTGATTTTGTGGTAATGTAAATGCAAGATGACCAAGAGAATGAGCTACTCCTGGGGAGACCCTCCCAGGCTACTGCTGACATGATACTGGAAATGGGAAGAGGCCGTCTAACATTGGGAATAGCAGATGACAGATTTGAAATGGTTATTCCATCAAGTACAAAACAATCACAGGCAAAGGAGGAATGTCGCATGGTGAAGCATTTTGATCAAAACATTTCTCTTTGGTTAGGGAAGCCATTTCTGGATATGGCTCATGTAATGACCAAGGTAGATAAGGGGACTTTGGCAGTGGATATTATGGAACAAACAAAAGTTGTTTCTCTTTGTAGAGAAGTGGGTTATACAAATGATGAAGAGGAGGAAATTCTTCTTTCTAATGAGGATGATGCAATAACAAGTTCTGTCCTTGACGCATATCCAGAACTGCCCCTTGAAGCTTGCCTTGTCAACATAATGCATGATTGGATGAGAAGCATGTCATTACAAGAATGTGTCAAGATGCTTCAAGTGCTCCCATGCTATTATGCCAAGCATTATGAGGATCTTGGGCCACTCCCACCACCACTTCAATCATCATTGATCTATCCACTAGAATTAGAACTGAAGCCACTACCCCCTCACTTGAAGTATGCATTCTTAGCTGATGGTGAAAAATTACCGGTGATTATTTCGGCATATCTGAGTGTCGGTGAAGAAGAGCAGTTGATGATCGTGCTAAAGAACCACCGTGGCGCATTCGGATGGTCAGTTGCTGATATTAAGGGGATTTCTCCTACGCTTTGCCAGCACAAGATCCGGCTCGAGGAAGGAGCCAAGTTTGTGATTTAGCCATATCGTCGACTCTCGTCAAGAAGGAGGTGATCAAGCTCCTTTTGGCGGGAATCATATACACTATTTCAGACTCGACGTGGGTAAGCCCCACACAGGTAGTCCCTAAAAAGGGAGGGATCACGGTGATGCAGGATCTTTTGAATGAACCTGTTACTACCCGATTGGTAATCGGGTGGCGTGTTTGCATCGACTATCGTCGCTTGAATTCCGCAACTCTAAAGGATCATTTTCCACTCCCATTTATTGATCAGATTTTAGAGCGGCTGGATGGACGCTCTCATTTTTTCTTTTTGGACGGCTATTATGGTTATAATCAGATTTCTATAGACCCTAAGGATCAAGAGAAGTCTACCTTTACTTGTCCTTATGGGACTTTTGCATATCGTCACATGCCATTTGGGTTGTGCAACGCACTGACTACTTTTCAACACTATATGCTTGCTATTTTCTCGGATATGGTTGAGCGCTATTTAGAGGTTTTTATGGACGATTTTTCTATCCACGAAGCATCTTTCGATGAGTGTTTGTACAATTTGGATAGAGTGCTACAAAGATGTGAAGATACAAATTTGGTCTTAAATTGGGAAAAGTGCCATATGATGGTCAACAAAGGAATAGTGCTTGGGCACAAGGTGTCTAACAAAGGACTGGAGGTAGATCTAGTAAAAATCGAGGTTATTGCCAAATTACCTCCACCGAACTCGATGAAGGGAGTGAGGAGTTTCCTTGGGCATGCAGGTTTCTATCGCCGTTTTATCAAAGATTTTTCCAAAATTGCTAAACTCCTATTTGAATTGCTTGAGAAGGATGCAGTGTTTGATTTTAATGATAAATGCATGCATTCCTTTAATGTTCTTAAAGAAAAATTAATTTTGGCACCGGTTGTTTAGATGCCGGATTGGACCAAACCGTTCGATCTCATGTGTGATGCATCAGATTTTGCTATTGGGGTTGTGCTTGGACAACGTTTTGAGAACAAACATGCAGTAATTTTCTATGCATCAAAGACTTTAAATGATGCACAACTTAACTATACTACCACTGAAAAAGAACTATTTGCCTTGGTTTTTGCATTTGAAAAATTTAGGCAATATTTAGTGGGGTCAAAGGTTGTGGTTTGGACGGACCACACTGCTATTAAATATTTAATGGAAAAGAAAGATGCCAAGCCTAGATTACTTAGGTGGATCTTACTCTTACAAGAGTTTGATATTGAAACTAAAGATAAGGCGGGTATTGAGAACGTGGTTGTAGACCATTTGTCTCGGTTAGAGGGGGTAGATGAATGAGATATCAATATACCCATTACCGAGACATTTCTGGATGAGCAAATTCTTTCCATAAAATCCAAAGATCTGTGGTTTTCGCACATTGTAAATTATCTTGCATGTAAGGAAATACCGGACGATTGGAATTTTCAAGAAAAGAAGATATTTTTCCATTCTTTAAGATATTACTTTTGGGATGACCCCATTTTGTTGAGGCAGTACAGGGATGGCATCTTACGCAGGTGTGTACCAGAGGATGAATATGAGAGTGTACTTACACACTGTCATAAATTACCCACTGGCGGCCATCATGCGTGCACAAGGACAGCGGCCAAAGTGTTAGAGAGTGGTCTTTATTGGCCTACTCTCTTTCAGGATGCCTATGACTATGTGAAAAGATGTGACACGTGTCAAAGGGCATGTAATATCTCAAAGCGGCAAGAGATGCCCCTCAATGTGTTTCAAGAAGTTGAGGTATTTGACTTATGGGGCATCGATTTTATGGGACCATTTGTGTCCTCGAATTCTAATTTATATATTTTGTTGGCCGTTGATTATGTGTCGAAGTGGGTAGAAGCAATACCCACAAGAACTAATGACGCTGCGGTAGTGTGCAGGTTCGTGAAAGAACATATCTTTTGCAGGTTTGGTGTGCCTCATATGATTATAAGTGATGGCGGAACCCACTTCACGAATAAGAAATTTGCTACACTAATGAGAAAATATGGGGTCAAACACAATGTTGGTACCCCGTATCACCCGCAGACTCAAGGACAAGTTGAGGTTTCCAATCGCGAGATCAAAAAGATATTGGAATGCACAGTGGCATCTTCCAGGAAGATTTGGAGTGCACTCCAACCAGATGCTTTATGGGCATATAGGACCGCGTTTGAAACACCTATAGGCACTATGCCTTTTATGTTGGCTTATGGGTGGGCTTGCCATTTGCCGGTTGAGTTAGAGCACAAGGCGCACTGGGCACTACGGAAGCTAAATGTGAGTTATGATGATGTAGGAAAAAAAGGCTATTGGACCTAAATGAGTTAGATGAGATTATGATGAATGCTTATGAGAATCAAAGGATCTATAGAGAGAGGACAAAGCAAATCCATGACTTCCACATTCAAACGCACATTTTCAAAAAGGGTGATCATGTTTTACTGTTCAACTCGAGACTTAAGCTTCATCCTGGGAAATTGAAATCCAGGTGGAGTGGACCTTTTGTGGTAGAGGAGGTGCGCCCACATGGAGTTATCATGGTGAGAGATGGAGAGCTCACATTCTTAGTTAATGGTCGAAGGTTGAAGCTTTACTTTGGCGAGAACTACATGAGAAAAGTGCATGAGGTTAAACTCATGGCACTTAAGGATTAATGAAGAGCTTTATTGCGTCTAGCCTAAGACAATAAACAAGGGCGCTTTTTGGGAGGCAATCCAACCATCGGTAGTTTTAATTTGTAGTTCCTTTATTTTATTTCGCATGTAAGTTAGTTTTGTTTAATTTCATTTTGTGTGTAAAAATGATACCTTAATCATTTTGTTCAGTGTGCAGTACTGAGTTAAAGTCGATACCATCGACCACAATGTCGATGGTAGCAGCGTGGGTACAGGACGCAGCTGCAGAAAATTTTCTGAGTCGATACCGTCGATGACCTCGTCGATGGTATCGAACTACCATCATTGACATTAAAGAAAAAGATAGCGTTTGGTCGATAGTATCGACCAGAAAGTCGATGCTCATGAGATCCTTGAAGATTTACAGAATAATTTGTCTCAGTGAAGTCGATACCATTGACACCCTTGTTGATGGTATTGACCCGGGGTCAGTGAGGAAGTGGCGACCAAGCCTCGCGAGGGTAATCGAACCATAAAGAGTCGATACCATTGACACCTAGTCGATGGTATCGACGTGACACATCAACGATCCGTGAGAAGAAATCAACGGAGCCTGCCAATTTTAGAAGTTGATTCGTGGGATGGGTCGATACCATCGACCCTCGTCGATGGTATCAACACGTCATCGATCCAAACCTCCACATCAAGCAATCGACAACCGTCGATGGTCGCAAAGAGAGGATTGTGCTCCAGGTGTCGATACCATCGACACCCCGTCGATGGTATCGACCGAGCGACAATAGCGATGTGTTCAGCTATAAAAGGAGGGGTAGTTTTTCATTTCTATTCACACCTTCAGAGTGAATCCCCTCAACTCTTGCGCCAAGCATCCCGAGCAGCCAGAGATCTTTACTGAGCAAAGAGCAGTTGAGCGATATTCACCGAGCTCTTCATCGACGTTGCAGATCATCTTCTCCGAGAAACTCCAATCTTCATCAAGCTCCATTCTTCTGTCCTCTTTCTTTCATCATGAGGAGGAACACAACTGCATCATCTTCGATCACGAAACCAATGGCGATTGAGATGTTTATTCCACCCCCTCCAGGCTCCATCCCTTACCACCGACTTGCACATCCTTCTGCAGATGTGAAGAAGGTTTACGAGGAGTTGCTGAAAAGGACTATCGAGCTGACTCGATATTGTGACAGACAAATGATCTAAGATCCTGGATTTGAGGATAACTTGACATTTGTCCTCCATGATCAGGAGGGGCGCACGAGCAAGCTCGACAATGTGATCACACATCATTTGGAGGGCCACCCATTTTTTGGCGAGTGGCTGACTTATAAAGAATTGGTGGTGGAGTTCATAGTGTCGCCTGATATCTGTGTTGTCCCAAACGACCTCAACGATCCTGACAGGGAATGGATCAAGGGCCGCGTGTCTTTTCGGCTCTTCAACAGGAATTATAATCTTACTCTACAGCAATTCAACTCCATCTACAATTGGTAGCACTCCCCCGAACAACACCGATGACCAGACAATCGAGCTAATTACGATGCCATGTTCACAAAGCTGGTGACAACCCCTCAAGGTAAAACAATCAGCTATCAAAATGCCACAATGGCTGATTTTGAGCATCCTTTTGTGCGGGTTTTACATCGCATGTTGTGTATTACCTTCTTCACTCGAGGATAGATTTCACTGAGCAAATTCCAAGAGACTGACCTCTTCTTTCTGTATAATCTGCTGACACGTGGCAGGCTTAACTGGGGCACATTCTTCCTAACACGTGTAATGGTGGTGAAGAAAAGTACTCGGAGGGCCCCAATTCATTTTGGGGGACTCATCACTCCTCTAGCCCTCTACCTCAGACTAGACCTTTCTTCAATGCCTCCCTTACTGAGTAAAAGCTCTGTCAACCTTCTTCATTCTCATCGGTCTAACTTGTTGATAGTTCGTGATGGCGTGGTATATGCACATTGCCACGTAAACAAAGAGTATCATGAGTGCGCCCTTCCAGATCCTGTCTACAACATTCAGGGGGCCCAACATTTCAGATGGCCCATAATTGCCATCGACGACTCCGACAGTGGAGAAGATGAGGACGACAACGACAATGATGATAGTGATGAGTAGGAAGAGGAAGAGGAGACTGTTACTCCTCTTCATTCACAAGTGGCACCTAGGAAGCGACCATGCTTCTACTCGGGTGCTTCATCATCGTCGCAACCTCAACCACCATTCACAAGTGGCACCTAGGAAGCGACCATGCTTCTACCCGGGTGCTTCATCATCGTCGCAACCTCAGCCACCACCACCCTATCAATAAGGAGAGGATGTTTATTCTATGTAGGGCATGTACACCATGCTACAGAGCATTTAGGAGACGCAACAACAGCATACTGCATCATTTGTTGATATGCAGGATACTACGAATCAGATGTATGTTAATCAACAAGCCATCTTCGAGAATGAACGTCAGCTGTTCACCAATCAACAGCAGGTCTACGACCGGTTGGGGAGGATCGAGCAGCAACAGCCATTCTATGATCACTACTGGAGCCAAAACTATCTCGGGGGATATCCCCAACCTCCACCCATGCCCCCATATGATCCATATTTCTAGGGGCAATATCCATCATGGGATCCCAGCGCCCCACAGTACCTGCCACCTGAGCAATAAATGGTATCAATGTTCCACCTACTGAGATTGTTTTTGACTATGAGGTCATAGTCGAATTCAAGCTTAGGGGGGAGATGGAACAATTTCTATCTTTTACTTTCCTTTATTTTTATCATTTATTTCCTTTTCTTTTATTTTAGCAATTTCTTAGCTTGTATCTTTTAGGATCCACATGTTATCTAGTGTATCCGTGGATGTCTAATGAAATTTTTCATCTCTATGTTTTTCACATGGGAGTTATGGGTAAATTTGAAAAAAATTCATGAAATTGCAAGCTTGCTTTGTTTAAACTTGAGAACTTAACTTATGAAAATAATTGGGTTTGTCAACATTAAAACATAAGATCACAACTGTACATGCCTAGGATTCAAGAAAAGTGGATGGAATTGGATGTTGAGCCTAAACTGATCAAATGGTAATGATACTTTAATTTGAAACAAGAGAGAGAAACTCCTTGATTTTATACATGTCAGTAAGGAGGGACATATAATATCTTCTAATGGTTCTGTCAATTAATCTTATGATCTATCCACCTCATCTCATTTACACTCCACCATAAAAATTGGGAGCACTTTACAATTTGTCATCTTTTGAGTGCATATCATATAGATAGGATTGCATTGTAGTTAGTTTTTACATCTGTTGCATATATGAAAAAAAGAGAAAAAAATGTTGCATTATAGTCGTGCATGCAAAAATTTTAGAATGCATGTCAATGTAATCTTAATTGCATTTTGCATAATTTTAACCATTTTTACGTAATGTGCCTTGCTTCTTCTGAAAATAAGGAACTTGTTTCATACTTTCTGAAAAATAAAATACAATGAAAAAAGAAAAAAACAACAGTTATGAGAATAAGCCCAAGACAAAGATCTGCAAATTTCATCTTAGTTCATGGAGCAAAATGAGGGCTAAAAAAAGGAAGAAAAAAAAATAAGTGAAGATCAGAATGAGGAAGGAACTTGTTCACATGCATAATAAGAAGAACAAGCACTTGTGTAGTTTTGTAGATATTCTATCTCACATCGGGATGGAAAGATAGTGCATGCATCATTCCACCTAAAATGTAAGCATTAGGTCATTTCCATATGCATGAGCATCATATAGGTCATTTTTTTGTATTGTTGCATGTCAAACTGTATTGTGTTACTTTTTCTTACATAAACCACCTATCCCATCCACCCGTTGCTCAAAATGGTAGGCCACCTATGATTATCTCCTCACGTTTGTATTTTAGGAGATCTGCTTCCATTTAGATGGTAGTTAGGTTATGAGTAACGTAGATAGGAGATCACAAGATGCACCAAGTTTGAACCGAAAGATTTTATTATATTAACTACCTTATTTGATAGTGTTCACCAATCTTGGAGTGGATATCTATTATGGATGATCATTGTCACCTGGAGGGTAGTTACCATTCTGTGGTTAGTGAGGGCCGGTATGTGAATGTCTGGTGGGAATCATACGGTAAATGTTTGTTGTGATAGTATGTTCTTTAGTTGACCCTCACAGTTTTATTCTATAGTTTTGTTGTTCGAGGACGAGCAATGTTTAAGCTTAGGAGAGTTTGATGCGAGGATTTTGAGTCACTTTTATAGACTAATTTTACATGCATTTTATGTGTTATTTAGTCACTTTTGTGGTTAGTATCACATGATTCACTCGCTTAAGTCTATAATCTCATTTTGCATCAAATATACTGTATTTCATCTTTTTAGTTATAAATGATCATATGGATGTGTTTTAGCAAGGCTGAATCAGATTTATCTTGAATTTTCAGGAAAAACAAATATATGCAGCCGTCGATAGTATCGACAGCTGTCGATAGTATCGACTCGGCCACAGTGAGACAGCTGCAAGGAGCCAAGATGAGTCGATACCATCGACACTGAAGTCGATGGTAGAGAGATACCTACAGCGAGCCAACAGCCAATTAGTCGATACTATCGACACTAAAGTCGATACTATCGACCTCGCCCAACTTCAGCGTTGGATTGGTGATAAAAGTGATGCCTATAGGTGTCGATACCATCAACACTAAAGTCGATGGTATCAAGTCTGCATCAGTGTGGAACGTTAGAAAAAGGAAGACGGGTCGATACCATCGACCCGCGTCGATGGTATCGATGCCGTCAGATCATATTTTGTTATAGATCGTTGCTAATCGGACGGTGGTGATCTTTTAGCGATCTAAAGTGGTGCATATACCTAATTACAGTGGCCCTAAGCAGGGGATCACGTCATTAGTCATTGCACAAGTCTCAAGGAGGAGAGGAGAGAAGAACGGAGCCCAGAGCCACGCACCGACCGTTTCGAGAGCCGCAGAAGACGTTTTCCACCGTCGGAAGGCCGTAGATTGGTCATTCTACGCTGAGGAACGCCCAAATCTCCTCTGTTCAGGGGTTTACATCACTTCTATCCACATTTTCCCCATGTTTTCCCTTTCTCTTGTCATGTCTTTCATTGAGATGAACATGCGGGGCTAATCCCCTTTATCTTTAGTACCGAGAGTAGCCCAGGTGATTGTTGTATGACATTTTTACCATAGTATTTCATAATTTGTCTCTTAAATCTGTGGAATGATTTCGTGTTCTCCATTATATCATTATGATTGATCACCCTAATGATAATCTAACGCCTTTAATTACTTTGAAAGAAGAGTTAACAGTTGAAAAGAGATGAAATTCACATTAACTAATAAATCCTTTGAATAAGGCGATGTACAGTTAATGGTGGTAACCCAGAGTATGGACCTCATGCACCTAGTTTAGGGTATAGGTTACTACTACCGTGGAACCGACCTAGATTTAGGTAGTGAATTGTATCATGAAAGTGAGCAATTCTGAATACAGGCCACTACCCAGAATGAGAGACGAATTAGGTCAACTGTGTAGGAATGAATACAATGACAACCTGTGGTGAAACCGCAATCTTAAAGATTCCCATTTGAATTGATTAAACCAAACATTTAATCGATTTTTATGTTCTCTTTTATTTTTATTTTCTTTTTCAAACAACTCTCAAATCATTTTAATCGGTGTAGCTGTTGCAAGTAGTTAGTAGTAGTCTACCAATAATTACGTTTCCCTGAGTTTGACTCGAGCCTCACAAAGGCCTATATTACTCTGACGCGTGCAATTGTGTTTTATGCACGGTAAGATCGTGTCATGGGAGTTGAAGACTAGGCCCCTAGAGCGACTGGGATCCATCCGCCCAGGTCATAGGGATGAGGCAAAGTTGGTTACCTCCTTTATCTTAATCTGAGGGGTTCAAGGGAGCTAGGGACAGGCCAAGGAGGTATAGAGACACCGCCAGGATGCTAAAGCAAAAATAAAAAGGAATGGGGTGAGCCCCAGGATGTGAGAGGGAGGGGAAATAAGGGGTAAATGAAGAGGAAATCAAGACAAGAGAATGGGGGTTCAAGTTGGACAAAGGGGTTAGAAGGGGGGTGATTGGTGGATTATTGTGAAGGTACACTATAGAAACACTAAGGTGTATAAAATTAAGGTAGAATAAGGGTTTTATGTCGATGAGTTGGGGTCTATGATCCATGGGACGTGATCTGACCGTTTTGGTGGATTGTGTGCAATCTAAGACAGGTATAAAAATGGCTCATCTAAGTACGCATTAAATTTACCCAATAAGGATCAGATTCAAATAAAATCAAACATTGAATATGGATTTTTGAGTGGCCATATCTTGTGATTTATATATTTAATTGAGGTGATTTTATGATGTTGGATTTGTAATTGAAATATCTACAACATGAAATTCATTGGAGAGGTAGAAGGGAACACTGATGAGGTTCATTTTTAGTTGCAAATGGTGATACGTTCAGGGATCAAACTTAGCTAGATACTCATTTTTTAAGTGAAAGATTGTGAGATTAATCAATGATGTGTCCAAATAGGAGTATAAAAAATACCAACCATGGAATTTACATTCAATAAAGTAAGATGAGTCACTAATAAAGAGATGTGATGCCCAAAGGTAGAAAAAGAAAGTCAAGTTGTTACATGATGTTTCTCCCATAATTTCTCGAGAAATAGGATAAATAAAGGGAAAAGAAGAGGTTATTTGTATATAAGACGTTGAGAGGAGTGGAATCCTCTTCTAGGTTGTCAATATGAAGAGATCTCAACAATTAATGCTACCTTATGACATCTTCTTATGTTCTTAATCTTCCTTTCTAGACTCCTTTTTATCCACCTTTCATTACAAAACATTGTATTGAAGTTTTCTTCTAGATTCCAATATAGTCCCAAAAGAGATACATGAAATGAAAGGGATACCCATTTTTAAGGGCATTCATATCATTTACATTTTTTTAGAATAATTGTGGCATCTCATGTTAGTTGTTAATAGAATATACCGTATAGGATTGATACATCTAAATTGAAAAGTGATTAGATCACATGATGTTTCAATTGACTGAGACACCATGTGTATGTGCAATAAATACATTTGGGGGGACATGACATGTTATGAGACAAACAAGTTGTGTTGCAATGTTGTTGGTGGTTTTTAAGAAGTCAAATCTGACACACCATGTCGCAGGGATGCATGGTGTGTTTCCTAGCTATTTAAAATGTTGCTCGGTATGATGCTAGACACGATATGTAATAAGGGATAGAGGTCATGTTTCTGATAGCATAATCATCTCCAACATGTACTATGGTGTGTTTATGCAAATAGACACCATGTCATCTTGAAACTTCAAAAAGTACTTCATTTTTCTTTTCTTCATCATTCTCGAATTAGTCATTAACTTATCACCCAAAGTCATCATGACTTAAAATGATTGATACCATCATATAAAACATCAATTGAGACCAATCAAGGTACAAAATAGATAAAAACAATAAAATCCTAAGAAAAGAGTGTAAAAATAGATAAATAGCACATAAATCAAGATTAAAAATTATCTAGTGACCTATATTAATGTTTGGATTAGGGTTTGTAGACTTTTAAACTAGAAAATAATCTTTTTAGAATTAACTATGTTCTCCTAGTATTAGTACGATCCTAATCTAAGCTATTGGCTAGTAGATATCTAGGACATTTGTGGTGTGATGCCATATGGTTTGTCATCAACTTATTAGCTAATGGAATATTGGTAAAGTTGAGGTTACAACTAATTAAAGGTAGAATGTGTATATATGTATGATATAGGATAAACACATGATAATATATAGTTGTAACATATATATAGTATTGTTATAATATCTATGTATTTCTAGAATCTTGGTTGTCCAAGAGGATGTATCTTGAGGGTAGGGACTCTTAAGTAACTTGGGTAATATGTAAACTTGAGATGACAGTTTAAAATATGGTCAAGAGATATAAGGTATCTAAGTTAATTTGAAGATGATACACCCTAGGAGCATGTCTGCATGTATGTAAGTTAGCATCACAAATGGATACCATGTTCTTATGCATATCATTATAGGAATAAATGGGGATAACCTATCCTAAGAGTTAAAACTCTTGGTTTCAAGTTTTTGGACTTGATTTCCAACTAAACCAAACAATAAAGGTTCTCTTACAATTGGTTAACTAGATGTAAACTATATAATATTTAGTGCTAAAGTACATTTAAGAAAAAACAAAATTTTGTACACAAATCACTAGGTAGTACCCATTAATAGTAAGTATAGAGGAGAAACTTAAGATGAAAGATTTTTAGACCAGAGATGGGCTTATCTAGTTTGTTAATGCTAGTGTCATGAGGATTGGTTTTGGCATTTCCTAGTTCTAAGAAGATTTTGACTATTATGATAAAGATTAAAACAAAGATGCATGTTATTTTGAAAACTAAAGGATATATACATGAAATGAATTTCACCCGCATCCATAGACAATAATAAGGTGAGGCAAAACCCAAAGGGATCATTTAGTGTACTATGGTAGATGTAAGTGGTGGAAAGCTTACTAATGCATGTGATCCAAGTAAGAAAAGTATAGTGAGGCGAGATTTACATATGAGATTAGAGCACACACCTAGATTTCCTAGTGTGGGAATGAAATCAAAAGCTGAGAGTTTGGGGGATAATCCTGTGAGACAGGTATCCGTAGTATCACAACAAACATCATTTTCTTACTTTGAGAAATTATTCATAATTTTCTTATTTCCATCAAACCTTTTGACAATTTTCTTGTATAAAGACGTGAAGATACATATGATGGAAAAATCCCTCTACCATGAATCTAGTTTTCTTTCAAACTATACATTTTTGAAAATCACAAGATATCATAGGAAGAATCTTTTTATTACTGATATTGCTTTTATGTTTTTCCCGTATCAAAACAACATTTTTTCTTCTATTCTGGTTTCAACCTCAAGATGTCATCACAAGATTCTTTCCAGAAATATGCAGTTAATACAAAAATCGTATTTTGTCAAAGGTAGCTTTCTTACAAAAATAGAAAAGAGCTACCTTGTTTCTTCTTCCATCTTCATTACAAAAATCCCAAAAAGAGTGAAGAGTGGAAAATAATCAAAGAGATGTGCCACGTTGAAGAGCTATTGAAATGGTGTATTGTTGTGCACATGAACACATATATTTTGATTTTGTTAGTCCCTCTTAAACCAAAAATACAACCTTAATTACAATGGTGTTCATTAAAGGTATTGAATCCAGTGAGATGATACTTAGGATGTGCAATCTCTTCTCTAAATCCAATTGGTTTGGAATGCAGGGATCACTCGCCCATTTAGGTGGACTAGTACTTAAATGACCCAAAAAGAAGGAAGGGACAAACATAAGCCTTCTTGATGAGAGTAAATGCTACTTTGAAAAGTGAGATATATGGTGGAGATAGGATAATGACACAAAAACAATTAAAAGATAATATGTGATAAAGTGGTTTTTCTATACTCTTTTGTATTTGTTCCTTTATATTACCTTAACTCTAAACCCTAGTTCAAAGAAAGACTAATTGATCAATAAAAGGTTGTAATATCAAGCTCAACCTTTTCCAACATGTAGGGAGTACTATTGTGAACCTATGTTTCAAATTTCATGCCAATCAGATATTCCTAGCTCCCTCCATGATTTTTACAAGTTTGCACATAGTTTTAATCAAAATTACTATGAATTGAATACTCAAACCTATAGTTTTAATTAGTAATATACCTTTTAAATGTTGTCACATGGATCAGAGGTCAGCGATCCATGACTCTCTCTCCCTGAGCCACCCTGGCCACCCGATGGTGCACCCATGGATCCAAAGTAGGATCGGATGGCCATGGGATCATCCCTAACCTCCGCTCAACTCGGGAAGACGTGGCTACAACCACGAGTCCATGACCCTGACCCCTACTCCTCGCTCTGACCCACTTCATGAGAAACTAACCGAGGCAATGCCTCCACCTCATCTCCACGAACATGAAAAGCCATCACACGACCCCAATGACGATCGGAGTATCCCCCACGATTGCCTTCGACAACTGCCCTCTCCAGCACACCCAACTTGAAATTGGGCTTCTCGTGCTTAGACCCTCTCCCATCCATATAACCCCCTGATATCTCCACCGACACCTCTTTAGTCCTCCCTTGCCCTCAATTCATCTAAAGCAAGCCCTGATGGCTGCATACTCAACAAAACCCTCTCTGACCACCTTCTCCTCGGCATAGCTGCTGCTTAGGATGACTCCTCCTCAAAGTGCCAACACCCCCTGTTGCCCCACCTTACCTTCCTTCTCCATCGCGGTCGGTGAGCTACTCGAACCCCTCGGTGGCACGACGCTCCAAAGGGAGACAGACCCTGAACCCTTACCACCCTGATCGAGGAGAGCCCTGTGAATGTGAGCCCAGTCTTAGATCAGCTGAGGAAGCCCTGAGCCATCTTCCCGAGCACACCAGAGTCGCAGCCTGGACTGCCAAGCGGCTGGGAGAGAAGCAGAGAAGGAGTGGACCCTCCTTTGCTGACTGGAACCAACGCGAACCAATAAGGTACTTCCACATCAGAGAACCCTGATCAAATTCTTTTTCCATGAGAGCGGCTCCTGACCGTCATATCTTAATATCAACGACTCTGGTTTTTAGCTATCTTTTCAATTTATCCATAATTTTAGATAAATTCTAGAAAATGTCCTAATCTTTGGAAATTCATTATAAATAGTAGGAATGTCATAAAAATACGAACAAGTACTCTTTTTTTATTATAAAAAATATGATGATCAAGATTATGATATTAGTTGATCCTAAATCTAACTTGCATAATTACTCATACTCAATTATGATTCTATCTTATTTAATTATTTGGAAAATACTCGAGCCTCATTAAATCACCAAAATCATGTCATCTTCCTATTTTTATGCCTAGATAATTGTGGGACTTTCAATTCCAATTTATCCGACTCAAATATCAATAAAGTTGAATTATCACTCTTTCTCCCTATTTTGACTTACCGAATTATTATAATTATCAATCATGTTCTAAATACCATCAAATCGATGTAGAAATCCTACTCTGACATGATGCTATCAAATGTGGACTAAAATTCATACTCGATGACTCATACTCTACTCTCATGACTCTAACGAAGAAAAAAGGGCCTTTTATATTCTTTAGAACTAAATGATGAATTTGCCAATATATCTAATTTGTACCAAATCTCTTATAATTTTAGGAAGACAAAGGTACCAGTGAGGAGCATCTCCTGACTCCCCACTTCTGAGTACAAGTTATGCCATTACCTCTTGCTTGGCCTACTATACACTATGCTTGAGATATATTAGTAGTAAAACACTTGGCATATGATATTGAATGAAATAATTACCCTTATATGATATCTTGCCTGATTTTCTATATGTATAGTTGGAACACATGTAGACATAATATATTTGATCCATCATAGAAAGCACTATTTCTCGTAGTAGTATAGTGCTTAGAAAGTGATCTCAAACTCTTTGATAGTAGATCACATGTAAATGATCTTAAACTCTTTGGTAGTAGATCATAAAGTCCTTAATGCATTAGTGATCTCAAACTCTTTGGTAGTAGATTACATGTATAATGATCTCAAATTCTTTGGTAGTAGATCATAAGGCCTAAAAATATGAAAGCCCTTGGTGGAATATGTACGAGATATATGATGGAAAATATGCCTAAAAGCAGTGGCAGAGTCAGGAATTATGAATGGGTGAGTCCCAAGGTACAAGAGGCGCATATTTTAAATTTGAAATTATATAGTTCCAAAATTAATTCAAACTTCTCACCCTTCTCATGATACATTACTGAATGACTAGTCCAATCTTGATAAGACTAAAGACCTTTGACTTTGTCATTGGATAAATAATGTGAAACATTCCAAATAAACTGACTCGGTTTAACAACTTGTGTTATGTCAAGATATTGCAAACTTTTAATTACCATATCGTACATATGGAGTTGTATGCGGAGCATGATTGTGAAGGTAACATACGTGTAGGTTTTGGAAAAATCAAATTGATTATTCTCTCAAAGAAAGATATAATAAAAATTAAGGAAAAGATAATAATAAGGCAACACTAGTAGTCCCTTGATATATAATAAATTCACTAGGTACAAGTATAACCAATGGGAAAGGGAATAACTATGTAGACGTTACATGGGTTCAATTCCTATAAATCTTCTCTTAATCGTGAAGAACATTGTGTTATTATTTGAATTCATAGAACAATGTCCCTTGACCTTCACAAATATAATAGCATACACACATTTTCTTATAGCCAAAAACTCAGACAGTTCGTCTTGTGAGAAGCTCAACCCATGACGTTGTGAAACAGACACACACATGCCTTTTGAAAACTGTCACACTATTATTATGGGATTGGCATACTGCACAGTTAGGATAAACACAAAAATGGGTAGTTTCGTTCGACTATTCAACTCCAACAAAAGTAGGGTGAGGTCTGTGCCTCATCAGGCCTATATATGGATCTGCCCCTACCTAAAAGATATATGTTCACTTTGGTTAACAAACTATTGTTAAGTACTTGATTACTTGTTATAATAGTTTATTACTGCCAAGTTTACTTTTTTTTTATTGCCAAGATATAAAAAGAGGTATATTTGAAGACACGTAGGTGTACTTAGTATAATATATTTATATATTGTGCTGACGTGTACCAATCTTCAATGTTTTATTGGTACCTTTTTCTTATGATGATGATGATGCAACTCAATATGCTGGCTCAACAAAATTAGATCTTTCATGGGGATGTTAAAGTTAAATGGGACTCTTAGCTTATGTTCTTTGTCTTCTACAAGTAGTTTTATCATGTATTAAGTTTTCTTTTGTAGAACTCCTATGCCTTCGGGCCCCTATGTAATTAACATTTGGTTTATTTAAGGAAGCTTGTTATTTGGTGCATGTATATACTTGTGAGTTTGATCCACTCAGGGACATGCGACTTTAACCCTTTTGTACATCTTATTTTGGTGCCTAAGGTGTACAGTGGGGTTAGGTTGTTAACCCGTGACAAATGGTATCCGAGTAGGAACATAGGTCAATATATGTGTATCAAATACCTAGTAACCTTATTTAGACCTGAGGTAACCCATATTTAACATTATATTGCCAAGGTGTCTAGAAGGGTACTTGTGGAAGGTTCTGGCATAATCACTCTCGATCCATTTTCACGGTGGTAGGGTTCCCGCCACAAGTTATCTGCCTAGCTAACACAATTATTGTTAAAGTGGGCACCCTTACTGTAGAGAAATCTATCTTATCATCTTTTCCTCAATTAAGGACTACCCCAGCCACCTATTTAGTGAATGATACACACTAGGCTTCTCATCTACTCTCTCTCTCTCTCTCAAGACTATGATTTCACTATTGCTTATCATCCAGGAAAGGCCAATGTTTTAGCTGATGTTCTTAGTTGTAAGAGGTCAATTTGTGCATCTATCCATGCTTCTGAATTAATGAGTCTGGAGCCTTCAACATCTAAGTCACTTCAAGCAGAAAATGGCACTATTATTCTGGGAAATATCAACATTATTCCTGGTCTTCTTTCTGAACTCTTGACATCTCAAAAAAAAACCCTAGCTTAGAGGAGATGACAACTCTTTTGGATAAACCCTAGACACATCTATCTATCAGTATGGATGATGGGCAAAGGTACAAGCACCAGATGTGGGTACCTGAGGAGTCATAGATTAAGAAGGTATTAATCGAGAGGCACATGGGTATAAGTATTCTATACATCCTGGATCTACTAAGATGTACACGGATCTACAGAGACACTTTTGGTGGAGAGGTATGAAGAATGATATAGCATAGTTTGTCTCTAAGTGTCTCACTTATCAACAGATTAAGGCCGAACATCAACGACCAGGCGGTTTATTGCAACTTTTACCAATTCTTGAATGGAAATGGGAAAATATCACCATGGATTTCGTGGTGGGATTTCCCAGGACTAGGAAGGGATATGATGCGGTATGGGTCATAGTAGACTGGTTGACCAAGTCTGCACATTTCTTACCTATGCGGACTACAACCAAGGTTCCTGAGCTTGCTGAGTTGTATATAAGGGAGATTGTATGGTTGCATGAAGTGCCAGTATCTATTGTTTCAGATTGGGATCTGAAGTTCACATCACATCTATGGAAGAAGGTACAAAATGAGTTGGGTACACATTTCAATTTCAGCACAACATATCATCCCCAAACAGATGGTCAGTCAGAACGCACTATTCAAATCTTAGAGGATATTCTTAGAACATGTGTTATGGATTGGGGAGGATCTTCAGATTACTACCTTCCATTAGCAGAGTTTTCTTACAATAATAGCTATCAGTCCAATATTGATATGCCACCCTATGAAGCTCTATATGGTAGGCCATGTAGATCCCCTCTCCATTGGGATGAATCAGATAAAGGAAGATGCTGAAGTCTGAGGAGTTGTAACTCTATGCGGATAAGGTGTCTTTAATCAAGCAAAGGTTGAAACAAGCCCAGAATCGTAAAAAATCATATGCAGATGCACACAGGTTGGATAGGTATTTCAAGGTAGGAGATTATGCTTTCTTAAAGATTAGACCCATCCATGCTATAGTCAAGAATAAAGGGAAGCTTAGTCCAAGATATGTGGGTTCCTTTGAGGTTTTGGAGTGCATTGGTGAATGTGCTTATCGACTCGCTCTTCCTCCGCATTATAGTGTGATGCACAATGTTTTTCATGTATCCAATCTAAAGCATTATGTGAAGGATGACAATCATGTGCTGAATCATGAACCTCTTGAGTTGTGGGAGAATCTCTCTTATCCAGAATAGCCTACAAAGATTCTCAATTCCAAAGTCAAAGAGCTCAAGAACAAGCAGATCCAGATGGTGAAGGTGCAGTGGAATCATCATGGTGCAGATGATGCCACTTGGAAATTGTATATGGATATGGAGCAACATTTCCTTCACCTCTTCCAGCAAGTTTAATTTTGAAGACAAAATTTCTTTTAAGGTGAGTAGGATGTAATAAAGTAGTTTTTCTATACTCTTTTGTATTTGTTCCTTTATATTACCTTAACTCTAAACCCTAGTTCAAAGAAAGACTAATTGATCAATCAAATTTTGGAATATGAAGCTCAAACATTACCAACATGTAGGGAGTACTATTTTGAGCCTATGTTTCAAATTACATGCCAATCAGATATTCCTAGCTCCCTCCATGATTTTTACAAGTTTGCACATAGTTTTAATCGAAATTACCATGAATTGAATCATAAAGCCTTTGGTTTTAATTAGTAATATAGCCTTTAACCCTTGTCACATGGAGCTGAGGTCAGCGATCCATATCTCTCTCTCCCTGAACCAACCTGGCCACCTGATGGCGTGTCCACATATCCAAAGTAGGATCGGATGGCCACGGGATCATCCCTAACCTCCGCTCAACTCGGGAAGACGTGGCTACAGCCACGAGTCCATGACCCTGACCCCTACTCCTCACTTTGACCCACTTCATGAGAAACTAACTGAGGAAACACCTCGACCTCATCTCCACAAACACAAAAACCCATCACATGACCCCCAAAGACGACTAGAGTATCCCCCACGATTGCCTTCGGCAATTGCCCTCTCCAGCACACCCAACTTGAAATTGGGCTTCTCGCACTCAGACCCTCTCCTGTCCATAGAACCCCCCTCATAGCTCAACTGACACCTCTTTAGTCGTCCCTTTCCCTCAATTCATCTGAGGCAAGCCCTGATGGCTCCACCCTCAACAGAACCCTCTCCGACCACCTTCTCCTCGGCATAGCTGTTGCTCAGGACTCCTCCTCTACAACTCTAATTCAACCACCCCTCGAGCTCTGAGGCACTTCCTAGAGCCTCACTGACCCCTCCTCGAAGTGCCGACACCCCCTGTTGCCCCACCTTACCTCCCTTCTCCTTCGCGGTCGTCGAGCTGCTCAAACCTCTTAGCGGCGCGATGCTCCAAAGGGAGCCAGACCCTGAACCCTTTCTGCCCTGATCGAGGAGAGCCCCGCGAACGTGAGCCCAACCTCAGATTAGTAGAAGAAGTCCCAATCTGTCTTCTCGAGCTTGCCAGAGTCACAGCCTGGATTGCCAAGCAGCTGGGAGAGAAGTAGAGAAGGAGTGGACCCTCCTTTGTTGACTAGAACCAACGTGAACCAATAAGGTACTTCCACATCAGAGAAACCTGATCGAATTCTTTTGCCATGAAAGTGACTCCTGACCATCAGATCTTAATACCAACGACTCTGGTTTTTAGCTATCTTTTCAATTTATCCTTAATTTTAGATAAATTCTAGAAAATTTCTTAATCTTTGGAAATTCATTATAAATAGTAGGAGTGTTATAAAAATACAAACAAGTACTCTTTTTTTATTAGAAAAATATGAGGATCATGATTATGATATCAGTTGACCCTAAATATGACTCGCATAATTACTCATACTCAATTTTGATTCTATCTTGTTTAATTATTTGAAAATTACTCAAGCCTGATTAAATCACCAAAATCATGTCATCATCCTATTTTTATGCCTAGATAATTATGGGACTTTCAATTCCAATTTATATGACTCAAATATTAGTAAAGTTGAATTATCACTCTTTTTCTCTATTTTGACTTACCAAATTATTATAATTATCCATCATGATCTAAAGACCACCAAATCAATGTAGAAATCCTACTCTGACATGATTCTATCAAATGTGGACTAAAATCTGTAGTCAATGACTCATACTCTACTCTCATGACTCTAACCAATAAAAAAGGGCCTTTTATATTCTTTAGAACTAAATGATGAATTTGCCAATATATCTAATTAGTACCAAATCTCTTATAAGTTTAGGAAGATAAAGGTACCAGTGAGGAGCATCTCTAGACTCCCCACTTATGAGTAGAAGGTTCGCCATTACCTCTTTCTTGGCGTACTATACAATATGCTTGAGATATATGAGTAGTAAAACACTTGGCATATGATATTGAATGAAATAATTACCCTTGTATGATATCTTGCCTGGTTTTCTATATGTATAGTTAGAACACATGTAATCATAATATATTTGATCCATCATAGAAAGAACTATTTCTCTTGGTAGTATAGTGCTTGGAAAGTGATCTCAAACTCTTTGGTAGTAGATCACATGTAAATGATCTCAAACTATTTGGTAGTAGATCATAAATGCCTTAATGCATTAGTAATCTCAAACTATTTGGTAGTAGATTACATGTATAATGATATCAAACTCTTTGGTAGTAGATCATAAAGCCTAAAAACATCAAATCCCTTAGTGGCAGATGTACGAGATATATGATGGAAATAATGCCTAAAAGATATATGTTCACTTTGGTTAACAAAGTGTTGTTAAGTACTTTATTACTTGTTATAATTGTTTATTACTGCCAAGTTTACTTTTTTTTATTTCCAAGATATAAAAATAGGTATATTTGAAGACACGTAGGCGTACTCAGTACAATATATATATTGTGCTGATGTGTACCAATCTTAAATGTTTTATAGGTACCTTTTGCTTATGATGATGATGATGCAACTCAATATGCTGGCTCAACAAAATTAGATTCTTTCATGGGGATGCTAAAGTTAAATGGGACTCTTAGCTTATGTTCTTTTTCTTCTACAAGTAGTTTTCTCATGTATTAAGTTCTCTCCTGTAGAACTCCTATGCCTTTGGGCCCCTATGTAATTAACATTTGGTTTATTTAAGGAAGCTTGTTATTTGGTGCATGTATATACTTGTATGTTTGATCCACTCAGGGACGGGCAACCTTAACCCTTTTGTACACCTTATTTTGGAACCAAAGGTGTAGAGTGGGGTTAGGTTGTTAACCCGTGACATAATCAAAGAAAGATTCTTTTGGCCAGTGATTTTCTTGATGAGTTAAGTCATTTTAATGAAAAAGAGAGTGGTTCTTTTAAATGGTTGATATAAAGTTATATATTTTTTAGTAAAATCTTTATTCTACTAGCTTCCTTGATCATAATGATTCTATTAGCTTGAGGAGGGAGTTGATAACATTAGTTGTGATGAACTTTTCATGGCCTTTTTTCATAAAAAATCATTATAACTAGTGTTTAGATGTTATTTTTTTTCATTTTACTTTTAGTTTACCAAATCTTAGGTTTAAATTAAGTTTTGTTAATATTTTAAGGAGTTGAGTGCAAAATCAGCAAAATTGATAGGTAACTATCGATATTGTAATTTGAGCATCCAAAAGTTGAAAAACTCTCCATCATCGACCGAATGGGTCAAAAGATTTTACCTAACCCCAAGAGACTCGACAAAGCCCGGTCGAGTAATCATCGACGTATATATATATATATATATATATATATATATATATATATCAAGATCCAACCTGACAAGTAGGACGATCGACACACATATCGTGGGAGCCTGGACTGATTCAATCATCGATGTCTGCCCAAACAAAATCCTATAGTTAGTTGGCTATCAAACAAATCCATCAACAATCCCGTTGATAGTAAATCCCTCGATGTCTTCATCGAGGAACCAGACATTGATAACCACATCGACAACCTGATTAACACCCTCAAAGACGGATGGACCCCTATCAACGAGCCATTATGTCGAAACTTCCAAAATTAAAAAAAGACATATCGAAGAACCACTTCATCTACCATGAAAGTCAATAGAAGAAGACGAGAGGTCGATGACACATGGACCAATCAAGATCGACAATGCAAAACTCAAGGCCTATAAATAGGCCCCCAAAGCATCACTTCAAACGATCTTGGATCCTCATAGTCATCAAGTTGAAAGGCTTCTACCAAGTTCCATAGCCCAAGGACGAGACCTATTGACCACCCTAGATCTATCAACCTTGTTGGCTCAATCCACTGCCATCGACGAATCCAATAGACCTGCTTGCATGAAGCCAAGATCATAAGAAGAAGATGAGACATCAACCACTAGTTATCGACCACTAGACATCGACCACTTACTTGAACATTCGAAAGGTTGGTAGATCGATCACTCGATCTACCTTTGTATCAGTCTAACTCTCTCTTCTTTTCCTTATCATGTCTTATTCAAGTAGTAATCTATTTGTTTCTTATTCCATGTGTAACTAAACTCCATAACTTGGGTTGGGAGTAGCCGTCGGCCCTCCCAACCATGTAATTGTTCATTCTTCTATTTTACGGCATATGTTCTTCAAAGTTTTGTTTCTATACTCTTGTTTTACTGTGTCACTTGTTGATTAGCTACCTTCCTAAGATGTTTGATATGAATATTGTTCGAGATAATGATTTTTATGAGATGTGGAGTATAGGATAGTAACAAGTCACAAGAGTGAGGAGTTTCTATAAGAAAAGTCATGTAGTAAGACCATTGTATTTTGGTTATTATCTCGAGAGAGAGAACCCTTTAGATAAAAATCTACCCAGATTTTGAAAGAAGGAAGGAATATACACCAATATATATAATTTAGGAATGAAGGTTACATGGTTGTGTCTGGTTTTATTGGTGAAACCCAATCCAAGTCTCTTTTATCATTATTTCACATTTCATCTTTATTTCTTTCCTTTGAAGAATATATATAATTTAGGAATGAAGGTTACATGGTTGCATCTGGTTTGATTGGTGAAACCCAATCCAAGTCTCTTTATCATTGTTTCACAATTCATCTTTATTTCTTTCCTTTGGTTTTCTCTAAACGTATATTTTCTTCTCAATTTAGATTACATAGTTCATTAACAGGGACACCATCAAATTCACTTATTTTTGTTGATCTAGAATAATCTAGGATTACTTTATTTTTATTCTATTATTCTCTTTATCCATGAGTTCGAACCCACACTATTGCAATAGACTCCATATTGAATTGACAATGTCTTTTCTAGTTGGGTATAAATTAAAAGGTGAATTACTTTGACTGGACATTCGTGTTTACACTTTTGACCCACAAAAAATAGCGATCACTGCCTCCACTGAAATAGAGGAAGTCGTTTTGATCAAGAAGTTTGTCATTGAACTTGGGGTGGTTCAAATAATTAGAGATGCAATAGAGTCATATTGTGACAACAATTGAGCTATTGCACAAGCTAAGGAACCTAGATCATATCAACATTCCAAGAAGATACCACATGGTTCCATCTCATATGAGAGACTATACAACAAGGAGATGTGAATATTTGTAGAGTACCAACTGAAAGAAATGTTGTTGAGCCCTTGACAGAAGCACTTTCACAGTAGAAGCTTGATGGTCATGTTAAATGACTTGGGATTAAGTTCATGGCTTATTGAAACTAAGTGCATGTGGGAGTTTGTTGGTATGTATGCCTAAAGAACCAATCATATGATGATTGAAATGGAAAATCTTGTAAAAAATTTGATCGAAAATAAAGGCAATCTTTGTCTATATGTTTTTTCAGTTATGAAATAATAGTATAATATGGTAGATGTCTAAAAATGATCATAATCAATGTCATATGTCTTTAGTTTGAGGTCATGAATAGTGAGATCATATGTATAATAAGTGTACATACATTCTTGTTTTCTCCCTAGTCAGATATTATTGTTGAAGCTAATATACAACAATAATACACAAGACTAGAGTGTGTGTTGGTTGATGATAGAATCTCATTATTCATGATATGTGATATCAAACCAAACACATAGTCACTCATTAAAGAAAAGTGTACCATGCAGACCCTCCTTGTGGATGATGCATGGAAATCATTGAATGGTAGTAAAAATCATCTCTCATAGTGATAGTGGTGATTGTGGTTATTTATTACGCTCATCAAAGGTTGCTTGATGTACTTTGACATCACCCAACATGAACTTGAATAATGGTTACCATAAAGGTGATGCTCAAATACGTTGTGACACATGGGGATTGACTGTGGGTGATGTAGATGGGATTTATCCCTCTTACTAAAGTTTATATTATGGCCACTTGATAAGCAAAATTGAGAAACATATGGACATAGTCATGTGGTTCAATATATGATATGTGAGATCACATGAATCTCATACAATCTGTTCTAGTTCAAGGAACATGGATTGAACATTGAGAGGATGGCGATTCCATGCCTTGACTTCAATTTGGATATTAGAGACAAATGAACTACGTAATCATTTTAACACTAATCATAGATTGTAGGTTCAAGTTGTTCTCCAACTTTACAATTACTTGGGTAGAAATGATGTGTTTCGAGATACATCTCATTGTTGGTGATGTCATAAATTGGTGATGGACATTCACTATCAGTGTAATTTGAGACCTATAGAATCACACACATAGGATACACTTGGAATAGGAGTTTACTCAGGAATATAGTTTAACTAGATTACTAAAGTGTTTAGGTATTAAATTTAAACAATATTGGTTGTACATTGGATGAACTGGAATTTTAAACCACCTAGTTTGGAAATAAACCAACCTATTCAAAGACGTGAAATGACATGTTCAATGTGAATTTACCGGTTCAATGATCAATAAGATTGGATCAAGGATTTATGCTAATGTCATGTTGTGCATTAATCATCACATTAAAGCCAATATGTTTGTGAATAGGAAATAATGTGGACCGCAAAGTGTTGAATTGATCGTTTCACATATGAATCGATCGGTTTAGAAGTAAACCGACCAATTCATGGTTTATATATTCTGGGAAATTCTTGAAATTCCATCTCTTCAAATCCCAGTTGATCTAGAAACCGTAAACCTGGCCCTCCTATAAATGGAGGGTTAGTCAAGGCTTTTAGGAGACACAACAATATGCTTTGACAATTGTTGTCCTCTCATAGTTGTGGTAGCATGAAATACCGAGCAAGTGTTAGTTGTAAAAGGGAGAGACAAAAAGGGAGATACAACAAAGGAGAGAAAGTTAATAGTAGCATGCTGACATTTGAAGGGACAACTCCTTTCTGTTAATTTCAAAAGAATGACAAGAATTGTCAATGTTCTATGTGGACTACATAGAGGCATGGAGGCTATTTCCACCCACTTGGATGATGTCATCAACAACCATCCATGGTGCTACACCAATGAGGCCACCACTGACAACCATTTAGGTGTTTCTTGTGAGAGAAGCACATCGTTGTAAGGGTAGTCACTGGACTTTCTCCAGGATAATGTATATCCCTTGCCACCTTCCTTCCCAATCCATAGTTGTCAACATGATCCACTTGTCATGGGGAATATGACATGATATTTATTGTTTCCTTTGCCATATTTGTCGCCATATTTCCCTACACCCCAATTAGTCAATCTAAAAAAAATATACGTTGATTTATCTAATTAGGACCTAGTTATTGTCTCTAGATTGTAATAAAATGTTCAATTTAGGATCATCTAACCTAGAATGGGGCCAAGTTTCTAAATCTAATTTAAATCCCAATAGTGATAATATAGATTTTTAATATAGAATACACATGTGATGTGTGTTATAAAGTGGACCAGAGGTAACCAATTGGAATGAATATCCTAGATGGATATTGAGTAATATATAATGAGGTGCATGGATTTATTATTTTTACTCTTAATGATATTCCATATACAATTACCCTATTAGACATATAGGCTTTATAATACATACTTCATGCCTCTTTATCATATTATTTATTCACATTGTTCAATTATGTCTCATATAAACCAATGATCATATTGTATCTTTAAGCAAAGCTCGTGCCCTAGATAAACGTTGATATAAATGTACCAAAACTTAAATGGTTATCTATGTAATGGGCCTTCAATGATATTAAATGGCTTAAAATTGATATTTTAAACACATGCAAATTTTTAATTTTATTTATGTTTTACTTTCCTTACAAAACTATCTATGAAATTGATTCAATTTTTCTTATATGAACCCATCATGTCTCCTCTTTTAGTATAAATGGAGCAAAAAAGTTGGTTACAATGTGTAGTCAATAGAGAATGAAAAATAGAAACAAAGAAGCTATACAAACAAAAAGAAATTATATGCACAAAGCTATAATATCACTGCTACAAAAATACCAAACCAAGTTAGGATCTCTCTCTTTGATTTGGAAAACTTTGTAATTCCTTTCCCAATAAATGTATTAGATCGACAAAGCAACCACAATTCTTCTATCCCTTTAAGATGAAGAAAGTCAGTAAAGCTCCTAGGTGCTTCACCAGAAACAATTAAAAACTTTGACCACATAGTAATAGAGAAGTAACAATTAAAGAATAGGTGATTACCAGAATCCTCACCTTTTTTGCATAAGGAGCATATCGATGCTATATTGAAATCAATCCATTGAAGATAAATTCAAGTAGGTAGATTATTAATAAGGCCTCTCCAAAAAATATAGAAGCATATATGAGGTATGCCTTCCCTTCCATATCGATTCACCCCAATCAACCTTGGGTTTCTTTTTCCTAACAACATCTCTATCATCCTTAAGTCTGAGCAACTTGCTTCCTTTGTGAAGGTTTTTGTAACATACTAAAATCTAACCCTTTTGATTATAGTAACTATAATCCCATATATAGGATGCTTGTATGCCTACACTCTATATTTATCCAAACAAGGATATAGATAAACCCTAATGAGAATTTAGTATACATGTAAAGATGTAATTCATGTATAACCCTAACTAAGATCATATGTAACCCTAATCATACCATAGATATATATAACCCTCATATGATGATATGGATCCTAAACCCTAAGTTATAGTGATATAACCCTAACACGTACACCCTTGTTAACATTCATGATGCATTAGTAATACTAGGTTCCATAATCATATGACACATGTCAATACACATATACTGGACCTAATCACCTAATCATGGCATGATGTATAAATGGGGTTGATTAGTATGCAAAATATTTTGCCTTGTTCACTAATATACATATAATGATTGGGATGTGCATAACTACTAATCTCTTGTGAATAAATATAAATGAATGACCCAAAAAATATAAATGAATGACTCATTGGAAAATAATGTGACTAATAGGTATAGTGTGACAATAGTTGGGTGCTTAATATAGGTGGATATAAGTAGTGCTCCATCATTTAAGTTTAATATTGAAATAATATACCTATTGGTTTAAATAAATAAATTATGGACATACATACAATATAACACATCATGATCTTTTTATAACTGTTTGAGGATAATAAGACTCTAAATATTTGATGTTGAGGATAACTAGGTAATATAATAATAAATAATGAGATAATGGGGCTAAACCTTGATTATATTGGAATTCATAAAAGGAAAACTCAAAAGGTAAATTAATATAAAAATTGGATTCCATGGGTCCCAATAAGCTTAAGTTCCAAGTTTGAGATTAATTGTGTAACCCTAGCTATGCTAATTTAGTCAGGAAAAGAAAATAATAATATATGTGCTTTTCTAATGTGTTTCTATTAATGTTTTGCTTTAATTGAATGTCACATGTATAAACTCAACTTCCCCTACAGTTTGTCTTTCCTTGTGTCACGCTGGATTGTTGGATTTTGTCGTTTAGGCTAGGTCTTCTTTGTGTCGTCTGATTTTGACCATGTGGCATTCTTGTTTGATCGTAGGATGTAGATCCATGAAATTCTGGTTACCTTTTACCTTGGGTAGGCGTCTAGATGGTTTGCATATAGAAAACTGTGTGCATTGAGATTTACTTACATTATCTCTCCCTCTCTTTTGAATTTTTACCTTGATTTCTATTCTTATAGATTTGTCTCTCCATCATGTTGTCTCTGAACCCAATAACCCCATATATATTGGGGTTTTGTGGCATCATCTCCCAAACCACTACTCATCTCCCTCTTCCACCTTTCTCATTTTTCCCCGTTCCATTCCACTCAAAAACTAGGGGCTTCAAACTCTAATTAAACTCTTTCATAATCTTTGGCACACCTCACAAAACCAATAATTGATGGTGGTTTGGCTTCTTTCATCCCCAAGCATATTCCTCCGATTGTAGCCACCTTTGTCAATGAACTTAGGATGGGGTCATGGATTAAGACCATCAAAAGGCTGGGACATAGTGCGAGTAAGTTGCTTATGAACCTATGAATCTTCTTACATCATCAATTTGGACTTAGAAGTAGCATGTTCTTTTTCCACTTTTCTATCTTGTGGTTGTGCAATTGAATTGATCTCTCACAGTTTGCTTAGTATCTAGTTTAGGTTTTCCTATGTCTAACATTATTACTATGTTCTGAGTCATTTTGTCTTTCTTCTCCTTTGCTACCAATATTGTTTACATGGTTTCTGAGTTTTGTTGCTTCTGGACTTCCATGGAGACAGTTGTGGCTTGTGGCCAAATCCTAGGCCTGGTGAGACCAGAAAGACATGGCGAGGCCATGGGTGGTATTCAATGGACCTATTTTCCTTTGAATCTTAGAATTTGATTTCCATTTTCAAGCTTTATTCAAGGTATGTTCTTCCCTAGTTTTGTCCATACAAGAATAATGAGAATAAGCTCCCATATGAGTTCTCATATAGGCCCTCAATTGGGTTTAGATTGTTTTAACATCATGAGGGTAATTTTTTTCCTTTTACAATTAGATTTGATCGAAGATGCAATTGTGTAGTGTTTTACAGTCTATCACAAGCTAATGTTGAGGGTTCTGATATGAGGGCTATTTTTCATTTGAGAGACTAGTCTTTTAATGAAACTAAGAAACTTCTAAAATTCATAACTTACTCTCTAGTCATCAGAAGATTACACAAAAATACTTGTTGGGATCAAAAAATTATCCTCTATCCAAATTAATATATATCATAAGCTACTTCAATCATATTATTAGTAGGTAATCTAGTTTTTATGATATACATACTAACTAGTGCGTTTTATATACAATTAAATACTAGGTGAAGGAGAATACTAACTTGGATCTAGGTTTGGAATTTGAAAAGTTAAACCATGTATTGAGGTATGTTGCATCCCCTATGAGTTTTATTGAGAAAACACTTATATTTTCTCTCTCTTGGTCTTTGAGACATATACCCTCCACATTTATCTCTCTTTTGATATGTTAACTCATATGAGTGATTATAAGTTGATGAATTGGTCTACTTATGTTCTTATTTTGCTAGATATGATTTTTGGATCCTAAATTGTATCTTCTTCATACCATTCTATGTGGAAACCCTTAATTGAGAAATTGAACTAAAATGAAACCCTAACTTTAGGTGATGACTTTTGTGGTCTTATAACAAATCTAAAATGATGGATATGAACTACTTTTCCTATGTATGTGGTGTATGTTTCATTTTGGCCATTTGTGCGATGGAAATCTCATTGAATATGTTTTGTGACTATACTTTCGCTCTACATTAATGCATTCATGTTTATTGAATAGACCTAGAGTCATATAATGTTTTAGTTTTTCAGTTTTATTCCTTTGGAGGTTTATTCCCCTGTGTGGTACTATTAGGCATTGAAGTTTTAGTCCTCCTGGAAATGTACTTAGGTTTTAGTCCTCCAACATTTTATATTGGGATGGAGGATCGTATGCCCCATACTTGGCTTGTATGCCATGTGAGTTTGGTTATATGCCATTTTCTATCAGCTTTTGGGTTAGTGCCCTAACCCCCACTAACTTTATATTTACACTAGTGCTATTTTATCTCACTTTCTTGCATGTTGATATTGTTAATGATGGGTTATGTGCCCTGATATATTTGATTGTGCTATTGTGGAAAATGTTATATGGAAAGTACATCTTTTGTGTACCTTTTTATATGTTCACCTAGAATCCATTTGGATGTTCACACCCCCTCCTTTATGAAATCCTTTAATAATTAATTGTTTTTCTTTTCCCATTATATTGTTCATTCCCTATCAATATGCTCATATCGACATTTTTGTTCTGATAATTTTCACTTTGTCTTCTCTTGGGTAGTATGATTCCAACCCCTCAGGTGAAGGACATGGTGGACATGACATGATGACATGGACCTCTCTTAGTGGAGCTGACTCTTGAGAGATAGACTTGAGATAGTTTGGAGAACCCTCTACTTAGATCCTAAAGTTATTGCCTTCATGTAAGCCCCTAGTGGGAGATTATTATGTAACCCTTTGAATTGAATATAGTTTAATTTATTATTATGTTGAAATACTTTGGTCTTTATGATATCCATTTATGAAGATAAAATGAAAGTTATTCATCCAAATGAAAAAGAAATTATAGATGTTGGTTATGAATGATGACTCTTATATGTTTTAAGTGAGGAGTGGATCCATCTTGGGTCCCACTCCTTACAAGATGGTATCAGAGCTACGGTAGTTATATTTCAACTATTTCAATTTTATCTCCCATGTAAAACCCTTACCCTATGTGAAAATCCTATAAGTGAGATGCTTACTCTATAAATACCTTACATGCCTATGAGATGATGGGAGGAGGATGTATAATGTAATGTTGTGTACATAAGGTTCTTTGTGGATAAACCCTAATGAGACAAAACACCTCTTTATATGATTTGAGATTGAACTTTAGGACGGATTTATGTAATGAAGATTCTACGGTAGTATGGTAAAAAAGTCTTAAAATGGAATTTGTGACTTGGTTCTCACATTGATTGTTGGACACCATCTTTGTTATACATTGCATGGTTTCTTACCATCAAAATTATTTTTCATTATACTACTTTATGTAAAATGAATGTTTTTTTGTTTTGTATCAAGGTTTTCTTGAACTAAGATACAAAGAAGAGATATATGAAGTTTTTATATGGAAATCCTAGGAAACATTAGAGTATATATCTCAAACCCTACTTTTATGTATAGAGTGATGACTAAGAAATGTGTGGCTTGTGATAAAGGTTTAGTTGACCTACCCTTTTATCTCCATTGAGTTGTATACAATTTTACCCAAGGACTTTTTGGATACTCATGTGAACCTTATGGTTTTTATATTAGTAATAAAAGGACGTGAAACTCAACCTTAGGTTCATAACATCATCTAGTTGGCTAAATGAACCCATGTATATCATAAAAACACCCATATGTTTAATATGTAACTCTGATACCTTTAAGTGTTGTTTCTTTTATCTTATTAGGTTAAATATTTTAAGGTGTGGAGAGTAGTTAGTTAGTAGTGTAAGGATGGCTAGATTTTGAATACAAAATCCTTTAAAGGAGTGGAGTGTTGTAACATACCAAAATCTGACCCTGTTGACTCTAGTAACCCTAATCTCATAGATAATAGGCTTGCATGCCTAAATCTCTAACTTTAGCCAAACAAGGATATAGATAAACCCTAATGCACTAGTTTTTATACTATTAAGCACTAAATATACATGTAGTGATGTAAATCTTGTTTAACCCTAATTAAGTCATATGTCACCGTAATCATACCTTAGAGCTATAACCCTCATATGATGATATGGATCCTATACCCTATGTTGTAATCATCTAACCCTAACATGTACATCCTTGATAATGTTCATGATGCATTAGTAACATTAGATGCCATAATCATATGACACATATCAATAAACATATACTAGACCTAATCATCTAATCATCGCTTGTTGTGTAAATTTATTTGTTAATATGAATTATGTCACTTTGTTCACTAGTACACATATATGACTAGGACATGCATACTCAATAATATGATGGGAATGACTATAAATGAAAGACATTGTGGACAATCATATGACTAATAGATATAGTGTGATAATAATTGTATGTTTCATATAAGTGTATATAAATATTGTACTGTCATATAAGTTAAAAATTGAGTTAGTGGACCTAATGCATTAAACAAGTAAAATATGAAAATTTGTGCAATATATTACACCATGGATCTTTTAACAATTGCATGAGAATAATAAGAATATAAATATTTAATGTTGAGGGTAATTGGGTAATATAGTAATAAATACTAAAATAATCGGGTTGAACCCTGACTATATTGGAACTTAGAAAAGGAAGTTCCAAAAGGTAAACATAATACAAAAATTGAATCCCCTGGGTCCTAATTAGCTTAAGTTCCATGTTTAAGATTAATTCTATAATCATAGATATCTAACTTAGTTATGAAAAGAAAATAATAATATATGTGATTTTATAACATGTTTTGACAAATGTTTTTCTTTGATGTCTATAAATCTCAGGTTTTCCTAAAGTCTAGCTTTCCTTCTGTCACGTTGGATTTTTGCATTTTATGCTCTCGCTTGATTTTTCTTTGAGTTGTTCGATTTTGATCATGTGAACTTCTTTTCTTATGTAGGATGTAGATTTGCAAAAACCCAGTTACCTCGTACCTTGGGTAGGAGTTTGATTGGTTTGCATAGAGAATGCTAAGTGCCAGAGATTTTCTTGCCTACTTTCTACCTCTCCTTTGGATCTTTTCCCCAATTTATTTTCATAAATGTTCGTCTCTCCATCCTATTGTCTCTGAACCCAGTAACCCTATATATGATGGGGATTTTGTGGCATCTTTTCCCAAACTACTACTGGTCTCTCTCTTCCTATGTTCTCACTTGATTTTTTGCTTCCCTTCCTTCTTCTCAGAAACCAAGGACTTCAGATCCCAAATTAAAATCTTCCATAATCTTTGACACACCTTGTAAAACTAGTATTGAGTGGTTTTCTGGCTTATTCCTTTCCCAAGCATATTTCCCCGACTCCAACCACCTTCATTAGACAAATTGGGATAAGTCTGAGGATTCTGACCATTGTAAGGCTGGGGAACGGTGCGAGTAAGTTTCTTATGAACCTATTAGTCTTCTTAATTCGTCAATTTTGACTTACAAGATAGCATGCAATTTTTCCTCTAATCTACTCTTCTTCCTCTTGATTATGTGATTGGATTGATCTCTCGTGCTTTGCTTCATGTCTGGATTGGGTTTTCTTATGTATGACATCTTCACGTCATTTTAAGTCATTGTATCTTGCTTCTCTTTGCTATGAATCTTGTTTAATTAGTTTTCAAGTTTTGTTGCATCTGGAATGCCATGGCTGTGAATGTGGGAGTGAGCCCTGGTTTTGCTCATGACCAAATCTTAGGCTCAGTGAGACTAGGAGGACATTTCAAGGTCAAGGGTGGTATTTAGTGGGCATGCATTCTATTGAAACTTGGGATTTGATTTTTGTTGTCGGGATTTTTTCAAGGTCCATTTTCCCTGGTTCTATCCATGGAGAGAACAAAGGGAACAAGCTAATCCAATTATAATAAGAGTAGATAATCTAGGGTTTATAATATACATACTAATTATTAATTTGTATATAAAATTCAATACTAGGTGAAGGAGCACCTTGACTTGGATCTAGGTTTTGAACTTTGACAAGTTGAGCAACGTCTTGAGGTATATTGCATCCCCTATGAATTTTATTGGGCAAACACATATATTTTCTCTCCTTTGGTCTTTTAAGACATATACCCTACACAATTTCTCTCTCTTTTGATGTGTTGATTCATATGAGTGATTATATGTTGATGTTGATCTTCTTATGTTCTTATTTTTTTAGATATGCTTGTTGGTTCCTAAATTGTATCTTGTTCATACTATTCCATGTCGAAACCCTAAAATGAGAGATTGAACTAAATGAAACCCTTTTTGATTGTTTGGTATTTTATTAAATATAAAATGGTGGATATGATATACTTTTCCCACTTTTCTGGTGTATGTTTCGTATTAACCATATGTGTGATGAAAATCTCATTAACTATACTTTCACTTGCCTCTATATTAATGCATGAATGTTGATTTAGTAGTCTTAGAGTTATACAATGCTTTTATTTTTGGGTTTTATTCCCATATGTGACATTAATAGGCACTAAGGTTTTAGTCATCCTGCTAGTGCACTGAGGTTTTAGTACTCTTGCACTTACATACATACATACACACACACACACACACACACACACACATATATATATATATATATATATATATATATATATATATATATATATATATATAGCCCCATACCTCGACTTGTATGCCAGGGAAGTTTGGTTATGCGCCATTTTCTATCAAGTTTTGGGTTATGTTCCTATATATATACATATATATACATACACACACAGATATATATATATATATATATATTTATATATATATATATATATATATATATATATATATATATATATATATATATATATATATATATATATATAGCCCCATACCTCGACTTGTATGCCAGGGAAGTTTGGTTATGCGCCATTTTCTATCAAGTTTTGGGTTATGTGCCTATATATACAAATATATACATACATACATACATACATACATATACATATATATACACACACACACACACACACACACACATATATATATATATATATATATATATATATATATATATATATATATATATATATATATATAAAGCATGTAGGATCATGTGCCCCATACCCCGGCTTGTATGCCAGGGAAGTTTGGTTATGTGCCATTTTCTATCAAGTTTTGGGTTATGTGCCTACCTTCCACTGACTTTATAGTTACAATAGTGATATATTTATCTCACTTTCATGCAGGTTGATGTTGATGATGATTGGTCATATGCCCTAATATATTTGATTGTCTTTAGGTGGCACATGTTGGTATTTGGATGTATGCAAGTGCATCTTTTGTATAACTTTTTATATGTTCTCTTTGATATCCATTTTGAAGTTCACATCCCTCTTTGATGGAAGCCTTCAATCACTAATTGTTGTCCTTCTTCCATACTATTTTGCAATCCTTATTAATATGCTCATATCAACATTTTTGTGCTAACTATTTTCACTTTGTCCTCTCTTGTGGGGTATGCTTCCTATCCCTTAGGTGAAGTACATTGTGAACATGACATGATGGCATGGAGATGGCTTAGTGGAGCAGATTCTTGGGAAATAAAATTGAGATAGTTTGGATATCCATCTTCTTAGATCCTAAAGTTTCTTTCTTCATGTAAGCCCCCAGTAAGAGATTATTATGTAATCCTTTAATTAAATATAGTCATGACTCAAAATTCCTTAGCTATAGTTTGGTCTTTATATTGTCAATATGTGAAAGCTCTGATAAAAAGTACGCATACAATTGTTAAAAATTATACATGTTTATTATAGGTGATGACTCTTGTTTGATTTGAGTGAGGAGTGGATCCCTTCTAGGGTCCCAATCCTTATAGATACAATCAATTTTTCTCCCATAGGAGGAGAAATATTCTCGAGAATGCTTTGAATAGCATTGACCCCTCTAAATTTAGGATAGGTTTATTTACTTCATGCAATACATCATTTAACTTTGCAATACTCCCCTTCTCCTAATCTTAAATCGAAATGGTAATAAAAAAAATTTAAAAACACGAACCTTCCCCAGAAGCCACAGATCCTTCCACAAGAGAAATTTCTAACCATTCCCCATATATAAATCAATATTGTTCTTAAGCGTCAACTTGTATTTCAGGATTCTAAAGATAGGAGGCACTATTTTTTTCTCGTGACTGGCCACAAGGATTCATGTTTAATGTATTTATCATGAATCCACTACACTCACAATGATTCTTTTTCACATGTAATATTTCACATGTGTTTAAGTAACTTGACTTTACTTTAATTTTATCAATAATGGCAGAACACATAATCTTTATTAATCTTGCAGTGAATAACTAATTCTACTCTACTTTACTACCAAAGTACAGTAATATAAATCCAACTTTGCTTTAATTTTAAAAATAATGGAGCACACATAACCTTTGTTAATCTGCCAGTAAATACAAGTAAACCAAGGTATCTCATTAGTAGAGGAATATGATTAATGCCCATCATTGTAGCTATATTGATCCCCTTAGTTGCATTCTTAAGAAAATATGACTTTTAGAGTTACTAAGATTCATCCCCAAAATGATGTTGAAATCATTGAGAAACTTGACAACAAATTTAGCATTTGCATCGTCAAACCTACAACAAAGGAGAAGATTGTCTGTGAAAATACATGGAGAAACTCCAAAATTATTAGAAGCATCAATAGGAATTAGATGCTTATGAATGACATAGTTTTTACTACTAGAAGAGAAACCTTGCATCACAATGATTAAAAGGTATGGGGACAGGGGATCCCCTTCAGGTAGAAAATTGATCAGTATGAGAGAGATTCACCATGACTAGGGATGGCAATGGTACTAGGTGTGCACAACTCAAAACATTTCCTTCATATAACATGATAACTATCTTTGTCCACTTCCCAAATCAATGGGTGGTGTAAAATATTAGACATGGACACCCATGGTTGAAATGAGAAATCATAATCTGAGTGTTAACACCCAAGAATGTGCTCGCAGTAGCCCATTACACATCCTTCTCTAGATGGACCAGTATTTCCCTCCCACAATGTGACTAACAACTATCTATTATCAGATTATGATGTGGTCGGGTCTATTGAGTAGAGATAACACCAACAGTCTAAGCAATGGTTGATGTCATCCAAAGACAAGGTTTCCATATCTAGAGGTATGGACAATGAGGTTGCATCCATAGGAGAAGATGAAGGATCCTCGTCCTTGAGTGTGGTCTCAAGCTCTATCTCCTCCATCACATAAAACCCCACTACTACCAACCCAACGATATGAATCTCTCCCTAGAAACAAGCCAACAACTATGGGGACGTGCGTTAAGCCAGAAAAATCTACAACATGGGGGCAATGACCTCAAGGCAAATAATTCCTTCTCTAGTAACACCTTCCACAGAGACAAGTCCACAATATGTCATTAACAAGATCCTAACCATAGAGCATCCATCACCGAGTACCTTCCCAATGAGACACCTATGATAAGGACAATGGGAGGAGAACAATTTTAAGTGTTTCCTATGGTGCACCTGCATTTAGTTGTATACTGAAGCAAACATGGTTTGCTATCTAGAGATACCATCAAGATTTGGATCATTGTTGCATGGTTTGGATTTCCCACACAACCAAGCCATAAAACCAAGTTGTCCATTGTCAGACCCCACAACCTTGTTTCCTGTGGAAAATCCACTAATATCATAGTGTTATGGTTTGTGGCTAGTTCTAGGACTAGGAACTAGTGATAATTTCCATTCCTAACTAGGACTAGAAACATGGTATATTTAAAGCAGACACTGATCCAGTTCAACCAATGGGAAGGAAAATTCATTTTATTGAGCATGAATGGAATCTAGTATCCTTTTACTGTGTCATAAGATTTAGATAAATACACCTTTGCACACATCGTCACACAAATATGGGCATTATTGAAGGTGTTAAGTATCTCATTGGCTAGTAAAATAAAACACTTAATATATCTTCCTTAAATAAAGTCCACTTGATTCTTTGCAACCATATTAGGAATGATTTTTGGCAATATGTTACTAACAATCTTTTTAATAATTTTATATATGATTTTTCAAAAAGAAATCCATCTAAAATCCCACTCTATAAAAAGGTCTTGTTGTTTAAAAGAAAGTTTAGGAACAAAAGATTCACCGTTCCAAGAAAAACCAAATCATCAGGAGTTGAATTAAACATATGATTATAATGATATTTGATCATTGTTTTGATGACATCAAAATAATATATTTAGATCCATCAATATCAAAAAAGTAAATATTATTCTTTACTATTCTTATTTTAGGAGATGTAAAAAGATAAGTGTTCTTATCACCCACTTTTATCTATTAAACTTTTGAATTTTTCCTCAAAAACTATTCCTCTTCTTCTATAGCATTACAAGCCTCAACTATCTGAAAAGCTAAAGCAACCTACAGATCATCTCCATCATGATTAGCGTCAACATCCATTTGTATAATTCACACTTTAGCTTCCAACACTTTATCTCTAAACAAGAAGTTCCCCACGCATTCCCTGTTCCACTCAATAAGAGCGACTCTTTCAGTTTTTAACTTATAGTACACTCTCTACATAGGAGCACTTGAGACATCCACTTTCTTCCAGGAGCCTTCAATAAGATTCATGAAGCAAGGTTGTTACTCCAAGTATCAATGAACTAGTAAAGGAGTATGAATAGATTTTCCAACCACAAGATGTAGAAAAAGTATACGATGGCCGCTCATAGTAATTGATACAACTTAACCCCAACAACTAGGAAAGAAGTTAAGAAAACCCAGATTGTAAATACCTTATCAATATTAGTAGATCTATTACCTTTTTGTTGTGGCTATCCCATGTATAGAAAGGTCCTTTAGTAATAATCTCTAGTAAACCAGTACTAATAAGAGCATCATCAAATTTATCCATGCTTCAGACAAAAGGTGGATGTTTTCCCATCTTAAAATAATATACCTCACTACATTAAAATCCCCAAGAACACACCATATAGGAGGAGTATAAATGTAGATATTTTTCAAAGTGTCTCTAAGAAAATACCTATCAACATCACCATTAGACCTAGAAACAATAGTCATAGACACCACCATATTTCCTCTACTAACATTAAATTGTATGGCTTGTTAATTGGATTGTATTTTGTTAACATAGATAGAAGGATTCAACCATAAAAGTAAAATGTGAGTATAGGAATAGAAGGCATAGTTAGATATGTTTCTAGTACCCAACCAAAGATAGATGATAACCAAATTTAAATCTACCTTATTGATTTTGGATTTTAAGATGATATAGATATATATTTTTAGCTCTTTCCACTTCCTTCTGAATGAAAGAGATTCTATTTTGGACCCCTCTCAAATTCCATGATACAACATTAAAGGGAATATCCATTTGAAATTTTGTTTACTTCTCTTCCACCTTATTGGTGTGAGCTCGCCCCTTTTTCAAATTTAACAAGAAAAGAGGTTTTTTTTGGGATGATTGAATGTTTCCAACTATACTCATGCTCTTAGATCGAACTCTAGGAGAATACTTGGATTTCCTAACTTGAATCTCCCAAGTCAGTGAGGGAAGAAGAGTAACTAGTTTTAGGCTAGCCATACTGCTATTAGATGCACTTCTACTAGCTTCTTCATTGATAATAATTATGTAATAACAATGGTCTAGATATCCTCTACAACATCACTAAATACTTCAACCTCTTTAAATATAGTATCTTTAGACACCTTCTTCAGCATCCAGGCTTTCTTAGGTTTTGACTTAGATAGTTTCTTAGCATTATAGAAGTCTAACATAGAAGTACCACATAGGTTAGATTTGTGCTCATAATTTCCACAATTTAGGCACCTCATTGGCTCCCATTCATAGTCACAATATAGTGTCTACATGGACATCATCACTTTGGAATTGCAACTCCTTTGAGAATTGAAATTCAACTAAAATCAACAATTTTAGTCTAGCATACTCCAATTTTTTGATCTCTAATGTCAGTCTATTAGGCCTTAAGAGTTTACCATGCAAGGAACAACTTCTATTGAACATTTCCTCATCACACAACTCAAGAGGGACATTGAATATGTTTAACCATATAAGGATCTTAGTGAGTTTAGTTTCTCAATAGGTTCACCCCTTTCCCATTTCTTCATTATCATATGATTTCTTGCCATAAACCACATGCCCCCATCTATTTTATTGGATAAATCTTCATCATTAGATAACATGATGATAAAGTAACCCCAACCTATGAATATAGCCTCAATCGAGCATTTCACTTTCTAAATCTATGCTAAGTGTTGAACGTGTGTAGGTCAGTGAGGATTCAATCCCACTATATAGCCAGTTGAAGTATGACAACATCTAGCCAAGTTCCTCTCTCTATGTTGCTCTTTGTAAAGAAGTTTACCTTAGGGGGCTTATGGAAGTTGATTCTCTCACTACTAGTAGAACACAAAGCCAAATTTTCAAACTGGCAATGTAAGTCAATACAAGGAAGGAACTTATTTCCTTTATCTTAATTAACAGGGATGGAGTATGAGATAGAATATGAAGATCTTTCCTTTCATGTAATATGTGTGGTAGATAAGGGTACACATCAAATTATTGTAACAAGACTCCCACCCCGCTACCACACAATGGAGAAAAATAGGAACCAAAGCTAAGAGTAACCACTATTGAAGATTTGAAAAAGGCCACCGATGACTGGAAAACACCATGGGGGAAGGAAGACCAAGAAGGGGATAGTGGTACACATGAGACACATCACCACCAGATACAAGACCTCATAATAACAATTTTTCAAGCCTATTTATTGAAGATTCCATACTTGCAAAAATTATTGAAGGTAATAGATGTAGGATACAACCATGGCATTAGGAAGCTCCAACTAGACCTGCAAAGATATGAAAGAAGAAGGTGAACACTGCAATAATGGAAATGGAGAACCAAAAGAGGGTGATTTATGGAAACTTTCTAAACCATGTAAACACAAACCAAAACAAGGAACCATGAAGAAATAAGTACATGAAAGTCAAATGCAGAAGCATACTGTAATAAACTCAGACATTGAAAAAGTTATAGAAATTCTAAAGGAGAAACTTGTTGTTGAAAGGGACACTGGTACTACTATGAAGGAGCATAGCCCCCCTCAAAATACCTACTAGAGAGACATATACACCAACAAGAAAAATGGATAAGTCCAATAAATCCACAGGAAAGATCATTAGGGGAAGTGGTACCAAGAAATAAATGAGTGGTAAAACGAGACACCCATCAGAATTGAGAAGACAAAGTCCTCACCTCCTAAGAAAAGATGACAATGGAAAAGGAGAAGTTATGTAAGAGAATCAATAAGTGGAGGTAAGGATAGATAAAGAGGCATGGATAGACAAGGAGAACAAGGATTCATCTTAAATATCCTAAAAACCACTCTACAAATCTTTCAATACTTATATTGCTAGACCTTTAATGTTGGAACGTGAGGAGAATAAGAACTACAACACTTGCATAGTGCTGAAATAATATGTATCCATTCACAAACCTATAGCGATGGCAATCATAGAACCATGGATTAGCACTCAAAGTGCAATTGCAAAAATAAATAATCGGTGTCTACTAATTCACACCATTCAAAAGCCATAGGATTTGCAAGATGGATCTGAGTATGCTGGAATGTGGCACAATGTGATGTATAAATTTTGAATAGCCATCATCAATTTATCACCTGCAAACTTAAAAAGTCTACCATTGCCACGTTCATATATTCTAATCCACATATAACAACATGAAACCTTCAATGAAAACACCTTTTGAATATTGTCTTTTAGTATATTGAACTATGAATCATACTAGGGGACTTCAATACCACACTGACACTAGTTGAGAAGATTGGGGAAAAGACTTACAACAATGCGGAGGCTAGGTTGTTCATCAACAAAATTTTAAATTTTAGTCTCTTAGACCTGGTATTCACCAGGTAGAGATTCATCTATAAAAGCAGTTTCCTCCAGGAACGGCTAGATAGGGTGGTGGAAAATGTTGAATTTATCTTGAACTTCCTATAGACTATTGCCATTCACCTTCCTAAGGACGAATATTATCATTGGCCTATGCTTGTAAAGACAAACAAAATACAAAAGGCACATCCCAGGTTCACGATGAGGGCCTCGTGGCATGAAGAATAAGAATTCCTAACATTACTAGAGAATATTGGCTAGGTGAACCCGATTTCAACAAATATATGAAGGTGGCCAAGCCAAAGATCCAAAGATGGTATCATGAGATAATAAGAGGAGGAGGCAAAACACAGACATAAGAATAAGGAACATCAACTCATTCCAAGCTTTCTTGGCGGAGAGGTATGATCTAATTTATGACAAATTATACATTGACATGTAGATGGCACTAAATGCATCCTCAAGGAAGAGGAGGGGGACTAGAAACTAAGAAGACACATTATTTGGCTTAAAAATGGGGATAAAAATACCCGGTTCAATCACTCGTATATCAACTAAAGGAAGCATAGGAACATCATATCCATTCTAAAAAGCTCAGTAGGTAAGTAGATATTTGACAAGGACAACCTTATGCACCTTATTACTAAATACTTTAGAGGTATCCTAAAAACCCCTCTACAAGGAGATAGGTGTAATGGTATCCACATACTTGCTTCTTTCCACACACTCACTAATGATCAGAAGAACACGATTGCACAAACACTGATGGAAGGTGAGATCCTAACTGCTCTGAGAAGCATGGATCCATACAAGACAAAAGGCCCATACTGTCTCTCCATGATCTTCATGTAGAAAATATGGAATATTATTGTCAATTTTTATAGAGAATGGTCCTTAATACCATAGCTGGGAATGCTTGAGATGAGGATGTGAGTGATTCCACTATTTTTGTAATACCTAACTAACAAAACTTAAGAGGTACATCCGTTTCATGCCAATATCCTTGAAAAATGTGGGCCTCAAGCTCTACTCAAACATAAGTGTTGAGTGTCTAAAGCAGTGGATGCTTGAGTGGATATCACCAACTCAAAATAGTTGTGTTCATGGAAGAAAGATCATAGACAACATTGTCCTAGAATAGGAGATAATACTCAACATGAAGTGCAAAAACTCAACATGAACCATGACAATTAAAGTAGATCACTCAAAGGCTGACGACAAGATACAACAAAGATTTATTGAGGATACACATCTCCATTTGGATCTACCTAAGAATATAATCAAGTATATTATGCACTTAGTTACTGAAGGACAAATCATAATCAACTGGAAATGAAAGAACACACATCCTTTCAAATCTTCACAAGGTCTCAGGCAAGGAGAGCCCTTGTCCCCTTATGTGTTTGTCCTATGCATAGAAAGACTCATGCATATAATTGAAGAATGAGTTGAGGGTTGCACGTGTGGCCTTTGTGGACGATCATATATTATTTACTAAAGTGAATACAAAGAACATCAACACCATTTTTGTAGTTCTTCATGGATTTTGAAATAGATCCCTGGCAAGAAATCTCTATGGAGAAAACCAAGATATTCTTTTCCAAAAGTGTCACTTCCACTTTGAAGAGGGGGATATGTGAAATGAGTGGCTTCCTCAAAAAAACTAACTTGGGGGGGGTATCTTGGGGTGTCCTCATTGTCCACACAAGGGTAACTAGAAACACTTATACAAAACTTTTGGACAATATCACCAATATTATCAATGCATGGTCATGGAGGTGGCTATCACTTGCTAGAAGGATATGTCTCAACAAAGGTAGCTTGATTGTAGTATCGACATATGTTTTGTATACAACAACACATCCCTTGAACCTATGTAAGTAGACAGGAAAAACAACAAGGAAGTTTGTGTGTGGGGGAAATAAGGAAGTTTGGTCTACGTCCTTAGTATCCCAGTCTAAGGTTACAAGCAAAAAAGATAAAGGCATATTGGGTTTAGAGTCAATAAGAGATTGGAATCAAGATCTTATTCTCAAGAATGTGTGGGATATTATCAAAGGCAAGGATTCCTATTGGTGCCATGATATGTAGAAGAAATATGAGAAACATGCTCATAACCCCACATCAAATGTGTCTAGATTGGGACACGTAGTGTTACTTGGGAAGGATTTCACCATGCACAATTCATCTATGACACTAAACAATGGTGAGAATATAGATGTTTGGATGTATTAGTGTGTACCATAGTGTAAGAGACTGGACCAATATGTCACTAGATATATCCCTATGGAGCTCTTTGGTATGAAGGTTAATATCCTGATCAATCTAGAAAGGAAATGGGATATAGAGTTCTTAGACAACTAGATCCCAAAAACTATAGTTAAACATACCACTAAATTTTAAGTGCCAATCCACCACCCGAGCCCAGATGTTAGGGTTTAGAAACATTTTGCAAATGGAATGTACACTACTAAGTTTGCATATGCCATATTGAGAGAACTGAGAGAGTAGGGGAGGGGAGGAGAATGGGGAACGATCTAGGGTTTGAAGGTAGGTTAACTATTGATCCATAATGTTTTTCTCACATATCATGGCAGAGTGAGGAGGAATATGACCCTAGATGGATTGATCCCTCGCTATAAAGATCATGGTGAAACTATTCTACATGCCTTGTGGGACTGTGAGTATGTGAATTATATTTGGGATGAATGGCTAATATGTGTGGACAAAGACAAATCCATGAATGAACTTCACTTGGGTAACTCGATACATTGGAACTTGACTCAAAAAACTCAACACTCTTTATTATCCATGATTGCATGTTGGTAGATATGGAACTTTGGGAACTTGTGCATGTTTGAGTAGAAGGTTATCACCACCACACACCAGGTCAATTATATCAGAAAGGAAACTATGCTTATTGAAGAAGCTTGGAGAGAACTGTCAAAGGGTAATAGGGGGACACATCAACATAAGTGGCAGTCATCACCTGATGGATCACTTGGAATCAACATGAATGCAACGTGAAAAGGAAAGGGAGATGCTATTGTGATGATTTATAGATATTGTAGTAGAAGATGGCAAGGAGGTATTAGGAAACCATAAACACAAATAGAGCTCTAGAGGCAGATTTAAAAACCATCAACCTTGAATGAAAACTTGACGAAATCCTCATTTCAAGTGATAGACACTCCTCAACTAATGTGATATATGATGATTATAGTGTGAAACTATCATTTAGCAACTGGATGATAGAAATGCTAAGGAAGTTGAAAAGGAATTTGATGGTTGTGTTTGAGGGAAGGGAGATGAATAAAGTTGTAGATTGGATTGCCAAGGATCATTTTAAAACTAAGAATGGGACTTATAGCTATATAAGACCCTTGAGGAGGTAGTTGGCCTCCTAGATCAGGAAGCATGTAATGGTAATAGTACTACTAGTTTAGATTTATGCATTCAAACTTTTTTAATGCTTTTACAAATTTTCTTGCACAAGGAGGGCAAGATGAGTAAATATCCTCCTGGCTCCCCACCAAACAAATATGTTTACCTTCAACTATCTCTATATCCAACTTGCATAGATTTATAGAAGGAACAATGTTGCTTGGCTTGAGTAGATCCACCCACAACTTTACTTTATTGGACATAGATACTGAGGAGGGAAAGAAAGGAATACTTCTATTCTTCTCTCCAGTGGTTGTATTGGACCAACATCATCCTTCACAAGGATTTGGATCTCACGATTTACTGTTGCCACTTCTCCAGCTACCTCAATAGTCACCTCGACAATTGCCTCACTCATGTTGATCACCTTTGTTTTATAATCAAGACACAAATTTATTATACTGAACTTGTATATTTTTAAGACCTAGGTGTAGATCAATAGTAATTAATAGATAGGAATGAATAAGTAGCGGTAGGATGTCACCTTAATATATAGATGGATGTATATTTGTGTAAGAACATATCATGTATATGTAGATATGTAATTTGTGTTGTAATGAATATTATATATATACATTTATTTTATTTAGAGAAGGGTTGTTTTATCACATTCCCACTTATACATTTTAAGATGCTCTTTAGATAATATTATAGGAGACCCCCTCCATTAGATTAAATTGATTGGGACCCAAAAAAAAATGAAATATTCAGTTCCCATTGAGATTCAAATTAGTTATGATGTACATTGACATTGCAATTGGTATTATAGCATTAACAAGTGGTATTAGTCAAATCCACTAATTAAGACCTTACACAAGATTTCACATGAACACCTAGACCCTAGCAGAATTAGTATTGAATAATTAGGAGCATGTCACCTAGATGTTCTAGTACTAGATAGTAATTTGGGAACACAATTGTATCCTTCCCCTTTACTTCTTCTAGATAATTTATTGTATGGGATTTGGGATGACTAAGGGATATGATGGGTTGGTTACACTATTGAGGACATTTTCCAATTTTATTCATGTGTTGTGGGATATGTGAACCACTTGGTTATGAGAAGCTAATATGGGGATGGAACAACCTAGAAGAATGTATCTAGGGTTAGCATGACAAGTAAACAACTTGTTCTTGTTCATATCTTTAATAGGATAACTAGGACAAACCTATGTTAAATGTGTGAACCCTTGGTTTCCAATTGAATCAAACAATTCAGGTTCTCTTAAATTTGGCTAGCATGAGGTAAACTATATAAAATATACAATTAAAATACATTTAAATAACAATTTCGAGAAAAAAAAATAACTAGGTAGTAGCCATGAATGATACATAGAACTGATCAACTTCCAATATAGATGAGAGATGTCTATAGAGAGAGATAGACTAGTCATGGACTCCTAGAAGTTAGGGGATTAATTTTTTTTCTTCTAATTATTCAAATATTTGGACTATAATGATCAATATAACGACATATATGCATGTTATCTTGAGAAATATATGATATATAGATTATATGAGTCCACCCACGACCATCGAAAACTCTAGGCTTAGGGAAAACCTAAAGAGGTTAAATTGTGTATGTAAGACAAATTGAGTTGATATGATTCATTTACAAACCTATTCACCATGGGTATTTAGAACTAAGAAAGAGAACTTCCTTTTAGTTCAAGATAGGTGGAACTTGTGCAAATCTGAGTAATATATGTGAGCAAACTAACAAAATTATGGTTTTAATTAAATGTCAAGTCGAGTTTGACCTATCCTACAAAGTAGTGGATCACTTATGGATGTTTAACCTAAACAAGAGTATTGTAATGGATGAACTTGATGAGGTACAATGTCAATGGACCCATATTTCACCTTTATTGAATACAATTTGGACTTGGTGATTGTACCCATAGTCTAAATGAATATGTTAGTTGTGAGATATGTATAAAATTAATATCAATTCATATAAGAAAGGTTATGGACCCAATATTGGTAAAGTGAAAAAATAACTAATATGGAACTAAGACTATGTTGACAATAATTTTGGGTGAGGATTGATGAGAAAAATTACTATATGGATATACAAAATGACAATATTTTGGAATTAAAGTTGGGATGGTTAAACTAGTCTAAACTCATAGGGTTTTTAAACAAATCTACTCTATTTAAGGGCCAAGTAAGCCCTAATTTGGTTAAAAATAGAGGTTTCATTCATGATGACTTCAAATTAGAATTTAAATGAAGATCTAAGGAAGTTAAGTGATTAAAGGTGTAAGTGTGCAACCTAAATATAAAATTTGATTAAGATGACAATTATGAATATGTGTACACAATATGGGCTTGGGTTAATAAACCTAATACAAATTGGATGATGATAACTGGTAATCATATATATTGAACATGTAGTGGATGTGTCCCAGGGTTGACGAGACTTGACCTAGTGATTAGTGTTACTAGGTGGTTGTTGAGTAAACTTTAATATGAGGGACATGGGTTTATTTATGTTCCTCTTGCACATTTTCTATTCATGGTCACCCTTCCAAACTTCTTTTGTTTACAAAACATTTCCTCATGTCAGTGGTTTATTCAATTTGTTTATTTATAGTATATACAAACCATAAAATCAAATGATAAGATCCTCATACAAGATTTGGGCCACGGTAATAAATTCCTTATTCATATAAGTAAGTTAACAAATATATGTTATTGATGATATAGTGGCTGTTAATGATGATGTAGCGGTCTTTCCCAAATGGAGTTCAACTGCTTAAAGTTGTATTTGCTAAACACATGCATCTTTTCATTCTTATTCATGTTTCACTTTCCTTAGAGAAATTACAAGTTTATACTTTTCCTTACTTGATGTCTTATACTATTCACCAATGTAATTACATTGACCTTGTATGAATTCATGATTTTATGTACTTAGGTTCAAGTTAAGACTAAGAAAATTACAATAATGTAGTAGTAGAACATAGCATATCTCCCTAGAATATATATGGATATACTAATTTCAAGATGATTCCATGTATATGTAAGTATGTACTTTATTTGCGGTAAGTGTAAATGCAATATATGTATAAATTTTTGTAATGAATGTTTTCATTTTGTTTCCTTATATAAATTTTGTAGTACCAGTTGTTTATTACCCAAAAACTGCCTCTACTTTTGAGAAAACCGAGTGACCTAAAAAAGTACATCTTGAGTCGCCACTCATGGTTCAAATTTAATATCAAACATGAAAATGTTATGTAATCCTCTTACAATTGGAGCCACCACTAGAAATGTATACAGTAATGCATACCTTCACATCCTGAAGAGGTAAATGCTTCACCTATTATGTAGCATATGAAATTTTACATCCAATTTATTTTGTGATGGAAGGGTAACCCTCAACCTCAAAAGTATAGAAGTAAAAGTTTAAATCATAGGTTAAAGTTCTTTTAGATTGGTGATGAGGAACAAGGAGACAACTATTTTATGAATGGTATGTACTTATACCATGATACACTCTTAATAATATATAACTTTTAGGACTCATCTATATTCTTGTAGAGGCATCATATATCCTTATTACAATGTGACAAAAAATTCAAGGGTGTACCATTTGTTATTATATTTTTGAAGATATATTCAAGTCCATACAACATATATTTTATGTCTTCATTTGAATAATATCATATCTAACTTCATTTTCCTTATAGGTAAAACATCTATTTCGTCCTCCTATGCTTAATGTTCTTTTCAAGAAGAGATTGGTAGGACATCATCTTTCGTAATATATGATTTAATCTCTAGTTTCTAAATAAGGAAAGTAATTTGAAGACCATATTCATAATATTCTATTTCATCACCACCTTATTGTAGTAAAAGGTGAACATAGCTCTGATAGAAAAACTTACATTGATACAACACATTAAGAAAGTTGGAGTACGAAACAACTACGTACATGATTTCTAGTTTAGAGTTCAAAATTTATATGAATATAGGAAATTAGATGAATAATAATGTAGAAAGTGAAAAATCATGCTCACGAACAATTATACTCTAATAAGGGATGACTTTATCTAAGGTGTCATGTCTAAATCCCCATGTAGCTACAAACACGGACATATATGAGTATATAATACACTACAAAGAATGCTACTATAACGACCTCCGCCCCATTTTATCCCCAATTAAGGTGGATCAAGAGGGAAAGGGTCATTATCATAATTCTAGAATCAAGGTTTGGCAAGTAACTAATAATAATTAGAAATTTCACTAAATGCAAAAGAGTTTTGATAACAATATGAAGATAAAATATCCTCTAGGGAGTTACATGGAAAGGGAAACTAGATGCAACATAAAAATAAATCTATCTATAATTCCTCTAGTAAACTTCAGTCATCCTTCGTTTTAGTGGAATCTTTTCTAGAAATCTATTTTTTCAACAAATTTTCAGATTAACCTAAAATGTTGTGAACCAAAAATGTGGTCAGTATATCTCTATAATGAGTATGTGGGGGAAGAAAAATATACACGTGTAGGTGTAACAACACAAACAACCATAGAGACAATTATTATTACATAATAGAACATGCATTTTCTGTTATAACTTCTCGATCCATATTTTCTCACTCTCTCTGGTATGCCATTTAGGGCATTCTTTGTGGGGTACCCTCTCTTTAGGGTTTGGTCCTTATAATGGAATCTCATAACCTCCCCTCACTCGAGATGCATTTTATGTCTACCTTCTTATCTTGACTTGGCCAATTAGTGATCTTCCTATCCCTTCTTGATCACCAATCATTCTCATAATGACTTCTTTCTCCCACATGCTCATTCACCTAACTAGAGATAGCAACTTGGGGTTTGATCAAGTTGTATTTATATAATATGACACTCATAGGGGCCTTAAAGATTGTAGGAAGAAAATAAACAACCAAGTATTTTAATTGCAATCCATTCGAGAAACTTCAAAAAATCTTGAAAGTCAATAAGGCAGGTATTCATAGTCATACTTTTGGAATTAGAATTTGATTCATGTCATGATACTATTTTATTTGGATTTTACTCGTTCTCTCAGTTAGTTTGGTATATATTTTTTATCATATTTAGGCAATCCTAGCAATTTCTACAAATTTTAAAAAATAAAAGCTATACCTCAAACGTGGGGTGATGTGGTGGCCTCTTCTATGGAGACTCAAAAGGGAAGGGATGAGGCATGAAGTACTTCAAAAGATCCTAAACTTCTATGTCACTGTGGCAAGCACCATTTTACGAGATACAACGAGACCATTATGAATGAGGAAGAACATTTCCATGATGAAGGGAGAGTGATTTTCTACCCCAGTGCTGTGGAAGGATGCACATCAAGGAAGGAGGGGATTGGAGTAGTCTATCTTCTCTTAATACCACTTCTTATATAGAACAAGGGTTGGAGATTGATGGGTTTGGTTTCCATAATGTTTCCTTATGGAATTAGCAAGGCATCATGCAAGGTAGTAACTATATTCCTCCCGCCTATCCTTATAATAACAATCTCATATCTTTTACCGTATTGACCTAACCATTATGCAAAGGAAACCAACCCTCATACCATTATTTTCCAAAACTCTAATCCTACTGTTACCTTACATTGGGGAAAAGAGAACTCCTTCATTATTCCCTTATGTAATAAAAACTCGATTTCAAAGGAAAATATTCGTAATTATCTGTTAGTATAATGCCTAGAGAACCAATCATATGATAACTTTAAGGCATATATTGTAAATTACTTGATTAATTATGAAGGAAATTTTCCAATTTATTATGTTTTATTCAATTATGAGATAATGATGTAATAGAATAAATGTATACAGAATGATATTACTCAGTAAATGGACCTGAATGATGAGATCATACATATTTCAAGAGTATGCACTTTTTTCTTATGCCCCTAGTCGAACGTTATTATGCAAGGCTGATAGGAAACAACAACACTTAAGAATAGAATGTGTGTTGGTTGATGAAAAAATCTCATTAGTCATGATATGTGATATCAAACCAAACACATAGTTACTTGTTGGAGAACAATGTATCATACGAATCTACCTTGAGAGTGACACATGGAAATCAGGGTTAGTAGTCAGAGTCATCACTCATAGTGATAGTGGTGATTTTGGTTCTTAGACCAAAAATCACTACACTGATCACATGTCATTTGATTTACTTTGACATCATCCATCGTGACCTTGAATAAGGTTTACCATAAAGGTGTGCTCGAGTGCATTGCAACACATGGGTATGAATGTGAATGATGTAGATGATATTTTTCCCTTCTAAGGAGTTTGATATCATGGCCACTTGATAAGAGAAATTGAGAAATGCATGGCCATTCTAGTGTGAGTCAATATGTGATATTGAGCTTACACATATCTCAGATAGTCTTCTCTAGTTCAAGGAACATGAATTGAACAATTGAAGAGTATGCTGATTCCATACCTCGAGTTTAATCTGGATATCAGAGACAATGGAACTATTAAATCACTATAACACCATTCATAGATTGTAGGTTGAAGTTGTTCTCCAATTTTCCAATTACTCAGGTAGAAATGATGTCTTCCTAGATATCACTCATTGCTTGTATTGTAATAAACCAATTATGAACATTCATCGCCAACATAACTTGGAACATATAGGGTCACACACATAGGATACACTTGGAATAGGAGATTACTCAAGAATGAAGTTTAAACTATGATTACTAAAGTGTTAGGTATTCAATTTAAACAACAATGGTTGAAAGTTGACTAATTGGACTGTGAGCTGACCGGTTCAAGTGTTTAACTGATCGATTCAAGTGTCAAAACAATGGAATCAACACTGCCAATTAGAACCATGAGATGACTGGTTCAACAAACTGATTGGCTTAGGTCTCTAAACTGATCAGTTCAGGTTATGAACCAACCGATTGGTTGATCAATTCTGATTGGATTAAGGATTGGCAGTGATGTCATATTGTTGCTTAATCAAATACTAATTGTTAATACAATTGTGATTGAAAAACATAGTGAAATTACATGTTCAAGGGTTGAACTGATTAGCTCACATGTGAACCAACCTGTAACACCCCAATTTTCATATCACGTGAGCGGAAGCATTTTTTTTCTTCAACCGGGAGTGTCACAAACATGATTATCAATGCAACTAAAGTAAATGAAACACTTTGCATAATTGAATAACTAATTCATACATAGTTTTGACAAAGAATAACAAGTCATCTAATATAATCTGATAAGAAGACTATACATAAAAAGATGTCTATACTCTGGATTGTCTTGGTAGATGGCACCCCACTAGGCAAGCTTGAAAATCTCCTAGACCTTTACTTGTTCCTTTGATCCTCAACTACTCCAAAATCTGCAGACATCCCAACCATACATTGGGAAAAATAGTCGTTAGAGTAAGTGGCATGAGTATTCCAAAATATACATTGCTGAAGAACTAAAATGGGACATTATAAACATGAAACTAACATTAAGCTCTGAATAAAATCTGAGACATAAAGTCTCTTATTTCTTAATCTGAATTCTTATCTTATTCTGGAGTCATGCACTCTGGTACATGGATCTCATGAGCTACACCAAAGTGCCTAGGTCATACTTATCTTATCTAGTTCCCGCTCATCATACTCATGGATGAGATTATGGGCATCTCCAATCTAAGGTATCTTTTACTTATGATTTTTATCTAACTGTGGCCACCATTATACAATAAGTCCTCCTGAATTGGCATATCTACACCCAGAATTGGTACCGAAGTACCCTGAATTGGCACTACATGCCCTGAATGACACCGAGGTGTCTCTGAATTGGCATATCTACACCCTAAATTGGTGCCACAACACCTTTGAATTGGAGTAAACACTCCTCTTAATTGGCAACATATGCCTCTAAATCATCCCGGGACTACTGAATGAGGACTTATCATATAATGTCTTATGTGAAGGTTTCAACTTATTTATCTTAAGTCTAAACTTACTTAATTCTTATTCTGAACTGAAGCTGAATATTGATTGCTTTACTAAATTATGAATCTGAACTTATCTTATATTAAAACTGAATATTGTTAATTGAACTTATCTGAGATTGATTATTGAGTACTGAGCATGTACTAAATTCTAAATCTGAATCTAAATCTGAATATTTTATTCTTAAGTGTTAAACTAAATCTACAATTGAATGTGAATATGGATCTCAATTACTTCATAATTGAGATTGGGTCTAAAACCCTTATCATGTATCTTTATTCAAAAAAATTGGCTACTCACAAAATGAGCAGTCTAAGTCTCAATCTATATCTCATATTTTCATTATCTGGGTAAACCTTATTTTGAATCTCTAATTTGATAGTATGATTTCATTGGTACTAAATATAATAAATGTGTCTCAAGGCTTGGGAAGGAGCATATGATCTGAATATATAAATACTAAGGATACAAAGAGTAACTTAATAAGTATGTGAGAGTAATTTAAGCATAGAATATTTTTACATACCATCTGACAGGATGATTCAATATCTAAAAAATCTCATTATAATAGATCATGCATTAAATCCTAATGTCTTCATATGAACTTATGTATTAAACCTTAAGTCTTATAATAGGAATCTTATACCGTTATACCTTGAAACTTAAACATAACTTAATGCATCATAATCTTATATCTATCATCATAAACTCAAATTGCAATACACTCTAATAGGGCTCTCATATTGAAAATAGATCATGTCTTAATACATTCAAATCTAACTTTGTATTTTGCTTCTAGATGTTGCTCATTCTATGAAATATGATTAACTCCTTAGTTATTAGATCTTTATATATATAAGAAATCTTGATAATGTGTCGCTCTTTGAAATCTTAATACTCAATTATATGTATACAAGTGAGGAACCCTACAGTATGCTCATACTTAAAATCTTAACACATGGTTATATCTCATTACCATGGATGTATGTTACTCTTAACTTGTATTTCTTGGCTTATGGTCCTTAACATTCATAAAGGAAAATAGTAAGAAACATGAGAGTAATTTAACCTTCTAGTCTTGATAATTCATTATCATCTCATGACACATCTCTACTTAATACATTGAGCCTATGAAATATCACAATCATAAAGTATAGAAAATCTTGCCTACATATCTGAGTAGAACATCAGATATTAAGTTCTCATTTAAGATGCATCTAAATGTACTATATTTGATAAACGAAAATACTCATGGGAATGAACCACTTACCTCTTGTATTGAGGGTATCTATAAGGAAATCCTGATTCCAAGTTCCATAACTTTAATAACTTGGATATCATCACAGTTTTATCAATCCAAGTGAATGTTCCCTCTTTCTATTTCTAAATCTCAAAACCTCATCTTCCTAGCTTTATATACCAACTTAGGGTTCTTATTTAGACTAAACATATCTTAATCTAAAATCACCACAAAATCTTGGCATTGAAGTTAAATAAAAACTTTATTATATAGTTACTATAATCTTTATACCCAAATAAGACATAAATCGTCTTATGCACTAATATGAACATATACTCCATATAATGAGAACAATTCTCAAACATAAACACATATTCTAAACATACTAACTCAATTATGAAATCAACGTAGAATACCATTATATTACTAATATCAGATCTAATTAGGCATACATACATCACTCATTGTGTCAAGATAATCATCTATTATACTTGCATAATGGCCACTCAAGTCCAAAACTAAATACTAATATAATGACACAAGAAATTCCATCAAATCTCCAGAAAAGTAATCATTCAATGTAGTAAGATCATATATTAAAATATCAGATCATTTCATAATCAGATAATGGGTGAAATACCCAAAATACCCTTATTAGGGTTTATATCGTAAACCTCAAAAAACTTCATATAAGAAAGATCAGGCTTTGAAATTGTATTAAGCATATCAAAATACACATTCACTAAAATTTGCATGAATTTGTAAGTTTGTTTACTATTTTTTATTAACAAAACATTGAAATCGCATATATTTTATAAATCAACTAGTAATAATTATAAAACATTCAAAACACTACCTGAGTATATTTTTATAAGATAGTAGACATCATAAGATTTCTATAGGTATCTTGTTTGATAAAATACGAGTTCCTAACCCAAGATTTGATTTTTGAAAGATTACCTAATTCAGAGAAGTCTGGACCGTTGATATAAGATCCAATGGACACGATCTTACGCTCCACATCACATAACCAACCCAACATAGCGGACGCCGCCCGTCCATCTTCACGCACATGAAAGGGGATATGTCTCCCCTATTTCTTTCTAGAAACAGAGTGTCGCCAGCCAGGACTCTTCCGGTGACCGCGAGCAGGATGGACAGGCCATCGGTCCACGCCCTAAGACTTTGATATGATCTGGCACAACCTCCATTACTTTGGCGGTGCCATTGCTGAGTGCGAGTATGCCAAAATTGGAAACCCTTAGCCTCCATCCTACTGCAACCGCCATGGCTCCCCTTCCAGTTCATATCGGTCCTTTCTCACGTCCAACTCCACAAAGCCCTTGCATCAACTTCGGACCACCCCTAGGTTCTAAAATATATGACTTTTATAGTCTCTTCCCTATCAGATCTTGGGTGAGATCCCCTAGTACATGGGACTCTGCTCACACCCTATAAATAGAGGCAACATTTCTCCAGTCCATGCGGGCTAGAGTCGCCCCCTCTTTTTTATTTTCTTTTCTTTTACATAAAAATCCAAATAAAATAAATATTTCTACAACCTAGTTCATAGCTCCATATGATTACAAATTTTAGTAAAACCACTATATTATCATCATCTTAACATGAGCAATAATCTAGGTAGAAGCTAACTAGATGGACACTCCAAAACTATCTTTTAAATAAAAACTAGATAATTACTAATTTAATCACCTAGGCCACTAAATAAATCAAAACATCTAAATTTCCCCCCTTGATCTTGTATAACAATTATACATCTATCAAATATATATTGAGTATTTATTATGAATACAAAATGCTAAAACCCCAAATTTGAACTCCAAGGACCCATATGTGAATCTTAATTGGCTCAATCATGATTGAATAAGGTTCTAGGGCCCCCAGACCATTTCTTGATCTCTAAAAAGGTCCATTATCTATTCTCGATTATGAAACTAAAACATGAATCAATATTCCCTCAATGGAAGCTTTTATATGATACATTAGGTCAACATTACTTTATTTCGTTAATAAGAGGACCTAAGTCGGTCTAGGGCTCAAATAGTAACTCTGGTCATCATATTATATATATTTTTCACATTATATTCACATGAATAATTCAATTATTTTAATCAACATCTGGCTACAAACATACAAATTTAAGCCATATGCCTGAATTGGTGGACTAGGTAACTTGTATTATAAATTTTGTGAACTTAATTACATACCTAGCCATGGTTAGGTTCATTAGGTCTTTGGCACACACTTACTAGAAAACTCCTCATTAAAGACTTACAATATCTATAAATTGTGGATGTTACACAACTGGTTCAATGTTTGCATGTTCTAGAAAATTCATGAAATTCCATTTCCTTGACTCCCAGTTGAACTGGAAGCCCTGACCTTGGCCCTCCAATAAATATAGGGGTACTGGGGGCCTTCCAGAGACACAACAATAAGCTCTAACAATTGTATATTATCAAAATTGTGGTAACATGAGAACCTGAGCAAGTTCTACCTGTGAAAGGGAGGAACAACAAGGGAGAGACAATTGGGAGAGCAAGTGGCACTAGCATGCTGAATAGGAGAGACAACTCCTTCATGTCCATTCATCTAGAATGATAGGGGTTCCTGGTGGTCAGTGTGGACTACTATAGAGGCGAGGGAGCTGTTTCCTACTGCTAGGAGGATGAAGTCAACTATTGTCCTTGATGATCAACTAAGAGGCTACTGTTGACATTGTCTGGGTGCAACTTGAAAAAAGTGCCCACTACTATAAGGGATTTTCACTTAAGTTGCTCCAAGATCAGGTATAAAACTTGCAAATCCTCTTTCCCATTTGATAGTTGTTGACACAATCTACTATACTAGGGGATGGCAAGTAAATTTTTTGTTTCCGCTCCCTTATCTGATGCCATAATTCCCTACAATGGTATCAACACCACGTCGATTTATTATGCTTTAGGATTTCATCAATATGATTGAATTTATATTTTATCATTTATTTACTGTATAATGATGTGAATACTTAAAATGATTAATGCACATATACAATTAAATAACACTTATGATTCCAACTTATATATATATAAATAAATAAATATATATATATATATATGCCGACAAGGAGTGGCTCAAGTGGTCAAGCACGGTGTCCCCTAACAAAAGGACCCATGTTTGAATCCCAGTTGCCGCCTTAATTTACCACCCTCCCAGGCATTCGACCTGCACCAAAGGCATGGGAGGGGGGGAGAAATCTTTCTCTCTTAATATATATATATATATATATATATATGTATGTATATATATACATATATAAGTATATATATGTATATATATATGTATATATATACATATATATGTATATATATGTATATATACATATATATGTATATATATGTATATATATACATATATATGAATATATATGTATATATATACATATATATATGTATATATATGTGTATATATATATTTATATATATATATATACATATATATATATATATACATATATATATATACATATATATATAGATATATATATATATACATATATATATACATATATATACACATATATATATACATATATATATATACATATAATATATATATATATATATATATATATATATATATATATATATATATATATATATATATATATATATATATATATATATATATATATATATATATATATATATATATATATATATATATATATATATATATATATATATATATATATATATGGGATTAAAAGAGAAAGCTCCCCCCTCCCACGATCGTTGGAGGCCAAATTCTCAGGAGGGTGGTAAATCAAGGCAACAAATGGGATTCAAACCCGGGTCGCTTTGTTAGGGGACACTGTGCTTGACCACTTGAGCCACTCCTTGTTGGCTATACATATGTATGTATGTATGTATGTAAGTATATATATATATATATATATATATATATATATATATATATATATATATATGCAATTTACATGCGTCACCCTAAAATTTCTTTTGATGGTGGATGTTTAGCATGGTTATGGCCAATAAACCCTAGATGTTGTGTGCTTGGTTTAATGGTTTCATTCCTACTTATCTCTCAATTTTCATATTGAGCCTCTCTCTTCTTTCATATGTAAAAGTATTAATTCTCTCCTTCTTATGCTCCCCTTGAATATAACTCTAAGTTTCCTGTTACCATGTAATGTGATTAATATGATTAGGATAGTTTTAATTCCTATTATGACAAAGAAGAGGTTCTATACTAGACGAACCACATGGTTTAGAAGGTGAACTGATCGGATGGAGGATCGAGGAGGCCTGATGATAGGAGGAGCAGAACCAATTAGCTCGAGGCCCAACCGAGTGGCAGGAGGTTTCTAATAGTCATTTGGAATGGAAACCAAAAGACTGTTATGAGAGACTAACCAACCGGCCAAGAGGCAAACTGACCGGTTCAAGAGTTGAACTGATCGACCTTGATTGGTTAGAGAAAAGATCTTCATAAACTACAAGTTTTTGTATATGATGTAGACCTTAGGTGGTACTAATTCCTTCCGGCTCTAAGGAATCACATTATATATGGCCATAACTATTGCTTATGTTTATAATTTCATATTTTGTTTGTGGGATATATCATATATATATATAATACATACTATAATTATGTAGTGATTGGATATGTATATATATTTATATAAAATTGAAATCCCTCAATCTAACATATTACTATTAAGATGCTTTCCATAAGAAACACACGTGAAAATCTTGATCGACTATGCATAGGCACGCCAGGTGTACTATATATATCGTGGAAGTGTGGTGGTAGTTATGTGAGCCTGCCAAGTGGGATGCATTACTATTGCGTTGGATTTTGGGCCATACTTAACCAGGTGGTCTTGATGAGATTATGTACCTAGAAGCATGCAAATGACTATGGCAAAGGGTTGCACATACTGTCTATCCAAGAATTACATAAGATTAAATTGGTAAAAGTTTCCTACCTTAATAATTGGTATGGAAGTTAGCGTTGGCCGGGTAATAATTCAATTATTTTGGGTCTTGGCTTACTAGAAGGTTGTACGCTGCAATCTTACGAATTGATATATGGGGATTGTCAATTTAAACAAAATAGTGGGAGTGATAATTAATTGAAGGACTAATTAAATATCGTCAAATTTTATTTTAATCAAATCAAATCAAAAGTGTTTTAAAAAACTTTAATTTTCTCTTGTAGAATCAAATGAAAACAAATAACATGTTTTCCTTACAATCATTCCTTGAGAAGGACAAGTTGATTGGCAATAATTTCCATAATTGGTTCAGGACGCTGAGAATTGTCAAATAGAAGCATAGGCTCTATGTCCTAGAGACACTAGAGTTAGATGAACCTGCTCCCACTGTGCCTAAAGCTCACAAAGATGCTTATAAGTAGTACTCTAAGGATTCCGTAGATGTCAAAATGCCTGATGTTGTGCTCAATGAACTATGAGTTGCGGAGACAACATGAGAATATGGATGTGATTGAGATGGTAAAACATCTTAAGAGTGTGTACCAAGATCAGGGAAGATAGGAGAGATATGATATCTCCAAAGCATTGTTCAAGTGCAACATGGAAGAAGGAGATATAGTAGGTCCCCAAGTGCTCAAGCTTATTTGGTATGTGGAGATCCTTGCTAGACTGGGATTTCCCTTGGGTCAAGAGTTGGCCATTAACGTGATTCTGCAGTCATTGCCAAAGTCATACAGTCAGTTTTTCATGAACTACATCATGAATGGTTTTGACAAATCATTGTTAGAATTGCTTGGCATGTTGAGAACAAATGAAGTGCAAATGAAGAAAGACAAGCCCAAGTCTGGTGATGATGATCACTAGAAAAGGGAAGTCAAAGGGAAAAGTACAATCTAAGTAGAGTTATATAGCTAGCCAAAAGCCCAAGTTTTCTACACTCAAAGCAAAGGGAGGGGTGAACAAGCGAGGCAATTGTTACCACTATCACCAGCCTAGACATTGGAAGAGGAATTGCCCTCTCTACCTAGAGGAATTGAGGAAGAAGGAGGGGATAGAGATATCCACTTCAGGTAAATATGTTATTGGCATAAATTTGTCTACTTTTTAATCTTGGGTACTAGATTCAGGATGTGGATCTCACATATGCTCAAATATGCAACATATGAAAAGAAATAAGCCTTTGTGAAAGGGTGAGGTTGAACTATGCATCAGGAATGGAGCAAGAGTTTCTACCACTATAGTTGGAACCAATAATTTATCTCTACCCACAGGGCTTGTAAAAGAGTTAAAGAATTGGTATTTTTTACCTGCCATAAATAGAAACATTATTCCTATATCTTGTATGGACAAGGATGGGTATGAATTTCATACAAAGAATGGTCAATGTGCTATTTCAAATGATGAGTTCATTTATGGCAATGCCCTGATGTCTTATGGTCTTTTTTTGCTAGATTGAAAGTCAAATGTTTATAACGTTAACACAAAAAGAGTAAAACTCTATAACTCAAACAAAACATATATTTGATATTGTCTTATAGGGCACATCAATGAGAATCACATATCTAGATTCCATAAAGATGGTTATCTAGACTCTTTCAGCTTCAAAATCAATAGAGACTTGTGAGTCTTGTCTGTTGGGAAAGATGACTAAAACTCCCTTCACTAGTAACAATGAGAGGGATAGTGATGTATTAGGACTCATACATACTGACGTATGTGGCCCTTTTAGAACAAATGCTAGAGGTGGTTATCAATACTTCATTACCTTTACTGATGACTACCATAGGTATGGTTATGTTTTCTTCATGAAACATAAGTCAGAAACTATTGAAAAGTTCATGAGTTATATGAATGAAGTACATAACCAACTTGGTAAAAGTATTAAGGCACGTCATCCTAATCAAGGTAGAGAATACTTAAGCCAAGAGTTTGAGGACCTTCTACAAGCTTGTGGTATCGTATCACAACAGACTCCACCCAAAACACCAGAACACAATGGTGTATCAGAAAGAAGGAATCACACATTGCTAGTTATGGTGCGATCATTGATGAGTTGGCTAAACTTCTGACTTCCTTTTGGGGACATGATCTTGAAACTAACATGTTTATGCTAAATTGTGTACCATCTAAATCATTTCAAAAGACCCCATATGAGATATGGTATGGGAAGCTTCCCAATGTGTCTGTTATGAAGATTTGGGGTTGTGAAGCTTATGTGAGAAAGTAGTTTTTTGAAAATCTTGGACCTAAATCCAATAAATGTTATTTTATTGGATATCCTAGGGAAACCGAAGGATACTATTGTTATACTTCATATGACAACAAATTGTTTGTTTCCAGATACGTTGTGTTCCTAGAAAACAAATTTATTTCTAAAGGAATTAGTGGGATGAAAGTAGAACTCAAAGATGTTTGAGATCAACAAGAAAGCAATGAACCTGTAGAGGTACAAGAGGAACAAATGAGAGTCACAAACCTTTGTGTAATCTTAGATTCCTTAAGTGACACGGGAACCTCACAGATGTAGTCGGTCACGTCTTGATCTAGATAGAGTTGGTTATCTACTGACTCAAGAAGGTGATGAGTCATTCACTGATGATCATCTAACTACCTATCTAGAATTTTATAAGGGACCATAGTCTGAGAAATGTCTTGAGGCCATGAGATTTGAGATGGAATCCATGTACACCAACAAGTTATGGACCTTGGTGGATTAACCTGAAGGGGTAAAACCCATTGGGTGCAAGTGGGTCTTTAAGAAGAAGTCCGACATGGATGGTAATGTACAAACTTACATAGGTCGATTGGTTGCAAGGGTTCTAGACAAGTTCTATGTGTTGAGTTTGGAAAAACTGTGGCAACACATCCCACTATCACACAGACAACGAGGTGTTACACGAAAATGTGCAGAAATCACCATAACCACAGATTATCAAAAATACGGGTTAATTAAAACCGATTGCAGAAAGCAGGTAAATCGAGAAATCTATTACATTTAAGTCCACATCCTGCAAGGAAACATGTTATATAAACATTTACAAGATCTTGACACGTGTCCACATCTTACAGAAACAGTTGTCCTGTCATCACATGAGTTCATCACATGTTTATATGTACATAAAGACCCACATCCGACCAGCAGCAGGATATACAACGGATCAATAGCTATGCATCGTGAAACAACGTCAAAATGCTCCCAAGGACCTGAGAGTATAGGTATGACTCTAAGACTCTACTACAAAACAACCAAAACAACATCATATCCATCACTTGCCTCCTACTTTTCTTCTTGTTGCTCGGCCGCAACTCCGCGACCACCACCATGTCTAGCGTGAACACCTAAAAAGGTTATAAACCAGCGGGGTGAGACACACAGTCCCGGCGAGAAACATAACTCCCCGCCGAAACTATAAAACCAAAGGAAGATTAAACCAATAGCAGAAGATAACTGGTAACATGTATAACAGGAGCAGTTTATAAAGTAAAGCTATTTATACCATCAAGCTTACCAAGTGTACGGAAGGCATATCACCAAATATCTCTTTATGGAACATGATTATCAAGATAAGAATTATAAGATCTAACCAAGTAATTCCAGGAACGTATAAATAACTACAAGTATAACAAGATTAACTACACAAGGAAGGACTCAATTAATGTTCTGTGTTTTGTCTTAAGCAGTAAATACTATACGGCTGGATTACGTATTATTATTATGCCCTGAGGAAGTGAGTCGTACCACTCAGATCCAACCGACGGATGCGAAACCTGGAGCCGGTGCCATACAAGGTCAAATGGAAGAGCCGGACTCCACGAACTCCCACCTCATGGTCAGTGCATGAGTAAAACATAAGTAGGACCATAGTCTCTTGCTTAAGTGGCCTCAGCCACAGGGTCAGCTCCCGTAGGCTACCCTCTGCCTAGCCTGCCTTGGTACAGGTCACGACGCTAGTATATCTGAGCCACGAGCCTGTTCACCGTGCTCTGAGCCATGAACGCATTCATGATCTATCAACTCTGAGCCATGGGCCTGTTCACCATGCTCCATATATATATCTGAGTCTGCAACCGTAGCTGCACTCAATTCCCTCTCTATTTTAGGCTAGGAGAAACCTCGCATATTCAACAATATGTTCTCCGGGTAATCCCATAGGAGAATCCGTTTCACCATCACCAACTCCTGACGATGATGGATCTATGGCCAGGGCAAACTACATGATATGTTCCACTATAGTTAATTAATGTATTTTATGTGGATTGCAAGATTCAACCAAGTTGTATAACATGCAAACTATAACAAGAATAAACAATATGAAACTCAACATCATCCTGACACATCACAAGGATCCAACATTACATGTTACCACTTGGCCTCTCGCCAATCATCTAGATCCATTCTCAAGGATCATCACATTGCCATGGGATCTCAATCCCTCATCACATAGTGCCACTGCCTCTCAAGGCTTACATCATCATCATGGGATAACAATTCCAGCACTCAAGTCCTCAGACCCAAAACACATCATGCACATTATCTTATCATCAAGAGTAACCATTAGAGCAATGTTACTTAAACATAATTACCTCATAGCCCTATACCTGGTTATGTATGAAACACCTGCATGGTTACTGTACACAATCGTCAAGGATTAATAACAAGAGTTTTATTATCCTACATAGGGCAATACTGATGATTATATATATATTTTATTATTCATGCCTCCACCTGTGATCATAGATATCGTTCATGTCATTAAGAAAATCATTCCATATGCTTACCATTTCCATAGCATTATACATGATCATATACACATGAAATGTCATGTTAGAATACATGAATGTGATCTACTATATCAAGCATATCAAGAGTTACCATAACAAACCAAACATGATAGAATACAACATATCGGGTTAAAATGAGGAACAAGATCCTCACTATAGAGCCACTACCCTCACCATAGGTAGTATCGGGCAGGGCTCAACCCATACCATCCAACGAAAACAACACCTATCGGCCAAACAACCAGCTGGGGTGTCGTGCTACCACATGAATCGGGCAACAAGGAACCAAACCATCTCGTGCACTAACGTGCGTGCAACACGTGCCGTGCAATTCTGTGTCGTGCAACGCTACGTCGTGCACAAGTGTAATGTGCACCATGACCATCACGTGGCTAACCACTGAGCTCCATGTCGTCCCAAGGAGTAACGGGCTCTTGAGCCAGACATGTCATGCACTAACTGATAACGGGCTGCTAACAGGGGTGTCGTTCAGCCTAAGAGGCATATCACACAATGGCACGTCGCACACCTATGTGCTGTGTAGGGTATAACACGTGACAGGGTGTCGTCCAAGGGCGTATCAGACACCCAACTGATAACAACAACTAAGGTGTGCAACAAAGAAGGCGTAATGCCCAACAACACATGCAGTCATCCTACGCACACAGGGCTAGAGCCAAGGGTGACACTCATCACAGAACTAGCTAGCATCGTCCATCCCTCAAGGCACAACGATACCAAGCTACATCTAAATACCATGTGTGTCGGGCAGGGTGCTCCACGGGAGGCAACTCAGACAGCCAATAAGGAACCTGTCGTTCAACCAACCTACCCATAGCCTATCGGCTGTTATAAACAAGAACTGGTAGTGTGACGCCCGTCACAAGGCCAGGGACCAAGGGTATCGTCCATCACATCCATCCCAACATGTCATCCAAGGCTCTAGGTCAAGAGGTATCACGAAACACAAGGAACAACCCTAAATGAGGTCCACAACTACCACCAAGCTCACCCTCCAAGTCCATGGTGAGAGGAGGGTATTGCTCAAGCTACTAGAACAAAAGCTCACCTCTCAACTTAAACAAGAGAGGAGTGTTTCTCATGATACTAGAACTCAAGCTCACTCCTCAAGACCTAGGAGAGAAGGGAGTATTGCTCACCAAGAAACCCTAGAACACATGGTTCGGCCAACAAGAACAACTAAGCAAGAAACAAAGCTAGTGACATACATGGCCGATATGATCATAAGCAACATATAAGAACATAGAGAGAAGGTAATATAGTTAGAGTTAGGAGTTATGTAACCCGCCTTAAGCAAGCTCCAAGCTCCTAGCTCCAAGCTCCATACACCACCAAGGAAGAAGGAGAGAAAGGCACTCTAGGGTTCGGCCACCACTAGAGGAAGAAGGAGACTCCAAGGAGGATCGGCCACCAAGCTAGATCCTCTAAGGGTATCGGCCACCAAGCTTGTAAGAGAAGAGAGTATCATTCACCAAGGAGAGGGAGACTAAGGAACTAAAGGGATCCTTAGCAAGGGAAATGAAACACATATATAGAAGGGGATGGAGGAGAAAACAAGGTAGAGAAAAGCAAGGTGTCGCCCACCTAGGGACACTTGTCCATGGGCAATGCCACCACTCTAACATGCCCAAAACACATGTCCAAGTCCATTGCCACATGCACACACCAAACACCAAGTGTCCACTAGTGGTGACACAAACGAGGTCAAAGAAGGTCAAAGGTCCATGGGTGACACACCTGGACAACACACCTCCCCCATGGGTGACACAACCCTGGGCGACACTGCCTGGGTGACACAAGCATCCTCTTGCCCGACATAAGGTTCAACCAAGCAAGGGCAAGGCACCACAAGGCCCAACAAGCTCAACCAAGCCCAAAGGAACTCAAGCAACAATCCCAAACCTTCCTCTCAACACTAGAGGAAGCAAGGAGAGGGAGGAACACCACACATGGTGAAAAACTTGCCCACAAACCCTAGACTTGGGTTAATTGCAAGTAGCCCCTCCAACTCTCAACAAAGCACCAACAAACCCTGATCACCACTTAAAGGTGATTAAAAAGCATCAAAGCATCAAGGTTAAGCAAAGCAAATAGGGTAAACCCTAAACGGAGGTCAGGGTCCTTACAAGAACCTTTTCTCCAGTTGCCATGGTTAAGTCCATCAAAATCATGCTTGCCATTGGAGCTTATCATGACTATGACATTTGGCTAATGGATGTTAAAATTGCATTCCTTAATGGGAATCTTCTTGAGGATGTGTACATGACCCAAACTAAGGGTTTTATAAATCCCTGAGATCCAAATAATGTATGTAAGATACAAAGGTCAATCTATGGATTGAAGCAAGAATCTCGGATCTCAAAACTTTGATTTGACAAAACAATAAAAGAGTTTGGATTTAGTCAAAATGAAGATGAACCATGTGTTTACAAGAAGGTTAGTGGGATCATGATTGTATTCCTCATATTGTATGTGGATGACATACTATTGATGGGGAATGACATCCTACTTTGTTGATGGTAAAGATCTATCTAGGAAATACATTTTCTATGAAAGACTTAGGTGAATCATCCTACATTCTAGGAATCATGATCTATAGAGATAGATATAGAAGGCTTCTTGGACTAAGTCAGAGCACATACATTGACAAACTATTGAAGAGGTTCAACATGGAGAACCAAAAGAGAGGCAACCTACCCATTTATCATTGTGTTACTATCTCTAGATCTCAATGTCCCAATGCTTGCGAAGAAAGGGAGAACATGGGTAATATTACATATGCTTCCATAATTGTATCTATCATGTACACAATATTATGTAATAGTCTAGATGTCTCATATGCCTTGAGCATGATGAGAATATATCAATCAGATCCTAATGAATCTCATTGGATTATTGTGAAGAACATCCTCTAGTACTTGAGAAGAACTAAGGACCAATTCCTTGTCTATGGTAGTGAGGAAGAGTTAGTGGTAAAGGTTTACACCAATGCAAGCTTCCAAACTGACAAAGATGACTACAAATCATAGTTTGGATTTGTGTTTTTCCTCAACAACAAAGTTGTGAGCTGAAGAGTTCCAAGAAAGCGAGTTGCAAATTCTATAAAATAGGTTGAGTATATTGTTGCATCCAATGCAACAAAGGAGGTTTTTTGGATCAAAAAGTTCATTTTAGAACTAGGGGTGGTTCCAAGCATCAATGATGCAATTGAGCTAAATTGTGACAAAAATGGAGCTATCATACAAGCTAAGGAACCTAGATCACATTAGTGTTCCAAGCATATACAAAGGCATTTCTATCTTATACGAGAAATTGATAATGAGGAGATGTGAAGATTTGTAGAGTACTGACCGAGAGCAATGTGGCTGACACCTTGACAAAAGCATTTTTACAACAGAAGCATGAATGTCATGGTAGATCACTTGGGATTAAGTTGATGGCTGATTTGCTCTAAGTGCAAGTGGGATTCTACTGGTATGTATGTCCAAAGAACCAATCATATGATGATTGTAATGGCATATCTTGTAAATAATTTGATTAATAATAAAGGCAACCTTCTAATTTATTTTGTTTTATTCAATTATGAGATAATGATGTAACAAAATAAATGTCTAAAGAATGATAATACTCAATGATGTATGTCTTCAGATTCAGGACCTAAACGATGAGATCATACAAATGTCAAGAGTATATAGATTCTTGTTATGTCCCTAGTCGGATGTTATTGTGGAAGGCTGATAGACATGAATAACACTTATGACTAGAATGTGTGTTGGTTGATGACATACTCTCATTAGTCATGGTATTTGATATCAAACCTAACACATAGATACTTGTTAGAGAATAGTGTATTAGGCAAACCCTCCTTGAGTGTGAAACATGGAAACCATGATTGGTAGTCAGAGTCATCTCTCATAGTGATGGTGTGAATTGTTGTTTTTAGACCTGAAATCACTACACTCATCACATGTCGTTCAATTTACTTTGACATCATCCGCCATGACCTTGAATAAGGGTTGTAATAAAGGTAGTGGTTGGCTGCATTGTGGCACATGGGGATGACTGTGAGTGATATAGATGGGATTTCTCCCTCCTACATGAGTTTGATACATTAGCCACTTGATAAGTGAGACTGAGAAATGCATGGCCATGTTGGTGTAAGTCAATATGTGATATTGAGCTTACACATATCTTAGACAGCCTCCTCTAGTTTAAGGAACATGAATTGAACATTGAAGAGGATGATGATTCCATGCCTCAAGTTCAATATGGATATTAGAGACAAAGGAACTATACAATCACTGTAACACCAATCTCAGATTGTAGGTTGATGTTGTCATCCAGCTTTCCAAATACTTGGGTAGCAATGATGTCTTGCTAGATACCACTCATTGCTTGTGATTTCATGAATCAATTATGGACATTCACATCCAATGTAACTTGGAATCTATAAGGTCACACACATAGGATACACTTGGACTAGGATGTTATTCATGAATGAATTTTAAATTTGATTACTAAGGTGTTAGATATTCAATTTAAGCAACAATGATTGAAAGTTGACTGACTAGACTATGAACCGACCAATTAAAGTGTTGGACTGATCAATTCAAGTGTCAAGTCAATTGAACCAACATTGGCAATCAGAATCAAGAGACAACTAGTTCAACAAGTGAACAGATCAGCTCAGGTCTATGAACTGACCAGTTTAGGTTGTAAACTATCGGGTTCAGGTTGTGAACTGACCTATTGGTTGATCAATTCGATTTGAAATGTTGACATCATGATGTGCATGAATTGAATATTAATTGCAAATAGGATTATGATTGGGAACCATAGTGAAGCGACTGGTTCAAGGATTGAACTGGTCTACTCACATGTGAACTGACTGATTCAGTAGTGAATCGACCCGTTCAATAGTGAACCCAACCAGTTCAACATTTGCAGGTTTTGAAAAATTCTTGAAATTCCATCTCTTCGACTCCTAAATGAACTGGAAGACCTGAACCTCTATAAATGGAAGGGTATTGGGGGCCTTCCAGAGAAACAAAAATAAGCTCTAACAATTTTTGTATTCTCATAGTTGTGGTAACGTGAGAACCTGAGCAAGTTCTACCCATCAAAGGGAGGAGAAATAAGGGAGAGACAATTAGGAGAGCAATTCGATGCTATCATGCTAACTACGAGAGACAACTTCTTCCTATCCATTCATCTAGAACGATAAGAGTTCCCGATGGTCCATATGGACTACTAAAGAGGTGAGGAGGCTATTGCATGCTACTAGGATGATGAAGTCATATGCCATACGTGGTGATCAACTAGGAGGCCACTGTTGATGTTGTCTAGGTACAAATTGAAGAAAGGTGTGCACTACTCCAAGGGATTATTGCTAGACTTGCTCCAAAACAAGGTATACACCTTACAAACCTTCTTTCCCATTATATAGTTATTGATGCAATCATTGTACTAAGGTAATATGACAAGTGATTTTTTTTGTTTCCGCTACCATATTTGATGCCATATTTTCCTACATTATCCACTAAATTATCTTAACCACAAAATATCTTAGAACTTCCTGGATTTTCTTCCATAATACTATATTTGGATTATCTATCTCATAAATTATCTTGAGTATTTTTCATGAACACAAAAATACTTATTTTCCTATTTGGTATCTCAGTGACCCCTTTGTAAACCTTGATTATGGAAATTAAATAATTCATCTCTCTCTTATCTTTATTCGAATTGGTCCCAACAGCGGATACTTCCTTTATTATCATAGAATCTCATATTCAGCCAAGGTTGGTAACAAAGGGATGTTTCTAGATACCGTTTTCTCTTTCTACAAATAAGGGAAATAACATTTAATTATTACACGCAAGTCCCTCTTCCTTCTCAATTTACCACAGGCTACTAGGAGTGTCTTTTCTATATGAAACTTGGAGAGAAACTCATTAACATCTTTCAAAACTCATATTTATTTTTTGGGATAACTTTTGTAGGAAAAACTTTCCCTTTATGTATGTCCATACAACAATACCCATGTTAGATGGAAAGTCATTTCTGTCTCAAATTCTATAATTATCTTAGTTTACTCATTATCTTTCCAAAAACTAGACTGAATTGTCCTTATTTGATGCCTAAAACTTGTGTTTCAATACATGGTTAGCTAATTGCTTCCATTAGTTATCTAAATTACAAATTATCTTAGAATCTATTGGAAACTTATCTATTATTCCATATTTCCATATTCTAACAAAACATAAACTCATTATCCTTTATTTATTCACAAATTTTCTTTTATTTCTTAAAGTTGTGTCATAAGGACCTATTGGCAAAGTAAATAGTCTTTTGGGCCTCACTTGGGTTATGGGTTGAACCCTTGCTACAAAGTGTATAGTTTTGTTATTCTACCAATCAAACTAGGGAATCTACTTATCAAATCAAGAATTATAGTTGTAGAATTTAAATTTACCAAATTTGAGGATCTAACATTCAACTCTCCTTAAAAGTAATTTTGTCCCCAAAGTTCAAGACAAATTATATTAAGGTGAATGATAGCTCTTATTAGATTCAGACCTTAAGGTGAAAAATACTTCTTGGGTATCTTTATCTAGTTCATTGTTAACCACATTTATTGATGTGTAAATATCTCACATAACCAAGGTTATATCCAAATTCAATTTTTGGGTAAATCCACAACCTCATCCGTTGCATGATTTTATCACCTAGTGATTACTTTGTGATTCCAATTCCACTTGGTAATCACATTTTCATTTTTTATTCCAGTTTCACCTGGTGACTACCTTTTCCACCAAGGTTTCCCAGCTATCATTCATATGGGTGAAGTAATACCTCAAACCCTAGATTATGCCATTAAATTTCAACTTAGGTATTAATTCCCATATATCATGTTTTAAGATTAACATGTGTCTACCCAATCACTCACACTCATAACAAGATGAAATAACCATTTGGTTGCAGTCCAAATACAAATCCCATCCTATTCCAAGAGTAGTTTTGGTGCATTCACACATTATCTCTTAATCCAAATTTTGTTTGAGTCACTCTAAACAATGACTCCATACCATGAATACTTTTAGTTCCACAAATTTCTTAATATTTCATGCGCTCATAGGGAAAGTGATTTTTCTCATAATTCTTGAGTTTATGCCAAACTCCCTTTAAGATTTTATCAATCATTTTTACATGACTTCTTGTATTCTCTTCACCTACATCTCATGTATCATTAGCCTTGGTCATTCCCTTAAGATCTCTAGGGGTATAAGTACCTTTTGAGTGATGTCCTCTTGACCCCTAATGGTCTTATGCACTAATCGAGTGCCTTTAATATTGTCCCCTTAGGTCCCATAAACTCATGAAGATGGCCAATCTCCTGACTTCATGGGCTTGGATACACATGGATGGTTATCTCTTGATTTCACAGTCTTAAGTGCTTAGGACATGATCACCTCCTGACTTCATAAGCCTAATGTACATTTTATCATCCCTACTTGACCTTAGGGTCATCTTATGATTCTTCCCTCCCCAGGGTTTATTGAGATGTCAAAATATTTATTTCAGTTCACATTTTTTTAGTTTTCTCTAATAATATTTAAGAACATTATACCCTTTAGAGTTAGTTAACTCAGATTTCCTTCATCTCTTAGGGTTCACTTTATGTCCCTTATTTTGGCTCATGGTGACCTTCCCTTATGGTCTTGGTCCCATATTGTTAGCCACTTCCATCTTGACTTTTCATCATGTCCCTAAGAGATGGCATACTTGGGGTCCAAAGAATTATACTCAATATATGTGCTTTCAGGCTTTATATACTTAATTACTTCAAGATTTAGGTAACATTAGGTTACCTCAATTATTAAACTGACTTGTGAATTCACCCCTCTAGGGAATATCCTATCAGAGGGCAAGATAAAACTAATATTTGGAAGTAACAAAAGTTAACAAAAGCAAGCTTGAACAAAGATGTATATTAACAGAAGGGAACATGTCTTTAAGCTTATTTTTTGTTATATCATCCATGCTTTTACTATTCTAGATTTGAAATAATTGGGGTCTATGATATACTACCAAAGAGTTGGATCATCATACAATGTGATCTACTACCCAAGAGTTGGATCACTATCAAGTACTTTTACTACCAAAGAGCTGAAGCACTTTACCTCCCAACACTTTGCTACCAAAAAACTGAAGTGTTTTGATATAATGGAACTGGTATATTATGTTTCTTATGTTCAAGACTGTATAGATAAATATCGAGCCCGATGCCATCCAAGAACAATTATTTCATCCCATATCATATGCCAAGTATTTTTTATATGCATAATTCAACCATTCTATATAGTAGGCCAAGTAAGACGTAAAGTTTAACTTGAAGAAGATAAATTTAATTACCACATATTACTCATGTCAAATACAACCACATTCACTATTTATCATGGATATTATCTCATTTCACCTTCTCATATTAGGTTGTAAACTTTGTTAAAGGTTCATCCTAAGATTAGCAACTATTTCACATTTTCATAATTTTTGCATATGGCCAACCAATTATATATAGGGAGAACTATTAAACCATTTCTAAGTCTTTCATCATGTCATATACATACATACCATCCAAGGTTAGATTAGTTTCATTCATATATTATGTTATGATTGTTTTAAACAAACTTATATGAGTGGCTTGTCAAACATATATCAAAAAGTCTGATTGAGGATCCCCTAACCCATTACTTGAGGATGGTGTCATGCTCAATCTCTATGAGCTCACTCAATTATATGAGTATTATATGCACTAGATCTATCTTCCCTCTTTGTTCTAAGGTTATTAGGTCTGCCTCATCAACTTCACAAGATCTAACCACTCAATCACAAACTGAACATAACATGATGTTGCATTCTCTTCATAGATCAGTACTCATGAAATATTCTTTCCCCACTATCTCTTTCTCATCAACAACCACTAGAGTCATAAGTAGGAAACCACCAAACTAAGCATGAGGTTTCACAACATACTATCATTCCTTACCTCTTGAGGGTCTTAGGATTTACTCCCTCACCTAGGTGGTAGGTACTTATATCATATACACCTATATGTAAGCAACCTATTTCTCTGTCTCTAGAGTTTGGCCCTCCCAAGAACATCCAGGGTATAAGAAATCTCTATGAATCATGCATAAGGAGACTCAATGCATTCTCTTAGGGATAGTCTATTTTAGGTCATATCACAACAAGTATTTCTCATAGTTTCTCATATCTAGGAGTTTAGGATTCAGACCTTCTCCCTCTGGGTCTCACTCTCTCTAAGGAGTTAACACTATAATTGGTCCTAATACTAGAGGTCCCCTTTGTATAAAAGAATGGAGCTCTTGTCGATCCTTAGCCTATCTTATCTTGGAGAAGCACACATACTTGTATCATCAAATTTTATGTCAACTATTCAAAACTAAAATCCAATCCTCAAATCCAACTGACATAATCATAAAACAAATTATTTAATTACAAAAAATTGATATCATTTCATCTAATCATATTTCACCTATCCCATCCATCAAGTATTCCAACAAGTCTTTAGGCATCTTATCTATAACTAATTCCTCTTCTAGCCTAATGCCGCTCATCTTCACTTAGGTTCATGGCTACTTCCTATTCGTACATGTACAGGGACACATTTTCCAATTAGGGTGCTTTAATATAAAGAGGTTAGGATTTCTAGCGACCACCTTACCTCATAGGTTTAGAGTTTTTCCTTCCCCATAGATCTTTTCCTCATCCTTGGGTTGACTCGCCTATGGTCGGGTCACCAACCTAAATGTTTAATTAAGGGTCATATGTTCATTTTTTAACCCTTGATAACATATGTATTATCTTTACATATTCAAAACCCTCACTTACATCATGCATGTGTTACTCCCTACACCATACATGTGGATACTAGCGTATCCAAACTCATAGTGTTTCTCTTTCCTCTTTCCATTTCTTAGGGTTTATTTTGGTTAGGGTTATTATTTTACCCATATGTCTCTGATTACCTAGAATTAGATTTTAGGGTTAGGGTTAGGGTTAGGGTTAGGGATTACACCTGACATCTTAGGTTTTCTATATCCTTTGACCTACTTAGGTTTTTCCTAAACCAACCCTAGTTCCAACTAGGGTTTACCCCTACAGGGCAACCCATAAAGCATTTGTTTACTTTATCATTATTTCCACATTACATGTACATTAATTGGCATAGGATGCCTTTACCCTAATACTCATAACCCTAATCTCTTAGCGTGGTGAAGAAAATATTTATTGGGTTCCTAGGTTCATGTCAGGGAATCAAGAGGTAGAGAAGGGATAAATCAACAAGATGAGAAGAAAACCTAGAGGTTTTTTACTTTGGGAAAAATTCTTCCGATTTTATCTAGGAAGGATTCATGAAAGCATAAGGGTCCTCTTAAGCTGACTAGTAATGCATAGTCCTTACTAGCCCCTGGGTTGTAATCCCTTCTAGGTACCATCTCCTTGTAAAATGCCCTAATAATTCTCTTGGGCTCTCAGGAATTCTTTCAAATTTACTAATAATTAAAGGTTAAATGGTAAACATGGTTCTGATACCACATGTAATGATCGCCTTCCCTTTTTATCCCCGATTAAGGCAGACCAAGAGGGAAAGGGCCATTATCATAATTCTAGGATCAAGGTTTAGCAAGTAACCAATAATGATTAGAAATTTCATTAAATGGAAATAAGTTTTGATAAAAATATGAATATAAAATGTCCTCTTGCAAAAGGGAAACTAGAGTTGCAACATAAAAGTAAATTTATCTATAAATCCTCTAGTAGAGTTTTGTCATCTTTCATTTTAGTGCCATATTTTCTAGAAGTCCATTTCTTCAACTAATTTCAGATTAACCTAAAATGTCATGAAATAAAAATCTGTTCAGTATATATCTATAGTGAGTACTTGGGGGAAGAAAAATATAAGCATGTAGGTATAACAACATAACAACCATACTAGCAATTATTATTACATAATCAAACATGCATTTTTTGTTACAACTTCATGACTCATACTTACTAACTCTCTATGATATAACCTCTCTTTAGGACATCCTTTGTGGGGTACCCTCTCTTTAGGGTTTGGTCTCTATAATGAACTCTCATAACCTTCCCCCACCTGGGCTTCATTTTATGCCAGCCTTCATATCCTAGCTTGTCTTGTCAATGATCTTCTTATCCTAAATTGATCACCAATAATTTCCATAATGACTTCTTTCTTCAACATGCTCATCCAAATCACAAGACATAGAAATTTTGGGTTTGAACAAATTATATTTATATCATATGATACTCATAGGGGTCTTATAGATTTTAGGAAGTAAATAAACAACTAAGAAGTTTAATTGCAGTCCATTCACGAAACTTTGAAAAACCGCATATGTCAATAAGTTGAGTATTCATAGGCATAACCAAGTACCTTTTATTTTATCCATAAACCATGAAACATGTACTTCCAGCATATTTCCAAATATCCAAGTACTGAACATAATCAACCAACATTATCTGCATGTATGTATACTCTAAGATGTCACTAATTATATTATTCAGATTAAACACTACTTGGGTCCTAATCTAGGTTTGTCTCAGGTTTGGACAAGGAATAAGGGTACAAGTCCTAATTTCGTAACATATTAGACATTATGTGAAACTCTAATAATTAGATCTATTATATACTTGCATCATGAACAACTAAATTAGATTATGTTCGTTAGTATTGTCACAAGTTATAATCTTTCATTTCAAAACCCTAATTATACATATGTTTGGTCATTGATCTAGAAACCTGAACTATACATCATCATGATCATCAACCACTTGGATTGCAATCACACACATCAATATCTGACTATATGGCAAAGTATTTTTTTTAACTTATTCAACATGTTAATTAACAAACCTAGTCCTTGCATGTATATAAATACCACTTAATCATGTATTATCCGTACTTTTGAAATTAGGATCAGAGCCAGGTCATAATACTATTTTGTTTGGATTTTACTTGTTCTCCCAATCAATTTGGTGTATAACTTTTCCATATTTAGGCAATCCTAGTAATTTCTACAAATTAAACAAAATAAAATCTATACCTCAAATGTGGGGTGACATGGTGGACTCTTCCATGGAGACTCAGAAGGAAAGGGATGAGGGGCGAAGTATTTCAGAAGATCCTAGACTTCTATGTCACTGTGGCAAGCACCATGTTACAAAATACAACGAGACCATCATGGATGAGGAAGAGCAATGCCATGATGATGGGAGAGAGACTTGCAACCACACTACTGCTGAAGGATGCACATCAAGGAAGTATGGGATTGAGATACTCTATCTTCACTTAGTATCACTTCTTATATAGCACAAGGGTTGTAGATCGATGGTTGTAGTTTCCATAAAGTTTCCTTTAGTAATTGGCAAGTCATCATGCTAGGAAAGTAAAAACTATATTCCTCCCTCGTGTCCTTATAATAAAAATATCATATATGTTACTTTATAGACCCAAACATTACATAAAAGAAACCACCTCTCAGACCATTATTTTGCAAAACTCTATTCATACGGTTACCTTCCATTGGGAAAAGGAAGACTCCATTGTTATTGTTTTATTTAACTAAAACATGGTTTCATAGGAAAATTCCTGAATTTTCTTCTATAGTCCTGTATTTCGATTATCTATATCATAAATTATCCTGAGTATTTTCATCAGCACGAAAATACTTATTTCCCTATTTGGTATTCCAGGGACCCCATTGTAAACCTTGATTATGGGAACTGAATAATTCATTTCTCTTTCTTATTTTCACTCAAATTGGTCCCAAAATTGGATACTTGTTTTATTATTCTAGAATCTCATATTGAGCCAAGTTTCATAACAAAGGGATGCTTCTAGATACACTTTTCTCTTTCTTTAAAAAAGGGAAACAACATTTAGTTATTACAGTCAGGTCCCTCTTCTGTCTTAATTTTCAATAGGCTACTAGGAGTGCCCTTTTCCTATTGAAGTTGGAGTGAACTTTTGTGGGATAACTTTTGTGGGAGAAACTTGCCCTTTATGTATATCCTTACAACAATTACCAATGTCATATGCAAAGTCTTTTTTATCTCAAATTCTTGAATTATCTTAGTTTACTCATTATCTTTACGTGTTCAAAAACCATACTGAATTTTCCTTAGTTGATGCCTCAAATTTGTGTTGCAAGACATGGTTAGCTACTTGCTTCCATGAATTATCTAAATTACAAATTATCTTAGAATGTTTTAGAAACTTACTGTGACAACCTGTTACACTAAATGAGATTACTCAAAACATAAAGCACAATCGATCACTAATTAATCACATACCCAAAAATATGGGTAAATTAAAATTGATTTCAGTGTCAGGACCCGCTCAGAAACATTTGCATAAGAGCCCGAAATCTTTCTTATATCCATACTATGCCAAGAATTTGATACAAATTGTTCTACCACCTTAGCCACAACATATGTATACAGGAGAACAATATTCATATATGCCGCACAAATAAGCATTAACATGCTAACAACATTTTGATTCGTTTGAAACACCATATACAAACTTTTCCTACCGGGACCTGGGAGTACACAGATGACTGTAGGTGTTAGAACTTGTTACACTAAATTAGATTACTCTAAACATAATCACATATCCAAAAATATGGGAAATTAAAACCGATTTCAACGTCAGCACCTGCTCAGAAACATTTGCATAAGAGCCCAACATCTTTCTTTTATCCATATTATGCCAAGAATTTGATACAAATTGTTCTATCACCTTAGCCACAACATATATACATAGGAGAACAATATTCACATATGCCACACAAACAAGCATTAATATGCAAACAAAAGTCTGATTCATTTATAACACCATATACAAACTTTTCCTTCCCAGACCTGAGAGTACATGGATGACTCTAGGACACACTAGACATCTAATCGACTTTCTCATAGATTCATTATTATAGCTCCTCTTTGCTGCCACAAGTTTGTTTTTGTCACTTCTGATTACCTAAAAAATGTGATGAACCACAAGGGTGAGAACAATGTCCCATTAAGAGATATAACCTCCAACAATGTTAATTGATTACAACATTTTAAATAGTAGATAACTAAGCAGTGGGAGTATTTAATAATTAATTGAATAGATTGAACTGTTCAAGTATACTGAATAGATTAAGCAAATCATCTTAGAAACAAGTATGATCATCAATGCGTATACATATAACAAATAAATCCATTTCTCTGGATAGATATCTACTCAAATATCATCAAATTGTATCTAATAACAATCATTATCATTAATCTGAATGTCATCATATTCCTTTCTAACCTCATAAGAAATCTAGTAGCATAAGCATCCCTAACATCATCAATATGTCTAGTAACATAACATGTCTATCAATATTGGCATCTCAAATAAAGGGAACAGATGTATACCATAAGTAGAACTAACATCATACCACAATGAACTACATAGGCATGATTAGCAGTTTAAGAATTTCTAATTACATAGGCATGGCTAGCAATATTAAACATAGCTAGAAGCAACATCTTTACCATCAATGTCTGTATATTTGACAACATAAGCATGCTTACAGCATGAGCATAACTACAACATAAGCATATCTATTATCTCTTATTGTATTATACATGATCTCAATGAAAAGAAAGCAAACAAGGGTTATCATCCAATATGAAGCATTGTGTATAACCCTAAATAGATATGCTACACGGTTGTCTTACATCTTTTATTATGCCCTGAGGAATTTGAGGATACCACTCGAAATCCAACTGACCATTGCTAAGTCGAAATCAGTGTCATACAAGATCTAGGAAGAGCCGGACTCCTAAGATCTTCTCCACCCCCAGTCAGTACGGGTTCACCATAGTGACACATAAGGTCAAGCTGCTAACAGCCTAGTCCATCCTTGGTACAGGTCATGACACTAGTGAAAGGAGGTGGGTACACATACCCTACCATCTAAGGTACAATCACAGTTGTCCTCCAATCCCGTCACATATATAATCACCGAGACATGATTGCATCCATTCTCAAAATAAGGGCTAGGTGTGACCGTAGTCATCCTCCCTAAACACTTGAATTTAGGACGACAAGCACCCCACATACTAATCAGTATGCACTCTGAGTTTACCTTAGGAATACTCATTTCACCACATGGCAAGTTCTGACACTCAGATGGATCTATGGAATAGGGCTCTACATGATTAGAGTTTCACTTGATTAGTTATGCCAATTGGGTGAATTAAGGCTGCATCAAACAAGTGGACATACAAACCCTAATTCACTTCTAACAAGCATATAAATATCAAAACTTCAAAAGATATAAAATGTGTGAAACATAATTTCTTATCTCATCATCACATGGTACTATTTACTTGTCATTCATGAGGCTACACTAGTCATCATACTATCACAAGATATAAATCCTTTTCACAATATCACTGGGTATCAACCCTTATCAACACAAGAGGATTACACCTCATTCAGGGCTCAACCATGCCCAAAGGTCATTAAGAACATCATACTATTCCCTACAAGATTATCATTATCTTTCCATGCATTATAAAAGGGCTCAACAACATCACTTACATATAATACACCAAATTAACACAATATTGCATTAATGAGCTAGGAGATATTCATAAAAAATCATAGTAGGGTTACAATAATATTAAGAGCATTCCTTTATTACATCAACATGTAAGGAATCTAGATATGATTAACCCTCATCATATTCACAATGCACATGTTTAGTATAAGAAAGTATCAACCATGTGGCTATGTTAATCACCAATTAACACATTAAGGTTATGATCATATTAAGGAGGTTATTTCAGCATCATGCCATCATATGAGAAGGTTAAAGATGAATACTCAGATTTATCTATTTGCATTATAGTTAGGTTCAACAAGATAAATTATATTAATGTTACTAATAAACACTTATACCCAAACCCTAACTCATGGCATCCCCATTAGATCATGGATGCATAAGGTGAAGCATCACCATCACATTCCATACTATTCTCAATTATGAACCCACACATAAATCAAGGTGTAACCATATGGTTATAGCATACTAGGATTTCAACAACAATAAGGGAGTAGTCCATGGTTGTATTAATCATTCAAGGACTATTCATACCCAATTACCATCATTTAGTTATATTAAAGCTAGGTATAACAAGATATACCTGATTAGGGTTACATATCAACATAATATGGTTATCATCCCTTCTATTCATATGAGTGAATAGGTAAGACTACCTTATTAAGGGTAACCCTCCATTTGTTCTATCATCATTCAACCCATATCACCATACCACAATGTCACCCAGATCCATTGGATGTTTAAAAGGTAAGACCATTGGTTGTTGACATAAGCAAACACCTTGTATAAACCACCAATGAAGTCCTTGATTTTTGCTCTAGAAAAATTTACCATCTAACCCTAGACATCCCTTGATTAACAACACAAAAAATTCCATTAAGAGTAGGGTAAAACCCACAATTGACTATTCATTTAAAACAAGCCATCCATCGTCAACAAGTAAGCTCCTTAAGTTGATCATATAAAGGAAGACATCTAAATCACATTATTAGGACCAACATATTACATTAGCCATCATTCCACTTTATTGGAGGAATAAATAGTTGATATTGACCATTGGGTCAAGTTCATATGTTAAAACCATCAATTACAGTATAAATCCAACCATTGAATCAAGTGTCCCAAGAAACCATTAGTCTAAGGCTTAATTGATACTACAACTACAATGCTTAACTCAACATAGGTTGTAGAGACCTGATCCACCATCATTAGTGATCATTAAATCACCACAGGTTGTTAGATCAACATGATATTGTTAATCAACATCAAATATTAAGCTAATGTCCCAAGAAGCAAGGGGCTGATAATCTTGGTGATTTTAGGCCTATATCTCTTTGCAAAGTGATTTATAAAGTGATTACTAAAATCTTAGCAAATAGGATGCATGCTATATTTTCATCTATCATTGATTTGAATCATATGGCCTTTATCAAAGGGAGAGCTATTGGTGATTCTATTCTTCTTGCTAATGATATTCTGAGCTCCTTTGGGTCTGGTCAAGCAAAGATGTGTATGATGGCTGATTTTCCCAAGGCATATGATACTGTTAGGTGAGACTATATCCTTTTTCTAATGGAGAAGATGGGATTCCCAATTTGTTGGATTCACTAGATTGGAGTTTGTTTTGAATCTTCTTCTTTTCATGTCCTGGTTAATGTGTCTCTTACACAAACCTTTTATGCATCTATTGGAGTGAAGCAAGGGGATCTATTATCCCCTTACCTTTTTGTCATTGCAATGTAGGGGCTCTCTTCTATTATGAATGCTTCTGTAAAGAATGGAACCCTGCTGCCTATTCAAGCTTCATCCAGATTGGGTGTCTCACATATAGTGTTTGCGGACAACCTTCTCTTTTTCTCTAAGGCAGATGAAGTTAATGCAAATTCTATGAATTCAATTCTTATGGATTTCTGTTGGGTTTCTGGTCTAAAATTAAACTCGAGCAAAAGTTAGATTTTTGTTAGCAAGTGTGTTGATTTTACTAGCATCCAAAGTCAATTGAATATTGAAATCTCATCTCTACCTATGAAATACTTGGGGGTTCCTCTATTTACAGGAAAATTGACCAAAAACATGTGTGCTCCCATTATGGATAAGATTAAAATCAAGATGGACTCTTGGAAAGGGAGGCTTCTTTCCTTTGCTGGCAGAGTTGAGTTGGTCATTTCTACATTGTCTAGCTATCATATATTTTGGTCATTGGCTTTTCCCCTCCCTAGATCAGTGGTTGCATCCATAGAAAATATCATGAGGGATTTTATTTGGAATGACATAGACACGAAGAGACATGCCCATACTTTGTCCTGGGAGAATATTTGTAAAACCAAGGAGGAAGGTGGTTTGGGTGTGAGGAAGGTCGAAGATTGGTGCAAGGCTGGTATGCTTAAAAATCTTTGGAACATTGTGAGTAATAAAGAATCTTTGTGGGTGAATTGGTCACATGAGAAATACATAAAAGATGTTTCAATCTGGTCGTTTGGAAAGAGCAACAAAGCTTCATGGCTTTGGAACAAGATTCTCAATTATAGTAAGTTGCTTTGTGATAATGTGGATTTTCATATTGGTGATGGGAACAAATGGCTGTTTTGGTCTGATCCTTGGTTGCCTGATAAAAAATGCCTTACTAATAAGGTTAGCCCACAACTGATCTTCAGGCTAGGTAAAGGAACTAGCTGTAAATTGAGCATGTGTATTCAAGATGGTAGTTGGCATTGCTCTCATTTCAGGGGCAGTGGTGATGTGCAGTCTATTATTGATAGTTGTTCTATTTCCAGTGGCACTCGCGATTCTATTCAGTTCAATGGGAGTGCTAGTTTCAAGTTGAGGGATGGCTGGAATATCTCAAGAAATAGGTACCCTAAAATAAGGTGGGGGAAACGGATTTGGAAAGGGGGTATTCCCAGAAGATGTTCGTGTCTGTTATGGAAAGATTTTCTCAATAAATTACCTATGGTGGATTACTTAAAGAGGATTGGATATAGTTTCACATCTAGATGCATTCTGTGTAAGAGGTGTGTTAAGAATAGGGACCACATTTTTTTTCCATTGTTCCTTCGCTGATGAAATCTGGGAAAGGTTCAGAGAAAAACATGGTTCAAGGATGTACTCTTTGGAAGATCTGCTGAAGATGGAGGAAAAGGAGAGGGTTTTTGTTGTTATGTTAATTTATAGCATTTAAGGTGAAAGGAATTGTAGGATTTTTTTTGGTGTTGAAAGGGAGGCCCATGTTGTTTGGAGTAGGTGCAATAGTGATATACATTTGATATATAGATAGTCCTTCTTGGTGTATAGTCTCTTGTTTGCTTTTATTGTTTTCTGTTTTACCCCTGTGGTAGCATTTTGTAACTTCTGGACTTCAGTTTTGTTTTAATGGAAAGAGACATGCTATTCTCAGCAAAAAAATGTCATCATTGATTTATAACATCAGTAGGGCGCTTAATGGTTGATCATTAAACTTCTAATTGATCCAAAACCTGACCTAAGGGGGTGACCATAGGTTGTCACCATCATATGAAACCTTTGATCTCGACCATCAGCTTTCATGAAGACAACACCAAAGGATTATTGCAATGGTACAATCATCGGGTCATGGGTTTATAGAAGAAATCAACTTTAAACCCTAAAATTGACCATTGGTTGCTAGGTGCTTAGCACCATAGGTTATCAAACCAACCTGATCCAAGGCATGTTATACCTTAGGAATAATGTACACATGATCACATGTTCATCTAGAACTGAAATCAGAACTGGAAACATTATAAAAATTGAAATACAAGTCAAGCATAACTTTTTAGTGCATGAATCATCAATTTCAAGCAAGAACATGAGCTAGCAAGCTTATGATAAGCAATAAATGTGAAGCAAGTTGTAAAAATTGCCTCTAATTATAATGTGAAACCCAAAACATAAGAAAAATCGAGCAGGTAGGGTAGAAAATCCAAGCAGAAGCTATGAACTCATCCATCTAGCACCTTTCTTCATCAAATGAGCAAACCCTAAGCATACAGAGCAAGAAAGGTAGGGTTTTAGAGCTTTAGAGCAAATTCTACCATGAAACAACAAGGTTCCAACCTAGAGGAAGGTCTAAGGAAGGAGAAGAGCAAGAGAAATGGAGAAGTAAGGAAGAAAACAACTTGCCTTGGTCAAAATCCCTAGAAGATGATATTGGAAACCCTAAGTAGGGCTAGATGGAGCTCTAGGAGACCTTCTTCTCCAAAAAGAGGTTGTATTCTACCTTGGAGCACTTGGTTCAATAGAAAAATATAGTGGAGTCATTTCTCTAGGTTAGATAAAAGAGAAAGGAAGCAAAGTTTCGTACTTGGGCAAGGAAGAGGTAAATATAGCCCATGGATAAGGACGGAAGCAAGCATGAGGTGTAAATGTAGCTTCCTCATGTGTCTATGGCCTTAAACTATTAATAATATACAACAACACACACAAGTAGCTTCCCAAAAGTCCATATATACCTGCTTATCTTTCCTTTTTCTAATTTCCCAGCCAATCAAATAATTCATTAGTTGATAGCTACTAAAGGTAGCTCATCCATGAAGGAGTAAACCCAAAAATATCCTTAGAGAAAATACCTTCAAACCAAGGATTAAATAGGTGACCCATGTCAAAAAAAGCTCAATAATAATGATATAATATCCAAGGAACATAATTCAAGTGATAAATTGCAAAGAAAACCTCTTGATTGGGTAAATTGCAGAAAAGTCCAAAATGTACATAAAATTGCATAACTTGCTCAAATAGTGTCCAAATTGGAAAAATTTTGAAACTTAAGATTTTATTATAATTTCAAAGTATATCACAAGGTTAGATTAGGGTTATAAGCATTCAACTATGGTAATTAATCTTATTCAACTCATTAAGAAAGTTCAGGGGCCTTACACTAGGACACACTAGACATCTAATCAACTTTCTCAAACATTCATTACTATAGCTCCTCTTTTCTGACACATGTTTGTTTTCTTAACTTTAGATTACCTAAAAAAATGTGGAAAACCAAAAGGGTGAGACCCATGTCCCAACAAGAGATATAACCTCCAACAATGCTTATTGATTACAACATTTTAAATAGTAGATAACTAAGCAGTTGGAGTATTTAATAATCAATTAAACAGATTGAACAGTACAAGTATGCTAAAAAGATTAAGCAATTAATCTTAGCAACAAGTATGATCATCAATGCATATATTTATAACAAATAAATACATTTCTTTGGATAGATATCTACTCATATATCATCAAATTATATCTAATAACAATCATTATCATTAATCTGACTATCATCATATTCCTTGATAACATCACAAGCAATCTAGTAGCATAAGCATCCCTAACATCATGAATATGTTTAGTAACATAACATGTCTATCGATATTGGCATCTCAAATAAATGGAACAAATCTATATTATAAGTAGAGCTAACATCATAACACAATGAACTACATATGCATGATTAGTAGTTTAAGAATTTCTAATTACATAGGCATGGCTAGCAATATTAGACATAGCTAGCAGCAACATCTACAATCTTAAGAATATGCACAACTTAAGTGTATCTACTATCTCTTAATTGCACTAAGCATCATATTTATGTAAACATAACAAACAAGGGTTATCATCCAATGTGAGACATTGTTTATAAACCTAAATAAATATGCTACACATCTGTATTTCATCTTTTATTATGCCCTGGGGAATTTGAATCGTACCATTCAAAGTCCAATCGACCCCTACAAAGGGCTATTTGGTTCCATACAAGATCTAGGAGCACCAGTATCCTAAGATCTCTTCCCCTCGGTTAGTACGAGTAAAAAGGCAATGACATATCGATCAAAGCTTCCACCACAGTGACATATAGTCCTGTAACTATCCCACCATGGTATAGGTCATGATGCTAGCATCTAGGGTATTCAAACCCAATCACTCAGGTACAACTGCAGTTGTCCTCTAATCACATCATGTTATAATCATTGAGACACGACTGTAACTGTTCTCAATCACATCGGATGTATGAGGCATGACCATAGAAAACCTCCACAATCTGCATTGTGGATGACAAGGATATATCCTCTACCTACCACCCCCACATACTCAATAGTATGCTCTCCGAGTTTTCCTTAGGAATACTTGTTTCACCATCCAGAAAGTTTTGACACTAAAGATGGCTCTACGGCACATTGCACTATATGATTAGAGTTTCACTTGATTAGTTATGCCAATTGGGTGAATTGAGGCTGCATCAAACAAGTAGACATACAGACCCTATTCACTTCTAGAAAGCATACAAATATCACAACTTTTAAATGATATAAAATGTGTGGATCATAATTTCTCATCTCATTATCACATGGTACTATTCACTTCCCATTCATGAGACCACACTAGTCATCATAATATCATAAGATATAAATCCTTTTCTCAATATCACAAGATATCAACCCTTATCAACACAAGAGGATTACACCTCACTTAGTGCTCAACCATACCCAAAGGTCATTAAGACCATCATAATATCACAGGATATAAATCCTTTTCATAATATCATAGGGTATCAACCCTTATCAGTACAACATGATTACACCTCATTCAAGGCTCAACCATGCCCAAAGGTCAATAAGACCATAATACTATTCCCTACAAGATCATCATTATCTTTGCATTCCTTATAACAAGGCTCAATAACATCACTTACATATAATACACCACATCAACACAATATTGCATTAATGACCTAGGAGATATTCATAAACAATCATAGTAGGGTTATATCAACATTAAGAACATTCCTTTATTGCATCAAGATACAAGGAATCTAGATATGATTAACCCTCATCATATTCATCATGCACATGTTTAGCAAAAGAAAGTATCAACCATGTGGCTATGATAACCACCAATTAACACATTAAGGTTATAATCATATTAAGGATGTTATTCCACCATCATTCCATCATATAAGAATGTTAAACATAAATACTCATCATTATCTATTTGTATAGAGTTAGGTTCAACAAGATAAATTATATTAATGTTACTAATTAACATTTATACCCAAACCCTAACTCATGACATCCCCATTGGATCTTGGATGCATAAGGTGAAGAATCACCATCACATTCCATACTATTATCAAGTATGAACCCACACATAAATCAAGGAGTAACCATCGGGTAATAGCATACTAGGGTTTCAACAATAATAAAAGAGTACTCCATGATTGTATTAATCATTCAAGGACTATTCATACCCAATTACCATCATTTAGTTATATTAAAGCTAGGAATAACAACCTATACCTCATTAGGGTTACATATAAACACAATATGGTTATCATCCCTTCTATTCATATGAGTGAATAGGTAAGACTACCTTATTAAGGGAAACCCTCCATTTTTTCCATCATCATTCAACACATATCACCATACCACAATGTCACCCAGAACCATTGGATGTTTAAAAGGTAACACCATTTGTTGTTTACATAAGTAAACACCTTGAATGAATCATCTATTATATTATTGAGTTGTGATCTATAAGACTCACCATTGAACCCTAGACATCCTTTGATTAACAACAATAAGGGTTCTATTGAGAGTAGGGTAAAACCCACAATCGACTGTTCATTTAAAACATGCCATCCATTATCAACAAGTAAGCTCCTAAAGTTGATCATATAAAGGAAACCATATAAATCACATTATTAGGACCAACATATTGCATTAGCCATCATTCCACTTTATTGTAGGAATAAACATTAGATCTTGACCATTGGGTCAAGTTCATATGTTAAAACCATCAATTATAGTATAGGTCCAACCATTGCATCAAGGGACCCAAGAAACCATTGGTCTAAGGTTTAATTGATGCTAGAAATATATGATTAACTCACCATAGGTTTTTGAGACCTGATCCACCATCATTAGTGACCATTAAGTCACCATAGGTTGTTAGATCAACACTATATTCATTAGTCAACATCAAATATCAAACTAATATCACCATTGATTGATAGCATCATTAGGGTACTTAGTTGTTATTCACTAGACTTCTAATTAGGCCAAAAAATGACCTAAGAGGTGAACATCAGTTGACACCCTTGGTTACCACCATCAATTTTCATGAAGACAACACCATAGGGTTGTTGCAATGGTACCATCATCGGGTCATGGGTTTATAGAAGAAATCCGCTTAAAACCCTTAAATTGACCATTAGTTGATAGGTGCTTAGCACCATAGGTTGTCAAACCAACCTGATCCAAGTCATATTATACCTTAGGAATAACTTACACATGATCACAGGTTCATCTAGAACTAAAATAAGAACACAAAACATTATAAAAATCGAAATCCAAGTCAAGCATAGCTTTTTAGTGCATGGATCATCATTTTCAAGCAAGAACATGAGCTAGCAAGCTTATGGTAAGCAATAAACGTGGAGCAAGTTATAAAACTTGCCTCTAATTAGAAGATGAAACCCCAAACAGAAGAGAACTCAAGAAGGTAGGGTAGAAAATCCAAGAATAAGCTATGAACTCATCCATCTAGCACCTTTCTTCATCAAATGAGCAAACCCTAAGCATAAGGAGCAAGAAAGGTAGGGTTTTAGAGCTTTAGATCAATTTATACCATGGAACAATAAAGTTCCGACCTGGACAAAGGTAGGAGGAAGGGTAAAAAAGAAATAAACAATGGAAAGAATGGAATTCTTACTCTTTTAGGTCAAGATCACTAGAAGAAAGCTTTTTAAACCCTAAAAGGAAGTCATTTGCAACCCTAGATTCTCTTCCAAAAAGGTCCCCTCTTTTGTTACACCCCAATCTCACAATTACTATTAATCATGAGATTAGGGCATAAATTGAGGATTTAACGTAATACAAAGATCACCCTGAACTTTTTTTTCTTTTTTGAACTCTTTATTTTCTCGCATTGAACCACATAAACAACTTTGCAAGAGAATCAAACTTTGATTACTTTAATATGATCTCAAAATAAATGATACACATCCATACATTCATTCTCAGGTACATATGACACGATAATCAGATACATTCTCTCTTATTAAGAAAACAAAGATACAAAACATCACTTACAACCCTCTCACATCTATATTAGGACCTAGAGTGACAAGGACCGACTGAACTTAACTAATCTTATACTTAACTCATGTGGTAGATCTACTCTAATTCTTTGACCTTCTTCAAGTCCACGTGGTTTCACTAAAAATTGTGAGTAGAGGGGTGAGCCTACTCGCTCAGTGAATGAGTACTTCAAAAGAAATAGTCTAAAGCACTAATATAATTACATATATACTGTAACATCCCTGACCTAGGTTAAGCCTTAACCCTAGATGTTTTGCTTAATAAGGTTGATTATATGTTTTCTCTTATCTTTTGAAAAGTAATTAAGGCTCAAGAGGAACTTATGTTTCAATTTTGGTCTTGTTTGAATAATGTTGAAGCAATGTTTGCTTGTTTTTGCACTAAAGTGCAAATTACCCAAGTTGAGGGGTTAAATTGCAAATTTTACATGATAAAATGTTCCTCAAAAGTGTTTTAGCATCATTAGAATGAGGATGATGTAGAGGTATGGCTTCCACAAGCCTGAATAACAAGAAAGACCTTGTTGAGCAATGTTTGTGCATTAAAACCTAGTTTTGGCGTAATGTGCAATTTACCCAAAACCTAGGGTTTAATATGAAAAATATCACTTTTAGAGGGTCCCTAATTATTCTTGGCATCATGTAGAGGCAAGAAAATCAGAGGGGCACCTCATTTGAATTACTTTGGAGGAGAGAAAATCTTGATATTAAAATAATCAAGATTTAAGCATAATTGGAACTTTACTTCAATTTAATGCAAAAATAAATATATTAATTGAAGAGCCCTTCAACCAGAAGTTGAGGGATTATTTTGCAAAATAATGGAAGACAATGTGCCTTGCAAAGGAACGAAAATATCTAAACGAAGTGGATAACTCACTCACATTATTAAAAGAAAAAGAAATATCCACTAACTTATGGATATTATTATTAAATGGATTAAGGTGCTTAATTTGATTTTCTTTATTTCATGGATAATTTAGAGGAATACTAGGCAAGTAAGATAGCCTCGTATGCAAGGAAGAGGAGAGGGCAAGTGGCTCGGAAATGGAGTAGTTATTTCCTACTTTCTCTCTCTTAAAATGATTTTTTAATAAAAATGCATATAAGCTCATTTATCCATAGCTTCAAAGGGGAATTTCGAATCCACTTTCACTCTTTGCTTGAAAAACGACAAAGGGGGCTAAGGAGAAACAGGAGGATGAGTTGCAACCTGTAGGTAAGCTTCTTGATCACTTTCAACCATGATTTCATGGTGGAAATAAAAAAATAAATGATGGATTTCTTCTTTTCTTCTATCAATTTTCCTTTCTAGCCAATCCATTTCACTCAAAAGCTTGAGGAACGAACCTTGTGGAGTGAGAAAGATTATTTCACCATTAGGAATGTGAAGTTGGAGCTTTGAAGCTTCATTGAAGGCGAGTTTTTTAACTTGAACCCTTATTCATTATTATTGAATTCAATTCCTCAACCCCTTTTGTTCAAATTACTCTTCTTGAATTTCCTTTGAATAATTGATGGAACTACCATGGGAATGGTAGTAGATTTCGAAGTTCTAAGGATTGATGATGATAAGGACATATCGCAACATAAATTAGTTGCAAACAGTTTCATGAATTTTGGTCCAAACGGTTTCACCAAACCGTTTGGAGACCGAACGATTTGCAAACCATTTGGAGGTTTGGGTTCCAAACCGTTTGAAGTGGTTGACCAAATGGGGGGTCGACCATTTGAGGGGGGTTTCTGATGTGTTTAATAATGATCTAATAGATTTAATTGATTGGTTTCTAAAGGTTCCATGGTTGGATAATCTACCAATTGCAAACCCTAATCAGATTGAAGCATTTAAACCCTAATTGATTTGATTCAATTTCATGTTGGTTGAGTAAATGGTTTCATCAAACCATTTGGTGCTCAAATGGTTTTCAAACCATTTAAGGATCAAGGGTTGACCGTTTGAGAAAGGTTGACCGTTTGTAAAAAACAGTTTCAAAACCGTTTGATAGGGCTGACCGTTTGAGAAAGGTTGACCGTTTGAGATAAAATGGTTTCAAACCGTTTGAAAGGAAACAATTTCAAAACCGTTTAAGGGGCTAAGGGCCAAGACTGTTTGAAGGTCTGAACCAAAGACCATTTAAAGGTCTAACCCCAAGACTGTTTGAGGGTGTGACCTCAAGACCGTTTGAAGGTCATGATCAAAACCGTATGGAGGTCTAAAGTGATCAAATCGTTTGGAGTTTTAAGGTGATGATTGATCCATTGATACAATGGTTGATAATAATGATTATCAATAATAGGTACAAAGGTTGAAACCCTAAAGTACCTAGATGATCAATACCTTTAGAATGGTTAACCCTAAAAGCTTATGAAAGTAATGTCTAAATACACTATGTCAATCATAGCTGTATATATTTGATTGAAAGGTTGATGTAACCTAATCAAGTTGAGAGGATGATAAAAAGGAATTCATAAATGAGTATTAATCATGAAGAATATGTGATTAGTGTATGATCCTTAGTAAAGAGATCGTGAAATCCTAATTGAGGGTGATGCCATGTGAGACCCTAATTGAGGGTGATGCCATGTGAAACCCTAATTGAGGGTGATGCCATGTGAAACCCTAATTGAGGGTGATGCCATGTGAAACCCCTATGCAATGGTATGATGAGGAGCCCTAATACAGGGTGCAGGTATATGAAACTCTAATTTTGAGTTATAATACATGAAGCCCTAATCTTGGGCAATATGATGATAAACCATAATCCTAATTACTGGGTAATGGTATGAGAGAACCCTAATGATAAAATAGTGGGTAATGACTTATAAAGGTGAAATATCTCAAATGGTTGATCATAGGCAACCTTATAGTAAGCAATGCCTCAACCAGAAATGAGTCCATATCATTGAAGATAGTTGGACCATTCTTGTGTGTGACCTATGCACTTCATGGTAAAAGTGATAGGTTAGTGGATGAAAGTATTAAGATGGGAAATACCTTAATCCAAGATAAGTTGATAACTGAAGTAAGTTGGAAGTGATGAGGAAAGTGATACATCAAGATATGATAGATGTCACTTTTATCACTCCAAGGTTGATATACATCGATGCACCTCAAATCGAATATACTTGGACAAGAAACACATGAAGTGTGTTAGGTAAATTGTTGCAATGAAATGTAATGAGTTTGATATACTTTGATAAGTATAGACTAATATACCTTGAGAATGGGGTTAAGCCAACTAGTGAGTATGATGTAATCATACCATGATAAGGATGAGAAATGAACTCATACCTTGTATTGATAATCATTAATGATAAAGGTTAAGAGTAATAAACATGATTGAATACTTGAGATGTTAATGTATGCTCCTAGAGGTGTGGATCAATATATTAAGGTTGATTTGATAAATATGAAATCCTAATCAATGTGAGATGGGAAACCCTAACCCTAAATTGGGTAATGGGACATGAGAAACCCTAATGTAACGAGAATAGTAAGCCCTAACCCTATTGAGGGAATAGTAGTGTTACTATTGTATTACATGAGGTAATATGTTATTGTTGCCTAGTGAGAGGTGACAAGATGTGTAATGGCCTTGTGAGCCATATGATTAGATGTTGCCTAGTGATAGGTGACAAGATGTTTAAATGGCTTGTCAGCCATATGGTTAGATGTTTCCTAGTGAGAGGTGACAAGATGCTTTATGGGCCTTATGAGCCATGAGAACAATTGTGGCATAGTGAGAGGTACCAAAATGATTATAAAAGTTTATAATAAGAAATGATAAAGTTTTAATAAACCTAATAAAAGGGACAATTGTATTCATTAAAGAATGTGAAAAACTATGAAGGCTAACCTCAGGGTTCAAAGCCTAGAGAAGGATGTGATGATCAATGACGAGTTAAAGGAATTTATATCCCATGATATGTGTAATCATGATTGTTTAAAGTCTAATACCTGGCAGAGGTATAATGCCTATAATTAGGATTGGTTAAAGTCTAATGCCTAGCTGTGTAATCATGATTGGTTATCAGGATTGGTTAGAGTCAAATGTCTGGCTGTGTAATCGGGATTGGTTAATGTCCAATGCCTGGCTGTGTAATCAGGATTGGTTAGAGTCCATTGCCTGACTGTGTAATTAGGATTGGTTAGAGTCCAATGTCTGGCTGTGTAATCAGGATTGGTTAGAGTCCAATGTCTGGCTGTGTAATCAGGATTGGTTAAAGTCCAATGCCTGGCTGTGTAATCAGGATTGGTTAGAGTCCAATGTCTGGCTATGTAATCAGGATTGGTTAGAGTCCAATGCCTGGCTGTGTAATCAGAATTGGTTAGAGTCCAATGTCTGGCTATGTAATCAGGGTTCGTTAAAGTCCAATTCATGGCGGTGTAATCGGTTTTGGAAGAGTCCAATACCTGATAGAGGCTTAATGCCTGTAATGATGATACAAGATTGGTAATAACCCAATGCCTGTAATGATGACACAGGATTGGTAATAACCCAATGCCTGTAATGATGACACATGATTGGTAATAACCCAATGCCTGTAATGATGACACATAATTGGTAATAACCCAATGTCTGTATTAATGATATATGTGTACATGGTAGATATAATACCATATCTGTTTAGCAGACTGGCTAAGGCCAACAGATTGAAACAAGAATGTCTCATGGGTGACATATCAAGATAATGAGTGTCACAAGAGAAGTTTGACATGATGGTATAATATGATGGATAAATGATATACATGTTCTTCCTATTCCTTATTAAGAGAATAGATGATCTATTGTTCTTTCATAAATAGTTGCAATGCTTTAAAAGATGAGAATGATTTAAACTGGATATCTTCTGCCCAGTTTTATATCATTAAACTGCAATAATAATGTTTTTAGCAGAGAGTTATATCTCTCGCTGGGGCAATTAAAATTGTCTCACCCCCATGGGATCCAACATTTTTAGGTGGACAAGCACGGAGGAGACTGAGAATATCTTGCAGAGGAAGAACATTAGCAGCATCAGTGATAGCAGTGACAACTCAGGTTGAGTGTATTATCTATCATATCTTGTAGATAGAAGTCCTATGTGTCGTCTTTGTACTCTCAGGTCCTCAGAGTTAGTAACTAGTGTTTTTAATAAATCAATCTGAGATTCTGGCTTGATGCATTGAGGTTCTTATGATGTCTGTGTTTAGTTGTTAACAGAGCAGATAATGCTTATAATCCTGAAGAAGGATTGGTACAGAATATGTACTCATGAACCGGGATGTAAATGAAATACATTGGTTCTTGATATACGAATTTTCTTGTGTATGGATCTCTGTGCAAAAAGGTTTAAATTTTTAGTGATTTTCAGTAACCCACTATTAGTGATCGCTTCTACTTAGTTAATGATGTATGTTTTGAAAGCTTCGCCACAATTTAGTGGTATCAGAGCTCTAGGTTTGCTGAGTCTACAGAGACATAGGACTAAGGTGTTGAGTCTGTTCGAGTGTCCTCCTATTATCTAATAGTGACTCCTGCTTATGCAGAAGAAGATATATAACTCCAAGATGTTTGGAGAACACGAGGGATATGTTGCTGAGAGAAATGTTGTTGCACCAGTAGAAGGTGCCAGGGATCAGGCGAGAGAAGAACGACTGCCTTAGAATCCCCCTGTTGATGAGATCATGATGAGAAACCCAAATTTTTCTACTCTTTTTGGGCAATTCATGACCGCGGTGATGCATATAACAGACCAGATGCCGGTACCACCACCCAGGGGACCAACTCCCAATGAGGGATATGGGTCTGGTAAGACTTTTGAATGACTACGTCGTGTTGGAGCCATAGAATATGTTGGGACATCTGACCCAGCAAATGTAGATTTATGGCTCACTGAGTTAGAAAAAGCTTTTAAGATCCTTAGTATCCCAGAGGCTGACAAAGTTAAACATGTTGTATACCTTTTGAAGGGTAGTGTTGGACATTGGTGGGCTATAGAAGAAATAAAAATGAATGACAAAGAGGTTAATTGGGAGGAATTTTGTCGAGAATTCATCAATAAGTATTTTCCAAGGACATACTTAGATGAAAAGATCTCACAGTTTGAGAAAATTCGGCAGGGATCCATGTCAATAAATGAATATGAGCTCAAGTTTATGGAACTTTCGTGATTTTGTCCTCAAATGACTGCTATTGAGGAAGAAAAGATTCGACGTTTTGAGAAGGGACTGAATGCTGAAATGTCTATTCTGGCATCTTCCCTAGAAAGTAGAGAGAGGTTTGCCATATTTGTGGAGTCAATTCAAATGATAGAATGGTCTATGAAAAAGAAACATGTGACAAACCTTAAAAGGAAGTCTAAACAATCACAGGAAGAAGGAATTGGTGGTACTAAACAATCAAAGATTTCAGTAGTACCGACTCAACCACAATGTAGTGCACCCAAGCAACATTCACCTAAAAGGCTCTGAGCTTGCTATAGATGTGGACAGAGAGGACATCTGAGGTGGCAATGTCCAAATAGAAAGTGATGAGGTGACCCAACAGACAAGACACTAGATAACTTGTGAGAGGTAGACATGGCAAGATAAAACTTTCTATTTTGAAATATCCCCTACTCTCTACTATAACAAAGGTAGTGTTGTTTAGTTCATCTGTATAATCCTTCGAGGATATGAGGAAGAGATAAGTAGGATGAAAACTTGTGTTCAGTTTAATATTCTTTTATATGTTTTGAAATTTCTCTTTCTTCATTAAGGAAGGGGAGAGATGAAAAAGGAACTCAGAGAAAATCTGAGATATTAAGTATATCAAGTTTAAAGAGATGAAAACATAAAATAAAATAAATGCATACTACCTAATTTCAGTTCTTGAATACCCTGGACAATTATTCATTTATTAAAGGCAAGGTAAGTATGACATACCTAGATTGTTATCTTTTTTATTACTATGATCAAGTAATCATTCTAAAACAATCCAAAGAAGCCTAATCAAGAAGGAGATGTGGCATGGATATTTCTACCACATTATAATTGATATATGGAGGAATTTGATTTAATTATAAATCAACTTATAAACAAAAAGGAAGATGAGGATGTGATGTTTTATCATGTGTTAGATACCAAGGCAAGGGACTCTGGTATCTGAGAAATATCAGGCTATCTTATGATGGTTACCTGGAATGGTTAACTGTGGAATCAGTCTAGTTACCTAATATAGTATGGACATCATATGTTAGGGGTTTATGCTTTGCATAAAAATAACATTGATGAGAATGAACTATTTGAAGGAATAATTGTAAAATTATTGCAAGAAAAGTTTATCAAATTAAATTAACAAATAACCTCTATCTAAATAAGAAAAGTGTTACCTAACACAGAGTTGAATCTACAGTCAATAATGAAAAGAAACAATAGAATATGTGTCTTGTGTGACACGTTCTATAATAACCTTGTATGGAAGGGCTTTGTATTGATCAAAGTTCTATGGTGTCTCCATAACAATGAGATGTTATGTGGAGACTTAATGATATAACGAATGAATAATACTTTACCTGGGATTTTGGGGACGAAATCCTTGTTAGGGGTTTATAATTGTAACATCCCTGAACTGGGTTAATCCTTAACCCTAGATGTTTTGCTTAATAAGATTGATTATATGTTTGCTCTTATCTTTTGAAAAGTAATTAAGGCTCAAGAGGAACTTATGTTTCAATTTTGGTCCTGTTTGAATAATGTTGAAGCAATGTTTGCTTATTTTTGGACTAAAGTGCAAATTGCCCAAGTTGAGGGGTTAAATTGCAAATGTTACATGATAAAATATTCCTCAAAATTGTTTGATCATCATGAGAATGAGGATGATGTGGAGGTATGGCTTCCACAAGCCTGAATAACAAGAAAGACCTTGTTAAGCAATGTTTGTGCATTAAAATCTAGTTTTGGTGTAATGTGCAATTTACCCAAAACCTAGGGTTCAGTATGCAAAATATAACTTTTAGAGGGTCCCTAATTATTCTTGGAATCATGTAGAGGCAATAAAATTAGAGGGGCACCTCATTTGAATTACCTTGGAGGAGAGAGAATTTTGATATTAAAATAATCAAGATTTAAGCATAATTGGAACTTTACTTCAATTAAATGAAAAAATATATATATTAATTGAAGATCCCTTCAACCAAAAGGTGAGGGATGATTTTGAAAAAGAATGGACGACCATGTGCCTTGCAAAGGTACGAAATTATCTAAAGGAAGTGGATAACTCACTCACATTATTAAAAGAAAAAGAAATATCCACTAACTTATGGATATTATTATTAAATGGATTAATGTGCTTAATTTGCTTTTCTTTATTTCATGGATAATTGAGAGGAATAATAGGAAAGGAATATATCCTATTATGCAAGTAAGAGGAGAGGAAAAGTGGAAAGGAAATGGAGTAGTTATTTCCTACTTTCTCTCTCTTAAAATGAATTTTAATAAAAATGCATATAAGCTCATTTATCCATAGCTTCAAAGGGGCATTTCGAATCCACTTTCACTCTTTTCTTGCAAAACGACAAAGGGGGATAAGGAGCAATAGGAGGACGATTTCCAACCTGTAGGTAAGCTTCTTGATCACTTTCAACCATGATTTCATGGTGGAAATCGAAAATAAATGATGGATTTCTTCTTTTCTTCTATCAATCTTCCTTTCTAGCCAATCCATTTCACTCAAAAGCTTGAGGAACGAACCTTGTGGAGTGAGAAAACTTCTTTCACCATTAGGAATGTGAATTTGGAGCTTTGAAGCTTCATTGAAGGTGGGTTTTATAACTTGAACCCTTATTCATTGTTATTGAATTCAATTCCTCAATCCCTTTTGTTCAAATTACTCTTCTAGAATTTCCTTTGAATAATTGATGGAACTACCATGGGAATGGCAGTATATTTCGAAGTTCTAAGGCTTGATAATGATGACATCATCATAAGCACATATCTCAACATAAATTAGTTGCAAGCAGTTTCACCAAACTGTTTGGAGACCACATGGTTTGCAAACCATTTGGAGGTTTGGGTTCCAAACTGTTTGGAGTGGTTGACCGAATGGGGGGGGTCGACCATTTGAGAGGGGTTGCTGATGTGTTGAATAATGATCTAATAGATTTAATTGATTGGTTTCTAAAGGTTCCATGATTGTATAATCTACCAATTGCAAACCCTAATCAGATTGAAGCATTTAAACCCTAATTGATTTGATTCAATTTCATGTTGGTTGAGTAAACGGTTTCATCAAACCGTTTGGTGCTCAAACGGTTTTCAAACTTTTTGAGGATTAAAGGTTTACCATTTGTAGAAAATGGTTTCAAAACTATTTGATATGGTTGACCGTTTGAGAAAGGTTGACCGTTTGAGATAAAATGGTTTCAAACCATTTGAGAAGGGAAAGGTCTTCAAGACCGTTTGAAAGGAAACATTTTCAAAACCGTTTAAGAGGCTAAGGGCCAAGACCGTTTGAAGGTCTGAGCCCAAGACCGTTTAAAGTTCTAACCCCAAGACCGTTTGAGGGTGTGACGTCAAGACCGTTTGAAGGTCATGATCAAAACCGAATGGATGTCTAAAGTGATCAAATCGTTTGGAGATTTAAGGTGATGATTGATCCATTGATCCAATGGTTGATAATAATGATTATCAATAATAGGTACAAAGGTTGAAACCCTAAAGTACCTAGATGATCAGTACCATTAGAATGGTTAACCCTAAAAGCTTATGAAAGTAATGTCTCAATACACTATGTCAACCATAGCTGTATATATTTGATTGAAAGGTTGATGTAACCTAATCAAGTTGAGAGGATAATAGAAAGGAATTCATACATGAGTATTAATCATGAATAATATGTGATTAGTGTATGATCCTTAGTAAAGAGATCGTGAAACCCTAATTGAGGGTGATGCCATGTGAGACCCTAATTGAGGGTTATGCCATGTGAAACCCTAATTGAGGGTGATGCCATGTGAAACCCTATGCAATGGTATGATGAGGAACCCTAATATAGGGTGAAGGTATATGAAACTCTAATTTTGAGTTATAATACTTGAAGCCCTAATCTTCGACAATATGATGATAAACCATAATCCTAACTACTGGGTAATGGTATGAGAGAACCCTAATGATAAAATAGTGGGTAATGCCTTATAAAGGTGAAATATCTTAAATGGTTGATCATAGGCAACCTTATAGTAAGCAATGCCTCAACCAGAAATGAGTCCATATCATTGACGAAGATAGTTGGACCATTCTTGTGTGTGACCTATGCACTTCATGGTAAAAGTGATAGGTTAGTGGATGAAAGTATTACGATGGGAAATACCTTAATCCAAGATAGGTTGATAACTCAAGTAAGTTGGAAGTGATGAGGAAAGTGATACATCAAGATATGATAGATATCACTTTTATCACTCCAAGGTCGATATACATCGATGCACCTCAAATCCAATATACTTGGACAAGAAACACATGAAGTGTGTTAGGTAAATTATTGCAATGAAATGTAATGAGTTTGATGTACTTTGATAAGTATAGGCTAATATACCTTGAGAATGGGGTTAAGCCAACTAGTGAGTATGATGTAATCATACCATGATAAGGATGAGAAATGAACACATACCTTGTATTGATAATCATTAATGATAAAGGTTAAGAGTAATAAACATGATTGAATACTCAAGATGTTAATGTATGCTCCTAGAGGTGTGGATCAATATATTAAGGTTGATTTGATAAATATGAAATCCTAATCAATGTGAGATGGGAAACCCTAACCCTAAATTGGGTAATGGGACATGAGAAACCCTAATGTAACGAGAATAGTAAGCCCTAACCCTATTGAGGGAATAGTAGTGTTACTATTGTATTACATGAGGTAATATGTTATTGTTGCCTAGTGAGAGGTGACAAGATGTGTAATGGCCTTGTGAGCCATATGATTAGATGTTGCCTAGTGATAGGTGACAAGATGTTTAAATAGCTTGTGAGCCATAGGGTTAGATGTTGCCTAGTGAGAGGTGACAAGATGCTTTATGGGCCTTATGATCCATGAGAACAATTGTGGCAGAGTGAGAGGTACCAAGATGATTATAAAAGTTTATAGTAAGAAATGATAATGTTTTGATAAACCTAATAAAGGGATAATTGTATTCATTAAAGAATGTGAAAAGCTATGAAGGCTATCCTCAGGGTTCAGAGCCTAGAGAAGGATGTGATGAGCAATGATGAATTAAAGGAATTTATATCCCATAATCTGTATAATCAGGATTGGTTAAAGTCCAATACCTGGCATAGGTATAATGCATGTAATTAGGATAGGTTAAAGTCCAATGCCTGGCTGTGTAACCAGGATTGGTTAGAGTTTAATGTCTGGCTGTGTAATTAGGATTTGTTAGAGTCCAATGCCTAGCTGTGTAATTAGGATTGGTTAAAGTCCAATGCCTGACTGTGTAATCAGGATTGGTTAGAGTCCAATGCCTGGTTGTGTAATCAGGATTGGTTAGAGTCCAATGTCTTCCTGTGTAATCAGGATTGGTTAGAGTCCAATGCCTGGCTGTGTAATCAGGATCGGTTAAAGTCCAATGTCTGGCTGTGTAATTAGGATTGGTTAGAGTCCAATGCCTGGCTGTGTAATCAGGATTGGTTAGAGTCCAATTCCTGGCTATGTAATCAGGATTGGTTAGAGTGCAATGTCTGGATGTTTAATCAGCGTTGGTTAAAGTCCAATGCCGGGCGGTGTAATTAGGTTTGGAAGAGTCCAATACCTGGCAGAGGCTTAATACATGTAATGATGACACAGAATTGTTAATAACCCAATGCCTGTAATGATGACACATGTTTGGTAATAACCCAATGCCTATAATGATAACACATGATTAATAATAACCCAATGCCTGTAATGATGACACAGAATTGGTAATAACCCAATGTCTGTATTAATGATATATGCGTACATGGTAGATATAATCTCATATCTATTTAGTAGACTGGCTAAGGCCAACATATTGAAACAAGAATGTCTCATGGGTGACATATCAAGATAATGAGTGTCACAAGAGAAGTTTGGCATGATGGTATAATATGATGGATAAATGATATACATGTTCTTCCTATTCCTCATTAAGAGAATGGATGATCTATTGTTCTATCATAAATAGTTGCAATGCTTTAAAAGATGAGAATTCTTTAAATTGCTTATCTTCTGCCCAATTTTATATCATTAAACTACAATAATAATGTTTTTGGTAGAGAGTTATATCTCTCACTGGGGCAATTACAATTGTCTCACCCCCGTGGGATCCAACATTTTTAGGTGGACAAGCATGGAGGAGACTGAGAATATCTTGCAGAGGAAGAACATCTGCACCAGCAGTGACAGCAGTGACAACTCAGGTTGAGTGTACTCTATGTCGTGTCTTGTAGATAGAAGTCCTATGTGTCGTCTCTATAGTCTCAGGTCCTCAGAGTTAGTAACTAGTATTTTTAATAAATCAATATGAGATTCTGGCTTGATGCATTGAGGTTCTTATGTTGTCTGTGTTTAGTTGTTAACAAAGCAGATAATGCTTGTAATCCTGAAGAAGGATTGGTACACAATATGTACTCATCAACCAGGATGTAAATGAAATACATTGGTTCTTGATAAAAGAGTTTTCCTGTGTATGGATCTCTTTGCAAAAAGGTTTAAATTTTTAGTGATTTTCAGTAACCCACTGTTAGTGATCGCTTCCGCTTAGTTAATGATGTATGTTTTGAATGCTTCGCCACATATACTTTTGAGCAACTGATATCAATTATAACAATAGAAAGTTTTAAAGAGTCTAATAATTGACAATCATAAATATGGCAGGATACTCTAGATATGTACAATAGTGAATCAATATATGAAATGTTTGATTGATCATAAAGATAACTAATAATTCAGAAAGATACAAAGAATAATTGATGGGAAACTGTATTTGAATCTTTCTTAGCCTTTCTTACATATAAGAAACTCTATTAAATTTATATTATAATATTTTAGCTTATGCCCTGATCATATGTAGTGTACTCTACATATGAAGACTCATAGTGAACTACGATCTCACCGTGCAAGACTTATCTTAAAACCTGAGAAGCTAAGCCTAGAACTGAATTCAGGCCTACTTGACTCGAACCATCACGTCTCACTAAGGCGGCTAAACATCTGGCCTTTCACTGGACCTCTCCTTCTAGGCGGAGTACACAGGAGGAGGGTTTGAGACGCTATGTGGGCCTCATCTTGGTACTCTCTATGGGTACCTCTGGGTTACCAGTGGGATCTCTGGTTCATGTTGGGTAAGCTATCTTCTCTTAGGAGACTTCCTTATGGGATTCATCTCCCCGCATTCTCTGTGGGTGTGATCCGATCCCCGTATACTGGTCGCTGCTAGGATGGATTGTTTCCTCCCTACAATGTATACATTTGTGGGGAATCTACGGTGTTCATGGCACCTATGTCTATTATTTTATTATTCTTGGAAAGTTCTTTCTACATTCTACCTTTCTCTTACTTATACTTGACTTTGATATCTCTATGGTACCACATCTATTTAATTGAATTTTATAATACAACATGTATATCATTCTAAGTTTGGTAGAGAAATATACTCAAAACACTATAATATACTGAGAAATCAACATTTTATACCTGCAGGCAGGCTAAAATTCTTAAGTAACAGAATATATGTCCACTTGATACTTTATATACTAGAATCATGCAATTGAACTTCTTAATGCACTGATAAGAGTTAATTACTTGACATATGAGTAATCATCATTTGCACCTGTAAATTATTTATACTTTCTTGGGAAACGTGCACCTCAACCCAAATCTTGAGTTGTGCATCACCACATCTCATACTTAGAACATCAGTATCAAAATACTTGATTCATTGAACACCCTATCCTTAGGGTTTCATTTTCCTCATTCACTTATCACATGGCTCTCATAAGGATTTCATGCGACATAAACATTCATTGAATAAAGACTATTTTCAACAAATCATATACAATCAACATATGTATGAAACCTTGGAACTAAACTAAATTTGGGTTTTCATGCCATCGACTGAGATATCATGCATTAAAAATAAAATTGAATAAAAAAAGTCTATCATGTCAAAAAAAACCCTTCAAATGGATTTCACGATATCTATTCATAAATATCCAACTTTCCTCGCATCTAGGGTTTCACCCTCTTTATTGATATATCAAACAAACACTATTCACCTTAAAAGAAATCCAAGGTAGTATCTGACATATATGTATTACGCATTTAGATAAAAATGATTCATAACCAAGGGAATCCAGATAAACAAATTTCTCTATTTAATTATATAGCAATTTCAGTCATAGACAAATTCCCTATATTTTAGTTTACTCTTATAACCTTTATGAATACTTAGGAAATTCTCATTAGGATGTATTGTATACATTTATAATATGATTTTATCATCTGAAATTCATCCAAATAGTGGATGATTCCATTTCATGTCATTTTGCAACAACTTAGACCCAACAAACAATTTAAGGTTTGTAGTTGCATACTAAGCAATTAAAGATTATGGATGATTTAACCAATTTTCGTGCAATATACTCTTTAAAGAAAGTTCTGACACACCCTAAGGTGTGAAAACACCTTAAAAACGTAGCTCATCCCTGAAAATCTTGATATCATATAAAATCCCTAGCAATTCACCTGATTCTTCTTCCTTTCAACTCGGAAACCCTAAAAATATGGGATTATGAAGAAAGAGTGAGAAAAGGGGACGTTTTGACACCATTTCAGATCAAATTAGAGGAGGGATGGAATATTGACATGTGAGAGAAGATTCACCATAAAACTATATCCAAAGAGGCTAAACATACATGGTTTCATCATTCCTCGGACCGCAAAACCCTAGGTCGCATCTCCATCACTTTCTCCGCTCAAACCCTAACTCTCCCTCTCTCTCTCTAGGATTTTGTTTCTCTAGTTTGAATCATTAATTATGAGATCTCTTTGTGTGATAGGTTGACCATATAGAGCAATTGAGCTGCTTGGGTCAATTTCACATTGACCCTTTACTATACTTTCTCTTATTTCAGCTGAATTTTCTGTCATAAAAATATTACTGTAATTTATCTACTGATAAAGTCTAAACGCATCAAAAAATTATGAAAATTTTACATGTTGTTTATGATCGAGTTTTATATCTCCTGTTAAAATTTCAAATCATTTGGAGTTACCAATAAATAATTAAAATAAAACACTACATTTCTAAAAAACACTTTGTCAGCATTTTGGTCGAAGTAGAGTTTGACCAAGAACCACATTCAAAGAACACTCAAATATTCTGAAATATTTCTCCAATATGCATGATTGAGTTATCCATATCATATCCAAAATTCAATTAAATACAAAATTTCTAAAAAATATGAAAATTGTTTACCACACTGCTATCCTGATCAAATTCCATATTCATGTACTATCAAAACCCTAATTTTTTCCGATTAGGGTTTACATTTCTCAAACCCTAATGCTTCAAACTAAAATCATAGTTAGAGTTTCTTCTTAGGTTTGAAACATCACAATTGATCTACTATCATTAATCAAGTCTAAATGATGTTCGATCTAATCAAGCATGTAATCATTCAGGTAAACCATAGTTTGCCAATTAAGCACAAATGTGGTCATTAAAATTCTCACCCCCTTAAAAAGTTTCATCCCCGAAACATAAATATGCAAACAAAGTATATTCAATGTTTATTTTAAGCTTCTGAAATCTTACATGTCATTATATTCTTGTATTTCATACTTGAATGCAGTTTTCAATGTTAAGTCCTTTATTTATTTTCTAATCACAACATGTTAAAACAGTTCTCAATGATAACAAACAAATTCTCTATGCCATAATCAATCATAGAGTAGATTTAGAAGCAACCATTTCAATATTTTTTTTATACTCTTGAGGTGTTACCTCAACATTGATAATCTGATCCAACTATCTCAAATCATACGGCTCAATATGTATTATTGTTATGTATTACCTCTAAGTCAAAAAAGAGAGTTCACCATGTTCCTTTGAATTTTACTATTGTGCTACTCAAATAGCAAAACAGTCTTGAGTTGGAAGACTAAATTCAACAGCAATTGTACAATACTACTCATGACATCCCCATTGCATCATGGATGCATAAGGTGAAGCAGTACCATCACATTCCATATTATTCTCAAGTATGAACCCACACATAATTCATGGTGTAACCATCATGTTATAGCATACTAGGGTTTCAACAATAGTAACAAAGTACTCCATGATTGTATTAGTCATTCAAGGACTATTCATACCCGATTACCATCACTTAGTTATATTAAAGCTAGGTATAACAAGTTATACCTCATTAGGGTTACATATCAATACAATATGGTTATCATCCCTTCTATTCATATGAGTGAATAGGTAAGACTACCTTATTTAGGGTAACCCTTCATTTGTTCCATTATTATTCAACCCATATCACCATACCACAATTGTACAATACTAAGATGGATTACTGGTATGAATGACTACAACTATCAGACACCTTTAATTAACATATTGCTTGCACATGTACACTAAAATCATACGTAGAACCAATTTACAACCCTTAATATACCTTCAACAAATTGTACTTCTAAAAACAAATTCACATATTACTAAAAGCCATTGTTTTATCTTATCTCTCTCCTCATTCACTACTACTTACTTTTTGTGACTTATCCTTCTCATTTTAATCATGTAGATTAAACATTCCTAAAATTGAAGCATACAAGGCACAAATAGATTATTCATCATTCTTTCTATCACTGCAAGAATTTATCTCATATCACACTTCACTCATATTGTATTTCTCCTTTTGTTCAAAACACACTAGTTACATTTCAAATTTATATCTTACTCTTTACTCTGAATCATTTCCGTATTATTTATCTACCTTTCCGATTAGCTACCTTTTAACCCTGGATTACTATCAGTGCTAGTTTACTTCTCATAGTGCAAATCTCATGATCTTGCTTTATAGAGATGCTAGTATTCAAGGTCAAATCATTATTGACATCCCTTGAACTACTACAACTCTAAACATTCTAGGGTGTGATCCTTATCATAAGCATGATGTTATTGTGATGTGACTTTACTCTCTTAATTTGAAATTCAAACTTTGGATCTCACAAGTTTTACTTAAGTCTTCTTTATCTTATCGATTGAATTTCCTTTCTCTTACTTGGACATTCAGATAGATTACATTCTCAATTACCCTACTAGGGTTTCATCATGATATTGTGTGTCATTATTACATTCATTAGATGTCTCTACCATGGTGGTTATGCATCATATATGATTCGTTTTCTTATCACTTCATTCCCACATTGCTTTCATCAAGGAAGATATGAAAGAGAAGATGATTTTGAGACATAGAATTCTTATCTTCAAACATTCAATAATACATTTCTCATATGTAGGTTTAAATAAATTATCAACAAGGATACTTGACTAATTAGCACTTTCTTGAATCTCACAACCTCTTTCTTTTATAATCTATATTACTCCATTATGTTTCAAACCCTTCTTTACTTTCCATAATCCCCTTACCATATACTACTATTCCACATGTCATCTTTAACTTCTAGTTTTCTCTTATGATCATGTTGCTTCGTTTATGTGTATGATCATGTATACCATGTTGCATATATTTCCTTTTATCCTTCTACTAATGTGAAGTTGAAATTCTAAATCAATAATCTCTCTACTAGTATCACCTCATGTTTAATACATTACAAATCCTTCATTTTAAATCAAATGACTCATGCATGGATGAAACATAGTTTCTTTTTCAATCAAGGTTTTTTCCTTCCTGAATATAGTCTACCTTTGTATGACCTATTCATTTATTTAGCTACAAATTTGTTCTTATTTTTAGAAACTAGTTTGTTGTTCTATAGAGACTTAGAATCCAAAGGCAGTAAGAGTGAATGTATTAAACTTATTCATAAAGGTATACATTCCATGCTCTCAATTATATCATAACCCTCATTCCTTAATCAAGATCATTATTTCCAACATTTCTCTTTGTTTCAACTAAGTTTCTTATCCTACTTTTATGATTTACATGCTCATCTAGTTCTCTTCACTTTAACTCTTATGAAGACTCTTCACTTCTATGTACTTATTGTATACTTAGCTCTTTTCTTCTTTTTTCCCTTTGCTTTAGAGTACATAAAAACATTGTACTCGGTCATATAATCCATTCTTCATGATTGATTCTTACTATCTTGGTCCCTTACATACTTTTCTCATATATTTTCCATATTTCATATTTAGAGTTCATATAATACTAATAATTAAACTTAATCTGAACCTTATGCCGTGTTCCTTTATTACCAATTAAGGGTTTCTCATATGAGGCCCCAAGGTTGGATCTCAGATATCAGTTCCAACTAATTCTTAGTTATCCCAATCTTTCCCTTATACTTCAAAATCTTAGAGTATATACATTCATACTAGAATTTGGATCTAATCTATCCAGAATTTACTCTTGTTATGTTACTAATATGAGTCATTAGTGTAACATCCCTGACCTGGGTTATGACTTAACCCTGGGAGTTTTGCTTAAGTAAGTAATTAGATCCTTCATTTTATTTTGTGAAAAGTAATTAAGGCTCAAGAGGAACTTATGTTTCGATTTTTGTCCTGTTTGAATAATGTTGAAACAATGTTTGCTTATTTTGGACTAAAGTGAAAATTACCCAAGTTGAGGAGTTAACTTGCAAATGTGACATGATAATATGTTCCTCATGTGTTGAAGCATCATGAGAATAGAAATGATGCAGTGGTATGGCTTGAGAAAGCCTGAATACCAAGAAAGAACTGATAAATCAATGTTTATGCATTAAAACCTAGTTTTGTTGTAAAGTGCAATTTACCAAAAACCTGGGGTTCAATATGCAAATTACCACTTCAATAAGGTCCATTATCTTTCTTGGCATCATGTAGAGAAAATAAAATGAGAGGGGTACCTCATTCAAATTAATTTGGAGGAGAGAGAATCTTGATATTAAAATAATCAAGATTTATGCATAATTGAAACCCTAATTGAATTTAATGCAAAAAGAAATATATTAATTAAAGAACCCTTCAACCTAAAAGTTGAAGGATGAATTGGCAAAGAGGTTGTACGAGCTTGTGCCTTGCAAAGGCATGAAAATATCCAAAGGAAGTGGATAACTCACTCACATTATTATAAGAAAAAGAAATATCCACTCACATATGGATATTAGTATAATATGATCTAAGGTGCTTAATTTGCATTTCTTTAAATTGAGGATAATTGAGAGGAATAATAGGCAAATGGGATAGCCTCGTATCCAAGGAATGGAAATCAAAAATAAATCATTGATTTCTTCTTTTCTTCACTCCATCGTCAACCCTAGCCAATATTTTCACCCAAAAGCTTGAGGACGAGCCTAGGGGGAGTTGCAAAAGCTTCATCCACCATTGTTGACGTGAAGCTCCAAGCTTTGAAGCTCAATTGGAGGCGGGTTATATAACTCAAACCCTTAAATATTGTTATTGCTTTGAAATCTCCATGATTTGTTGAACGTCTTGTTCTATTTTGCAATTCCTTTTATCCATTGAATGTAAATTACTATGAAAATGGCAGTGATATTTGAAAGAATGAAGCTAGATGATGATAACATCATATTGGGCACACAATCCAACAACTTTCCCTTGCAAATGGTTTTGAAGTTTTGATCCAAACGGTTTCACCAAACCATTTGGAGACTAAATGGTTTGCAAACCATTTAGAGCCTTGAACCCCCAAACCGTTTAAGATGGTTGACCATTTGGTTGGGTTGACCGTTGGAGGTCAGAACCCTAGTACTTGTTGAATGAGGATCTAATGACTCCAATTATTTGAAGTAATATGTGGACAATCATCTAATTTGAAACCCTAATCGGGTTAAGTGCTGATTTTGTAATTGTTTAATTTAATTCTTTGGGTTGATTAACCCAAACGGTCTCAAGACCATTTGGAGATCACCCAAACGGTCTCAAGACCATTTGGAGGTCAACCAAGACTGTTTGGATGTCTAGGGTTGAGTATGGTTGGGTATTTGAAGATCCAAAGATACCAAATTGTAATGAAATCAATTGCTGATTTGGTGATCAATTCAATGACCTAAATCCTAACAGAATTTCATGAATTTTCATGATGGAATGGGAAAACGGTCTCAAGACCGTTTGGAGGTCATCCAAACGTCCTCAAGATCATTTGAGGTCAGATCATGTCCAATTTGGATGGTGGTCCAATGATTTCAAAGTAATTAGTTTCACAATGATTAACATTGAGGTATCATCGATTTCAAACCCTAAACCATTTGGATTCAAAACCCTAATTGATGATTAATTGATAGTTAAATCAATTGAGGGATGAATTATTAACCTAACTTGAAGCATGGTGCTTAGGTTCAATTGATGAGTAATTGTATGAATTCAATCGATAAGGGGACTAAACTTGGAAACCCTAAATCAATTTGAGTGGTTGAGACCATCTTTGCTCCAATCAGTTTTGAGGAGGTTTGGACCAAACGGTCTCAAGACCGTTTGGGACCAAACGATCCCAAACCGGTTGAGACCCAAACGGTTTCAAATTTTTACTTTGTCAAACAGTTTCAAAACTTTTACTTTGGCAAACGGTTTCAAGAACCTACTTTGGCAAATGATTTCAAGCACTACCTTTAGCAAACGATTTCAAACCGTGAGACCTAGACCATTTCAAGGTTATCCATGCAAGAACGTTTGAGGTCTGGTTGATCAAGACCATTTGGGGTCTAAGTGACCAAGATCATTTGGACAACAATTAACTGAAACCGTATGGATACATAAGGTGAGTAAAGGTCAATTGTGTGATTGATTATTATATAATGTAATTCAAGGATGATTAAGGTAATTGTACCCATAACAGGATAGGGTGATTAGTACCTTATGAATGATTAATATTTGATGATGATGGAAGTAATGACACCATACATGTGTCAGCCCTCCGATCAAGTTAAAGTTGACCTAATCCAATCAAGTCTGATGAAAATATCATTCTATAAGGATAAGAGAGAGAGAGAAATTCTTACATGAATGATTATCATGTAGTAATTAAGTCTTAACACTCTCAACATAAATGAATGTGTAATTAGGGTATGATCTTTGATTAAGAGACCATGGACCCTAATTAAGAAGGTTAATGTGCCCTAACCATAGTTGAGGGCAGTGATAAGTGAAATCCTAATCCATGATGATAGTAAACCCTAATTGAGGGTAATGATAGGTGAAATCCTAACCTATGGTAATAGTAAACCCTAATTTAGGGTAATGACATGAGAAACCCTAATTCAGGGTATTTTGATGATCAACCCTATTTGGGGTGAATAGGAAACCCTAATTATGGGATATTGAATATAAATCTAATCTAGGGTGATGTGATGTGAATAGTAAACCCTAATTCTAAATAAGAATGATATTATGTGGAACCCTGAATAATGATGTGATGTGAGACTTAAACCTAGGGTGATGCCATGTAACGATATATGAAACCCTAGTGATGGTATAATAGCCAATACACTAAAGAAGAGTGTGGCTGACATAATCAAGTAAGATGAGAATGTTACACCATGAAGGGTGAAATTGATAAACCTTATGAATGGTAATGTTGATACTTTAATGAATAAGGATATAAGGGATAAGATGATGCCTAGATAATTCTATATCTAATTCCATGCATGAATAACGACCCTATATACCTTACAAAGATGAGCACATGAAATTCTTAGGAATGATATATGCAACACTAAATAATGATGAGAATAGCATCCTAAGAGTTGAAATACATAAAGTGGTTGATAATAGTTTATTCTATATCAACAATGCTAAACCATTAAGATAAGTCCTTATCATTAAAGATAGTTATACAAATCTATTGTGTAACCTATGCACTATATAATGAAAGTGATATGTGAGTGGTTAAAAGTATTAAGAGGGAAATACCTTAATACAAGGTTTATTGATTAACCTAAGTAAGATGGAAATGAGGAGAAAAGTGATACATTAAGACATGATAGATATCACATTTAGAATTTTAGGGTTGATATACCTTGATGCATCTTAATCCAACATACTTGGATAAGAAACACAAGAAGTGTGTGTTATGTAAATTATGACAATGAAGATGTAATGAATTCTATGCACTCTGATAAGTATTGGATAAAATTTATGAGAAAGGGGTTAAGCCAAGATAATGGGTATGATATAAACATACCATGGTAAGGTTGAGAGATGACTGATACCTTGAATTGATATTCATAAAAGATATATGACGAAAGTAATGATAATGCGTAAATAGTTATGATAGTTTTGAATAATCCTAGAGGGGTGGAGCAATATATTGGGGTTGAACTAATGATGTAAATATGAAACCCTAACTAATGAGAAATGGGAGATCCTAACCCTAAATTGGGTAATGGAATGAAAAATCCTATTTGACAATAAACCCTAACCCTGATATAGGAATGGTGGTGTTACTATTGCATCACATGATGTGATAAATGAATCATATGACTGTTATCATGTCTATTAACCATACATATATCATGAGATGGTGATCATATCCAGATTTGAGCTACGGCTTTTATATAATAAAATATTGATTGGCCTTGTGTGCCTTAATGTTGTTGTTGCTTAGTAAAAGTAACAAAAGGTGCATGGACTCTATGAGTCATATGAGTGAGTTGTTGCCTAGTGAAAGGTGACAAGATATTTAATGGGCCTTGTGAGCCATATGAGATGCTTATGTAGCAAGTATCATGTATACCTTGGTCTGAGGACCCAGAGGTAATAATTACCTAACAAGTGGAAATAGTCATAGTGATAAATTGAGGGTATGAATACCTAGTTTTGATAAGTAAGATAATGATGTTGCTGTGAGATGTGAACTTTCAAGTAATGAGATAAGGTATTAAGATCCCAATGCATTATAAGTTCTGGTAAAGCTATAGATAAAATCTTACATATTTCTTTTTAGCAATTGCCATAATAATTTCTGTTTGAGAACTTGCATGATGCTAAAAGAATACGCTAATGTACTTAATTAATCAAGTGAAAGAATATCATGTAGAGCCCTGAGCATAGATCCATCATCTTCAACAAAAGGTGATGCTGAAACGGGTGCTTCGCGACAAACCCCAGAATGAATATTTTGAATATGTGGGGCAATGGGAAAATGTATCCTGACGTCCTAATGAGGGAATTGAGGAAAGATAAACATTGGACCTCTCAATCCTTCATTATTGTATCGGGATGGATGTGTCACGAATCTCCCGATGATTGGGATAGATGCAGTACACATCTCCCAATAATATTAATGCCGGATCGATGTAGATAAACAAGAAATCTCACGATTGCGAAGAGATTGCAGCACGCCACTATAACTCTAATAGAGAAGTTGCCAGTATACCCTAGAAAGCTATCTAGCAGAGACACAAGATGTCCTGCATGTTGTCTCATACTGACCGAGATGTGAGAGGACTTGGAAGCTGGCTCTTCCATTGACCTTGTATGGTATCGATTTTGACTTCGCAATGGTCGGTTGGAGTATGAGCGATATACCTCATCTCCTTAGGGCATAAGTGTGATTGTAAAATGTAATCTGTTGTATAGCATGTTTGCTTAAGGATTGAATACGGAAATTCATTGGCTGATGTTACATTTCTTTTATGCATCTCTAGTTGATAGATGTTATTCATATCTCTTTATACTCATTACAAGTAGATAGATGAATTATGATTCTATCATGGATAAATACAATGCTCTCCTTAAGAAAGGAGATTACATTACTCTGTTCATTCAATGATTAAAATTGTTGTTAATATATAAGAACTCCTACTCATATTTATTATAATAAACTGCTATAACAATGTTTTGCCATAGAGTTATATCTCCCGCTGGGGCAATTTACAATTGTTTCTCCCCCGTGGGATCTAACTTTTTCGGTAAAAGCAGAAGAAGAAGAAGAAGGAACCCTATAGCAAGAGAAAAGCAACATCAGTAATAGGGACGATAGTAATAACTCAGGTGGAGGCACTGGCTACCAAGTTTTGTATACATAGTAGTCCTATGTGTCGTATCTGTATTCTCAGGTCCTCGGAGTTTATAGTTAGTGTTTTTAATGGATCAATATGAGATTTTGGCTTGATGCCACGAGGTTCTTATGATGTCTATATATAGTGTTAATAGTGCAGCTGATGTTGTAATCCTCGAGAAGAGATGATACAAGTTATGTACTTATGAACCATGATGTAAATGTATACTTTGGTTCCTTATGAAAGAGGTTTCCTATGTGTGGATCTCTTTGCAAAAAGTTTTAATTTTTAGTGATTTTTAGTAATTCTGCTGCTAACGACCGCTTCCGCTTAAGTAAATCTTGTTTTTGTGAGTTGTATGCCACAATTTAGTGGTATTAGAGATTTAGGTTCACTGAGTCTATAGAGACATAGGACTAAGATAGTAGAGTCTATTCTAGTGTCTTCCAGTGTATATGATAGTGTCTTCTGCTCATATAGGAGGAGAAGAACTTGAAGATGACTGGGTCACATGATGATTTTACTGCAGAAAGCAGCAATGTTGCACCGAGAAGGAGTGTAGGGGATCAGAGTAGAGAAGAACATACACCTGCACATCCCCAGTTTTACCTAGCCATGATGGAAAGCCCAGCTTTCCCTACTCTACTTGAGCAATTTAGTACAACTATGATACACATAGTAGATCATGCATTAGCAATGCAACCTAGACTACTAGCCCCCAATGATGAAGTATTGAACTCCAATAGGTTTCCTGCTCAACATCAGCCTATTGGAGCAATGAATAATGATGAAAGGAATAGGATACAATCTAAAACTAGGATCTTCCATAGGTGTAGGAAGCATGGACATATTAGACCTAATTGTCCAGAAAAGGAATATAAAGGAAGAATTGAGAAAAGGCCTATCCAAATCCAGGAACAGAGGCCTGGTAGTTCCAAAAAGAAGTTTTTGGCACCACCAGCACAACCAGGGCCTAGTGCACCAAGACAATGGCTATCCAGAAAGGATAAAGAACCTTCTAGACCACATCTAGAGCTCAGAACTTGTTACCAATGTAGACAGGTAGGACATCTGGCAAGAGATTTCTCAGCCAGAAACGTTATGATGAATCAACCTCTAAGGCAGAGTCATCCTGAGGTAGTAAACCATCCACGAACCATGACATGTTAGACAAAATAATATCATTCTAATATGTCTTTTTATGGTTTCCTGAGTTAAATTGAGAAACTAATTGATTGAGCTCTCCCTGATTATTCCTATGAGGACTTACATTCTGGATAAGTAAACATTATATATGTTTTATATTATTCTTACCTCTATGAAAAAGGGATGAGGTATAGAAGAGGTGCCTGGATAAAATTCAGGAATGTTAAATCTTATACTTGTATAATATGAAAAGGGAGGAATATGATAGTATACAAAGTGCATACTACTTAATCTCAGTATTTATATACCCTGGCCAGGTATACAACTATTGATGATAAAGTGAGTATGGAAACTCTTAAATTGTCATCTTTTTTATTGCTCTGATCAAGTAGTCATTCTGAGACAATCTAATAAGTATCATGAAATTAGAAATATGGAATAAATAAATATATCATATCTTAAGTACAAGAAAGAGAATTCTGAGCTAATCTCAGATAAGTAAGTGTATATGAGGAAGTAAAAAGTATACTCCTCATAAGACAAGAGTGGGAACAAGGGAAATGGTTCCTGTCCAATAAAGTTTAATAAAGATCTTTTCCATAGTGTGGAAATGGGAAATGTGATGAGATCACAAGATGCTCATGAACATGTTAGATAATAACAAAGAAAGGAATAATGTTATGTAAACATCCTCATAAATTCCTATTTTAAGGGTAAGGAACCTAGGATGAGATAAAGAGTAAATGATTCATGAACAGTTGAAAATACATGAAATATTAAGAGGAAAATGATTCCTTGTCTTCTTTCCTTTCAGAAACATGGCAATCAAGTGGGTCTTAGGACACTTGATGTGCATAATTTACAAAGTATTTTTGGATACTTAGATAAGTATCAGTTTATCTTGGACTTTGGTTCCAAGGTGAAGGTATATGTAACAAGTGATGTCCCAAGCTGAAAGGAAGATAAATATGTGATGTGTTTTCAACACATGTGACAGATACCAAGGTAAGAGATTCTAGTATCTAAGAAATATCAGATGGTTTATGTTGAATATCTGAAATGGTCAACCATGAAATCAAATTAATCATGTAAAATAGTATGAACATCACATGTTAGGGGTTTATGCTCTGCATAAACATAACAATTAAAGATATATTTAAGATAAATTCTTAATTGATAAGTAACTTCTCCTTATGATGATCAAATGTACAACTAATGAGATAGTTAGTACAAGTAATTAGGAAAGTGTTACCTGACACAGAATCAACTTCACAATCAATAATAAAAAGGACAGTGGAGTATGTGTCCCGTGTGAATTATTCCATGATAAACTTATGTGGAATAATATTATGGTGATCAAAGCTTTATAGTGTCTCCATAACAATTAAATGTTAGGTGTAAACTAGATAATATGATGAATGAATAATATATGTCTTCCTTTATCTGGGATTTCAGGGACGAAATCCTTGTTAGAGGTTTATAATTTGTAACATCCCTGACCTGGGTTATGCCTTAACCCTGGGAGTTTTTCTTAAGAAAGTTAATTAGATCCTTAATTTTATTTTGTGAAAAGTAATTAAGGCTCAAGAGGAACTTATGTTTCAATTTTGGTCATGTTTGAATAATGTTGAAACAATGTTTGCTTATTTTGGACTAAAGTGCAAATTACCCAAGTTAAGGGGTTAACTTGCAAATGTTACATGATAATATGTTCCTCATGTGTTGAAGCATCATGAGAATAGAAATGATGCAGTGGTATGGCTTGAGAAAGCCTGAATACCAAGAAAGAACTGATAAAGCAATGTTTATGCATTAAAACCTAGTTTTGGTGTAAAGTGCAATTTACCCAAAACCTAGGGTTCAATATGCAAATTAGCACTTAAATAAGGTCACTTATGTTTCTTGGCATCATGTAGAGCAAATAAAATGAGAGGGGCACCTCATTTGAGTTAATTTGGAGGAGAGAGAATCTTGATATTAAAATAATCAAGATTTATGCATAATTGAAATCGTAATTCAATTTAATGCAAACAGAAATATATTAATTAAAGAACCCTTCAACCCAAAAGTTTAAGTATGAATTGGCAAAGAGTTTGGACGACCTTTTGCCTTGCAAAGGCACGAAAATATCCAAAGGAAGTGGATAACTCACTCACAGTATTATAAGAAAAAGAAATATCCACTCACATATGGATATTGGTATAATATGATCTAAGGTGCTTAATTTGCATTTCTTTAAATTGAGGATAATTGATAGGAATAAGAGGAAAATGGGATTTCCTCATATACAAGGAATGGAGGGGGAAGACACGGCACTAATTTTTAAATTAAATAATTTTTATAAGGCTCTTTCTCTCTCATCGATTTTCTTATAAAAACACCCTTTACAATCCAAATAAAAGGCTTTTTCGAATCCATTTCTTCTCCTTGCTTGGAAAACGACCAAGGGAGCTTTGGAGGATCAGGAGGACGACCCCCAACCTGTTGGTAAGCTTCCTGATCACTTTCAACCATGATTTCATCGTGGAAATCGAAAATAAATCATTGATTTCTTCTTTTCTTCACTCCATCTTCAACCCTAGCCAATCTTTTCACCCAAAAGCTTGAGGAAGAGCCTAGGGGAAGTTTCAAAATCTTCATCCACCATTTTTGACGTGAATCTCTAATCTTTGAAGCTCAATTGGAGGTGGGTTATATAACTCAAACCCTTAAATATTGTTATTGTTTTGAAATCTCCATGATTTGTTGAACGTCTTGTTCTATTTTGCAATTCCTTTTATCCATTGAATGTAAATACTATGAAAACGGCAGTGATATTTGAAAGAATGAAGGTATATGATGATGACATCATCTTGGGCACGCAATCCAACAACTTTCCCTTGCAAACAGTTTTGAAGTTTTGATCCAAACGGTTTCACCAAACCGTTTGGAGACTAAACGGTTTGCAAACCGTTTAGAGCCTTGGACCCCCAAACCGTTTGGCTGGGTTGAATGTTTGAGGTTAGAACCCTGGTAATTGTTGAATGAGGATCTAATGACTCCAATTAATTGAAGTAATATGTGGACAATCATCTAATTTGAAACCCTAATTGGGTTAAGTGCTGATTTTGTAATTGTTTAATTTAATTCTTTGGGTTGATTAACCCAAACGGTCTCAAGACTGTTTGGAGATCACCCAAACGGTCTCAAGACCGTTTGGAGGTCAACAAATACCATTTGGAGGTCTAGGGTTGAGTATGGTTGGGTGTTTGAAGATCCAAAGATACCAAATTGTAATGAAATCAATTGCTGATTTGGTAATAAATTCAATGACCTAAACCCTAACAGAATTTCAGGAATTTTCATGATGGAATGGGAAAACGGTCTCAAGACCGTTTGGAGTTCATCCAAGCAACCTCAAGACCGTTTGAGGTCAGGTCATGTCCAATTTTTATGGTGGTCCAATGATTTCAAAGTAATTAGTTTCATAATGATTAACATTGAGGGTTCATTGATTTCAAACCCTAACCCAATTGGATTCAAAACCCTAATTGATGATTAATTGATAGTTAAATCAATTGACGGATGAATTATTAACCTCACTTGAAGCATGGTTCTTAGGTTCAATTGATGAGTAATTGTATGAATTCAATTGATAAGGGGACTAACCTTGCAAACCCTAAATCAATTTGAGTGGTTGAGACCATCTTTGGTCCAATCGGTTTTGAGGAGGTTTGGACCAAATGGACTCAAGACCGTTTGAGTCCAAATAGTCTCAGGACCATTTGGGACCAAACGATCCCAAACCGATTGAGACCCAACGGTTTCAAATTTTTACTTTGTCAAACGGTTTCAAAACTTTTACTTTGGCAAACGGTCTCAAGTACCTACTTTGGCAAACAGTTTCAAGCACTACCTTTACCAAACGGTTCTCAAACCATGAGACCTAGACCGTTTGAAGGTTATCCATGCAAGACCATTTGAAGTCTGGTTGATCAAGACCGTTTGGGGTCTAAGTGAACAAGATTGTTTGGACAACAATTAACTAAAACTGTATGGATACTTAAGGTGATTAAAGGTCAATTGTGTTATTGATTATTATATGATTTAATTCAAGGATGATTAAGGTAATTGTACCCATAACAGGATAGGGTGATTAGTACCTTATGAATGATTAAACTTTGATGTTGATGGAAGTAATGACACCATACATGTGTCAACCCACCAATCAAGTTGAAGTTTACCTAATCCAATCAAGTCTGATGAAAATATCATTCTATAAGGATAAGAGAGAGAGAGAGAACTTCTTACATGAATTATTATCATGTAGTAATTAAGTCTTATCACTCTCAACATAAATGAATGTGTAATTAGGGTATGATCCTTGATTAAGAGACCATGAACCCTAATTAAGAAGGTTATTGTGCCGTAACCATAGTTGAGGGCAATGATAAGTGAAACCCTAATCCATGATAATAGTTAACCCTAATTGAGGGAAATGATAGTTGAAATCCTAACCTATGGTAATAGTAAACCCTAATTTAGGGTAATGACATGAGAAACCCTAATTCAGGGTATTTTGATGATCAACCCTATTTGGGGTGAATAGTAAACCCTAATTGCGGGATATTGAATATAAACCCTAATCTTGGGTCATGTGATGTGAATAGTAAACCCTAATTCTAAATAAGAATGATATTATGTGGAACCCTGAATAATGATGTGATGTGAGACTTAAACCCAGGGTGATGCCATGTAATGATATATGAAACCCTAGGGATGGTATAATAGTCAATACACTAAGGAAGAGTGTGGCTGACATAATCAAGTAAGATGATAATGTTACACCATGAAGGGTGAAATTGATAAACCTTATGAATGGTAATGTTGATACTTTATTGAATAAGGATATAAGGGACAAGATGATGCCAAGATCATTATATATCTAATTCCATGCATGAGAAACGACCCTATATACCTTACAAAGATGAGCACATGAAATTCTTAGGAATGATATATGAAACACTAAATAATGATGAGGATAACATCCTAAGAGTTGAAATACATAAAGTGGTTGATAATAGTTTATTCTATATCAACAATGCTAAACCATTAAGATAAGTCCATATCATTAAAGATAGTTAGACTAATCTAATGTGTAACCTATGCACTATATAATGAAAGTGATAGGTGAGTGGTTAAAAGTATTAAGAGGGAAATACCTTAATACAAGGTTTATTGATTAACCTAAGTAAGATGGAAATGAGGATAAAAGTGATACATCAAGACATGATAGATATCACATTTAGCATTTCAGGGTTGATATACCTTGATGCATCTTAATCCAACATACTTGGATAAGAAACACAAGAAGTATGTGTTATGTAAATTATTACAATGAAGATGTAATGAATTCTATGCAGTCTGATAAGTATTGGATAAACTTTATGAGAAAGGGGTTAATCCAAGATAATGGGTATGATATAAACATACCATGGTAAGGTTGAGAGATGAACTCATACCTTGAATTGATATTCATAAAAGATATATGACGAAAGTAATGATCATGGGTAAATACTTATGATAGTTTTCAATACTCCTAGATGGGTGGAGCAATATATTGGGGTTGAACTAATGATGTAAATATGAAACCCTAACTAATAAATAAGAAATGGGAGATCCTAACCCTAAATTGGGTAATGGAATGAAAAATCCTATTTGATAATAAATCCTAACCCTGATATAGGAATGGTGGTGTTACTATTGCATCACATGATGTGATAAATGAATCATATGACTGTTATCATGTCTATTAACCATACAGATATCATGCGATGGTGATCATAGCCAGATATGAGCTACGGCTTTTATATAATAAAATATTGATTGGCCTTGTGTGCCTTAATGTTGTTGTTGCTTAGTAAAAGTAACAAAAGGTGCATGGACTCTATGAGTCATATGAGTAAGTTGTTTCCTAGTGAAAGGTGACAAGATATTTAATGGGCCTTGTGAGCCATATGAGATGCTTATGTAACAAGTATCATGTATACCTCGGTCTGAGGACCCAGAGGTAATAGTTACCTAACAAGTGGAAACAATCATAGTGATAATTTGAGGGTACGAATACCCAATTTTGATAAGTAAGATAATGATGATGCTGTGAGATGTGAACTTTCAAGTAATGAGATAAGGGATTAAGATCCCAATGCATTATAAGTTCTGGTAAAGCTAAAGATAAGAGCTTACATATTTCTTTGTAGCAATTGTCATAATTATTCCTATTTGAGAACTTGACTGATGCTAAAAGAATATGCTAATGTACTTAATTAATCAAGTGAAATCATATAATGTAGAGCCCTAACCATAGATCCATCATCGTTAGCAAAAGGTGATGGTGAAACGGGTGCTCCACGGAAAAACTTGGAACACATATTTTGAATATGTGGGGGCAATGGGCAAATGTATCCTGACGTCCTAATGAGAGAATTGAGGAAAGGTAAACATTAAAACCTCTCAATCCTTCATTATGGTATTGGGATGGATGTATCACGAATCGCCTGATGATTGAGATAGACGCAGTACACATCTCCCAATAATATTAATGCCGGATCGATGGAGATAAATAAGAAATCTCACGATTGTGAAGAGAGTGCAGCACGCACTGTAACTCTAATAGCGAAGTTTCCAGTATACCCTGGAAAGATATCTAGCAGAGACACAAGATGTCCTGCATGTTGTCTCGTACTGACCGAGATGTGAGAGGACTTGGAAGCTGACTCTTCCATTGACCTTGTATGGTACTTATTTCGACTTCGCAATGGTCGGTTGGAGTATGAGCGGTATACCTCATCTCCTCAGGGCATAAGTGTGATTGTAAAATGTAATCATCAGTATAGTATGTTTGCTTAAGGATTGAATACGAAAATTCATTGGCTGATGTTACATTTCTTTTTATGCATCTCTAGTTGATAGATGTTATTCATATCTCTTTATACTCATTACAAGTAGATAGATGAATTATGATTCTATCATGGATAAATGCAATGCTCTCCTTATGAAAGGAGATTGCATTACTCTGTTCATTCAATGATTAAAACTGTTGTTAATATATAAGAACTCCTGCTCAGTTTTATTATAATAAACTGCTATAACAATGTTTTGGCGGAGAGTTATATCTCCCGCTGCGGAAATTTACAATTGTCTCACCCCCGTGGGATCCAACTTTTTTGGTAAACGCAGATGAAGAAGAAGCAAGAACCCTATAGAAAGAGAAAAGTAGCAGTAGCAACAGGGACAACAGTGATAACTCAGGTGGAGGCACTGGCTGCCAAGTTTTGTATATATAGTAGTCCTATGTGTCGTCTCTATATTCTCAGGTCCTCAGAGTTTATAGTTAGTGTTTTTAATGAATCGATATGAGATTTTGGCTTGATGCCTCGAGGTTCTTATGTTGTCTGTATATAGTGTTAATAGTGCAACTGATATTGTAATCCTAGAGAAGAGATGATACAAGTTATGTACTTATGAACCATGATGTAAATGTATACTTTGGTTCTTTATGAAAGAGGTTTCCTATGTGTGGATCTCTTTGCAAAAAGTTTTAATTTTTAGTGATTTTCAGTAATTCCTCTGCTAACGACCGCTTCTGCTTAAGTAAATCTTGTTTTTGTGAGTTGGATGCCACAATTAGATCCCAGTAATGCATCCTTCTAGTCGGACCAGGACAAACCTGCAGTTCTGAAGCCAAGAGCTACTCAGGATTACTCAACTCCTATTCATCTCAAATGTGTGGAAGAAAACTTATCCACTTAGGAAAGCTCATTCAAAGATCATTTCTAGTCTACTTGATACAAAGAATGTAATCAATAAATGCTACAACTGCATAGTGTACAACAAATCTTAAATACCCATAAATATTTCAAAATAATGAATATCTGAATTCAAACATATAAGAGATTTTCTATTCATCTCCAATAAAACAACAATATGAAATGAAAGTTCTATCTCATTTTATATTTATGCTCTTAATTCATGTTACTCATCTTGTTTCTAACCCTAATATTTCTAGGGTTCCTCTCTAGACCATCCTTCCACTGTATACCTGGCCAGGGTATACATGAAAGAATAGACAGAATAGCTTGATACTTGTCGATCCAAGTACTCAGATACTGGGCCAGGATATCCAAATACTCAAATACCCAGAGCTAACATCATAACATCTCCTATCTGTCACACTTATGACTCTAACTTACTAACTTAATGGTCCCTGACAACTTAGCCTAAGCTCTGATACCAAGTTGTTACACCCCGATCTCACAATTACCATTAATCATGAGATTAGGGCATAAATTTAGGAATTAACGTAATACAAAGATCACCCTTAACTTTTTCTTCTTTTTCGAACTCTTTATTTTCTCACATTGAACCAAATAAACAACTTTGCAAGAGAATCAAACTTTGATTACTTTAATATGATCTCAACATAAATGATACACATCCATACATTCATTCTCAGGTACATACGTCATGATAATCAGATACATTCTCTCTTATTAAGAAAACAAAGATACACAACATCACTTACAACACTCTAACATTTATACTAGGACCTAGAGTGATAGGGACCGACTGAACTTAACTAATCTTATACTTAACTCATGTGGTAGATCTACTCTGATGCTTTGACCTTCTTCAAGTCCACGTGGTTTCCCTAAAAATTGTGAGTAGAGGGGTGATCCTACTCGCTCAGTGAATGAGTACTTCAAAGAAACAGTCTAAAGCACTTATATAATTACATATATACTTTTGAGACATTGATATCAATTATAACAACATAAAGCTTTAAAGAGTCTAATAATTGACAATCATAAATATGGCAGGATACTCTAGATATCTACAAGAGTGAATCAATATATGAAATGCCTGATTGATCATAAAGAGAACTAATAATTCAGAAAGATACAAAGAATAATTTTCGGTAAATTGTACTCAAATCTTTATTAGACTTTCTTAGTTATAATAAACTCTATTAAACTTATATTATCATATTTTAACTTATTCCATGATCATATGTAGTGTACTCTACATATGAAGACTCATAGTGAACTATGATCTCACCGTACAAGACTTAGCATAAAACTCGGGAAGCTAAGCCTAGAACCGAATTTGGGTCTGCTTGACTCGAATCGTCACATCTAACTAAGGCAGCTAAATAGCTGACCTTTAACTGGAACTCTCCTTCTAGGCTGAGTACATAGGTGGAGGGTCTGAGACGCTCTGTGGGCCTCATCTTGGTACACTCTATGGGTACCTCTGGGTTACCATCGGGATCTCCAGTTCATGTTGGGTAACCTATCTTCTCTAAGGAGACTTCCTCAAGGGCTTCATCTCCCCGCACGCTCTGTGGGTGTGATTGGATCCCCGTATACTGGTCTCTGCTAGGGTGGATCGTTTCCTCCCTATAGTGTAGACATCCGTAGGGAATCTACGGTGTTCAGGGCACCTATGTCTATTATTTTATTATTCTTGGAAACCTCTTTCTACATTGTACCTTTCTCTTACTTATACTTGACTCTAATATCTCTATGGTACCACATCTATTTAATTGAAGTTTATAATACACCATGTATATCATTCTAAACTTGGCAGAGCAATATACTCAAAACATTGTAATATACTGAGAAATCAACATTTTATACCTACAGGCAGACTAAAATTCTTAAATAACAGAATACATGTCCACTTGATACTGTATACACTATAATCATGCAATTTAACTTCTTAATACACTGATAAGAGTTAATTACTTGACATATGAGTAATCATCATTTGCACCTGTAAATTATTTATACTTTCTTGGAAAACGTGCACCTCAACCCAAATCTTGAGTTGTGCATCACCACATCTCATACTGAGAACATTGGTATCAAAATACTTGATTCATTGAACACCCTATCCTTAGGATTTCATTTACCTCATTCACTTATCACATGGCTCTCATAAGGATTTTATGCGACATAAACATTCACTGAATAAAGACTGTTTTCAACAAATCATATACAATCAACATATGTATGAAACCTTGGAACTGAACTAAATTTGGGTTTTCATGCCATTCACTGAGATATCATGCATCAAGAATAAAATTGAATAAATAAAGTCTATCATGTCAAGAAAATCCCTTCAAATGGATTTCATGATATCTATTCGTAAATATCCAACTTTCCTCGCATCTAGGATTTCACCCTCTTTATTGAGATATCAAACAAACACTATTCACCTTAAATGAAATCTAAGGTAGTATCTGACATAAATGTATTATGCATTTATATAAACAAACATTCATAACTAAGGGAATCCAGATAAACAAATTTCTCTATTTAATTATACAACAATTTCAGTCATAGACAAATTCCCTATATTTCAGTTTACTATTATAACCTTTGTGAATACTTAGGTAATTCTCATTAGTATGTATTGTATACATTTATAATATAATTTTATCATCTGAATTTCATCTAAATAGTGGAAGATTCCATTTCATGTCATTTTGCAACAACTTAGATCAAACAGACAATTTAGGGTTTGTAGTCGCATACTAAGCAATTAATGATTATGGATGATTTAACCAATTTTCGTGCAATATATTGTTTAAAGGAAGTTCCCACTCACCCTAAGGTGTGAAAACACCTTAAAAATGTAGTTACATACCTGAAAATCTCGATCTCATGTCAAATCCCTAGCAATTCTCCCGATTCTTCTTCCTTTCAACTTGGAAACCCTAAAAATGTGGGATTATAAAGAAAGAGTGAGAAAAGGGGATGTTTTGAGACAATTTTGGATCAAATCAGAGGAGGGAAGGAAACTTGACATGTGAGAGAAGATTCACCGTAAAACTATATCCAAAAAGGCTAAACATACATGATTTCATCATTCATCGGGCCGTAAAACCCTAGGTCAACATCTCCATCACTTTCTCCTCTCAAACCCTAACTCTCCCTCTCTCTCTAGGATTTCATTTCTCTAGTTTGAATCAAGAATTATGAGAGATCCTTGTATGTTAGTTTGACCATATAGAGCAATTGAGCTTCTTGGGTCAATTGCACATTGATCCCTCACTATACTTTCTCTTATTTCAACTGAAGTTTCTGTCATTAAATAATACTGCAATTCATCTACTGATAAGGTCTAAACACATCCAAAAATTATGAAAATTTTACATGTTGTTTATGATTGAGTTTTAGATATCCAGTTAAAATTTCAGATCATTTGCATTTACCAATAAATAAATAAAATAAAATACTACACTGCTGAAAAGCACTCTGTCATCATTTTGGTTGAAGTATAGTTCGACTGAGAACGACATTCAAAGAACATTCAAATATTATTAAATTTTTATATAATGTGAATTATTGAGTTATACATATCGTATCCAAAATTCAATTAAATACAATATTTATAGAAAATATGAAAAATCATTTACCACATTGCTATCCTGATCAAATTCCATATTCATGTACTATCAAAACCCTAATTTTTGCCGATTAGGGTTTACATTTCTCAAACCCTAATTCTTCAAATTAAAATCATATTTAGAGTTTATTATTAGGTTTGAAACATCACAATTGATCTACTATCATTAATAAAGTCTAAACGATGTTTAATCTAATCAAGCATGTAATCATTCAGGTAAACCCAGGTTTACCAATTAAGCACAAATGTGGTCATTACATCTTTCTTCTTCCTTGGATAGGAAATTTGCATTATAACATAGGGAGAACAAGGTTTTTAAAAGGAGGGAAGTGGTGGAGAGAAAATTTCTCGTTTTTTTTCTTAGGGATAAGTATATGAAACTTTAAGATAAAGAAAAACAAAAAGTTGAAGTTCTAGTATCTTTCCAAGTGTCCATGGCCTTAAACCATTAAGAATATACAAGAACACACAAAAGAAGCTCGCACACCATACATAGATACAATATTATCCCTCGTTTCTTGAATTTCCAAGCAAAACAAATAATTCATTAGTTGATAGCTACTAAAGGTAGCTCATCCATGAAGGGGTAAATCCTAAAATACCCTTGGAGAAAACACCTTCAAACCAAGGTTTAAATAGGCACCCCATGGCTCAAAAAGCTCAAGAATGATGAGAGAATATCCAAGGAACATAATGTAAGTGATTAATTGCAATGAAAACATGTCAATTGGGTAAATTGTAGAAAAGTCCAAAATGTGCATAAAATTGCATAACTTGCTCAAAAAGCGTTCAAATTGGACCAAATTTGAAGATTAAGTTTGTCTTATGATTTCAAAGAATATCACAAGGTTATATTAGGTTTATAGGAATTTAATTATGATAATTAAGCATATTCAACTCATTAAGCAAGTTTAGGGGCCTTACAACTTATCTTATTGCATATTTCCATATTCTAAAAAACCATAAAGCCATGATCCTTTATTTATGCATGCATTTCCTTTTATTTTTTAAACTTATGCCACAAGGACCTATTTGCAAAGAAGATAGCCTCCTGGGCCTCACTTGGGCTATGGGTTGAACCCATGCTACAAAGTGGATAGTTTTGTTACTCTATCAACTTATAATTAATGATTTTGTTTATCAAATCAAGAATTATATTCATAGAATTCAAATTTACCAAATTTAAGGATCTAAACAACTACATAAGAGAATTTCGATGAGTTGACAATTTTTTTCCCGTGTTGAAATTATATTCCACGTAAAATAATATATTAGAATGACTATTATAGGACTAAGAAGAATTAAAGGTGTATATAACCTTTCTTTCTCCCTACGACCACATATAATGGTGGATCTTTATATCTCACTTTTACCTTGTTGTTGGATACAAATACACACACACGTCCAATTATAGTTATACATGATAAAAATGGCATCCACCATTATATGCTCACCAGATTACGTTGTATGATTTTATGTGCTTGGGTTCAAATCAATACTAAATAAAGTATAAGAATGTAGAAGTAGAAAATAGGAGCTCTCCCTAGAATATATATGGATGTACTTATGTCACGATGATACCATGTATATGTTAAGATGTACACTAAATTGCAGTAAGTGAACATGAAATACATGTAATAATGTCTTTTCATGAATGGTTTTATTGTGTGTCCATTTGTAAATTTTTTGATACTAGATGTTTCTTATCTCAACACTTCCTCTATTTAATGGCAAATTGAGTGTCACCTAAAAAATAACATTTTTTGCCACCCTCATGGTTCAAGTTGGGTGTAAAAGAGAATGTTATATCATCCTCTTGGAGTTACCACTGGAAATACATATAGGCATGTATCACTTCCTATCCTGAGATGGTCGATGATTCACCTATTGTGTTTCATATCAGACTTTATATCCAACTTCTTATGTAATGGAAGGGTAACCTTCAACCACTATAGTATCAAAGTAAAGATCCATAGAACAGTGTCAAGGAACAACAAGAAGAATGTTTTATCAATTGTATCTACCTCTATCATGATGTTCTCCTTATATTGGATGATTTTTTAGGAACTCATCTAGTTCTTATAGAGACATTATATATCCTTCTTATTATATGGCAAACAAAATTTTCAAGGGTGTACTCATCTTTTATAATCTTTTTGAAGACATTTTCAAGTCTATAGAACATATCTCGTATGTATTTATTTGAATAATCGCATATTTAACTTCATTTTCATAATAGGTAAAACCATCTATTTCGTAGTCCTATGCTTCATGCATTGTAAATGTTGATTTTATATCCTTTTAGAGAAGGGATTGGTTGGATATCATCTTCTACAGTACAACATTTAGTCTTGAGTTTCTATATGTGTAAAGTAATTAGAAGACCATAATTCTTAATATTCCATTTCATTACTATGTCACTATAGTAAAAAGTCAAAATCAATCGGAAAAAATCACATGGATACAACATTTTTGGAAAGTTGGATGAGGAAACCAAGGATATGTAGATGAGTTCCATTTTAGAGCCCAAAATTTGTATGTATAAATAGGAATTAATTTAAATATAATGTAGGAAGTGAAAGCTCATGCACAAGCACAATTGTTCTCTAATAAGGGAAAACTTTATCTGAGGCGGCTCATGTGGATCCCAGTGGGGATCCTACAAACATTGTCATGTACGTATATATAATAGTTCTCAAGGAACGACATATAAGATACTTTTGAAAAGATGACAAATTTTGTCCCTTGGTTGAGGTCATGTTTCACACAAAATGATACTGTGGGATTACTTCAATAGATGATGAAGAGATGAATAACAACAATGAAAGGTTTATAGTACCTTTAGTTTCTCCCAAGGACCACATATAGTGATGGATCTTTATATATCCCTTTGGCCTTGTCGTTCCTTATGTGTTGGGCACAAACACATACATCCACAAGTCTGATTATGTTTTTACATGGTAAACACTACATCCACCGACACATGCTCACCATATTCCCTATCAAAATTGAATGGTTGACATGAAATATATATATGATTGAAATAGACAATAAAAATATCCATCATTTTGACTTCAACTTGAATGAGTGTCACAAATATGATATATTTCCCAAAGTGTGCATTACATGTTTTTTTGCTAAATCTAAGTGTGGCATTGCTCCTTTTAAACACACTTTTTCTGCCTAGGATAGGTAGCCAAATTCGTCATGACTATGCAATGAAAAATAAAATGACACACATGGGTATGCTTAAGTTTGCATTTTTTTCTTGGTGTATACTTTAAAGATAAATTTATTAGCAGTGCATCATCTTTCTCTTGGATATTAACTCTTGACCCGACTTTAACCTTTGTTCATCATTATAATATGTTTTCACAATGTCCTCTGAAATAATATCTTTTTCAACTACCCTTCGTGAATATGGATTTCAACAAGTTAAACATTAAACTAACAACAATATCGAGAATGATGTTAGATCAATTCATAAAGCATATATATCTATATATACAATATATTTTGGGTAAACCTAACTAAAATAGTCCTAATGATTTTTCCACCTCCGTATCAAGCATGAATAAATAGTGCAAGTTCATCTGTGAGGATTTCTGAAGTGTACAATTTTAAACTCCATCCTCACATATTGAACACTATTATTTTGTATTCTTCAATGGAACAATAAATTCTTGGTAGAGGGAAATGTTGGTTCTAACATCTTGACCCACTTCTCCAACACTTCATTATCATGAGTATCAGTTTCTTCATGTGATAAGAAAATTGTGGATCTTGTTCTGAGTTATAAAGACTTCACACTTGACTTTCTTGAGGAATCATTGACCAAATAATTCAATTTTTAATTCTATCCTTGTTCTTCTTCATGTTAATGTATTTTTTATCACAAGAAATAGACCAAAACCACTTATTTAGGTGAGTCATATTAGACACATCTACTAACAAACTAAATTATAATTAAAAACTAAAGATTCTTCACACAAAAAGATGTCAATGGCATAAACAATTAAAATATTTATGAAAAATCATATACAATCAAGCAACCAAAAACAAGTCCCAAATTTAAGGTGGTTCACGATATGCTTTATGGGGGATCCTACATCCATGTGCAGATAATGTTTGTACTAAGCACCGAGTTTTTTTACTCTAAAATAAAAATCAAGAAGAGACGGAAAACTATGAATACCATAGAATCTTTTCTTATAAGAAGAAGCTGCACCATATGGAACTGGAAGAATGCTGACTTCTAGATGTTGATCGATGATGAATGCATACACTCAAAGAAAATTCCAGAACCTATTTTCCTGTATTGGGGCAATCTATGTAAATCATCGTATCTCTTCCCTCACCCTTCTTATTTTTTGTTTTTCTTTACAAGATTAACAAATTCAATTGCAAGACTCGTAAATTAAATCAACTTATGGAGAAGATGTGATATGACCCATGCAACCCGAGTTGCTGAAATGGCCTTACACTATGACCTGAATGCTATAAATGGATAAGGACATGTTCTTCATTGAACTTGAAAAGAGTCTCCTACACACAACAACATACTATAGTATGGTTAATTTGAGTTTTTCATCAACTTGACGTATTTATGGCCTAAATATGACTATTTTCCAATGAATGTTGGTCCATATTGATTATTAACAGCCTAGTTTGAGAACATTATAGAGTTAGAGTTTAATACGACAAATTACCAAGCTTATAATAAACCACATTTCTAGTTATATAATCTTTTAATTCTACCCAATATGGTCTTTTTTAACTTAATTTTTCCTCTCATCTAAAGTAGAGAGTATTTTTTTTTCTTTCTTGAAAACTTTTATGTTATTATCGTAACGTACATCTGCAAACAACGAATAAAAGTAAAAGAACGTGATTCTGTTTCTTGTTTCTACTTGTCCCCGGTGTTAGGATTTTGTCTTATCCTAATTACATAAGTAATAAAGTACAAATTAATGTTAGACTTGGAGTCAAAGATATTACTTACTTATCATTTTGTGTTGTCGTTTCCTAATCCCTATAAAATAGATGTATCCTCTCGCAACGTCTAACCATGAGTCTCTATCTATATAAATTGGGGTAGACACTGATAGAATACGATGCAGTCATATATGTGAGTTTCAACGTGTGGTAACTTTAGGTGTGTCAATGTGAGACAACATTGTGCGTCAAAGACAGGAAGCAACAAAAGATAACTAGCCAAAGAGGGAGAGAACGAGAGTGACTTACGAGATTATATTATTTGCACGAGATCGTGAGGGAGTGACAATTCTTGTAATCTTCTTGAGGTTGCTTAATAGAATTTTGCGGTCTTCTTCAACCATGTTCTCTGTTGGGTTATTTATTTAGTGGTATTAACTTTGTCGACTCGTACCTTTAAATATGCATACTTAGGTTGTATTTCGTGTGACGTTTTTCTTAGGCTTAAAGCTTCCGCGAATCTCTTCACCCGATTCATCCACCCTTAACACAAATATCACGTTAGTGCTTCACCTTCTTGTTGGATTTAACCTCTAGGCTTCAAAGTCTAGGTATGTCTTTCAGCATAACATGATTCCACAACTACCCACATGAAAATTTTTAGCCTCCTCCAACTGCTGCTATATGCTGATTTTAGGAGGTTTCTTATAAGTTACCCTAGTATCCAAGTACATGCAACATTCTAAAATAAGTCAGGTTGAGACCTATCTCATAAAAGTACAGAATGATTAAAAGCAAACAAAGCTCATAATGATCAAAAGGAAACAAAGCCCCCCGAGACCAACCAATTGGCGCCTCCACTTTGTTAAGAACAATAAACGTCCAAACATATGACAGAACAACCGCACACAAAAATCTTTTCCACGCACTGCGAATTGATGAGGTCTACATCAAGGAAGAAATGGGTGCATTTAAGACCCATAATTGAGTGATGAGTGGGAAATGCAAGGCCACAGGTGGGTGGTGCATGGCTGGCTTTGGCTTCGCCTCACCATACCATGTGAGCTATGGGATTGTGGGCGGATAATATTACTCCCTTAGTTCAAGTCATGTTTCACATCAAATGAAATAGTAGAATGACTATTATTGATGATGAAGAAGATGAGGAATAACAATCACATGTATATAGAACCGTTCTATTAACCCTAGGACCACGTATGGTGGGGGAAGCTTTATATATCCCTTTTACCTTATTGTTACTTAAGTGTCGGACACACACACAAAAGTCTAATGTTGATTATTCATGGTAAAGAAAATGCACCTAACGTTACATGATCATCATATTACTTATCAAAATTGAATGGATGGTATGAACAAAAATATGATTCATATATGGGTTAAACTATCCATCGTTTTGATTTCAACTTGGAATGAGTTTCCCAAATACAATATATTGCCCAAAATGCATATTACATGTTTCTATCTGAATCCAATTATGATATTTTTTCTTTCAAACATATTTTTCGTGCCCACGATAGGTTACTGAATTGTTCTTTGCTACACAATGAGAAAATAACTACATACAATGGGTATGTTTTATTTTTATTTTTCCTAAGATTTACCTTAAAGGTAAATTTCTTGTGAACACATCACCTTTCTCTTAGATAAACTCTTGACCTCACACTGATATTTTTTCTCCACGATATAATGTTTTCCACAATGTCCTCTCCAATAACATTGGTCCAACTCCTCATCGAGAATATTGATCAAAACAGGTTGCATGGTAAACGAATATACATGATATATAAGTATATTAATCATGTTTGCTTAATCATTAAGCGTACATGCATCTAATGAATTTTTGGTAAGAAAAACTAATAATTTTAATGATTTTTCCACCTTCATATGAGGCATGGATGCATAATGCAAGTTCATTTATGAGGGAGTTTGAAGTTTACAATCTTCAACATCTCACATATTTAGAAGTATTATTATGCATGCCCAATGGAACAATAAATTCTTGGACATAGGGAAATGTTGGTTCTAGCATTTTGACCCACTTCTCCAACACTTCAGTATCATGAGTATCAATTTTCTTTGCATGCTTTAAGATAATTACGGATCTTGCGTTGAGTAATAAGCAACTTATTCTTGGTTGTCTTGATGATAAATTAACCAAAAAAATAAATCTACTAGTGGATTCCTTTGTCTTCTTCATTATAATGCATATTTGTGACAAGAAGTAGACCACAAACCACTTATTTTCATAGGTCATATTAGACACAATTATTACCTGATTAAATTCTAGTTAAAAGCTAAAAATGGTTCACATGAAAAGATGTCATTGGTATAACAAGAGAAAAGATTATGGAAACTTATATACAATCCAAAAACCAAAAAAAGCACCAAATGTTAGGCCGTTCACTGTAAGTTTGATATGGGATCCTACATCCATGTGCAGATAATGTTTTTACTAAGCAAGGATGTTTTTCTTCTCGAATCAAAATGAAGAAGAGAAGGAAAAGGATAATTACCTTAGAATCCCTGCCTACAATCAGAAACTACACTGTATGGAACTAGAAGAATGTTGTACTTCTTTATGTTGAAGATGATGAATGCATACACTCAAAGAAAATTCTAGAGCCTAGTTTTTTTATTAGGATTTACACGGTAGATCTTAGCATCTCTTTCCACACCCTTCTCATTTTTGTTTGTTCATACGATATCAAGGAACTAAAGTGCACAATTCGTAAATTATATCAAATGATGGAGGAGATGTGTGAGAACCTAGATAATCCAAATGGTTATGATGTACTTAGACTATGAACTTAATGACATAAATGGATACATCCATGCTTTCATTGAACTTGGAAAGAGTCTCCTAGATACAAACACATATTATCTTATGGCTCATTTGACTTTAATATAATATGGCCTATATATGACTATTTTTCAAATGAATGTTGATCCATATTAATTATCTATGACCCTAGTTCTGAAACATTACAGAGTGAGAGTTTAAACACACCAAATTATCAAGATTAGTGTAAGCTACATTTGTATTTATGTAATCTTTAAAGTCTACTGAATTTGATCCTTTATTCACTTAATTTTTCATCTCATCTAAAATTGAGACCCTTTTTTTCTTACATCAAAACTTGTATGCTATTAATGTAAATTACATCTGCAAATCATGAATCAAAATAAAGAACATGGTTCTTTTACTTCTTTCTACTTGTCCCTGATTCCTTCACCCTAAAAACAAATATCTCATAAGAGCTTAACCTTCTTGTTGGATTTAATCTCGAGGTATGTCTTTAGCCTAACATGATTGCACCACTACCCACTTGGAAATTTTCGAGCCTCCATCTGCTACTATATGCTGATTTTTGGAGGTTTTTTTAAGTTACCCTAGCATATCCAAGTACAAGCAACATTCTAAAACAAGTCAGGTTGAGGCATAGGTTAACAAGTACATAATGATTAAATGCAAACAGAGCTCATAATGATCAAAAGGAAACAAAGCCCCCGAGACCAACCAATTGACACCATCCACTTTGTGAAGAACAATAAACGTCCAAACATATGACAGAACAACCGCACACAGAAATCTTTTCCACGTACTGCTAATTAATGAGGTCTACATCAAGGAAGAAATGGGTGAGCGGGCAATGCAAGGCTACGGGTGGGTGGTGCATGGCTGGCTTTGGCTTCACCTCACTATACCATGTGAGCTATCGGATTGTGCGCGGATATTATAAGGCCGGTGGAAGGGCAGGTCGACTTTGGTCAGAAGAATCGACACCCTTGCTTTATCTGCTTATTATTAGCATACACACTCCACATCCATCCACTAGTAGTAGCTAGCTGGTGGTGGTGATTGCGGTCGCACGCGACCAACCGCAAGGTCCACAACACAAGACAACCGGCAAACGAGAAGAATGGAAACTGGAAGGACGGCAGATCGGATCGGATCGGATCGACCGGCTCGGAGTTGGAGAGTCTTAAGTATATAAAACGAAAGAGAAAAAAACCGCATGCATCCATCCACATGGGGATAGGGACATCGCCACCCTCAAACCCACATGCTCCTCCTCTTGTCGTCTTGTTTAGGGTAACCCGGTCTGGCAGTCCTGGAGCAGCGACGAGACAGCCGGCGTGGTGCGGCGATGGTGGAGGAAAGCAACTGGACTCATGGCTGATGGTGTTCTCTCCGTGGATAGTGGGAAGATGATCAAAATTATACAGCAAGTTGGGTGGAAAAGCGGAGCCAAATTGCGTATTTATAACTAAACATGGCTCTTGACCAATAAGACGAATGAAGATTTGCAACTCCCAAGTACCCTTCTTTTCTGTAGGCTAGTTCAGATGATTCTTGACCTTTTTCTTTTATAATACATCCTAACTTAGCCACTTGCAATAGGATAAGGTCCCTCTGTCTCCAGAATCTATAAATCTTATAATCAGTTGCTTGCATGTGCCTCCATCGCAGAAATAGACTCTGAAACAAAAATAAATGCCACGGAGTTATGAGAAACGATTTCTTACTTTTATCGCCAAAAAGACAATAGCAACACTTATTAAATGCCGAAAACATGCTTCTAATTTTGTTGGTACATGGATTAGAAAGGTCTGAGTCGGAGGTTTCAGGTCAGAGCTATTTTACGACAATGCAATGATCCGCAGCTTCCAAAAACTAGTCAATGTTTCATTTTCTTAATTGATATACGTTTGTGCACGCGTTTCTATTGCCAAAGAAAAAGATCAACATCCTCCTTTCCGCCATAAATTGATGTGGGTGTCATGGTTCATACCAATTTATATATCCTTTGGTCACCAATATTTAAGCTCAAATATTATATATACAAAATAATGTAATGTAATGTATTCGTAGTAATGTAATGTAATGTATATCATATATGAAAGAGTGTGTGAAGTGTCATACATACTTTTTAATATTTTAAGTCACAAATTACTCTTTATTTTAATAAAGCAGTCATGTAAGAGCATAGAAGGTTTATATATATTTTTGTCCTTAATTTTTAAAAATAAATTGGTCATTTTGCATATACTCAAATAAAGCTATATAAAAAGGCCATAGGAGGGGTTGAATGTGATCTTTGCCTTTGATTTTCAAATAGATTGGCTCTCTGTCTAATTATATGTAAGCAATTACGCAAAAGTTGTATGTAGTTTATACCTTTAGTCTTTTCTAATTCTATAACAAGTAGTAAATGTTTTCGAGTGTTTTCTCATTCTTCAATTTTACAAAATTCAAAGTACTCCTATTCTAATTTATATTAAATAAAAAAGAGCATGTGATGCATTCTATGCATTTTTATAAAATATAATTTTAGTTGAAAATTAGTTTTTTTCTCGTCAGACGACTGTACTACATCACAAAGGGTTTAGATATCTTTTTTCTTTAATTTAAATACTAAAAATGGAACCTTGTCTATTTTAGTAAAAATCCATAAAGGGGCATTGGAGGGATTGAACATACTTCAATTTTTCAAATTAAATATTGACATTTATATGACTAAATATAAAAAATCATCAGATCTGTTGCATGTAACTTCACTAATAGTTTTTTTATAAATATTACACAGGTCTTGTGATGAATATATTTTCATCGTGAAATTCATTTGCCATCCTAGGTCAAATTCGACTCAAGACACCCAATTTTAGTTGCTAATATTAAAATGTACAAAATTACTTAATTTGTTCAATTATCAAGGTTTTAATTGAGTTTATGTTGATTTTATGCAAGGCTTGATGAGGTTGAACAAATCAGCTGGCACCCACCTCCTTTTAACCCTAATCCACCTTCAACATAGTCATCACTACCTCCTGCTTCACTCCATCTTCATCCCGATCAACCATTATCCAAATCAAACCCTTTTTAGCGTGGACCCACTTTTCTCAACCATTGATCTACCATATGGTTTCATCCATACGGTTTCATCCATATGGTCTCAAGACTGTATGGACATACTCACCTCAAAACCGTTTGGATCTAACTTGACTTCCAAACCGTTTGGGTGCTAGCTGTTCTTCACCATCAGATCATCGATCAACGGTCTGCCTTCATATGCTTAAACGGTCTTGACCCCTTGTCCTCTCCAAACGATCTTGACCCTCTCGCAGTTTGCACCTCCGAACCCTCTCACGGTCTCAAGACCGTGAGAACTCTGACGATCCTAAGACTGCAAGAAACGACAACCACCTGCAACCAATATCCACCGACCAACACGAGACCCCCCCTTCTGCGGTCATCCCTCTATCCCACAATGGAGCAGCGTCAATGCCACCATGATGGCTCTGTCCTCCTCCGTCTAGCCTGCAGAACTGCCGTCGCCAACACTCACTGTAGCCTACTCCACTCTTCCATCATCTTCTTCTTTCCTCCGTCCCGTCTACAAACCCTAGATCCCCCTCAACCTGCTCGACGCACCACCATCAGCCTGCCGCCACCAATCTGCAGGTCTTCACGCCACTTCATAGCACAACCACAACATCGTCATCAGCAGCGACTGTAGCACCCAATCTGCCATCGATCGCCCATCGATACCAGGACCGGTTGAATGAAGCCGGAGTATCGATCGTGCAAGACCATTTAGAACGAAGCTGCTCAAGAACAATTGGACCTAAGGACTGTTTAATGGATACCAGTCTGTAAGACCGATAGAGTCGAGTGCATCTAAGACCGTTTGAGTACGTGGGAGCAATGACTATTTCGGACTGTGAGCGACGACCGTTTGATGCGAAAAACTCCAGGACCGTTTGGAGTTGTGTCGCATGAAACCGATTGGAGGGTATCGGTCTACGAGACCGATAGGAGCCGATCATTTGGAGCCCAGGGTTGCAAGACCATTTAGACAGATATGTTGAGGACAATTTGGAGCCAAGTTGAACTTATCTATTGGAAGGGACAGAGACTCCTCTGGTTATATGAGGAGTTGGATGGCGGGGATTGTGAGGAACCACAATGCACGTATGTGCTTAGTGTTTTGATTCTGGCTGAAGACCTCGGCTTATGACTTGGCCTTCCTGCAAGCTTGCTTCATTGGTCTGATGTTGGCGGAGGAACACGTGCTCCATATTTCTGAGATCGAGATTACTGATGAAAGCACGGTTAATATTTTATGGAAGGGTGCGAAAGAGCCATGGAGAGCTTCTGGTTTTATTGGTGACATTAAGGAGATGATTGATACCAAGGGCATTTTGGGATGTGTAGTCCACAAAGCTGCTAACACGATTCAGAATACCCTAGGTAAGTTGGGAAGACACAGTGATGAGTCTTTTATTTGCTCGGAGGAGAGATTATTACTGACGAGAATCAGAGGCATGCTATCCTTGGAGAGAAAGAGGACACCGTATGTGGTGGTGGGGAATCGATGATATATTACTTGAGCTTGTTTGCGGGTTGGATGTTTTATGATGTGTGGCATGGACGTTTTCCTTTTTTGGGTGGTTTTTATCGTTAGGGATGATACCTGTGTTATATGAACATGAGTTGTACCTTTTTAATGATTGGTTGAGCCCACTTGAGGAGGGTGGGGTGAATAAAAATACCTCCTGACTTGTCCAAAAAAAAGCCTATGATGGAAAACCGTTTGGACATCAAAATGCACTAAATCATTTGGAAAAGGTCTTATAAGACTGTTTGATAAAGGCATGTATACCAAGACCGTATGGATACTTAAAGCAACCAAATTGTATGGTCATTTAACTCAAAACCGTTTAAGCAAGTTGTAAAAATTGCAACTGGGACCAAATCATGAGACTAGACCTGAGCCTATAAATAGGACCAGCAGGGCCCTCGTTTGGGTATCAGTTCTGGGACGCCGATAGGCTGCCTGTACACAGGTCTGATCCAGTTCCAATCATGCTGATGTCATTCCACCTGTTACTCGAGCTGCAGTCAAGGAGACCGAGAAGAGAAGGAAGGAGGAGTGAGAAAGACTGTTTGGTCTGTCTTGGCATCCCTCGTTCCTCATCCAGATCTGCTCCGACGCAACGTAGAAGACCACATCATCTTCACCGAGCTACGACTACCTTGTGCATCATGCTCATGGTGGATTTCTCTCTCTTTCTTGTTCCTCTTATTTCTCGCATCATGAGCGAGTAGTTCCTTTTCGTTGGGGTGTGGGGACTAGCCCTGCTGCCCATGCAAGCATGTCTTTTTGTTAAACATTTTATGACAATGTATATAACTTTATATTTCGTTGCTAATCATTAATGTTTCTAGTTTGATTACCTACTTGTTTTCATCATGTTCTTCCCTATGTTTTGAGAACTTCTTTATGTAGGGTAGAATGTCGATTAATGAGGTTGACTCCCAAACTAGAAATATAATGGGATTCATTGAAGTCATAAGTATATGATCTGTGAGAGGACGAGCCATCTAGCCTACAGTGACGCTTCTGTGGCCTAAACATCCCTTAGGGAGGGCCACAACCTTAGTTGGATTTTGTATCTTCGTTGTTAATCGTCGATGTTTTCTTGTAGACTAATCGCCTTCTTACTTAATGTTTAGCGCGGTTGACGCCCTGACTAGAAATAGAAAGAGATTCCTTAAGGTTGTAAGTGTATGCTCCGTGAGGGGATGAGCCATCTAGCCCACGGTGACACTTTTGTGGCCTAAACATCCCTCAGGGAGGGCCACAGCCTTAGTTGGATTTTGTATCTCCATAACCGTAAGTACATGATCCGGATGACGACGAGACATCTGATCCCTAAGATGATGCTTACGCGAACCTAAACAATCACTCAGGGAGGGTTCACAGTAGTTCTACTTGGATAGTTAGATCTTTCCTGGATGTTTGATGTTTGGATGTGTTTACATGTGTAGTGGTGGTGAAACCCGAGACCATCTCAATGATTCCATATCATTAATCTAGATCCAACTTTAATTCTACTCTTTACTTTCCCGCACTTAGTTTAATTAACCCCAAATCAACCCTTGGTTCTAAATATTAGTCTTACTTGAGCTAGATTTGACTAACGATGATTCTTAAAAATGTTGTCTCTTGGGATTCGATCCTCAACTATACTGTGATAAGACCCGTCCGCTTACATGTGGTATATTACACAAGCTTTTGGTAAAAGCTCAGGGATATCAACCCCGAGTGAGTTTGTTAATGTGATAATATGCCATGTCATCTTGTGCATCCAAATAAGGTTCTGTGTACCTCCATATTGGGAGACATAATCCCACCATTATCCATACTTTTGTTATCTTTTTGTAATTGTGAGGATTGGGACCATGGTGCAACCATAGTTTGAGGAGGCGAGGAGATGGTTTCTCTAACGTGACAATGAAAAGCATCTATGTGGTGACACTACAAACACTAGCAATAAATTATTACTTAATTTTATCTCTTACTTCTCTTTTTAATGACCTTCATCGTTCTTAATTTTATCCCTTAAAGATGTCTTATCCTTTCTACCTACCTTACTCCCCATACTATCACATAATAACTCAAGTGATATCTTTTTTCTCAGATACGATGAATCAACTATGTATTTATTGTCTTTATAGTAATATGATATTCTCAAACTTGTGCAATGCACATTATATGCCTCGATATATATGAAAGCATGTAGGAATATTTGATTAATAACTTTTCATAACTATTGAGATTGTGATGTATATCTATATTTTATAAGGAAGGACATAGAGGGTCATCTATGATATATTTTCTTTTATTTTTCTGACTAAGTAGGGTTTTCAATGCAATATTTTCTATAATTTTTTAAAATTAAAATTGATCATTGTACTCTAATATTTATTATAGAGTGGGGGAGGTATCGTAAGCAATTTTTTTATATTTGTAGTTACAAAATTATTTTGTTAACAAAGAATCCAAACTTGAGTATAGAAGAATCTAGATATCACTTTTCCTTAATTTATTAAATTATATATCAGTCCATGTATATTCTAATAAGGCTATATAAATATTGTGGGTGGTTTGAATGCAAGATATGCCTTTGGGTTTCAAATTTAGATATATTAAAGTTCATGAAATACCGAGTATATGAGTTTTTGCCAATATGTTTTTTAGTTACTGATTAGGTGCTCTATCTTATAATAATACTAAATGTACTCTTATATTAGGGCTGGACTTCTATCAATCCCCATGTTGTGTCATCCCCTTTTTTTGTGATTGCTAGGGTTGCGAGTGTAGAATAATCAATGTTGGATGAGGTGGAGGATGTTGTTTGTCCAAGATGATACTTGAAAGGATCTATGTGGTAAATTTCCCAATGTTAAGGATCAATTATCATTCTTTTATTCTAGTACATCTTTCATAGTGATCTCTCACTTATTCCTTATGTTTATATGTGATCTGATGCTAATCGAAACAAGTTTCAACAAATGTCTTTTCCTTCCAGTCTATATTACTCCGAACATATTTTCTACTAACTAAAATCTTATCTTTTTTTCTTTAAATGCTAACATGATCAAGAATCCCATTTATGGTCTCCAAAGTGATATAATAGTTTTATAGCCTGTGAAGTACCAAAAGTATGCCTAGTGAAAGCATGTGGTAGGGCTTGGGTTTAGTTTTTCCATAATTTTAAGATTACAACTTAGTCCTTTTGCATTAACAAAAGGATTTGATAGGATGCAATTTAAGTTGTATTAAAAGAGTGCTTGGTTATAATTTTTCTATAGTTTATTAAGATTACAACTTAATATTGGAAAATTTTGATGGAATATATATATATATATACATATATATACACACTATATAAAATGCCCATGGAGGATTTTGCTTGTAATTTTTTGTTATATTTCTTATATTATAGATAGTCTTCAGGTTCTAGTTTGCAGCATACCTTATGAGTGTGGGAGGTATTGAATATAGTTTTTCAATATTTTACTTATAAATTAGTCTTTATTCTAATAGCACTATCATGTGGGAGCATATAATGGTTTGGATGTAATTTTTTGCTTTGAGAAATTATTCCTTGTGTACTCTATTAAGGATATATTAGAGGTTATAATAGGCGTTCAATATGAATTTTACCATTGATTTCTTAAATTGCATATTGGTGCTTGTCTTACGATATATGAAAGGTCATGGTAAGGTTTGTTGTAATTTTTTCCTTTACTATTTTTTTGAGTTATGAATTCGACCTTATGTATTATAATAAGGTTTTATATATCATCACAGTGGAACTTGACTCTTACAAGTCTCCTCACTTGCAATTTTTAATGTGGTTGTTGTTGTTTAAGGCACAACCAATGTTGGAGAGATGGATAATGTGTTTTCTTCGACGTGACACCAAGAAGGATCTATGAAATGACACCATCAATAATAGTAAGAAGTTATTATTAATTTTATTCATTGTTCCTCTCTCTAGTGATCATATTATTCTTCCTTAACACTATATCTGGCATGTTATTCATCAAGATAAGTTTCAATAGATGTATTTTCCTTCCATGCTACCTTACTCACATCATAGTTTTCTACTAAACCCAATCGTTTCTCTATCATTTTTCTCTCTTTTTGAAAACTAAGTAGTCCTTTTATTCAAAGTAGTATCATATAAAAAGAGTGTAAGAGGTATTGTTTGATACTTTCTTGTGTTTTCAGTTACATATCAATCTTGAATTCTAATAAGAAAGTTGTGTGAGAGCATATATGGGTTTGGATGTAGTTTTTTTAGTTACAAACCGGTCCTTGTGAACTCTAATAAGGCTATATGAGAAGTCATAAGAGGGGTTGATAATAAATTTGACTTTTAGTTTTTGGGTACATATTTGTAATACTATTATATATTAAAGGTCATAGGAGGGGTGCATGCAAATTTACCTTTAGTTTTATGAATTTCTTATTGGGTGTGTGTATTATAATATGGTATTATATATCACTGTATTGGGAGATGACTCCTACAAGTCTCCACACTTGTGACGTCTTTTTGTGGTTACTAGGGTTGGGAGTATTGCACAATCAATGTCATAAGAGGGAAGGACATATTCACTCTAACTTGACATAGAAAATGATTCAAATGATGAGGTTGCCAACTTAGAAAGCAATTATTATAACTTTTTTTCCTTCTTTTTTAAAAAATCTTCTTCTTAACACTATGTCTAGTACAAAAATGGTCAAAGGGAATTTTATTAGATGTGTTTTTTTACCAACATTCCCTACTTACAATGTAATTAGCTAGCAACTCTAATATTATCTCTTTTCTATTTTTTTAGCTAGATAAGGTAATGCAACACTACATTGATGATAAAAAAAATAATAAACTATTTTATTAAACTCATCAATGCATGTGATATTCCTACTATTATATGAAACTTATCAGAGTGTTTTACTACAATCATTCCATAATTTTCTACAATTGCAACTTGGTCTCTATAAAATTCTATATACATATAAAATATCGTAAGAGGGTTTTGCTACAAATTTTTTTAGTGTGGAAAGCATTTGGAGGGCATCTTGTATTATTTCATTATTTATGAAAATACAAGTTGATCCTTGTAGAACTTTGTACTATATATCAAATCCTACGAGAGAGCTTGTCTACAATTTTTTTCAATTTATTTTAATATTTAAAATTGTTGTTGCAAATCTTAATAGAATGCATACTAGATATGAAGGCATGTGGAAGGGATTGGGTGTAACTTTTTTATTATTTAAAAAAAATTACATATTAGTTCTTTACAAATGTAGTATAATGATGGAAAAAAGTATGCTTTGATGTTATTTTTTTGGTGACACGGTGAGCCACATGGTATACCTAATGAAACATTAATACTTGGAGGTCAAATAAGCTCGTTGGCTCATTTTTCTCAAGTCAAAATATTTGTCTTGACCACACACAAGAAATTTTCCTATAATGAAGTTGTATCCCTTTATTATTATGTTAACAAGCACCTATTTGTCCAACCTATGCTATGTAAGAAAGCACTTAGAATGAATTGGTTGTAACTTTGTATACTAATTTATAAAATTGTATGTTTAAGATTCAATAATTTGTTGTGAAAATGTATATTTTTTATTATGCTTGTTTTGTGAGATAGTGAGTTACATTGTGTATCCTTGACCCAATATTTGAAACGGGTTGGTCAAACATGCTGCCAATACATTCTTCTCAAACTGCAACATATGGTTTAATCAGAAATTAAATATATTCCTATAATGAAGTGATACACTAATGTTATTATATGAACATGTCCCTATCTATCTAGACTATATGATAAGTGAAATAACATGGGAGCATGGTTGCAACTGCATTTTTTTTGGAGTAAGGTAAATGTATTAGACCAAAAAGGTGTATATTGAACTATACATACAAAGTAGGGTGCCCTAAGACGGGCCCACAAAAGAAACTATACATAAGGTATTACCTACAAAAGCCCCAATATACATGAATTTTAGTACTGAGAGTCTACAAAATCTCAATCCTACATTTAACTTTCCACTACATTTCTTTAGAAAAAGACTCTAAGACAATCAAAAGACTTCACTTTTTCTGATCATGCAACCTTTTGTTTCTTTCCGCCCAAATAAAGTAGTTTATTCTAGTTATGCATAGATTAGCATAACTTCTCATTACTTTGTCCCATTTATACTTAGTTTCCGCCCAAGCCATAGCCTCCCCTAGATGTCTCAGGCCCCCCTTCCCCCATCTATTTTTGAGGCAGACCAATCTCCACATCCTATTTGTCCACCTGCACTCAAAGAACAAGTGGTCACTTGTTTCATCGAGTTGTTTATGGAAAAGGCATCTCTCGTCAATTGTGTACCCCCATCTGATCATCCTCTATTTAGTGGGAAGTATATCGAGTATCACCCTATTGCAGAGCACTCCATTTAGGACAATGAGCCCATCCCCAAATCATAGTAGACCAATTGTCAGAAGTGGTGTTACCAGTATTGGTGTTGATCTATGGTGTTTGGCTTTAAAACTGCATTATTTTTTAAAATTACAAATGGTCCTTGTAAAATTCAATAGAATAAAGGAAAAAATATTTTTATTATGTTTATTTGGGAATACAATGAGTCACATGGTCTCCATGACTCAAACTTTGAAGCCTAGTGGACAAATAGGATCGCTAGAAAATTATTATCAAGTCACACCTTTCAATTTAACTATATACAAAACATTTCCTACAATGAAGTGATACTCTTTTATTGTTATGTGATCATGTTCCTATCTTTCCAACTCAAACAAGATTCAACATATGTCCTTCCTTTCTACCTACCTTACTCACAACTCGACATCCTATTAACTACAATTTTGGTTTTTTCTTTTCTGTGGCTAGAAAAACTGATTCATTTTCATGTCTTTGAAGAAATATAATGTTGCCAATCTTATGCATTATATGAATTTATGCCCAGTTGTTTCAAAAGTAAGATAGCTTACATAAGTGGACATGTTCTCATGGATAAAAGTAGAAACAAAATTTTGGTAGATAAGTTTATCTAGGTAGCATGCTTGATGTTTTATTTTAAAGTTTTTTACTTTCCTAAAATTTCCTTCTATTTATTGGATATCTATAAACAAAACACTTCTATACATTGCATAAAGCTCCTATATCGTAAGCAGTTTACCATCACTTAAGAACTAAGTGCTTGGTTGCTCTCTATTATTCTATAGAGTCCACCTAGACCTAAGCTAATCCATAATGTTAGTATAGTTTTATCTTTATTTTAGAGTGGTAGGATGGGGTTAAGTTTTGTGAACTACAAAATCAGCTTGGTGCTAACTTTGATAAAGTTGTGTCTAACCTATGAATTTGGCTCAGTTTAGCATAGAAATAATAAATTATTTGTTGGATTTTGTGAATCTAGATCAGTACTCAATTTGAAAGTTAATGTCTATATTGAATCCACTTTAATTCTAAATTGAGAATTTGAATATCCATTATTTCTTAGAAACAAGATAAAATTAACTAATTAGATTTAGATAATGATTATTTTATCATATGTATATATAAATATTTATGATGTAACATAATATTTTTTAAATAGTATTTAAATAGGTATAGAAAGTTATAAATGTTGATATGATTATATGATAAAAAATTATAAGTCCTTCTTAGTTTACCTTTTTGTCAAAAAAGATGGATCTTATTATAGCAGGCTAAGCATTTTTTCATCAGCTCAAATGCTTTTCTAACCATAAAATGACCCAAAGTGACGTTTTGACACCCCCTATACAATTATCTCATTGACTCGTACTGATCTTAGCCTAAATGTCTAGAATTTTAACAATAATTAGCCCACACGACATTGTTGGCTCCAACAATACACTAATTAAAGTACATAGACTATACCGTCTTAACTAGAAAAAAGTCTAACATCTAGGAAACAAGTTTGGCCACTACATTATCAGATAAAATTAATTTAGATGAATATATATTTTTTGTTTAAAACCTATTACAGGTTGAGTCTGTAATAAGATTTTCTAAGGGTCTCAATAATTTTGTTCAAGATTATTTCAGGGTCAGACATATATCTGGGCTAATGAAGGATTGTTGATCATACTAGGAGTGAGATTTTCTTACAATATTGTAAAAATTAAAAAGGATAATTATTTGTAATATGTAACCTAAAACTGGAACAATAAAATCTATAGCTTTTAACTTAGTAACACCGATCATATGTTTTAAAATTCTATTATAAAATATCAATAACTCCACATACATTTTCTAAAAATGTAGCCCCCGACCTAGTTATAGGATTATGTGGATGGTAGATTGACAATCATTCAATTATTTTATCACACTTTTAGTGATGTGTGACCATAGAATAACTCTGTTGGAACATTCCTACCTAGTGATGTGCTACATCTATTCCAAGGTTTCATGATAAACACACGGTTCTTTGCAATAGCAATGCTTGTTTATGTTGAAGGAAAAATAAGAGTTTTCATACCTTGGATGATTGTGGGTGAAGAAGCTAGTTTTACTGCATCATTGTCCTGATGTATTGAAAAACTTGTAAGGTCAATATTTTTATCAATGCAAATAAAGATGAAAGTTCAAGAAAATAGGACTAGAATGAATTATGAATATATTTTTAGTGAATAGAAAGTCTCTAGAGATAGTGAATAACATGATCAAAAAAAGATTTAATATGGCTTGCATGCAGGAAACCAAGTGACTAGAGAATAATGTAGAGTTTTTTGAGACACAAGGAACAAATTTTGATGTACATGTATTGAAAAATATTGAAATGTAGTGTGAATAATTATTGATAGAATGTTAAAGGATGATGTTGTTAATATTAATAGGTTGGATGATAGAATCATAACTATTAGTCTTGTTCTTAAAAAAGGATCTTTAGTATTATTGGTGCTTATGCCTCCCATGTCTACCTTAGTGAGGATGCTAAAAAAAATTTTGAGATACCATCTATGACTTGAATCAAGGAATATTGGTAGAGGATAAGACCATTATTGTGAAAATTTTAAAGGGATATATGGGGAATATCAATTTCGGATATGTAAGAGTTCATTATGGTTTGGGATATAGAAACAAATATAAGGAGAGAGGATAGGGGTTTTTAGTTGCCTATGATGTGATTTTGACAAACAAATAGTTCAACAAAAGTGCCTCTCATATTTGTTTAAGGACCTTAGAATTGATTGACATCTAATAATGTTTGATAATAATATTCTTAATTAAGTTTTGAACTCAATTGATTAAGTCGTAGCTCTAATTTGACTCAATTTGCACCTATTTTTTTGTAGTTTGTAATTTTATGCAATTTTGAGGACTACTACATAAATTCAACTTACCTAAGGATATAATCACAATTTTAAGTGGAATTATATGAGTACAAGTTTTATTTTGTATCCTACTTGTTTTAATGAGCTTTGGATGCTTTTTAACTAGGTTTGGATGAGGTTCAACCCTTGGTTAGAAGATTGAGTTCCCTTGGTTGAACCATGAGGGTGGATATCTGGAGGCCTTACCAAGCCTGATATATTTGATATAGAAGTCTAATGGGTGCTTAATTATGAGGCTCTCTCATGGATACACCCTCAATAGGTGGGTGCATGGTTGAGGGCATACATATGGGTTTTTATGAGAGCCTCAATAGGTTGGTTTTGTGCACTTTGATAGCTTTATATTTGGACCTTGATAGGTCAAGGTATGGCCCTATAAAACTCCATACAATATAACCCTTGATAGTTCCTATAGTTTTGAGGACCCTCGATCGGATGAGTGGAACCTCAATAGGTTTTTGTGTGGGTTTTAGTAGTTTGCTGAGAATGTGGAACTTGATACCTAATACTTTTATAACTTGATATGTTTAGGTTTAAACATTGATATCACATATGATGGTGACTCTTGATACCTCATTTTGTGGGTGGACGCCCATAGGGTTTGTCACAATACCCATATGTGGTATAAACCTTGATATCTCTTTCCTTCTTTTTCCCTCAAAAACTACTTACATTGGTCGCTATTTTACACTCTCAACCCTTTTATCTATATATACCCAAACCCTTCACACATCTACACTCATTTGTCTATCAAGGTCTTCTAGAAAGAGGAGGAGTTGAAGGGACTCACTACCCATTCTTGGAAGTACATAGCTTCAACCAAGTGTTCGCATGCACTTGCATGTTGAACATTTAACTTTCTTTAGTGGTTTATAGTTTTTCCCTATCATATTTCATGTAAGTTATAGCCCCTATTATCTATTTTCCTCTAATTTCCCTCTCATATTCTACCTTGGGCCGAGCTCCTTAAGTTTCCATGGAGATAACTTTCTCATTTTGATAAAACACCTTCTTCTCTCTCTTTTTGTCCAAGTGTGCTTGACCTAGCTTGGAGGGGATAATCTTGGAGCATGAGTGGTTGTCTTAGACATGAAAATTAATCTTCTTGGGGATTTTTTTTCTTGATCACATTTTATTCATAGACCTAGGTGAGTGATACAAATTTTGATGCATATTTTTCCTACATATCACATGCAAAACCCTTATTTTTCTAGAATTTGATCTATAGCCTAAAAGTGAAGTTTAATGGGATGATTTGGTGTCATATGAACTAGAATTAAATTTGTATCTTCTTCTTTACTCTATAATGTGATTCATGGTGGTTCTAGTATTCTCTATTTCTTTCTTAAGGGTTGGAGTTTCCAATTTAGTGCATTTGTGTTGTAAAAATGCTCCTTTCGAGGTATTTTGATACAGTGTTGATGGAAAATGAAATGCACACGCTCTTTAACTATTTGGAAGTGATTATAAATTAAAATTAAGATGATTCCTAATTGTTATTCTGGAAAATTTTGAAGGGCTCAAATTTGTACTTAAGTAGCTCATTTATGCTTAAAAATGACCTTTTTAGGCCAATCTTATTTTAGGTGAAACTTTATCATACTTTAAATGTTTGATCCAAAGTTTTTCATGGTACTTTGTTTATTTCATGTGATTATAAGTGTCTTTTTCTATAGCAAGGTTTGATGGTATAGGTTGTCACCTTTGATCCTTAAGTTGAATTTTGGTGTTCTTCTTGGAATAGTGTGGGTGAGAGGGTGGGCCATGGGAAATATCTTCAATGACGCTGATGGAATCATATGTATGGGGTTTTATGGTTCTATCTGAGGTTTTCGTTTTATAGGATGTCATTTTATTGCTTTGTGTCTACTTCTATTGTTACATACCAACATACTCATTGGGGGTTTTTCACATAAAGATAGACAACACTCACATAGATATGATACTTGGATATTTGGGAGTGTCCCCTCGATATACAAAAATAAGCTTTGTATATTAATACTTTTTGGTGTATATAGAATTGGAATCATAGATATGCACTTAGGGAGGCCAATATGATGTCCTACTAGCTCACTGGGCTTGGGTCATGCCTAACCTCTGGTTATATTTTTAACTATTCCTGAGGTGCCTCCCCCTATGTGAGGAGTCTGTTGGATAAAGGGTTTTGGAGTGTTCCATATTAGAAGGTTTAGAAGTTTGGTTGATAGATTTTTCTATTCTTTGAAATAGTTTTTGTTAATGGGTTCCTAAAATCCTCTTTTTGAGTTTAAGAGTTAGATGGTTGAGTCCAGTTGAGGGCCATTATGATTTTGTAGATTATGGACAACATAATGTTGTAAACATTTTTCATTTATTTCCTACCAAGGAACGTGATGAATTGATTTTTTTCTCATGGGTTTACTTAAAAAATCAAATTTTAGTGCAAAATATTAGGTTTTTATGAGATCCCTACACTGACTTATCCTTGTTATGGCTTATAAGGTGATTTGGGCCATGATGTGCCCAAAATTGGTGAATTGGGCCTTGATATGTCTAAGGATGGTTGCTTGAACCTTAAACAAGTACTTACGATGTATTTCATATATCTTCTTAATTTGTTATACACTTGATTATTGTCACAATTGCATCTTTAGGCCTTGTTGTAACATTATTGATGCATTGAAACATGACAATTGACCTAATTAATCAAGTGTTACATTCATCATGTAGTTCCCAATGAACTAGCCCAATGTTTAGAACTAAAGATAGAAAATGGTTTTCTGTTGCATTTCCCAAATGCAACTAAGCAAACTGGAAAGTGATAGTGCTTAAGGGGAGAGTCACACCACAACTACTAGGAATATATGGCACTTAATATACCTGGCAATGGAGCCAGAAGGCTTGATGTGTTTGCCAAAGGAGTACACCTAATCAATTGAATTTTGACTAGATGCACCTTATGGCACACGACATAGTCTTTATTTATATGACATATGGACACAATCTTAAACAAATATATAAGCTCATGGACTTAGGAGTAGTAAAAGAGAGCCGGGTTCAATAAGTAAGTAAGGAAAGCAAGAACAAGCCCTACTTTAACCCTAGACATCTAGTTCCAATTAACAAAGAAATCAAGCTAAGCAAGAAAAGAGAAATTTAGACTAAGTCAATAAAACAAGAACTACAATTAAAAATAGACTAGCAAAGAAAATATAATTAACAACCTAGAGATGGGAACTAGTTAAACTAACAAAGAAACTACACTATACTAGCAATTAGCAACTATGGAAAGCTAAGAACTAAATTAGCAACTAACTAGATAATGAAACCAGAAACAAACACAAAGTAACACTAATTACACTGGAAATATCTAATTATCAAGAACAAAAAAATTGACTAGGTAAACAAGTAAATCAACTAACTAAGCAAGCATTAACTACCAAGGGAGCAATTAGTGTTTTAAACAATTAATGGGAAGTGTGGGCCATTTGGAGTGATGTGACTAAAACCGAGGTTGGGGTTGTAACATGCAAATAAACTCATTCATTTAGACTGCCAAACCAAACAATAAGATAGATGGTAGAGAATTACCCTAAGATACTAACTGGACATGGATGGAATAGGATGTGTAAAGGGGAACTAGACCATAGCACACCCTATCCAACCTTGTGAGGCTCATTTGAATTAGTATTTAGGTGAAATTATACTAGGATCTAATCATGTATAGGTTTCTAGGAGAGAGTCTCTTAGGGAAACCAGGGACCAAGGGTAGTAATGTAGGGTGTAAATGAGGGTTATTTCAACACACATCACTCACCATCTAGCATTTAGGTAGCTCCAAGTCAATTGCGCCAAGTGCATCTATACGAGCTACTTAGATCTCACACTTAAGAGTATCAGAAAGGATATATGTGTGGAAAGAAGAGGTGCTATCTAGGGATCAACTAGTTGGACCTAGGAGAAAATATCAAAATAACCTCATATATGCCACTTTCTCCTAAAATTAGGTGGTCTCAAGCACAAATCACAAGATAATCCATGTTTTCAATAAAAAAAACACAAGATAATGTATGGGAAATGAGATAAAAGTATAATACAATCAATATAAAATGAAATTATAGAGTTTACAAGTTAAATTCCCTTATCATGGTATCAAAATCACATTTTAGACCCAAATAGTCCACCTAAGGGGCTTAAATACTCATAACAAAAATAAAGAGGGGAGAAAAGGAGTAAAAGAGTGAATAGTCATGGAATCTTGGTGAACACTCCTCCTTCTTCGCCTCCTAGAAGATACAACTCGTCCTCCTCCCTCCTTGATGGTTGGATTGCATGGAAGTGTGGATGGAAGTAGCCAAAACCCTAGAAAGCTAGGTTTTTGAGGTAGGGTTGGGGGAAATGGAGTGGGAGTAGGTGGAAGCTCAATAAATGCTCAAGTGAGTGAAAATCATAATTAGAGATGCTAACCTTTAACTCATGCCGCCACCCATGCATATATAGTGGATAGGGAATATTAGGTTAACTGGGGGTATAATGGGAAAATTAGTTTTGAAAATGAGATACAGTTTGAGGTAGCATGCCTAGAAAGGTTGTGGTGGGTGGAGGGTAGAACGACCATGCTAAGGGAGAATGGTCATGTTGTAGAATGGATAAAATCATACTTAAGGTAGATTTTAATGCTAGTAGCATGGTGGTGCTGAGGGAGAACGGGCATGATGAGGAATGGACAAAAGCACAGTTGAGGGTGGAGTTTTGGAGGCTGGTAGCACAATTGTGGTGGGCACCACAACTGTGGTGGTTGTGAGGTGGCACGCCCATGGTGTTTGTGGGGTGGCACAATCATCATGGGAACCATGGCCATGGTTGTTGTATGGTGTCATGATCATGGTGGGCACCATAACCATGGTGGCTGTGAGGTGTCACATAGGGGGCTTGTCCTAGGCTACTATAAGTCTAATTTAACTATAAGTTTTGGCTTTTGGCAGCATAATCATTCTATGGCACCACGGCCATGCTAGGGGCCTAAACTTGCACTTTGATCTCCAACTTCACAATCCTTCAAGTTCTTTGCTTCAACTTGAATCTTGACACTAGGGTAGGTTGGCTAATCTCTTAAACTCCCTTTAGGCTCCTCCAAGGGTAAAGGAACCCCTAAATAATCTTTCTTCTCTCTCATCCATCCAAATCATGGTCCATGTACTTGAAAAACATGCAAACAACTTACATTAGTGCCTTTGATAGTAGAACATTAATTGAGGAAAGTATCATACATTATAAAATGTTCATATGTGATTAAAGTAAATACTGACACAAGATGAAGCCCTAAAATAGAAGTGCATCAATTGTATTGAAGATGTCTTATATCCTGAGAAGGAATCTAGGTCAATAATCTTGAGTATTCTAAGGCGCCTAGACTTGCTTAATGATTTGAATGATCTTAATTACCATATTTTAATGCTTATAACTCTAATATAACCTTTTTATATGTTTTGAAATCGTAATACAAGCTTAAGTTTCAAATTTGGTCCAATTTGGACACTGTTTGAACAAGTTATGCAATTTTTTGTACATTTTGGACTTTTCTGTAATTTACCCAATTGAGGGGCTTTCTTTGGAATTTATGACATAAATTATGTTCCTTATATGTTATAGTATCATTCTTGATATTTTTGAACCATGGGGATCCTAGTTGAGCCATGGTTTGAAGGTGTTTTGATCAAGGATATTTTAGGGTTTACCCCTTCATGTGATTGGCTGGGAAACTCGACAAAGGCAAGCCAAGCAGGTCTCTACAGATAGTGGGAGAGCTACTTGTGTGTGTGTGCTTGTATATTCTTTATAATTAAAAGCCATGGACACTTGGATATATACTAGAGTTTCAACTTTTTCTTTTTCTTTATGTTAAAGTGTCATATACTTATTCCCAAGCACCAAAATGAGCTATTTCCTCTCACCACCTCTCTCATTCTCCCAGCATCGTTCTCCCTCTGTTCAGATGCGAATTTGTTTGCCCAAGGAAGAAGAAAGTGGGGATCTTCTTAGAAAAAAATTCTAGGGTTGCAATTGATTTCCTTTTTGGATCTATAAAGCTTCTTCCTAGTGATCTTGACCTAAAAGTGTAATCTTTACCTTATCTACTCCGTTAATTTATTTTCTCTTCTACCTCCTATATCTCTCCAGGTTAGAACCATGCTTTTTGAAGGTGAAAGTGGCCCTAGAACTCAAAAATCCTTCCTTATTTCTTTTCTAGGGTTTTGCTTGTTTGTGGAGAGAATTGCATAGTTGGCCAAGCTCAGATCTGAATTTATGGTTTCCTTGCCCTATTTGCTCGAGATTCTTGCTGTTTGGGATCTGACCTACTCTATAGAGGCGAGTTATATAACATTCTTCACTTATATTGCTTACTAGAAGCTTGTTAGTTCATGTATATGCTTGAATGTGATGATCTAAGCATAGAGAAACCATGCTTGTTTAGAATTACGAATTTTTATGGTGTTCCCTATTCTGTTCCAGTTCTATATGAACTTGTAAACATATGTACATCCTTTATAAGGTGTAACATGATCTGGGACAGGTTGATAGCAACAACTTATGGTGCTATGTCCAAAAAAATGTTGGTTCAAATTAGGGTTTTTAAGCTATTTCCTTCCCTATCACATAATTGATTGTCATACCATTCAACAACCAATAGTGTTTCTATCTTGGCAACTGATGTTCGTGGACAAGGGTGTCAAATTTATGGTGACAACCTATGGTCACCACCTTAGGTCAGGTTTTGACTCAATTAGACGCTTAATTATCATCCACTAAGTATTCTAATGATGTTATCAATCGATGATGATATTGGCTTAATATTTGATGGTGTTAACTGAATGTATTACTGATCTAGCAACCAATGGTGACCTAATGATCACAATTAATTGTGGATCAGGTCATCACCATATATGATGAATTAGGAATGTAATTGTAGATTTGCCAAAACCTTGAACCAATGGTTCCTTGGTTAAATTGATCTAAGGGTCAGACCTATACTTCAATTGATAACCTTGAACAATGAACCTGATCTAATGAATAATATTGGATTCTTTAACATCCAATGGATTAGAATAAATCACATGTTATTATATGTGGGTCCTAGTGAAGATAATTCAATTGTTCGATACCATTAATTGGTAGTCTTATCTTTTCCATTATATAGTTATATTTGATAAATCACTATAATAAGTAGATGTGTAACTCCCATGTGATCTAGCTTGTTATACCTAACCTTGATGTAATTATATGATGTTGATAGGTTATAATCAGACCTCTTGAATGATTAATGTAATAATGAATTACACTCTTCTTGTGTTGAAACCACATTGTAGTACTATTTGAATATCATAGTGCCTTGCCATGTTAATATTTATGGACACATATGTGCTAATGATCTTTTGAGCCTTGTTTAAGGCATGGAATGATGATGATAACCTTACTATAAATAATTTGATGGTCTTAATGACCTTTGGACATGTTTGAATCCATGATTGAGGTGAAATCCTCTTTATGTTCCAATAAGGGTTAAAACCCTAGAACTTGTGATAAGATATTGGTATCTTGAAATAGTATGATGATAAGTGTGGTATATTAATTTGCAATGAATGATAGGATGTGGTAATGTGATTAAGATTTATATCTCAAATGTTTTATATCCTTTGAAGTCATTATACATTTATTCTTGTTAGAAAATAATTAGGGTTTGAATGTCCACTTGTATGATAAAGCCTTAATGCATTCAATTGGTAGTAATTAATCAAGTGTAACCTTAATCATGTAGATCCCTATGTCGTAGAGCCATCTTCAGTGTTAGAACTTACTGGATGGTGAAACGAGTATTCCCAAGGGAAACTCGGAGCGCATAGTATTGAATATGTGGGGCTGGCAAGTTGAGGATATATCATTGTCATCCACAATTGCAGGTTATGGAGGATGGCTATGGTCATGCCTCAGACATTTGATGTGATTGAGGACAGCTAAAGTTGTACCTCAGATTAGAGCATTTTATTTAACCCTATTTTCTAGTGTCGTAACTTGTACCAAGTATGAACTAGTTGTTATCAGTTGACTATATGTCACTGTTGGCAGTTTGACTGGTATGTCACTGCAGTTTACTCATATTGACCGAGGGGAAGAGATCTTAGGATACCAACACTCCTAGATCTTATATGGAGCTGAATAGCACTTCACAGTGGTCAGTTGGACTTTGAGTGGTATGACTCAAACTTCCCAGGGCATAATAATAAAAAGATATAATATCAGACATGTAGTATAATTGCTATGGTTTAATACGTATCACATTCGTTGATTAACCCTTGTCTTGTCCTTACACTACTTAGTTCTTACATGATGTAGACTTATGAAAATTGTGTAATCTTACTTGATGCTACAACTTATTTTCTTAACTGCTTAGTATGCTTAACCTGTTCAGTCTATTCATATTGCTTATTCAATACCCTAACTGCTCAACGAATTTATTTTTAATTAATACGTTATGATCAATATAAGTTGGAGAGAGTTATATCTCTTATTGGGAGTGGGTCTCACCCGTGGGTCACCACAATTTTTTTTAGGTGGTCACGGGCAACGAGGTCGTGTTGTGGAAGAGAATCAACCTGGTCATCAATAGATTCAGAAGGTTGGTTAGTTGTAGATGTTACTCATAGATGTTAGTACTAGAGTCCTAGTGTCATCCCTGTACTCTCAGGTCTTGGTATGGGATGTGTTTTGTAGATGATATACTTGTATCGACATGAGATTTTGGTCGTATGCCAATGTTTGTAAATATATGGCATGTACATGTGAAATATCTTTTGTATGTAGGATGTGACTGAGGTCTTTGGACCCATATGTAAATACTTGTTACAATATCTGAGAATGGAATGATGGACCTTTTGTAAATGTTCTAGAGTTTATTTACATTGTTGGAATCAATTTTAATTGTTTCACATTTTTGTCTATGTGATTAATTAGTAGTTGATCGTGTTTTGTGTTTTGAGTAATCTCGTTTAGCATGATGAGGTGTCACATTTAAGATGGTATCAGAGCTCTAGGTTTACTGAGTCTACAGGGACATAGGACTTAGGTTTGAGTTTGTTCTTATGCATCCAACATATCTGATCATAGTTTATGCTTATGCAAATATGTCTGGAGGACATGAAGAACACATTGAGAGTAGCTATGTTGCACCAGGAGGAGGTGAAGCGAGGCATGCACGTGATGAGAGAGTGCCAGAAGTAGGGCCAGAGCAACCCGCAATGCCTCATCTAGACCCGACAATGATGTCCAATTCTGAGTTTCAGCATATGTTTAGACAGATGATGGCCACAATTACACATATCACTGACAGAGCGCCAGCACCTCAAGCTAGGGCAGCCACCTCCAATGTGGAGTCTCAAGGTGTCGGGAAGACATTTGAATGTCTTAGACATGTTGGGGCAATTAAATATGTAGGTACTTCTGATCCAACAGATGCTGACATGTGGTTGACTGAGCTGGAAAAGGCGTTCAAAATCCTAAACATTGCTCAAGAAGACAAAGTAAGTATGCAGTATACTTGTTAAAGGGTAGTGTTGGCCACTGGTGGGCCATAGAAGGGAGAAAAGGCCATGAGTTGTGATAGGATGGGAGGAGTTTCGGAGGGAATTTTTTAGTCGATATTTTCTAGAGACCTACCTAGATGAGAAAATCTCTCAGTTTGAGAAGATTCATCAGGGAGCTATGACTATAAATGAGTATGAATCAAAGCTTATGGAACTTCTGAGGTTCTTCCCGCACATGGCAACAACAGACAAGGAAAGGATCTGGAGATTTGAGAAGGGTATGAGTACAGAGTTGACTACTACAATATCAGCCTTGGAGAATAGGGAAAGGTTTTCCACCTTTGTGGAATCTATCAGGAGGATTGAGAGGTCTGCCATAGAGAAGCGTGAAGCTAATGCTAAGAAGTGACCTATGCAGTTTCAAGGGCAATCATCTGGAGGCTTTAAGAAGCCAAGGTCTTTCCCACCACTGTGACAACCAAGGTCAACCTTCACTGAACCAAGATCACATGCACCATCATAGTGGACCCCGAGTCAGGGTAGCGGTCACAATTTTCCACCGATAGGAGCCTGCAGTACCTCATCAGTTTTAGTGATAGGGTCGTTTAGGCCATATCAAGACACCAGAACATGTTACAAGTGTGGGAAAGTGGGGAATGCAAGACCTTATTGCCCTATGAAAGATGAGGAGGTGACACAGCAGCCAAGGAAAAGTCAATAGGGTTCACAACAATGATAGTTTAGTAGTGGCAGTGGCAGTGGTAGTGGTAGTGGTAGAGGACGCGGTCAGGCATCCCATGCAGGATTATTAGGGTAGGCGAGCAGAGGATGTGGACGGCAGTAAGAGACAGCTAGGTTCTATGCCATGACCCAGCCAGAAGTAGTGGTCAATCCACGAGTCGTGACAGGTCAGATGGAGTTATTTCATTTTTATATATCTGCTTCTTATTTCATATCTGTGTTAGTAGACCCGGGTGCGACATACTTTTTTATCGCTAGAGAGGTGATAGATAGTTGTTATCCACCTTTTAGTCTTAGATCTGATAGCATGTGACTGGAGACTCCTTTGGTTGATTCCGCCGAGTTACGGGAAGTGTGCCCTTCTTGTGTTCTTTCTTTTTCTGGACACAACATTCAAGTGGATCTTCTGCCACTTGACATGCATGGTTTTGATGTAATCCTTGGAATGGATACCTTGGAAAAATACAAGGTAGTCTTGTACTATAGTATTAAGGTGGTGACGTTCCATGATGGAGATGTACAATGGGTTTTTTAGGGTGATAGGAAGATTCTTCCTACATGTTTGATGTCAGCCATGACAATTGAGTGGTTGATGAGGCAAGGATGTGAGGCTTTCTTAGCTCATGTTTTGGATACCAAGGCAGTAGGTCCTAGTATCCAGGAGTTACCAGCGGTGCGAGTGAGTTTGAGGATGTATTTCCTGAGGAATTTCCTAGCATTCCCCCTCCTAGAGAGATTGAGTTTGAGATCAATCTTATTCCTAGAACACAACCCATAACATAGTCAACATACAAAATGGCACCAACAGAGATGCAAGAGTTAAAGAGACAATTACAAGAACTATTAGAGAAGGGTTTTATCAGGCCGGGCACTTTCCCTTGGGGTGCTGCCATGTTGTTTGTTAAAAAAAAGGATGGTTCAATGAGGTTGTGTATAGAATATAGACAGTTGAACAAGGTGACAATAAGGAATAAGTATCCTTTGTTAAGGCTTGATGATCTTTTTGATCAATTGAGATGTGACACTATGTTTTCAAAGATAGACCTAAGGTTAGGTTACCGTCAATTGAGAATTAAGGCTGATGACATACCCAAGTCAGCTTTTAGGACTAGATATGGTCATTATGAGTTTTTGGTTTTGCCGTTTGGGCTAACCAATGCACCTGCAACTTTTATGGATCTAATCAATAGGGTGTTTAGACCTTATCTTGATCAGTGTGTGGTTGTGTTCATAAATGATATCCTGATATATTCCAAGGATAGTCAACAACATGAGCAACACCTTCACCAGGCATTGACTTTGTTGAGGCAACACCAACTATATGCTAAGTTCAACAAGTGTGAATTCTAGTTATCTGAAGTGTCTTTTTTGGGCCATGTTATATCTGCAAAAGGCATTTGTGTTGATCCCAAGAAAGTGGAATCTGTACTAGAATGGGAACAAACAAAGACACCGACAGAGATCCATAGTTTCCTAGGTCTGGTAGGTTACTACAGGAGGTTCATCAAAGACTTCTGTTCTATAGCGTTACCCCTAACTAGGTTAACCAGGAAGGATGTTCCTTTTTCTTGGAATGATAAGTGTTAATGTTATTTCCAGATTTTGAAAGAAAAGTTGACTACTACATTGATGTTAGTACTTCCAGAGCAAGGAAAAGGCTATATTGTCTTTTGTGATGCTTCAAAGAATGGGTTGGGATGGGTGTATATGTAGGATAAAAATGTAATTTCTTTTGCTTCACGACAGCTTAAGAAACATGAGGAGAATTACCCAACACATGATCTAGAGCTTGCAGTGGTGGTCCATGCCTTAAATATCTGGAGACACTATCTTTATGGAGAAAAGTGAAAGATCTTCACTGACCACAAGAATCTGCAATATATCTTCTCAAAACAGGAGCTGAATATGAGGCAGAGGAGATGGATGGAGCTGATTAAGGATTATGATTGCACAATAGACTACTATCCAGGGAAAGCTAATGTGGTGGCTGATGCATTGAGTAGAAAGTCTTCTTCATCATCAATGATAGATAATGCACAATAAAATTCCTTGATGTACCATAAGAGAGATATGCTAGTGTCTCTTCTCTAGATGAATGTACAGTTAGAAGTTTCCTTGCTGGCAAGATTTTTGGCATAGTTACAAGTGAAACCTACCTTGAGACAATAGATTCATGATGCACACCAAAGTGATACTCTGATATAGAATATCCAATAAGGGATTGGCAATGAAAAGTATGATGGATTTCATAAGGCAGATGATGGTACAGTTTGTTACCATAATAGATGGGTTGAGGAAGATGGTACTTGAGGAGGCTCACTCCTCCATGTATGCAATGCATCCTGGAAGTGCCAAGATGTGCCAAAAATTGAAAGACATGTATTGGTGGCCAGGTCTAAAGCGTGATGTGGCAGAGTTCATTGCCAAATGTCTAGTTTGTCAGTAGGTGAAGGCTGAGCCCCAGAAGCCTATAGGAACATTACAACCCTTGCCAATACCACAATGGAAATGAGATCATATTACTATGGAGGTTGTGGTTGGTCTTCCTAGGACAGCCAAGGGTCATGATTCCATATAGGTGATAGTATACAAATTGACTAAGTCAGCTCATTTTCTGTCAGTTAAGACGACATTTACAGTAGAGAAATTGGCACAAACATATGTTCATGAGATAGTCTGTTTGCATGGCATTCCATTGACTATAGTTTCTGATAGAGGTCCACAGTTTACAAGTCATTTTTGGGAGCGTCTGCATTCAGCAATGGGAACACAACTGAGGTTCAACACAACTTTTCATTCGCTGACCGATGGCCAGTCTAAAAGGACTATTCAGACTTTAGAGGATCTCTTGAGGGCATGTGTGCTGCAATTTCTTGGTAGTTGGGATGTACATCTGACTCTGATAGAGTTTGCATACAACAATAGCTATCAAAGAAGCATAGATATGGCTCCTTATGAGTCTCTATATGGGAGACGATGTTGGTCTCCTCTTTGCTGGTATGAGATAGGTGAATATCAACTTTTGGGTCCTGAGCTAGTACAACAGACTACTGAAAAGATTAAAGTGATACATCAACAGTTGAAAGCAACCCAGGACAGGCAAAAATCTTATGTAGATAATTGACACAGACCACTTGAGTTCCAAGTGGGAGATAGAGTATATATTAAGGTTTCTCCTTGGAAAGGTGTGTTGAGGTTTGGAAATAAGGGTAAGTTGGCTCCTAGATTTATGGGACCATACCCTATCCTAGCTCATGTTGGAAAGGTAGCATATAAGTTGGATCTATCACCAGAGCTACATAGATTGCATAATGTCTTTCACATCTCTATGTTGAGTAAATTTCATCCAGATACTGACCAGATAATCCAACCAATAGAGGTTGAGTTAGATGAGGATATCTCTTATGTTGAGGGTCCTATGTTGATCTTGGATAGAAGGGTGAAAAAGCTGAAGAGAAAGGATATAATACTAGTGAAAGTTTTGGGGAATCACCATGGTATAGAGGAAGACACATGGGAACTAGAGAATGAGATGCGTAGAAAATACCCATCTATTTTTGCGTAGGATTTTGGGGCGAAATCCTTATTAGGGATTTATAGTTGTAAGGCCCCTGCACTAGCTTAATGATTTGAATGAGCTTAATTACCATAATTGAATGCTTATAATCCTAATTTAACCTTTTTATATGTTTTGAAATAATAATACAAGCTTAAGTTTGAAATTTGGTCCAATTTGGACACTATTCGAACAAGTTATGCAATTTTCTGTACATTTTGGACTTTTCTATAATTTACCCAATTGAGGGGTTTCCTTTGCAATTTTTCACATACATTATGTTCCTCAGATTCTATAGTATCATTATTGAGATTTTTGAACCATGGGGATCCTAGTTGAGCCATGGTTTGAAGGTGTTTTGATCAAGGGTATTTTAGGGTTTACCCCTTCATGGATGAGCTACCTTTAGTAGCTATCAACTAAGGAATCATGTGATTGTCTGGAAAACTCGACAAAGGCAAGCCAAGAAGGTCTCTACAGATAGTGGGAGATCTTCTTGTGTGTTTGCTTGTATATTCTTTATAATTAAAAGCCATGGACGCTTGGATATATAGTAGAGTTTCAACTTTTTCTTTTTCTTTATATTAAAGTGTCATATACTTATCCCCAAACACCAAAACGAGCCATTTCCTCTCCACCACCTCTCTCCTTCTCCAAGCTTCGTTCTCCCTCTGTTCAGCTGTGAATGTTTCTGCCCAAGGAAGAAGAAAGTGGGGATCTTCTTAGAAACTAATTCTAGGGTTGCAATTGATTTCCTTTTTGGATCCATAAAGCTTCTTCCTAGTGATATTGACCTAAAAGTGTAAGTTTTACCTTATATACTCTGTTCATTTATTTTCTCTTATTCCTCCTATATCTCTCCAGGTCGGAACCATGCTTTTTCATGGTGAAAGTGGCCCTAGAACTCAAAAATCCCTCCTTCTTGTTTCTTTTCTAGGGTTTTGCTTGTTTGTGGAGAGAATTGCATAGTTGGCCAAGTTTAGATCTGAATTCAAGGTTTCCTTGGCCTATTTTCTCAAGATTCTTTCTTTTTGGGATCTGACCTACTCTATAGAGGCTATTTCTATAATATTCTTCGCTTATATTGCTTACTAGAAGCTTGTTAGTTCATGTTTATGCTTGAATGTGATGATCTAAGCATAGAGAAACCATGCTTGTTTAGAATTACGAATTTTTATGGTGTTCCCTATTCTGTTCCAGTTCTATATAAACTTGTAAACATGTGTACAAACTTTCTAATGTGTAACATGATATGGTACAGGTTGATAGCAACAACTTATGGTGCTATGAACAAAACAAATGATGGTTCAAATTAGGGATTTTAAGCTATTTCCTTCCCTATCACATAACTGATTGTCATACCATTCAACAACCAATAGTGTTGCTATCTTGGCAACTGATTTTCGTGATCAAGGGTGTCGAATTTAAGGTGAAAACCTATGGTCACCACCTTAGGTCAGGTTTTGACTCAATTAGACGTTTAATTATCATCCACTAAGTATTCTAATGATGTTATCAATCGATGATGATATTGGCTTAATATTTGATGGTGTTAACTGAATGTATTACTGATCTAGAAACCAATGGTGAACTAATGATCACAATTAATGGTGGATCAGGTCATCACCATATATCATGAATTAGGAATGTACTTGTATATTTGACTAAACCTTGAACCAATGGTTCCTTGGTTAAATTGATCTAAGAGTTAGACCTATACTTCAATTGATAACCTTGAACAATGAACCTGATCTAATGAATAATATTGGATGCTTTAACATCCAATGGATTATAATAAATCACATGTTATTATATGTGGGTCCTAGTGAAGATAATTCAATTGTTCAATACCATAAATTGGTAGTCTTATCTTTGCCATTATATAGTTATATTTGATAAATCACTATAATAAGTAGATGCATAACTCCCATGTGATCTAGCTTGTTATACCTAACCTTGATGTAATTATATGATGTTTATTGGTTATAATCAGAACTCTTGAATGATTAATGTAATAATGAATTACACTCTTCTTTTGTTGAAACCACATTGTAGTACTATTTGAATATCATAGTGCCTTGCCATGTTAATATTTATGGACACATATGTGCTAATGATCTTTTGAGCATTGTTTAAGGCATGGAATTATGATGATAACCTTACTATAAATAATTTGATGGTCTTAATGACCTTTGGGCATGTTTGAAGCCATGATTGAGGTGAAATCCTCTTTATGTTCCAATAAGGGTTAATACCCTGGAACTTGTGATAAGATATTGGTATCTTGAAATAGTATGATGATAAGTGTGGTCCATTAATTTGCAATGAATGATAGGATGTGGGAATGTGATTAAGATTTATATATCAAATGTTTTATATTCTTTTAAGTCATTATACATATATTCTTGTTAGAAAATAATAGGGTTTGAATGTCCACTTGTATGATAAAGCCTTAATGCATTCAATTGGCAGTAATTAATCAAGTGTAACCTTAATCATGTAGAACCCTGTGCCGTAGAGCCATCTTCAGTGTTAGAACTTACTAGATGGTGAAATGAGTATTCCCAAGGGAAACTCGGAGTGCATACTATTGAGTATGTGGGGGTGTCAAGTTGAGCATATATCCTTATCATCCACAATTGCAGGTTATGGAGGATGGCTATAGTCATGCCTCAGACATTTGATGTGATTGAGGAAAGTTGCAGTTGTACCTCAGATTAGAGGGTTTTGTATACCCTATTTTCATGTGTGGATCATCTTCATCCGATATTTCTATAATTAGTTATGTATTTTACAAGATAACCCTTTTTTCCACCAATCAGAAATAGCCACGTCGATTTATTGAAATTAAAACGGAGCTAGAAGGCAATGCACTCGTTTAATAGAAATGGGTTGTGAAATTACCTTAAAGGACTACTCCTTACAAAAGAGACACGGGGACAGGGATGCACTTTCCCCCTCTATCGTCTTCAACCTTAGGTCCCATTTTCCCACAAGCCGGTGGTCAACTGCGGAGTTGACCCCACGTTTCACTCCTCCTGGGCACACGACATGGGAGGCTTTACCTTTGTATCTTTCTCCCAAACTCATCATATGCCTCAATTTCTTCGAGGCTCACCTGAGTCATCAGGGCAGAGCACCTCTTCTCCGGTCAGGCACAAAGCCTGAACAGGGGTGCATGTTAGGACATTTTCTTGAATTGAAGGTGTCTCCAAGTTCACCTTCTCTTCCCGGTTGTGTGACGGTAGCTTGTGGATCTGCTAGTACCACACAATGTCCCACCCTATATATAGGGTCATCTACAGAGTTTGGGTGATTTGGGGACTTCTGTTCTCATTGACTAACCTTCCCACAAATAGGGTTGGATGGCTTCGGAACAGCCTCAAGAAGCTAATGGAGCTCTTCTCACTCCAAGATTTCCTTTCCTTTTTGAGAAATCTTTTGATCAAAGATCTCACAAGTGGACTCTGCGCAAGCAGGTCCCTACGAGACTGGGATTCACTCCCACTCGTTAGATCACCGATCCATGGTCGCGCTTAACCCAAAAATCAAGAAAATCGAGATTTACTCCCAGATAAATCATGACACATGATTATTATGTGATTAATGTCAACGCCTTAGGATATTTTGTAAATTTCATAACTTGGAAACCGTGCACTAGTTTCCAACCAAATTTTAAGGGTTTGTCTCTCTTGCCTTTATCCACTTTTATGCCAAGTTTGAGCCCAAAATTCTAAAAGAAAAGAACTATTTCTTCATAGGCAAGTTACTCATAAATCAAATTCATTAAATGGTTATTTTATCTTTCCTCAAACCATTATCTTGCTATCTTGGACTCCTTGGACCCCAATAAATTCTAATATTTCGAAATCCTATTTAGTGGACACTCATAATCCTTCTAGATGCATCTATGTCCATTATTTCTCATTATCTTGTTTATTTCTTTATTAAAATATCTTTTTACAAGGATTTCTCTTTATCTTTCTTTTTATTTTCCTCATTTTCATTCCTTTTAACATTAGGAATCCTTTGGATACGAAAATACACCAAGTATAACTCAATTATACCTCTTTCCACTTATTTTCCACATTTTATCATTGTTTTCAATTTCTTTCTTAATAAAGAAATATTTAATTGATCTTTTCTTTTCTTGTTGCATTATCGATGCATCTTTGGACTCCTTGGAACGCAAGGAACCCAAGAGGCACGAAATCCAAATTTGGATTATATTCTTTTGCCTTCTAGAGGTTTCTACATCTTCCTTTTCTCCATTTCTTATTAATAATGGAGTTTCTTTTGTCTTAACCTTGTTATTGGGCCCAATAGCCAATAAAGCCCACAAAACAACTAACAAGGCTATTGTAAACGAAATTCTTTTATTCAAAAAAAATTATATCATTGTTTTTTCAAATATCTTTAATAGGAGAAATTACATTTCTCACCAAAAGAATCAAAAAATTGGGGTCGTAACATCCTTCCCCTCTTATAGGAATTTTGCCCTCAAAATTCCACCAGGCACACAAACAAACAGGATAAGCCTTTCTTATGTCCATCATGGCTCCCATGTGGCCTCCCCCTTTCCATGGTGCTTCCCAAGAACCTTCATCATCTCATATTCTTCCATATGAGTTCTTTCTTACCTTGGTATATCGTACCCTCATAGGTGACTAAGGACATTTCAACCTCTCATAAAGCTTAATAGGTTCAGGGCTCAGCACATGGCTTGGGTACCTCACATAGTGCTCTAGATCAGACTAATGGAACACATTATACATCATGTTATCCTGAGGGGTAAGTCTAAACACAACCATCTCCACCAATCCATCTCAAATGGACCATGCAGCCGAGACTCAACTCTCTCTTAGCTATTACTTAGAGGGGTCATATTTTCACATCACATACTCTCCCACAGTGAACTGCATGTCAGTCTTCTTTGCATCAGCTCACAAATCATGTCACCCCTGGGCTTTCTCAACCATTGCACGATCAAAGTGACTTCATCTTCACACATTGTGGTTCTTTTCTGACCTTCGTGAGGCCCCTTCACCAACATCATCTCAATGAAGTGGTGACCGACACAACTTCCCTTACAGATCTTCTTTACATCCTGACACTGGCTATGGTAGTTATCATCACATCTTATAGAGGACAAGAACTGTCTCCATGTATCACCCTAAACAAACACACATGCTCTTGTCAGACCCTCTAGTCTGGATTATACTAACCATTAGTTAGGGGTGATAAACTGTACTAGCATTGAGTTCTTCATGTATCTACTTCCACCTTATGGAAGTGAATCTTTAGATTATACTCAAGAACCTTTGAACTCGCATCATGGTGTAGTTGAACTATCTCTCTTTCATATGTAGTTCAACCGGATCCGTCCCTTGACAGTATCCTTTCTTTCTCGTGTCTTCTTGGTAATGCGATCTACCATAACCCATTTTGCATTTTTACCTTCCTTGGTCTAGGGGATACTTACCACAGCATCCATAGTGATCAACTCCCATTCCCTCTTAGGGAGTCTTTATCCTCTATATCACTACATTGGGTTACTGGTGTTCGTCCTTCAGCTCTTGACATGCATGGCGATGAGCCACATGCATCTTTGTACACTTTTCATCTTAAGCATCAAAAGTACCACTATAACTTACTATCTTAGTAGTACCACGGTGTATGATGAACTTAAATCATGATCTCCTATATGTCATGATTCCTCAAAAACCCTAAACTACTCTCATCAGGGTCTTATCACCTTCCCATCCAAAGAAGTACATCGGAGGTTCTACAACCATCCTTTTATCATGATAATCCCTAGGCTGGCTACCTAAGCAACCACTAACTCGATCAACGATCTCGTTACATTTGTATGTTAGCCAAACATATCTCCTTTTTCATACTTAGGGCTAACCCAATAGCCTCTTCTAGCCTCTAGCTAAATGAAAAAGCTACATCTCAACCAGGGCATCCATTACCACTTTACATCCTTAGGTGATAGGAAATATTGAAGACATACAACTTCACTTATTATCTCAGCTCCAACTCTAAGTCTATCTTCATCAAGAACACTCTGAGCTCATCTTCTTGGTTATCAAACTCAACCTTGTATCACCTGCAAATTCCACATAGCTCATGTTAAAACATCCTCACAAGATGATTACCTTAATTCTCATGAGGTTTATAAACCATCTACACATCATTTACTCCACAAGGGTATGTTATAATCTCTTTCTTCATACCTCATAGCAACGTTCCAACTCACATCATCTTGATTCTTGGTGTATGGAATGCGTATTGTCCTATCTCTCACTCTCATAATGAGAGGAAATAAGCATTTGGCGGCCGTCCAAACACAAAGTTCTTCCTATTCCAAGAGTAGAGATGGTACATCCCACCTTGCCAGTACACCTACAAATTTAAGTTGAAACATGCAACTTATGTCTCTATATCATGATCATCTCGATATCAAAGTTACTTCCATGTAGAACTAGTCTCGAACCTACTTGGGTCCACACACAATCCTTCATCATCTCCTCTAGGTCTGTAGGGTGTCGACACTTTTGGGGTCATCCCTCTTCCCTTATGAATCCAGAGAGTGCCCTACTCATCTACCCTTCTGGTCCAATGAGTTCTGGAAGGTGATCAATCTCCTAACCCATGGCCCTCAGACAATGATAGTTGTTACCTCCTGACCCTATGGTCATGTGCAACTAGGGAATCAGGAAACTCCTACTTCCATTGGTCTTATCCCTTCCTAACCCTAGGATAGACTTAGGATTCTATTATAGTACATGTCTAACTTAGAACCTTACCCAAGCCTTCATCATCTCTCTCTCTCTGCATTCATGGGCTGAATTTCCTCCTTTTATAAGGGTCATGACGACTTGCCTACCTTGGTCAGGCCCCATACCGGTTACTTCCATGGTAACACATCCACACGCCCTTAGAGATGGTTATGTATGGGTCTACATGTTCATTCTCTTACCATGTACTCTTCACTTAGCTTCTCAAGATTCTATGAGACCTCCTTAGGTTTCCCTAAAACCTACAAAACTAGTATACACCCTACGAAAGGGTCCCTCTCCCAGGATGGGAGGAAACTACATCTTAATAACAAAGGTCACAAACACCCTTATGTCTAGGGTTTACATCCACATGGGCATGCTTAGCCCTAGAAAGCTACTAAGGCACAAGTAGACCACCTATAAACCATGCTAGGTCATACTTGTTCTCGTTCCTCAACATTGGACCAAGAATATACCTTCCCATGTCATCAACTTAGCCGTGAGGGGTTCATCAAACATACCTTAAACTTAAGGGGTTTCCCTTTCCTCTAGACATGAGGAGTACTATGCTCGAATCTATAAAAACTCAAATCTCATCATGAGCATTAGGTACACCACTTCCCCTCTTAGGCCTAGGAACCCTAGGTTCACTTAGATGTCCAACTGCATGCTCAACCTTTAACCATAAACCAAGCATGTCCAAGGTATGGCATGTGCTTCCCATGATCCTTTTATTTGAACAACACTTCAGAGTGGAGTCCTCCTCAAGGACAACCAACAAGGTAAAACGCCTCACAACTTGCTACTAAACCTCTTCATGTCTTAAGGAACTCTTCTTCTTAACTTAAAGGTAAACACTTATACCATAGGCACATAGGTACCAACAACCTCATCCTCTCTTCCGGGTTTGGTTCCTCTAAAGGCAACCAAGATACAATTAGCCTCCAGGGATCATGCATGAGGCAAGCGCAACCATTCACTTAGGTCACATCATCCTCAACTCCCCACTATTCCTCATATCTCGAAGTCTAAGCTTCCAACCTTCTTGCTTGGGTCCTGATCTCTCTCTCTCTCTCTCTTGAGAGAGCTAATCCTACAATTAACCTCACAATTAGGGGTCCTCTCTCCATGAAGATGGATCAAGCTCACAAGCAAACCCCTACCTGGGTGAAGCCTATGTTCAACTTATGTTTGCTCAAGATTATTCATAGTTCTTTATGCTTATCTCATAAGCTATCCATCATACTCTGTTGTCTAGGTTTTCAACCTACTACCTGCACTAGTGATGTATTCTGGGTGCATATTATGCCCTACTTGCATAAGCCCATAGGGTTTCTATAGGTCCTTCTCTAACCTCATCAATGAAGGAACTATCCTTCTCTCTAACATGCATGACCCTTTCCCAGGGTTGGGTTGCCAAAGATGCTAAGTCATTCAACCTCTCATGGATCATACGGGCATCCAAAAGCATGTTCACCCACCTAGTCTATCATGATATCATGTCATCATGCCATCACTCACTCTAACCACCACTTAGGGTTAGGGTTAACATCATCCTCAAAGGATGTGCCAGGTCTCTACTTATGATGGAGGTCTCTACCTCCAAGACTAACTTTCTCTACTCATCCTTCTGATAAGAAGGTCTAGCCTCAAGTCTCTCCTGAGGGCAATGACAACTCATGTCATACAACCTGAGCATGTATATATTCTTTAGTTTATGCTTAAACTATTAAGCTTATGTCCATGACATCTTATTTACATGCTTTTCATTACTTTGGTGGAGGATTCCTTAAACCTTATCAACCTTACCCATCCCTCAAGAGGGTGAGGAAAAGAGAGAAAACCATAATCCTTAAGGTCCTTAACAACATTTGAGTTGATAAGGGATGAACAAGATGAGAGAGTCCTAAAGGTATCTTATTTTGAGTCAGATCCTAAGACATCGGCCAGGCAGTCACACTAATCTAGGAGTCCTTGTATTCCAACTAGCGGTGCAGAGGAAAATCTTTCCAGCCCCTGGACGTGATCCTTTTCTAGACACCTATGTCTTTCAGAAAATCCTTGAATAACTCCCTCGATTATGTGGAATTTGTAAAATTTAATAATTATTAAAGATTAAATGAGAAACCTATGCTCTGATACCAAATGTAACGACACCACCTCCCAGTAACCCCCAATTAAGGGAGACTAAGAGTTTAGAGCCATTATCCCAATTAACAGGATCAAAGGTTAGACAAATAATCAAAAACAATTATCAAATTCTACCAACTAAACCGAAAGGATGTAATAAAATAAAACTTTGCATACCTTTTCCAAAAACTTGGATATCTACTTCTATCCACATCTGGAGTCTATTCTAACTAATCCTCCTTTGTAAATTAACTCTTATTTAGTTCCACATATGCCACTTTACTGTTTGTCCTTTTCAATCTTGTACCTAAAATGCCGACAAATAAAACGTTGGTTAGCATATCAAAATATGCCGGTATGTGGGAACAACCAAAATTTCAAAAATATGGCTAACAATCTAAATATCACAATCAATTTAATTAACAAACCAATTTATGCCTTCCATGTGACATCCTCCACTGCTTTTACCCTAACCCTGGCATACCCTCCTTAGGGTTTCTCTTTTGCCAATGACTTAAGGCCACCTTCTCATTTCTGAGCTTGGTGCCTGGGGTCACCTCTCATGGTGCCCATTAGTCAATCTATAAAGACCACCTTCTCAATCTCGAGCTTGGTGTCTGGGGTCACCACTCATGGTGCCCATTGGTATTCCCTCCTGGGCTTGACCTTTTGGCATCATCCATCAGGGTGGCATGCAGGTGTGAGAATACACACTTCTATTATTATTGTAATAATCATAGTGATTTTATGATTTGCAAGTATGAACATCCAAACTGATAGGTGGCATTCAATGCGATGAATCATCTGGGAAACTCTTCAGGAAACTAATGTGATTAACTATAATTAAACACATACCTATGAAGCTGACTTGAGTGCAGAAATAATTCAACCAATCAAGAAACCAATCAAGTACAAAATTTGACCCTGAAATATGCACCCAATTTTCCTATCATTAATCATGCCATCAAGATCTATTAAACCTAGCTCACTTCCTACGATTTCTAGTCCACTTTTAGGGTTTCTATTACAATTAGGGTTCCTCTTCATTTTTACTATTTTAAACCCTAATTGTCTCATCTATTCTTCACGAAAGATATTCAGGTTACCTTTGAACAACATATAACCTTAATTTCGGATTAAAGGCCCAATTAACCATCAATTAAGTCCATGATGCCTCTTTTACATTAAAACTACCATTTTTATCCATTTAATTTATGAAAAGGTCATTAGGCCTAATTATCATCTTTGGTTCCTTCCAGATTAACAAATTATAGTTCATTATGATCTAATTCACATATGAACTCTATTTATCATTAATTCCACCTTTATCCAGTAGGAAACCCTAATTACCATATTAAGGGTATTTATCCATAATTAGGAACTTCTATACTCAAAATAGCTTTGCACTATCATATCTCAACTTTATTTATGAATTTGAACAATTAACGTCCTTAAGAGTCACAATAACTAACCTTAGGGTTTCAAGGCCCATTAAAGCTCATCCATGTACATGGAACTCTAAATAAAACCAATTAAATGCAAATACCATCCTTTTAGATCTAATGTGTCATTTTAACAGGTTAATATCAACTCTAAACATCCATATGACCTTTCTCCAACCATTAATCATCAAAGATTAGGGTTTTTAATTAATTAAACCATCAACGATAGAATCTTTACATCCTTTTTGAATTTCAAATAGAATGAGGCTTCAAATATGATTTCTTTGTGTTCCTCTCATTCTGAGGATACATTTTCATGTATGGATCATCTTCATCCGATATTTCTACAATTAGTTACGTATTTTACAAGATAACCCTTTTTTCCACCAATCAGAAATAGCCACGTCGATTTATCGAAATTAAAACCGAGCTAGCGGGCAATGCACTCGTTTAACAGAAAGGGGCTGCAAAATTACCTTAAAGGACTACTCCTTACAAAAGAGACGCGAGGATAGGGAAGTACTTCCCCCTCTATCATCTTCAACCTCTGGTCCCTTCTTCCCACAAGTCGGTGGTCAACTACGGAGTTGACCCTGCATTTCACTCCTCCTGGGCGCACGACAGGGGAGGATTTACCTTTGTATTGTTCCCCCAAACTCGTCAAACACCTCAATTGCTTCGAGGCTCACCTAAGTCATCAGGGTGGAGCACCTCTTCTCCGGTGAGGCACAAAGCCTGAACAAGGGTGCAAGTCGGGACGTTTTCTTGAATTGAAGGCGTCTGCGAGTTTTCCTTCTCTTCCTAGTTTCATGAAGGTATCTTGTGGATCTGCTCGTACCGCACAACGTCCCCCCTATATATAGGGTCAGCTGCAGAGTTTGGGTGATTTGGGGACTTCTACTCTTGTCGACTAACCTTCTAACAAATAGGGTTGGATGGCTTCGGAACAACCTCCTGAAGCTAATGGAGCTCTTCTCACTCCAAGATTTCCTTTCCTTTTTGAGAAATCTTTCAGTCAAAGATCTCATAGGTGGATTCCATGCAAGCAAGTCCCCACGAGATTGGGATTCACTCCCATCCGTTGGATCACCGATTCACGGTCACGCTTAACCCAAAAATCAAGAAAATTGGGATTTACTCCCAGATAAATTATGACACACGATTATTATGCGATTAATGTCCAAACTTTAGGATATTTTGTAAATTGCATAACTTGGAAACTGTGCACTATTTTTCAACCAAATTTTAAGGGTTTCTCTCTCTTGCCTTTATCCACTTGTATGTCAAGTTTGAACCCGAAATTCCAAAATAAAAGAACTATTTCTTCATAGGCAAGTTACTCATTAATCAAATCCATTAAATGGTTATTTTCTCTTTCCTCAAACCATTATTTTGCTATCTTGGACTCCTTGGACCCCAAGAAATTCTAATATTTTGACATCCTATTTTTTGGACACTCATAATCCTTCTAGATGCATCTATGTCCATTATTTCTCATTATCTTGTTTATTTCTTTATTAAAATATCTCTTTTCAAGGATTTCTCTGTATCTTTCTTTTATTTTCCTCATTGTCATTCCTTTTAACATTAGGAATCCTTTGGATACTAAAATCCACCAAGGATAACTCAATTATACCTCTTTCCACTTCTTTTCCACATTTTATCATTATTTTCAATTTCTTTCTTAATAAAGAAATATTTAATTGATCTTTTCTTTTCTTGTTGCATTATCTTTGCAACCTTGGAGTCCTTGGAACCCAAGAGGCATGAAATCCAACCTTGGATTATATTCGTTTGCCTTCTAGAGGTTTCTACATCTTCCTTTTCTCCATTTCTTATTAATAATGGAGTTTCTTTTGTCTTATCCTTGTTATTGGGCCCAATAGCCAATAAAGCCCACAAAACAACCAACAAGGCTATTTTAAATGAAATTATTTTATTCAAAATAAATTATATCATTATTTGTTCAAATATATTTAATAGGAGAAATTACATTTCGCACCAAAAGAATCCAAAAATTGGGGTTGTAACAGTTATGGTTCTACCATGCATTAAACCAAAGTGATAATGTGATATATATGTGTAATAGATCATAGTCTTTATTCAATAATCTACTCCCAAATATTCTTAATGTGACTCATTAACTTGATACCTATATAATTGTACATCTTTGAACATATCCTTTGTTCTTCTAGATGAGGGCTATAATATTGTTTCTCCATTCATTTGGCATTTTCTTGGTCTATACAATTTTAGTGAAGGGAGTCACTAGCCATGTAGATCCTTCATCCCTCATTACCTTTCATACATAAAAAGAAACAATTTTGTTTCCTGCATGCCTTTTCCATTCTCATCCATTTCAAAGCATTCCTAACCTCAAAATGTGAAGAACAATGCGGGTAAGTCATATTTATTCTATTCACGTCACATGACTCTTTTAGATTATCCAAATAATATCTAATCAAAATTTATGAAAATAGTTTTCACAATAGTTCTTGATACCATCATCCTTCACCCACAATCTATTTTCATAATTCTTGATGCATTATATTTAACTCACATCTCTTCTTTCTTCCTTCTTTTTCCTTTTTTTTTCACATCTTGGATTGGATAGCCAATGCTTATTTTCCACTCTTTCTCATTATTTTTTAGTAAGTGAGATTCCTTTATATTTCTTATCTATTCTTGAGACTATACCTTTCCTCTACATTTTATACCACTAAAGATTCAGTGTTATCCTTTCCAGCAATGGAGGCAGAATCAATGCCAAGTTTCATCTTCTAAAAGAGATGTCAACCAAGCACCTTCCTCTAAATTAACCTCCCCCCACAAGGAGAGAATAAAAGTGCAACATGCATCATATTCGTGAATTTAGGACTCTTCCTCTCCATCTAAATTTAGATTGAAAAAACCTTTTCCTTGAAAGTAAATCCCAGGTTTCTTTAATTACCACTTTGTCATGAGGAGTGAGGCCTAGAATCTTTGCTTCTTGTCTAATTTGAGTCGACCATCCATGTCTAACAAAAATGGGAATGTGAATAGTCTGCAAGAATTACTAGTAAGTGAATAGGGTAGTTCCTCTAGTCAAGTAGTCCCACAAGTCAGCAAATAGAGTTAGGAATAATAAAACTCAATTCAAGTCTCTTCCTTCCCTTTCTTTAGTTTGATTCAAAGTATATATGTATTGTTTCCCTTTTCTAGTGTTAAACTTCTTATATATCTCTACAAAATATCTAGACTAGGCATCTTGAACTAGTTTCTTAGCTACTTTGTTTGCTTGATTTTATCTATACAAGGTCGCATAATATCAAGAATTGGATGGGATCCTATAAATCCTTCTTTTGAGTTTACTAAAATTATATACTTTATCATTCCACCACCAAGTATTTCTTTATGCAGGACCACACCCTTTGGACTCCCTCGATACCTCTTTTGCAATTATTGTTAAATATGAGTTCATATTATGCCATGTAGTCTTAACATCAGACCCAATGTTCCGATTGTCATCCTTGATAATCTAATCATGAAATGCCTATTTCTTTTTTCATTTGAAATCCCACCACTTGGTCTTTCGATATTAGATGATGTTTCTCCTATTTATTGAACTTCATGTTAATATCCAAGACCACCAACCTATGTAGCATGGTGAGTTCTTCACAAGATATCACTATATAATCCTTGCATACTTTTTTAACCACCCTCCTTATAAGGAAGTAGTCAATTTGGCTAAAATTGTGACCATTCTTAATAGTTATCATGTGAGAACCCACCACATAATAGATATTTTACTCAAATAAAATATTGATTACACTAATCAATGACATCAACCAAAAAAATTATGAAAGTACACAAAAACAAATTTTTTTATCTTATATAAACTTAGACAAATGCCCAACTTTTCATTCTTCACATGTTTACTTTACAACATATAGTTATGTGACATGATCACCACAGGTGTACAAAAGATGTATTATGACAATTGTTACAACATATGCATCTATACAAGATATGCAAGACAAAACACAAGCCATAAATAGATTTCATTCAAATCCACCCTACCCAGACAGAGGAGTAATATAGAGACTCTAAGGCACAACTCCAAATTATCACTACCATCCTCCAAGATCTATTGTCCTCCAGGCACATGCTCCTCTCCCAAAAACTGGTGTTATGTTGTTGGTCACCTAAAATATATGGATAACCATGAGATGAGACCCGTGTTAGTAATATGATGTAACAAGTGATAGAATTTAATTATTAGAAAATAACTAGTTAAAGAATAAATGAAGAAAGTTTTAAATGATAATAATATTTCTTTCACGACATGAAATGGCAATAAGTGCATAATAAGAAGTGACGAGTAAATGGTTTGTAGGTGTGAGAGAAAAATATATTTTTACAAAGTGAATTCACCATGTAAATCCCAAATACATTTACTACATAGATGATATTTTAATATAAAGCCATGGATAGTTTGATGCATACCAAGTCAAACCACAGACTAGTGATTGAGAAATCAACTAGCCACACTGTAAGGTCTTCAGGAGTAATATACTCCATAAGATTATATTATTCCTCATTCAAGTACAAATAAAGTAGTAGGATTAAAGGTTGGACTACTCATAGAGTTTCCAAAGTCCAGTCTCAGCAACTGGAACCTAAACTACAATTTTTATCATTGTGATTGTATATATCACATTACAAATTTTCACATATCATTAGTGTTATGGCCTCGACGATACTCATTCCAATCATCATATTGGATGTTGGATAACACAACCTCCAATCACCAACATATACTTGTGACACCTCATCACGCTAAACAAGATTACCCAAAACACAAAACACGATCAACTACTAATTAAACACATAGTCAAAAATGTGAAACAATTAAAACCAATTCCAACAATGTAAATAAACTCTAGAACATTTACAAAAGGTCCATCATTCCATTCTCATATACTGTAACAAGTATTTACATATGGGTCCAAAGACCTTAGTCACATCCTGCATACAAAAGATATTTCACATGTACATGCCATATATTTACAAACATTGGCATACGACCAAAATCTCGTGTCGATACAAGTATATCATCTACAAAACACATCCCATACCAGGACCTGAGAGTACACAGATGACACTAGGACTCTACTACTAACATCTATGACTAATATCTACAACTAAACAACCTTTTGAATCTATTGATCACCAGGTTGGTTCTCTTCCATAGCACGACCTCGACCTCCTTTCCCGCGACCACCTAAAAAAAAATTTGGTGACCCACGGGTGAAACCCAGTCCCAGCAAGAGATATAACTCTCTCCAACTTATATTGATCATAACATATTAATTAACAGTAAATTCATTGAGCAGTTAGGGTATTGAATAAGCAATATGAACATATTGAACAATTTAAGCATACTAAGCAGTTAAGCAAATAAGTTGTAGCATCAAGTAGGATTACACAATTTTCATAAGTCTACATCATGTAAGAACTATGTAGTGTAAAGACAAGATAAGGGTTAATCAACCAATGTGATATGTATTAAACCCTAGCAATTATACTACACAACTGATATTATATCTTTTTATTATTATGCCCAATGGAGTTTGAGTCGTACCACTCAAAGTCCAACTGACCACTGTGAAGTGTTATTCAGTTCCGTATATAATCTAGGAGTGTCGATATCCTGAGATCTCTTCCCCTCGGTCAGTATGAGTAAACTACAGTAACATACCAGTCAAACTGCCAACAGTGACATATATTCAACTTAAGTTTCAAATTTGGTCCAAATTGGACATTGTTTGAGCAAGTTATGCACATTTTGGACTTTTGCATAATTTACCCAATTGAGAGGTATTCTTTGAAATTTATCACTTGAATTATGTTCCTTGTATATTATCTCATCATTATTGATATTTTTGATCTATGGGGATCATCCTATTTAAACCTTAGTTTGAAGGTGTTTTCTTCAAGGGTATGTTAGGGTTTACCCCTTCATGGATGAGCTACCTTTAGTACCTATCAACTAATGAATTATTTGATTGGCTTGGAAATTTGACAAAGTAAAGATAATTAGGTCTCTATGGATGGTGGGGGAGCTTATTGTGTGTGTTCTTGTATATTCTTAATAGTTTAATGCAATGGACACTTGGAAAGCTACTAGAACTTCAACTTTTTCTTTATCTTTATCTTAAAGTTTTATATACTGATCCCTAAGCACCCAAACGAGCCATTTTCTCTCCACCACTTCCCTCCTTCTACAAACCTCGTTCTCCCTCTGTGTTAATGTGAATTGCCTATCTAAAAGAAGAAGAAAGAGGGGATCTTCTTGGAAAAAGAATGCAGGGTTGCAATTGGCTTCCATTTAGGGTTTAAAAAGCTTCCTTCTAGCGATCTTAACCTAAAAGAGTAAGAATCCCCTTCTTACCTCCATTTATTTCTTTTTTATCCTTCCTCCTATCTTTATCCAGGTCATAACCTTGCTGTTCCATGGTAGAAATTGCTCTAAATCTCTAAAACCCTACCTTTCTTGCTCCTTATGCTTAGGGTTTGCACATTTGATGAAGAAAGGTGCTAAATGGACAAGTTCACAGCTTATTCTTTGATTTCCTACCCTAACTATTCTGTTTTGGAGTTTATCTTCTAATTAGAGGCAAGTTTTTTAACTTGCTACATGTTTATTTCTTACCATAAGCTTGCTAGCTCATGTTCTTGCTTTTAAATGATGATCCATGCACTAAAAAGCTATGCTTGACTTGGTTTTTGATTTTTATAATGTTCCCTATTCTGATTACAGTTTTAGATGAGCCTATGATCATGTTTATGTTATTCCTAGGGTATATTATGACTTGGTTCAGGTTGGTTTGACAACCTATGGTCCTAAGCACCTATCAACCAATGGTCAATTTTAGGGTTTAAAGCTGATTTCTTCTATAAACACATGACTCGCTGGTGGTACAATTACAACAACTGATGGTGTTGTCTTCATGAAAACTGATGGTGGTGACCAAGGGTGTCAACTTACGTTCACCCCTTAGGTCAGGTGTTGTCCTAATTAGAAGCCTAGTTATTAACAACTAAGTACCCTAATGACGCTATCAATCAATGGTGACATTAGTTTGATATTTGATATTGATTAATGAATATAGTGATGATTTAACAACCTATGGTGACTTAATAGTCACTAATGATTTTCGATCATGTATCCAAAAACTATGGTGAGTTAATCATATAGTTGTAGCGTCAATTAAGCCTTAGACCAATGGTTACTTGGGTCACTTGATGCAATGGTCAGACCTATACTGTAATTGATGGTTTTAACATATGAACTTGACCCAATGGTCAAGATCTAATGTTTATTCCTCCAATAAAGTGGAATGATGGCTAATGTAATGTTTTGGTCCTAATAATGTGATTTAGATGGTTTCCTTTATATGATCAACTTAAGGAGCTTACTTGTTGACAATGGATTGCTTGTTTTAAATGAACAGTCGACTGTGGGTTTTACCGTACTCTCAACAGAACCCTTATTGTTGTTAATCAAAGGATGTCTATGGTTAAATGGTGAATTTTCTAGATCACAACTCAATAACATTATATATGATTCATTCAAGGTGTTTACTTATATAAACGACCAATGGCTTTACCTTTTCAACATTTCATGGTTAGAAGTTGATACCTCAATATTTCCATTGTTTTGGGTGAAGCGTGTAGTGTAATTTTATGATTCAAATGATGAGAATTTGATGGTTCAATGCCTTAAACATTTAGTCTTACCCTTTCCCTCGTATGATTATGATTTATAATCACCATAATGAATTAATGGGTAACCCTAATGAGGTATATCTTCTTATACCTAGCTTTAATATAACTAAATAATGGTAATTGGGTATGCATAGTCCTTGAATGACTAATACAATCATGGAGTACTCTGTTACTGTTGTTGAAATGCTAGTAGGATATAACCCGATGGATACACCTTGATTTATGTGTGGGTTCATACTTGAGAATAGTATGGAATTTGATGGTGATGCTTCACCTTATGCATCCATGATCCAATGGGGATGTCGTGAGTTAGGGTTTCGGTATGAGTGTTTGTTAGTACCATTAATATAATTTATCTTGTGAACCTAACTCTAATGCAAATAGATAAAGATGAGTATTCATGTTAAACCTTCTTATATGATGGCATGATGGTGAAATAACCTCCTTAATAGGATCATAACCTTAATGTGTTAATTGGTGGTTATCATAGCCACATGGTTGATACTTTCTTATGCTAAACATGTGCATTATGAATATGATGAGGGTTAATCATATCTAGATTCCTTACATGCTGATGTAATAATGGAATTGTCTTAATGTTAATATAACCACGCTATGATTGTTTATGAATATCTCCAAGCTCATTAATGCAATATTGTGTTGATCCGTTGTATTATATGTAAGTGATGTTGTTGAGCCTTGTTATAAGGCATGAAAAGATAATGATGATCTCAAAGGGAATAGTATGATGGTCTTAATGACCTTTGGGCATGGTTGAGCCCTGAATGAGGTGTAAACCTCTTATGTTGATAAGGGTTGATACCCTGTGATATTGTGAAAATGATTTATATCCTGTGATAGTATGATGGTCTTAATGACCTTTGGGCATGGTTGAGCCCTGAATGAAGTGTAATACTCTTGTATTGATAAGGGTTGATGCCCTGTGATATTGTGAAAACAATTTATATCTTATGATAGTATGATGACTAGCGTGGTCTCATGAATGGCTAGTGAATAGTACCATGTGATGATGAGATGAGAAATTATGTTCCACACATTTTATATCTTTTAAAAGTTGTGATATTTATATGCTTGCTAGAAGTGAATTAGGGTTTGTATGTCCACTTGTTTGATGAAGCCTTAATTCACCCAATCGGCATAACTAATCAAGTGTAACTCTAATCATGTAGTGCCTTGTGCCATAGAGACATCTTCAGTGTCAAAACCTTCTGGATGGTGAAACAAGCATTCCTAAGGGAAACTCAGAGTGCACACTGTTGAGTATGTGTGGGTGGAAAGTTGATGATATATCCTTGTCATCCACAATGCATGTTTTGGAGGATGGCTATGGTCATGCCTCATACATCTGATATGATTGAGGACAACTGCAGTTGTACCTCGGATTAGAGGGTTTTGTATACCTTGGTTTCTAGTGTCGTGACCTGTACCAAGGGTAGACTAGTGGTTAGCAGCTTGACTATATGTCACTATGGTGACAGCTTTGACTGATATGTCACTGCCTTTTTACTCATACTGACCGAGGGGAAGAGATCTTAGGATACCGAAACTCCTAGATCATGTATGTAATTGAATAGCCCTTCACAGGGGTCGGTTGGACTTTGGATGGTATGATTCAAATTCCCCAGGGCATAATAAATGATGTAAGATAGTTGTGTAGCATATCTATTTAGGGTTATACACAATGCTTCATATTGGATGATAACATGTGTTTACTTTCTTTTCACTGATATCATGTATAGTACAATAAGAGATAATAGATGTGCTTATGTTGTAGTTATGATAATGTTGTAAACATGCTTATGTTGTCAAACATACTGACACTGATGGTTAAGATGATGCTGCTAGCTGTGTTTAATATTTCTTGCCATGCCTATGAAATTAGAAATGCTTAAGCTGTTCATCATGCCTATGTTGTTCATTGTGTTATGATGTTAGTTCTACTTATGATATAGATATGCTCCCTTTATTTGAGATTCCAATATTGATATACATGTTATGTTACTAGACATATTCATGATGTCAGGGATTCTTATGCTACTAGATTGCTTGTGCTGTTAACAAGGAATATTAAATGCTTATGCATTGATGATCATACTTGTTGTTGAGATTAATTGCTTAATCTATTTAGCATACTTGAAATATTCAACCTGTTCAATTGATTATTAAATACTCCAACTACTTAGTTATCTACTATTTAAAATATTATAATCAATAAGCATTGTTGGAGGTTATATCTCTTGCTAGGACATGGGTCTCACCCTTGTGGTTCGCCACTTTTTTTTAGGTAATCGGAAGTGACAAAAACAAGCATGTTAATGTTTGTTGTGTGGCATATACAAATATTGTTCTCCTGTGTTTATATGTTGTAGCTAAGGAGATAGAACAATTTGTATCAAACTCTTGGCATATTATGGATACAAAAAAGATATTGGGCTCTTAGCAAATGTTTCTAAGTGGGTGTTGCTGTTGAAATCGATTTTAATTTACCCATATTTTTGGGTATGCGGTTAATTGGTGATTGATTGTGTTTTATGTTTTGAGTAATCTCATTTAGTGTAACGGGTTCTCACAAGTTGGTATCAGAGCTTTATGTTCACTGAGTCTACAGGGACACTAGGACTTAAGACTAGGATGATGTCTAAGTTAGGAACGTGAAACAAAAACATGGTGCATATTGCCTAATCTCAGTACTTGGGTGCCCTGGACACACATTTAATTATTGAAGAAAAGGTAAGTATGGAACTCTTATATTGTTATCCTTTTGATTACTCTGATCAAGTAGTCATTTTGTGACAATCTAAAGAGAATAATGAATAAGAAATCATGGTGTGAATATCTCAATCCTACCTTAAAGAAGATGATAATTGCATCATTATCTATCAAAACTTGAATTTTTGGTAACTATAAGTGAAAGATACAACACCATGAAATCTAAATCTGAATACAAATAAGAAAAAGATGAGTTCTTTAAGATGTGATTCAAGAAGATAATAAAGTAAAAGACAGACAAGTCTATGCTTATAAAGTGATTCAAGGTATGCAATCCACATAAGATGGAGAGAACTCCAATGATAAGTATAAAATGAGAAGATAAATGAGAACAATGACAAGGGAATAAGGTGGAACCTGAGTTAATCTCATACCAACCTGTGTGATTAAGAAAGTGTTAATGTAAAATAAGCATGGTTTTTGAAAGAAATAAAGTCAGATGATCCATGTTTAATGAAGAAAATGTGTAATATGATGATTTACATGTTGATAAGTGGTTGAAAAACATAATAAAATAAGAGAACATACCCAAGTGTGATAAATAGTCATCAAGGAAGGAGTAATGAGATATGTTAATCATGATGATTCCTATTCTAATGGCAAGGAACCCAGAATGAAAAAGATAAAATGATACATAAGAAGTTGTAACCTGCATAATGAAAAATAGAATTGGTTACCTTTTTGCTAATGACCCTTGAAAAATACTACTATGGTATGGGAAGTGTGTTTCCCTTTGTGTCTTTCCATTCCAGGGTACAACTTTCAAGTGGATCATTGCCACTTGGTATGTGGGGATTCGTTGTAAACTCGAGGGTGAATAGCTTATTATAACATAAGGTTGTTTGGACTATGGTTTCAAGATCATAAAGTTTGTGATGATTTTGCTTTTGAGCCTTTCAATTATTAGGAAGACTCCTCTTATATGTCTTGATATTTGTTATGTTGGTAAAAGTGGATGAGAAAATGATGTGAGTTCCTTATAGCACATGAGGTGGATACCAAGGTAATGAATCCTAGTATCCAAGATGAGTCAATAGCATGAGAAATATGTGAAGGTTGGAGATCTTTATTAAATTAACATTCCAACTATTCCTCTCCCATAGAGAGAGAGAGAGAGTTGATGATGATCCTATTTGGAAGGAAAAACAAAAGTGACTCTATAATGTTGTGTATGGTCTAGTGATTGCTGGGCAAGAACACTATCAAGGATAGATGGTTTGTTGATATAATAGATATAATTTTAGGATGATAGCTAGAATTTAAAGTTGTAAGTTACTATTAGATTTGTATAGGTGGCACAACAAGTTTCTATGCTCCATATTTGCAAATGTCTTCTTATGTGGGGTTTTTTGTGTTGACCCAAGACAAGATATGTATGAATTGAAAGAGAAGAACATGACCTCTATAAGAGTTATGTGATATTACCATAATATGGAAGTAACCATGTGTAATATTGATGATGATGTGCATGAGAAGTGTCCATCTATGTGTACCTTGGATTTCAGGGGCGAAATCCCTATTAGGGGTTTATGGTTGTGAGACCCCTAACCCTGCTTAAAGTGTTGAAAAAGCTTAGTTATCATAATTGAATTCTTCTAACCCTAATATAACCTTTTTATATGCTTTGAAATCATAATGCAAGCTTAAGTTTCAAATTTGGTCCAATTGGGATATTGTTTGAGCAAGTTATGCAATTTTATGCACATTTTGGACTTTTCAGCAATTTACCCAATTGAGAGGTTTTTTTGTTCCTTGGATATTCTTTCATCATTCTTGAGCTTTTTGAGCCATGTGGAGCCTATTTAAACCTTGGTTTGAAGGTGTTTTCCTCAAGGGTATTTTAGGGTTTACCCCTTCATGGATGAACTACCTTTTGTAGCTATCAACTAATGAATTATTTCATTAACTTGGAAATTTGACAAAGGAAATATAATCATGTCTATATGGACGGTGGGGGAGCTGCTTGTGTGTGTGCTTGTATATTCTTAATAGTTTAAGGCCATGGACACTTGGAAAGATACTAGAACTTCAACTTTTTTTATCTTAAAATTTCATATACTTATCCCTAAACACCCAAACGAGCCATTTTCTCTCCACCACTTCCCTCCTTATACATAACTCGTTCTCCCTCTACACTGCTGCAAATTTCCTATCCAAGGAAGAAGAAAGAGGGGATCTTCTTGGAAAAATAATCTAGGGTTGCAATTGACTTCCTTTTAGGGTTTAAAAAACTTCCTTCTAGTGATCTTGACCTAAAAGAGTAATAATCCCCTTCTTTGCTCCTTTTATTTATTTTTTATCCTTCCTCCTACCTTTCTCCAGGTAGGAACCTTTCTGTTCCATGGTAGAAATTACTCTAAAGCTCTAAAACCCTACCTTTCTTGCTCCTTATACTTAGGGTTTTCTCATTTGATGAAGAAAGGTGCTAGATGGACGAGTCCATAGATTAAGCTTGGATTTCCTATCCTACCTGCTCGTATTTCCTTTTGTTTGGGAGTTTATCTTCTAATTAGAGGCAATTTTTATAACTTGCTACATGTTTATTGCTTACCATAAGCTTGCTAGCTCATGTTCTTGCTTTTAAATGATGATCCATGCACTAAAAAGTTATGCTTGACTTAGTTTTCAATTTTTATAATGTTCCCTATTCTGATTTCAGTTCTAGATGAACCTGTGATCATGTGTACATTATTCCTAGGTTATATTATGACTTGGATCAGGTTTGGTTTGACAACCTATGGTGCTAAGCACCTATCAACCAATGGTCAATTTTAGGGTTTAAAGCTGATTTCTTCTATAAACACATGACTCGATGGTGGTACCATTGCAACAACCGATGGTGTTGTCTTCATGAAACCTGACCGTGGTGACCAAGGGTGTCAACTTACGTTCACCCCTTAGGTCGGGTGTTGGCCTAATTATAAGCCTAGTGATTAACAACTACGTACCCTAATGATGCTATCAATCAATGGTGATATTAGTTTGATATTTGATGTTGATTAATGAATATAGTGATGATCTAACAACCTATGGTGACTTAATGGTCACTGATGTTAATGGATCAGGTCTCCAAAACCTATGATGAGTTAATCATATAGTTGTAGCATCAATTAATCCTTAGACCAATGGTTTCTTGGGTCACTTGATGCAATGGTCAGACCTATATTGTAATTGGTGGTTTTAACCTATGAACTTGACCCAATGGTCAAGATCTAATATTTATTCCTCCAATAAAGTGGAATGATGGCTAATGTAATATGTTGGTCCTAATAATTTGATTTATATGGTTTCCTTTATATGAACAACTTAAGGAGCTTACTTGTTGACAATGGATGGCTTGTTTTAAATGAACAATCAATTGTGGGTTTTATCGTACTCTGAATAGAACCCTTATTGTTGTTAATCAAAGGATGTATAGGGTTAAATGGTGACTTTTATAGATCACAACTCAATAAAATTATAGATGATTCATTCAATGTGTTTACTTATGTAAACAACCAATGGCTTTACCTTTTCAACATTTCATGGTTAGAAGTTGATGCCTCAATACTTCCATTGTTTTGGGTGAAGCATATGTAGTGTAATGTTATGATTCAAATGATGCGAATTTGATGGTTCAATGCCTGAAACTTGTAGTCCTACCCTTTCCCTCATATGATTATGATTTATAATCACCATAATGAATTAATGGGTAACCCTAATGAGGTATAACTTGCTATACCTAGCTTTAATATAACTAAATGTTGCTAATTGGGTATGAATAGTCCTTGAATGACAAATACAATCATGGAGTACTCTGTTACTATTGTTGAAACCCTAGTATGCTATAACCCGATGGTTACACCTTGATTTATGTGTGGGTTCATACTTGAGAATAGTATGGAATGTGATGGTGATGCTTCACCTTATGCATCCATGATCCAATGGAGATGTCGTGAGTTAGGGTTTGGGTATGAGTGTTGATTCGTAACATTGATATAATTTATCTTGTAAACCTAACTCTAATGCAAATAGATAAAGATGAGTATTCATGTTTAACCTTCTTATATGATGACATGATGGTGAAATAACTTCCTTAATATGATCATAACCTTAATGTGTTAATTGGTGGTTATCATAGCCACATGGTTGATACTTTCTTATGCTAAACATGTGCATTATGAATATGATGAGGGTTAATCATATCTAGATTCCTTGCATGTTGATGTAATAAAGGAATGTTCATAATGTTAATATAACCCTGCTATGATTGTTTATGAATATCTCCTAGATCATTAATGCAATATATTGTTGATCTTATGTATTATATGTAAGTGATGTTGTTGAGCCTTGTTATAAGGCATGCAAAGATAATGATGATCTAACATGGAATAATATGATGGTCTTAAAGACCTTTGGGCATGGTTGAGCCTTCGATGAGGTGTAATCCTATTATGTTGATAAGGGTTGATACCCTGTAATATTGTGAAAAGGATTTATATCCTGTGATATTATGATGGTCTTAATGATCTTTGGGCATGGTTGAGCCCTGAATGAGGTGTAATCCTCTTGTATTGATAAGGATTGATGCCCTGTGATATTGTGAAAAGGTTTTATATCTTGTGATAGTATGATGACTAGTGTGGTCTCATGAATGGCAAGTGAATAGTGCCATGTGATGATGAGATCAGAAATTATGTTCCACAAATTTTATATCTTTTAAAATTGTGATATTTGTATGCATGCTAGAAGTGAGTTTGGGTTTGTAAGTTTACTTGTTTGATGCAGCCTTAATTCACCAAATTGGAATAACTAATCAAGTGCAACTCTAATCATGTAGTGCCCTGTGTCGTAGAGCCATCTTTAGTGTCAGAACTCAGAGCGCATATTGTTGATTATGTGGGGGTGGCAAGTTGAGGATATATCCTTGTCATCTACAATGCAGGTTGTGGAGGATGGCTATGGTCATGCCTCATACATCTGATGTGATTGAGGACAACTGTGGTTGTACCTTGGATTAGATGGTTTTGTATACCCTGGTTTCTAGTGTCGTGACCTGTACCAAGGGTGGACTAGTGGTTAGCATCTTGACTTTATGTCGTTGTGGTGGTAGCTTTGACTGATATGTCACTGCCTTTTTACTTGTACTGACCGAGGGGAAGAGATCTAAGGATACTGACACTCCTAGATCTTGTACAGAACCAAATAGCCCTTCGCAAGGGTCAGTTGGACTTTGGATGGTACAATTCGAATTCCCTAGGGCATAATAAAAGATGTAAGACAACCATGTAGCATATTTTTTTAGTGTTATACACAATGCTTCATATTGGATGTTAACCCTTGTTTGCTTTCTTTTCACTGAGATCATGTATAGTACAATAAGAGATAATAAATATGCTTATGATGTAGTTATGCTCATGTTCTAAACATGATGATGTTGTCAAATATATTGACATTGATGGTTAAGATGTTGCTTCTAGCTATGTTTATTATTGCTAGCCATGCCTATGTAATTAGAAATGCTTAAACTGATGATCATGCCTATGTAGTTCATTGTGTTATGATGTTATTTCTACTTATGATATAGAATTGTTCCCTTTATTTGAGATGCCAATATTGATAGCCATGTTATGTTACTAGACATATTCATGATGTGAGGGATGCTTATGCTACTAGATTGCTTGCGTTGTTAGCAAGAAATATGATGATAGTCAGATTAACGATAATGATTATAATTAGATGCAATTTGATGATATTTGAGTAGATATCTATCCAAAGAAATGGATTTATTTGTTATCTATGTGTTTTGATGATCATACTTGTTGCTAATACTAATTGCTTAATCAGTTTAGCATACTTGAACTGTTCAATCTGTTCAACTGATTATTAAATACTCCAATTGCTTAGTTATCTACTATTTAAAATGTTATAATCAATGAGCATTGTTGGAGGTTATATCTCTTTCTGGGTATGGGTCTCACCCTTGTGGCTCGCCATATTTTTTTAGGTAATGGGAAATGACGAAAACAAACATGTGGCAGCAAAGAGGAACTATAGTAATGAATCTTTCAGAAAGTTGATTAGACGTCTAGTGTGTCCTAGAGTCATCCATGTACTCTCAGGTCCGAGCAGGAAAAGTTTGTATATAGTGTTTCAAATGAATCAAAATTTTGTTAGCATGTTAATGTTTGTTGTATGGCATATACAAATATTGTTCTCCTATGTATATATGTTGTAGCTAAGGTGTTAAAACAATTTGTATCAAACTCTTGGCATAGTATGGATACAAGAAAGAGATTGGGCTCTTATGCAAATGTTTCTGAAAGGGTGTTGATGTTGAAATCAATTTTAATTTACCCATATCTTATGGTATATGGTTAATTGGTGATTGATTGTGTTTTATATTTTGAGTAATCTCATTTAGTGTAACAGGATCTAACAATTTTCTTCAAAAATCTTTAACATTGAAGCAAATATTGATGTAACTATAACAAACAAATACGGAAAAAGTTGGTTCGCCTTGTCTTAGCCCATTTGAGATTTTGAAGATGTAACACCCTGGTTTTTATTTCACATGAGCGGAAGCAATTTTTTTTACTGGGGGTGTCACAAACATGATTATCATTGCAATTAAAGTAAATGAAACACTTTACATATATTTTGAAAATGATTCATACATAGTTCTTGTCAACATAAAACTACATCATGTTCATCTGAAAGATTATAATAAAAATATGTCAGAACTTTGAATCGTCTAGCTAGGTAAATGGCACCCCACTAGGCTGAGCTTAAAATCTCCTAGTCCTTTGCTTATCCTTTTGTTCTTCAATTGCTCCAAAACCTGCGGACATCACGTCCCCATCCATGCATTGGGAAAATAATAGTTGTTAGATTAAGTGGCATGAATATTCTAAAATATACATTGCTATACAACTAAAATTAGATATTATAAACATGAAAGTAACATCAAACTCTAAGTAAAATTTGTAACATATTCTCTCTTATTACTTAATCTAAATTCTTATCTTTCTGCCTTATCTTTCTTTGGAGACATGTACCCTGGTACATGGATCTCAAGACCTGCACCACAGTGCATGGGTCATACATATCTTATCTAATTCCCTCTCATCATACTTTTGGATGAGATTATGGGCATACTCTAGCCTAAGGTATCTTTTACTTACAATTTTTATTTGATTTTAGCCACCATTATACAATAAGTCCTCCTGAATTGGCATATCTACGCCCTGAATCGGTACCAAGGTACCTCTAAATTGGCACTATATGCCTCTGAATGACACTGAGGTGTCTCTCAATTGGCATGGCTACGCCCTGAATTGGTGTCGCAACACCTCTGAATTGGAGTAAACACTCCACTGAATTGGCAACAGATGCCTCTGAATCATCTCGGGACTACTGAATGAGGACTTATCTTATAATGACTTATGTGAAGGTTTTGACTTAATTATCTTAAGTCTAAACTTAATTCTTAATTTGAACTGAAGCTGAATATTGGCTGCTTTACTAAATTTTGAATCTAAATTTATCTTATAATAAAATTGAACATTGATAGCTGAAGTTATTTGAAACTGATTACTAAGTACTGAGCAGGTTCTGAATTCTAAATCTGAATTTGAATCTGAATATTTTATTCTTAAGTGATAAATTGAATCTACAACTAAATTTGAGTATGGATCTCAATTACTTCATAATTGAGATTCGGTCTAAAACCCTTATCATGTATCTTTATTCAAAATCTGGCTACTCACACCATGAGTAGTTTAAGTATGAATCTAAATCTAATATCCATATGGAACATCTCTAAGGGATATGATAGAAATATATTCTCTTATCCTTCTTATGAACTTAATTCATGATCTTGAATCATTCCATAATACATCACTACCTATGGCATTGAGCATATAAAGTTCTACAATCATAAATCACATAAAATCTTTCTTGCATATCTTGACTTAGATTATTGGACATGAAGGTCTCAATTAAGAAGCACGTAAATTTACTAGGCATGATAAACATAAATATTCATGCACATGAACCACTTACCTGCGTTAGAGAGAATAAAATATTTATCTTGGATTCCTTTTGTCGGGTCTAAATCCTAAAAAGACATTCCTTACCATTAAAACCCATATGAATCAATTTATCATTACTAGTAATTCCCACTAATGGAGCTTCCACTTACGCGGAATTGCGTGCACCAACTAAAAATCCTAAAGATGATAAGTCTTTAGGTTTAGCCTTGCATATACTAGATAGAGAACTCCACCCACGTATGCTAAGATACGTGGAAGTCTTATCGTAGTATAGTTAAGGGTCGAATCCTCAGGACAACGGTCTTGTTGCAAGAAACAAGATGAAAAATGTTAGAATTTCACTTAGTCACTTAATAGTAGGCACTTAAACCGAAAGTTTGGTTTTTTTGTTTTAAACTAAGAACATGTAAAGTATAGAAAGCAAGTAAATCTAAGGAGTTAAACAATGATAAAAGTCACTAGGGTGTAATCGGTTTTTCACCGCCACTACACATGGATCAAGACATGCAAGGTAAAACATAACCTGCAACAAGAGTTTAGTCAGTTAGTATCTTTGTAGACTCAGTTTCCTTTTGGAGAACTAACTACGAGAAGTGTGGGAATGTTGCAATCCCAGCCATTCCCGAACAAATGGTCACCTACTTTGCATCATTCCCTTCACAAAGTGTGTGCCTCGACTAATCAAGGATGCACTTTCATACGTCAACTGATTCCATTTCATAGTATGAAAGTGCAACGAATGATAGTGAGTTTACTCCACTTCTTGAGAGACACTTCTAGATACCGAAACAGATGCATGGTGGATACATGCACCAAGAACCAACATACAAACGAGTTTCGAATCTAATAGTATAAACGTAGACAATTCATACTAAAAGATAAAGGATAGCACAAGTTGGAGATCAAGCAACATGCATTCATTAAACGTTTGATGTTGAACTGAAAAGGTAAAAACTCTATATTACAAATTATGGATTACATTTACATGATATGAAAACATGGGTAGCGGGGCTACTCCCCGCACCCTAGTGAAAGAGACTACTCGCTCATGACTAGGACAAATAAGGAGGCAAGAAGAGAGAGAGAGAGCATCATCCCCATAAAGGAGAGAGGAAAGTCAACCCCTTAGAGAGAGAGAGACGATCCACCAGCTTCATAGGTTGTGCGATGACGAGATCTCCCTCTTCCCACCTTCTTTGGCAGAGAGGGAGAAAGCAGCTTTGAGATGGAGTGTGGGTCTCAGACCGGCAGCCCCTGGCGGAGGATGGAAGTCGGATGTGCTCTGGAATGATTGAGGCAGCCTTTGGACGTCTCAAAACTTGATCCTTGGTGGAGGACCCTTGAGATCTTATTTATAGGCCTTAAGTGAAGTCCAAACGGTTTGGAGACCGTTTGGACCTCAAGACCATTTGTGCCTGAGACCGTTTGGATCTCAAGATCATTTGGGCCTTGAGACCGTTTGGACCTCAAGACCGTTTGGACCTTGAGTCCGTTTGGATCTCAAGACCGTTTGGACCTTGAGACCGTTTGGATCTCAAGACCGTTTGGACCTCAAGACCGTTTGGATCTCAAGACCGTTTGGACCTCAAGACCGTTTGGACCTTGAGACCGTTTGGCTTCATGCGGTCTCAGGACCGTGTGACTCCATGTGGTCTCGGGACCGGTTGGCTTCATGTGGTCTCGAGACTGGTTGATTCCATGCAGTCTCAGGACCGGTTGGTTTCATGCAGTCTTGAGACCAGTTGACTCCATGCAGTCTCGGGACCGGTTGGCTTCATGCAGTCTTGAGACCGGTTGACTCCATGCGATCTCGGGACCAGTTGGCTTCATGCGGTCTTGAGACTGTGTGACTCCATGCGGTCTCGGGACCGGTTGGTTTCATGCGGTCTTGAGACCGTGTGACTCCATGTGGTGTCGGGACCGGTTGGCTTCATGCGGTCTTGAGACCGTGTGACTCCATGCGGTCTCGGGACCGATTGGCTTCATGCGGTCTTGAGACCGTTCGACTCCATGCGGTCTCAGGACCGATTGGCTTCATGCGGTCTTGAGACGGTTTGAGTCCATGCGGTCTTGCGGTTGATTTAGTCTTTTTATGATTTTTTTTATGTCTTTTTCTGCAAATATAAAAGGGAAAAGTTAGTCTAACAGTATATTTACAATAAGAGGGAATTTTTAGGGATTATGTATGATTTTAATTTAGAAAGAGTGTGGAAAACTAAAGAAAGACTAAGATAAACATCCCAAATTGGAGGTTATCACTCCCCCTAACTTAGAGTCTAGCTTGTCCTCAAGTTAGATAGAGCTGAGGCATGTAATGGCAAGGCGATTTTATTTAGTTAGGATTTCCATACTCTTTCTCCAATTCTCAATCTGAGTTCTCCTAAGGTCATATCAAGTCTTATTGCTTGCCTTGACTCCTTCAGGTTACGAGAGTTTCTTGGGTCTTAGGTTCCTTCCGTATCTCGTAGCTCGCATCGGGACCACCTTTATTCTGTGCATGTTTTTGACTCTAATCAGCTTTATACCTCTCTGAAGGACCTACTGGAAGCTAGCGAGGGTATGAGGGTTGGCTAAAGGCTTGAAGTGTAACTCCCCCTTCAAGTGGGGGAGGGGTTGTCTATGCTTTTAGGATCTCACTACTGGGCGCGACACATCTGCCTTTGTGAGGGAAACTGAATGTACCGGCCGAGTGAGTCCTTTATAAGCCTTTCATATATTTAGATACCATAGGGTTTCACTACCAGGCATGACACATCTGCCTTTGTGAGGGAAGCTGAATGTGTCGGTCGGGTGAGACCTTCATCGGTTTTTTATATAGATCCTTATTTATGGCACAACTCTCATAATTTTATTCAACTCTCATAATTTTATTCGAAGACTCGCAGGCTTGGGTTTTGGGGTTTTGTTCTGGAAATTATTTTGGGCGGCCAAGCCTCTTTTATTTGAAGGGAGGAAAGCTGTTCTTAGAGTTTTTCAACATGCACTTATTTTTTTTGTGGTCCACTTACAGAACTTCTTGGTTTGGAAGTTGCTTGATGCCCCTCTCAACCTTGAGAGCCTGGCTTATTTCTGCCTTGATATTGACATGTGGAGAGTCAGGTGAAGAAGTGAAGCAAAGGCATGAAAATCGATAGTGGAGGGACATTATTAGGTCTCCATTATATGTCTAAGTGCTATTTACTTTTGAGGACTAACATGATTCTAAAGTTAACTGAGGGTGACTATTTTCAAAAAAGAAAGTTAAAAAGTGAAAGATGTACAAACAGAGAAGGGAGAAAATGGAAAAAGAGGGATTTAGAAATGATACCTCGCCCTTATCTAATGTACCCCCCCCTAACTTATCACTCACTCTGTCCTCAGAGTGTCAAAGTGATAGGTTGAGAAGTACGATGACAAGGGCTGCAGGCTAAGTTAATTCTGAATTTGCCCCTGGTGATTGAAGTAGGTTAGCTGCGAACTGTCCGCGTAGAGCGTGGTAATCCACTTCAGTCATATCTTCTACTGGTCTTTGAAGGATGATGATGGTGTACATCCAGTAGAGGATGTGGAAGCCGCAGTCATTTGATTCTCGGATTTGTTGGGGACATTTGTGGCTGAAGGAAGGGTGAAGAAAATGTTCTTTCTCGTAAGCCCTTGTATGCTGACTTAGAAAGGCGATTAATTTGTCAGCGCATTCCTTCGCCACTACCTCTGTTGGCGTCTTTGGTGTCATGACATAGTTCTTCTACCGTGGATTGTACTGGCTGTCGGAACTGCTATAGATTGTAGTTGTTCCTTCTGGTAGGTTTGTTGCCAGGAGTATCCAGTGCTCATGATAGAGGAAGGGTAGCATGATGAACTTCGGTGTTGTGTGTTGGAGAAAGGATATTAGCGTTTCAGTTGTTTCAAAGTTCTTTAGCTTTAAAAGATCATCCTTCATGTATGGGGATGCTATATATGTTGTGGGGTTATTTTGTTGAGGCGATCCAGGTCACACAAGACTTGCATCATTTTGACATTTGGTGACACCTTTCCAGTCCTATAGAAGTCATCTCTGATCTTCTGGAGTTTAGCTTGTTCTTCCATCAGTTGCTCCTTTGTCCAGATTGGAGCATCTTCAGATCCGATGGCCTCCTTTGCTGGTGATGCCATATCTGCAAAATGGGAAATCATGAGTTAGAAAAAGAATTTTTTTTTTATTTGTATTTATGTGGTTATATATATATATATATATATATATATATATTTGTTTAGAGATTTGTGGGAAAGCCAAACGGTTTGAAGACCGTTTGGTTCTAAACGGTTTCAAGATTGTTTTGTTCCAAACGGTTTCAAGACCGTTTGGTCCCAAACGGTTTCAAGACCGTTTGGAAGGCGAAACGTCGGCTAACAGTCGGCGAAGGCGAAGGCGAAACGGTGAAGGGAAGATGGAAGCGCCGGCGATGAAGGCGAAGGCGGAGACGGAAAGAACCGACAGCGATAAAGATGAAGATAAAGGGGATCACGGAGGAGCCGGCGGCAATGAAGACGAAGGCGGAAAAGAAGGTTGCTGATAAAGAAGGTTGTTGACGAAAAGGTCGGTCAGGTTGTCGCGGTGACGACTACCATGCAGCCGGAAGCGGAAACGATGACTGTGAAGCGGAGGGTGGAGGCGAGGTCGCCGCGAAGGAACGCGGAGCTTAGGTCGACGGAGGTGAGTCGTGCGGGAGCAGGGGAATCCAAATGCAATGGAACACATCTGCGCGAAGGCTTGAGAAAACTCGAGGGTCAAAGAGAGGAGAAGGAGGGGGTAGGGTTAATATTTATAGGAAACGGGGGTTGACTCGACAAAAACCCTAGGTCAAACGGTTTAGTGACCGTTTGGATTCCAAACGGTTTTGGGACTGTTTGGCTCCAAACGGTTTGAGGACCGTTTGGCTCCAAACGGTTTCAAGACTGTTTGGACTCCAAATAGTTTCAGGACTGTTTGGCTCCAAACGGTTTCAAGACCGTTTGGACTTCAGACGGTTTCAAGACCGTTTGGAAGGGTAAAGGTCGAAAGGATTTTTATATTTTTATGTTTGTTTTAGTTTATATGAATTTTTATGTAATTTGATTTTGCTTTTTTTGTTTTGGTTATGTGAATTTTTTTATATTTTCATAAGATAAATCTAGGGTAATTAAAAGAACGGAAAATAAAGGAAGAAGCTGAAATCTCGGGTTGCCTCCCAAGTAGCACCTGGGTTTTACGTCACTGGCTCGACGAAGCAGTAACGTTGTTATGCTGACGGCGTAGCGTCTTTGATTTCAATGGTTTGTCTTGGCATTTTGTCTTCCGGAGTGTAGTATCTTTTTAAACGATGACTGTTGACCGTCCTTTCTCCTCCGTTGTTGTCGATAATTATGACAACTCCAGTTGGATAAATATGCTTTATGGTGAAGGGCCCAGACCATTTTGTTCGAAGTTTTCCGGGAAACAACTTGAGTTTGGAGTTGAAAAGGAGTACTTTGTCGCCGAAGGCGATGTCTTTTCTCTTGAGATGACTGTCGTGCCACATTTTGGTCTACTCCTTATAGATTCTGGCACTCTGATAGGCAGTCATTCGGAGCTCTTCTAGCTCCTGCAATTGGAGTTGTCTATTCTCTCCTGCGCTTTTAAGATCGAAATTTAGTTGTTTGATGACCCACCAGGCTTTGTGTTCCAGCTCTACTGGAAGATGACAAGACTTCCCGTACACCAAATGGAACGGGGTTGTCCCGATTGGTGTTTTATCGGCTGTTTGGTATGCCCAAAGGGCATTAGGAAGTTTGGTGGACCAATCAGTGTGGTTTATGTTCACTATTTTTTCTAGAATCGCCTTTAATTGTCTATTTGATACCTCAACCTGACCACTATTCTGTGGATGGTAAGGTGTAGCTACTTTGTGGTTGACTCCGTACTTTTTTAGCAGGGCTTCAAAACTTCATTCTAGGAAATGGGTCCCGCCATCTGATATGACAGTTCTGGGGACTCCAAATCTTGGGAAAATAATATCTTTGAACAATTTAATAACTGGCTTGGAATCGCTGGAAATAGTGGGTACAGCTTCGACCCACTTTGAGACGTAGTCCACCGCAACCAAGATGTAAGAGAAGCCATAGGAGGAAGGGAAAGGGCCCATATAGTCTACCCCCCACACATCGAAAAGCTCAATTTCTTGACACATTGTGAGGGGCATTTCATCCCTTTTTGATATGTTGCCAGAAAATTGGCATTTGTTACAAGCTTTCACAAAATCATAGGAGTCCTTTGCTATGGTGGGCCAAAAAAACCTGATTACAAAACTTTTATAGCAGTTTTCTTTGCACTCATGTGCCCCCCTGTGGGTCCTGAATGACAATGCTCTAGGACAGGGGTAATTTCTTCTTCCGGCAAGCAACGACGGAAAAGTCCGTCAGCACAAAGGTGAAACAGGTAGGGTTCATCCCAATAATATTGTGTTATATCATGAAGGAACTTCCTTTTGTCATGGTAGGAAGCAGAGGGGTGAATAATCCCTGTGGCTAGATAATTGACGATATCCACATACCAAGGGAATCCATGGGTGGCCTTCATAAGTTGGTCGTCTGGAAGAGAATCCCGAATAGGGATTTTATCTTCATCTTCAACTTCGATACGGCTGAGATGATCGGGTACAACATTCTCCACTCCACTTTTATCTTTAATTTCCAAGTCGAATTCCTGAAGCATCAGCACCCAGCGGATAAGCCTGGGTTTGGCATCTTGCTTCTGAATCAGGTATCGAATGGTGGAGTGGTCGGTGTAAATAATGACTTTGGATCCAATCAAATAGGAGCGGAATTTTTCAAAAGCATAGATGACAGCCAGAAACTCTTTCTCTGTGGTAGTGTAGTTTTTATGTGCTTCATCTAGTGTTTTGGATGCGTAGTAGATAACATAAGGTTTCTTGTCAATCCGCTGTCCTAAAACAACCCCTATGGCGTAATCGCTTGCGTCGCACATGATTTCAAATGGCTGCGACCAATCTGGGGCTCTCAGGATAGGCGCGGAAATTAAAGCATTCTTGAGGGTGGAAAAACTTTGCATGCATTCTTAATTGAAGATGAACTCAATATCTTTAGTCAGGAGTTGGGTCATGGGTTTTGCTATCTTCGAAAAATCTTTGATGAATCTTCTGTAGAACCCCGCATGACCCAAGAAAGCTCTTACTCCCTTTATATCTTTTGGCGGCGACAGTTTCGAGATAACATCAATTTTTGCTTTATCGACCTCGATCCCTCTATCACTCACCCTATGCCCGAGGACGACACCTTCTGTTACCATGAAATGGCATTTCTCCCAATTCAGGATAAGGTTCGTTTCCTGGCAACGTTGTAGAACTTGTCTAAGGTTGATTAAACAGTTATCGAAGGAATCTCCGTAAACTGAGAAATCGTCCATAAATACTTCCATGATGGATTCAGTTAATCCGACGAAGATGGCGGTCATACACCCTTGGAACGTAGCGGGTGCGTTACACAACCCGAACGACATTCTTCTAAAGGCATATGTCCCAAAAGGACAGGTGAAGGTGGTTTTTTCCTGGTCTTCCGGGTGTATGGGTATTTGATAGAACCCGGAATAACCATCGAGATAGCAAAAATATTTCTGATGAGCTAGGCGTTCCAAGACTTTATCGAGGAAGGGTAGAGGGTAGTGATCTTTCCTCGTGGCTTTGTTCAACTTCCTATAGTCAATACACATCCACCACCCTGTTACAGTCCGGGTGGGCACTAACTCATTTTTGTCGTTAAGCACGACAGTAGTGCCTCCCTTTTTAGGAACAACTTGGACAGGACTGACCCACTGGGAGTCAGAGATAGGGTAGATTATGCCAGCTTTAAGTAATTTGAGGACCTCCAGGCGAACCACCTCTTTGAGATTAGGATTCAGTTTTCTATGATGTTCGCGGGATGGCTTAAATTCTTCAACCATTGGAAGTATGTGCATACACAGGGCTGGATTTATGCCCGTCAGGTCAGTTGTCTTATATCCAATGACCTTTTTGTGCTTCTTTAGCTCATCCAGAAGCCTTTCTTCCTGATCTTCTGTAAGGGTAGAGATGATGATGACCGCGCATAATTTTTCCTCATCTAAGAAAACGTGTTTAAGCCCTGTGGGTAAAGTCTTCATTTCAGGGGCCTTAGGTGGCTCAGTTGCTTCTATAATGGTGACAACTTTGAGTTCTTCAAAAGTGGCCGTTGGTGCTTCTTCGGCCTTTTCTAAATGTTGCAGACACTGTTGAACTAGTTCATTCGCAGAGAATTCGACATCCGGATTGATTAGAACATTCTCCAGTTCATCAGCTGGCTCGGATATTTCTAATTGAGACATTTGTTGTATTGCGTCTAAAAGAAAGACCTCCTCTTGAATACTAGGGCCTTTCATGATATTAAGGACTCGGAATTGAATTGCTTCTTTTCCGAGCCTAAGAATGATGGTGCCAGCTTCAACGTTGATAAGCGCCCTGGCAGAAGAGAGGAAAGGTCTGCCAAAAATAATCAGGTTCTCAAGTCTTCCTTAATATCCATGATGACGAAGTCGCACGGAACGTAGGCATCCTTGCCTATCCTTACTGGAATATCTACAATGATCCCCAAAGGTGCGGTAATGGTGGAGTCTGCTAATTGAATTGTCATTGTTGTAGGTAGTAATTCGGTGAAACCCAATCGTTTGCACATAGAATAGGGCATAATGGATATGCTGGCCCCTAGGTCAGCTAATCCCTTTTTGGTAGATGCATTTCCAATGCAGCATTGAATTTCGAAGGAACCTGGGTCCTTCTTCTTCTTTGGCATTTTGTTTAGGATGATGTCAGAGGTGGTATGGGCAAGCTTGACAGTTTCTTGCTCCTCAGTGATGTACTTCCTTGATAACAAGGTTTTGAGGTATTTTGCCCAGGCCGGTACCTCGGAGAGAACATCAAGGAGCGGGATATCGATGTACAATTTCTTCATCGCCTCCTTGAATTTTTGAAACCTGGTGTCCATCTTCATTTCTCGCAGTCTACCCGGATATGGTATCCTTGGTTTAAATTGCAGGACTTCAGGTTCTGCGGACACTTATTCTTTATCTTTGCCCTTTGTGCCCTCTGTGGGCTTCTCCATTCCTTGTTGCGGGCTCTCATTCGTCATAAAAGCAGGTGTATCATCATTATCACATCTGATCTTGGTATTTTCATGAAGAGTGCGTCCAGATCTCGTGGTGACAACATTCAACTGTTCAGGCCTATTCTGTCCATGCCTAGGATTTGATTCGGGCTGCCCTGCAAATGTGCCTGCTAGAGGCTTTAGTTGTGCAACAATCTGAGCAAGCTGAGCTTCTACTGCTTTTTGCTACGCTTGTTGATTAGCGAGCATAGTCTGTTGGGATTGCAGCATCTTCCTTATCAAGGACATTTCATCTTCCGGCTGAGGGGGAGTATTTTTCTGAGGAATTTGTTGTTGTCCTTGTTGAGGTTGTTGTGGTGGCATCAATAGATGAGGTTGCTGCAACTGAGGGTGCAGCTGTGGGTGTAGCGGAGGATGAGTATACTGATAGTAGGCAGATTGGTTCCTGGGGTAGTTAACCCTAGGGAAGTTATTCCTGGAATTCCCTTGATTTTGATTGAAATTGTTTGGGAATCCAGGTGGTAACCTACTAGAGGATCCTCCCTGCGTCTGGTGTTGTGGATTTGCGGTTCGAACAGGGTTCCCATATTGGAATCCTGGGTGGTTCCTTAGATGATTAGGATTGTAATAGACTTGTCCAGGGATAGAATGGATATAGTTTACTTGTTCTGGCAGCTGTTCTTTAGACTGGTCAGTGATAGGTTCATACTGTTGTGGTGGTGGATGCAGATCCATCATCACATTATAAAGCATACCACATGAAAGGGTCAGATGGTCAAAAGCATGACAGGCCTTACAGGTTCCTGTGGAGGCCTTGACTTGTTGAACCAGAGGATTTTTCTTCTTATCAAACTCTCCAAGAGAAGTCTCGAGAGCTTGTTGTTTATGAACTATGGTTTTCATGGCTTCAATAATTGCCTTCATCTCTATTGATTCTTCAGCTTTGTAGACCTTGAGGACACCTTTGCCAGCTGATCGTCCCCAGTTGGACTGATTCTCAGCTCCGAGTGTGACAATTTTCCAGGCGTCCTCATAATTCTTTCTCATAAAGTTTCCTCCAGATGAGGAATCCAAAAACTATTTGATATCATCACTCACTCCCCGATAGTAGGTTTCTATCAATTGGTTCTCGGAGATTCCATGATGAGGGCACTTTCGCAAAAGTTCTTTAAACCTTTCCCATGATTTAGCAAGGGATTCTCTGGGTAGCTGAGAGAAGTGATTGATCTGCCCCCTGATCTCGTAGGTCAGTGAAGGGGGAAAGAACTTCTCCAAGAACTTTTCCTCTAGGGGAGCCCAGGTGGTTATTATGGGTTTCCTGTCAAGTGAGTTATACCAAATCAGGGCTCTCACAGACAGAGTGAAATGAAATAGATGAAGCATTATTGCATCAAAAGCGACTCCGGCTTGCGGAACCAGGCGGCACAGTGCCTTAAACCTCTTTAGATGATCCATGCAATCATCTCCAGAACCTCCAGAGAATGAGATTCCTTGCATGATCTGGATCCATTGGGTCTGAATCTCAAAGTTGGGAATATTGATGATCGGAGGCCGGACCGGATGGTTATCTTCATAGTTTTTTGGGATAGCGTAATCCCTCAGCTGCTTGTTCCTTAATTCCAACTGAGCAGCTTGGGTTGCTGTCTCATATTCATCTCTGATGTGGGCCTGTTCTTCCGCATGAATCTCCACTTGAATCTGGGCACGAGTATCAGCGATGAGTTGTGCCCTTTGAGCGGCGATGGCGACATTGACCCTCTCCATCACCAATGCAGCCTGGCGTTGATCGTCGGCCATTTGCCTGGCTCTTTGATGATTGAGTCGAAAGCGGCGATGGAAACTTCTCTCTACCTCAGAGTCAAACTCCGGATCAGGGGAGAATCTGCGGTTATGCGATGATCGCATACACGTTTTCTACCTGAGTAGAGAAAAAAAAAACACCTTTAGATAATGGTGAAGATATAATGGGTTCAAGAAGATATAGACTAATGATTAAAAAGAAAGTGTAAAACCCTAACCAACTAGGAAGGTATTAAATGAAATTAAAATGTTCCGTTGTCCCCGGCAACGACGCCAATTTTTGATGGAGCTTCCACTTACACGGAATTGCATGCACCAACTAAAAATCCTAAAGATGATAAGTCTTTAGGTTTAGCCTTGCATATACTAGATAGAGAACTTCACCCACGTATGCTAAGATACATGGAAGTCTTATCGTAGTATAGTTAAGGGTCAAATCCTCAGGACAACGGTCTTGTTGCAAGCAACAAGATGAAAAACGTTAGAATTTCACTTAGTCACTTAATAGTAGGCACTTAAATCGAAAGTTTGGTTTTTGTTGTTTTAAACTAAGAACATGTAAAGTAAAGAAAGCAAGTAAATCTAAGGAGTTAAACAATGATAAAAGTCACTAGGGTGTAATCGGTTTTTCACCGCCACTACACATGGATCAAGACATGCAAGGTAAAACATAACCTGCAACAAGAGTTTAGTCAGTTAGTATCTTTGTAGACTCAGTTTCCTTTCGGAGAACTAACTACAAGAAGTGCGGGAATGTTGCAATGCCAACCATTCCCGAACAAATGGTCACCTACTTTGCATCATTCCCTTTGCAAAGTGTGTTCCTCGACTAATCAAGGATGCACTTTCATACGTCAACTGATTCCATTTCATAGTATGAAAGTGCAACGAATGATAGTGAGTTTACTCCACTTCTTGAGAGACACTTCTAGATACCGAAACAGATGCATAGTGGATACATGCACCAAGAACCAACATACAAATGAGTTTCGAATCTAATAGTATAAACGTAGACAATTCATACTAAAAGATAAAGGATAGCACAAGTTGGAGATCAAGCAACATGCATTCATTAAACGTTTGATGTTGAACTGAAAAGGTAAAAACTCTATATTACAAATTATGGATTACATTTACATGATATGAAAACATGGGTAGCGGGGCTACACCCCGCACCCTAGTGAAAGAGACTACTCGCTCATGACTAGGACAAAGAAGGAGGCAAGAAGAGAGAGAGCATCATTCCCATAAAGGAGAGAGGAAAGTCAACCCCTTGGAGAGAGAGAGAGATGATCCACCAGCTTCACAGGTTGCGCGATGATGAGATCTCCCTCTTCCCACCTTCTTTGGCAGAGAGGGAGAAAGCAGCTTTGAGATGGAGTGTGGGTCTCAGACCGACAGCCCCTGGTGGAGGATGGAAGTCGGATGTTCTCTGGAGTGATTGAGGCAGCCTTTGGACGTCTCAAAACTTGATCCCTGGTGGAGGACCCTTGGGGTCTTATTTATAGGCCTTAAGTGAAGTCCAAACGGTTTGGAGACCGTTTGGACCTCAAGACCGTTTGGGCCTGAGACCGTTTGGATCTCAAGACCGTTTGGGCCTTGAGACCGTTTGGACCTCAAGATCGTTTGGACCTTGAGACCGTTTAGACCTTGAGACCGTTTGGATATCAAGACCGTTTGGACCTCAAGACCGTTTAGACCTCAAGACCGTTTGGACCTTGAGACCGTTTGGCTTTATGTGGTCTCGGGACCGTGTGACTCCATGCGGTCTCGGGACCGGTTGGCTTTATGCGGTCTCGAGACCGGTTGATTCCATACAGTCTAGGGACTGGTTGGTTTCATGCGGTCCTAAGACCGGTTGACTCCATGCGGTCTCGGGACCGGTTGGCTTCATGCAGTCTTGAGACCGATTGACTCCATGTGGTCTCGGGACCAGTTGGCTTCATGCGGTCTTGAGACCGTGTGACTCCATGCGGTCTCGGGACTATTGGCTTCATGCAGTCTTGAGACCGTGTGACTCCATGCGGTCTTGGGACCGGTTGGCTTCATGTGGTCTTGAGACCGTGTGACTCCATGCGGTCTCGAGACCGATTGGCTTCATGCGGTCTTGTGACCATTCGACTCCATGTGGTCTCGGGACCAATTGGCTTCATGCGGTCTTGAGACCGTTTGAGTCCATGCGGTCTTGAGGATGATTTAGTCTTTTTATAAATTTTTTTATGTCTTTTTCTGCAAATATAAAAGGGAAAAGTTAGTCTAATAGTATATTTACAATAAGAGGGAATTTTTAGGGATTATGTATATTTTAATTTAGAAAGAGTGTGGAAAACTAAAGAAAAGACTAAGATAAACATCCAAAATTGGAGGTTATCACTCACCACTACAATGTAGTAGACTCTAGGCTTTCTCCTTAATGTATTCTTATAAACTGAAATAACCTTCTAGAGTCATCTTTATCCCTTAATCACACCCTACATAATATTATGGCATGTATAAAATTATACCCAAAATACCATATAAGAACAATCAAATCTCCAAATCATCACTCCTCATTGCATCATACCTATAAAACTTGTCGTGTAACACTTCCTTTAATTTCAAAGATGAGCTTCACACCTATCACATTGATTTAACAAAGTATCAACATATATGCACATAATCCACTAATCTAACAAATCCTCGAATTAAATTACCTTATATAGGTCATCTAAGAGTCTGGAATCCACTTCAAGATGTTCTTTATATCTAAATCTTTCCAACGAGCCCTTAAACACCCTATTCTGATAACCATATCATACTTTATGAATTCCTAAAGTTTATAAACAATTTAAGATCTGATCATTCAAATTACCTTAATATTATCTACCTTTCAGGCCACTTGGGCCTTGTGGCCAACAACCCAACAAGGAGGATCGGGACCCCCATCCTCTCCACTCACAGGCACAACACAGAAGTGATGCCCATGTTTCTCTATAGAAATAGAGTGCAGTGCCGACCTCCTCTCCAGGGTGAAGTCCTACCGTCCAAGGTCTATAGAGTTGTGATGTCGCCGCTGAGCCTCCCCTCAGCATTGAGGCACATAGGAAAGAGATTCTTGGGCTAGACTATTTGGGTTCCGATCGGGAGTCTCACCTCCCCTGTCTCCTGTGCGAAGAACATGACAGTCGCCCACCTAGGTGGTCGGAGGATCCACCGTCTGCCTCGATGCTGCAACTTGCTCGAAGGGTGGCTCCTCACCTCGGCATGACCTTGCCCTCTTCTCTCCAGACTATTGTGCTAGCGCCAAGAGGTGCATTTGGTAGTTCGGCCCTACCAGAACCACTACGCCTACATCCAGTTCTTAGCGTCACCATCCATTTATTCTCCATCTCCATCTTCTCCTTCTCAGTCTTTTCTTATGCAAGAACCCTAATGGACGTCGGAAGTGCCTAAGGTTCCAAGATCCAGGCTTATATAGCCTACATTCTATCTGATATTGGGAAAGACCCCCCTCACCCAAAACACTATGATCGGGTCCTGTAAAAACAGGGGCACCGATTCTCCGGTCCGCTGGACTGGAGTCTTGGTTGCTCCCCCTCTTCTTTTTTCCCAAAAGTCCATTTTTTATAAATATTTATGTAGGCCACAAAATGAGTCCATTTCATCTCAAATAATAGGATTATCTGGATTTTACCACTGTCCTTTCTTGACAAAAAGCTTAGATAAAAACTAATCATATAATCACTAAAAATTATCTTTTGAATAATTAATTTATTATTATTAATATAATTACCTAGGCCACTATATAAATCAAACTTATCTAAAATTTCTTTTGTAACCTTATATTCCAATTATGTATCCACTAATTATATTTTGAGTACTTATTAGGAGTGTTAAGTGTTAGATTCCCAACTTCTACCTAAGGACCTATGTGTAAACTCTAAATGGTCAAATTAGGCTTGAATTTGTTTCTAGGGCCAATGGTCCATTTCTTGGTATTACAAAGAGTCCATAAGTTTAATCATATTCTTATTTATGAAACTAGTTCTTAAACCAATAATATTTTCCAATCAAAGTTTTCTTATGATACATTAGGTCATCATTACTTTACTTCCTTAATAATGAGATTGAAGTTGGTCTAGAGTTTAAACCATTAATTGAAGTCATCATACTAAACATTCGTCACATCATTGTTCACAAGAATAATTCATTTATATTCATCTACACCTGACTACAATCATACAAATTTAAGCCATTATGTGTGTATTGGTTGACCAAATGACTTGTATTACAAATTTTGTGAACTTAATTAAATACCTAGCCATGGTTGGGTTCATTAGATCCCTTAGCCTACACTAACCAGAAAACCCCACATTAAAGGCTTACAATATCTATGAAATTGAGGATGTTACATTTCTACCCACCTTTTTGGGAATTTCATCCTCGAAATTCAGTTAAATTATAGGAGGTTACCCCCACCTTAGGATTTTTCGTACCTCTACATCAACTAAAAGTGAACATATTAAGGTACAATTATGTTAAAAATTTTCATGAAAATATATATGTAGTGTATTTCATAAAATATTTATGTGAGCATTAATCATTATCTTGGTCTGTTGATCAACTCATCTTAGGGTTTATGAAACTAAACTTGGCTCTATACTTAGGGCATCTACCTCAACCTTGTCATGAATTTCTAACATTAGGTATAGTTGACCATTTAATATTAGGTCTTCCAGGTACCTACTACATTTCTAGATATGTGGTGATCAAGCACATACCTACAGATGTGAGATCTTGACATGCTATCTCTCACTAACCTACTAATACATGTGTCCCATACCACATTGACTAATAAGAAATGAGAGATGCATCAAAGGTCTACTGCTTAAGACATACCTCTTCAATCCTCAATTGGTTGGCCATAACCATTGAGAATGGAGAGGCTATCTCATTATCTAAGGTTACGTTGATACTTGAGATCTAACTGGCTAAACATCTACCTTTGTTATATGTACCTCTTCTAGGGTGAAAACTCTAGTCATTCTAGGTCATAACATCTTTCCTAGGAAGTCCATTCCTAACTCTAATCTTACATCTTCATTCTAGGGTGACTATGAGAATCATAATTGCCTAGTGGCCATTTACCAAATTGCTCTGATACCATATTGTAACACCCTGGTTTTTATATCACACGAGTGGAAGCAATTTTTTTACTAAGGGTGTCACAAACATGATTATCATTGCTATTAGAGTAAATGAAACACTTTGTGTATATTTGAAAATGATTCATACATAGTTCTTGTCAACATAAAACTACATCATGTTCATCCGTAAGATTATAATAAAAAGATGTCAGAACTCTGAATCGTCTAGGAAAATGGCACCCCACTGGGATGAGCTTGAAATCTCCTAGTCCTTTGCTTGTCCTTTTGTTCTTCAATTTCTCCAAAACTTGCGGACATCGCATCCCCAACCATGCATTGGGAAAATAACAGTCGTTAGAGTAGTGGCATGAGTATTATAAAATATACATTGCTATACAACTGAAATTAGATATTATAAACATGAAAGTAACATCAAACTCTGAGTAAAATCTGTAACATATTCTCTCTTATTACTTAATCTAAATTATTATCTTTCTACCTTATCTTTCTCTAGAGACATGTACCCTGGTACATGGATCTCAAGACCTGCACCACAGTGCATGGGTCATACTTATCTTATCTAATTCCCTCTCATCATACTTATGGATGAGATTATGGGCATACTCTAGCCTAAGGTATCTTTTACTTACAATTTTTATCTGATTGTGGCCACCATTATACAATAAGTCCTCCTGAATTTGCGTATCTATGCCCTGAATCGGTACCAAGGTACCTCTAAATTGGCACTATATGCCTCTGAATGACACTGAGGTGTCTCTGAATTGGCATGGCTACGCCCTGAATTGGTGTCACAACACCTCTGAATTGGAGTAAACACTCCTCTGAATTGGCAACAGATGCCTATGAATCATCCTGGGACTACTGAATGAGGACTTATCTTATAATGTCTTATGTGAAGGTTTCAACTTAATTATCTTAAGTCTAAACTTACTTAATTCTTAATTTGAAATGAAGCTGAATACTAGTTTCTTTACTAAAGTTTGAATCGGAACTTATCTTATATTAAAATTGAACATTAATAACTGAACTTATCTGAAACTGATTAATGAGTACTTAGTAGGTACTAAATTCTAAATCTGAATTTGAATCTGAATCTTTTATTCTTAAGTGATAAACTGAACCTACAACTGAATGTGAATATGGATCTCAATTACTTCATGATTGAGATTTGGTCTAAAACCCTGATCATGTATCTTTATTTAAAATCTGGCTACTCACACCATGAGTAGCTTAAGTCTAAATCTAAATATAATATTCCTATTATTTGGATAATCCTTATTATAATACTTCAATCTGATAGAAATGACTTAACTACTATTGACACTAAATATATAACAACTAAGTCTAAAGTCTTAGGGAAAGAATATGAACTAAATATGGGAATATGGAGTATATGAGAGTTATCGAGTATCAAATATCTATAAGAATGTTATTTCTGATAAGGTAACTCAAATTCTATAAAATCTCATTAATTCTGGTCTCAATACACTCGTATAAACTTAAATCTTAAATCTTCAAGTAGAAATCATATCGAGTCTCATCATACAACTTAATCATGATTTAATGTCTCATAATTTGATAATATCATCATAAACTCATGTTACAATATATTATGATCCCAATAGTACCTTTATCTTGGAAATTGGGCCATGGTCTACCATGTGCATCACTCATATTCTCACATAATACTTAACTTCTTAAACACTAATCTTTCTAAGGAATCCATTTCACTTCTTAATTCTTAGATCGTTACATATATAAGGAACCTTGATGACATGTTCCTACTTGAGTTCTTATCACACCATTATATCTATTAATGAGGGGAATCTTAATTATATGTTCCACTTGAAATCTTAATACATGAACACATCTATATATGTGAGGCATACTGATAACATATTTGTACCTAAGATCATAATACATGGTTATATCACAAAACCATGAAAGGATAAAAGTGTAGTGTTAATTTCTTATCTTGTAATCCTGAGTATCCATATGGAATATCTCTAAGGGATATGATAGAAATATTTTCTCTTATCCTTCTTATGAACTTAATTCATGATCTTGAATCATTCCATGATACATCACTACCTAAGGCATTGAGCATATAAAGTTCTACAATCATAAAGCACATAAAATCTTTCTTGCATATCATGACTTAATATATTGGACATGAAGGTCTCAATTAAGAAGAATGTAAATTTACTAGGCATGATAAATATAAATACTCATGGGCATGAACAACTACCTACGTCAAAGAGAATAATATGTTTATCTTGAATTCCTTTAGTCGGGTCTAAATCCTGAAAAGACATTCCTTACCCTTAAAACCCATATGAATCAATTTATCATTACTAGTAATTCCCACCACTAAAAAGTAGTTGACTCTAGGCTTTCTCCTTAATGTATTCTTATAAACTCAAATAACCTTCTAGAGTCATCTTTATCCCTTAATCACACCCTACATAATATTATGGCATGTATAAAAGTATACCAAAAATATCATATAAGCATAATCAAATCTCTAAATCATCAGTCTTCATTGTGTCATACCTTTAAAACTTGTTGTGTAATGCTTCCTTTAATTTCAAAAATGAGCTTCACACCTATCACATTGATTTAACAAAGTATCAACATATATGCACATAATCCACTTATCTAACATTTTCTCAAATTAAATTACCTTATCTAGGTCATCCAAGAGTCTGGAGTGTACTTCAAGATGTTCTTTATATCTAAATCTTTACAACGATCCCTTAAACACCCTAGTCAGATAACCATATCATACTTTATGAATTCCTAAAGTTTATAAACAATTTAAGATCTGATCATTCAAATTACCTTAATATTCTCTACCTTTCAGGCCACTTGGGCCTTGTGGATGACGGCCCAACAAGGAGGATCGGGACCCCCGTCCTCTCCTCTCACGGGCTCAACACAGAAGCGATTCCCCTATTTTTCTATAGAAATAGAGTGCATCGACGACCTCCTCTCCAGGGTGAAGTCCGGCCGTCCAAGGTCTACGGAGTCGTGATGTCATCGCTGAGCCTCCCCTCAGCATTGAGGCACATACGAAAGAGATTCCTAGGCTTGACTAGTTGGGTTCCGATCGGGAGTCTCACCTCCCCTATCTCTTGTGCAAAGAACATGACAACCGCTCGCTTAGATGGTCAAAGGACCCACCGTCTGCGTCGACACTGTAGCTTGCTCGGAGGGTGGCTCCTCACCTTGGCGTGACCTCACCCTCTTCTGTCCAAACTGCTGTGCTAGCACCAAGAGGTGCCCTTAGTAGTTCGGCCCTACCAGAACCACTGCGCCTACATCCAGTTCTTAGCGTCACCATCCACTTATTCTCCATATCCATCTTCTCCTTCTCAGTATTTTCTTATGCAAGAACCCTAATGGATGTCAGGCTTACCTAAGGTTCTAAGATCCAAGCTTATATGGCCTACATTCTATCCGATATTGGGCGAGACCCCCCTCACCCATAACACTATGATCGGGTCCTGTAAAAATAGGGGTGCCGATTCTCCGGTCCGCTGGACTGGAGTCTCAGTTAATCCCCCTCTTCTTTTTGCACAAAAGTCTAGTTTTTATAAATATTTATGTAGGCCACAAACTGAGTCCATTTCATCTCAAATAATAGGATTATCTGGATTTTACCACTGTCCTTTCTTAACAAAAAGCTTAGATCAAAACTAATCATATAATCACTAAAAAAATTATCTTTTGTATAATTAATAGATAATTATTAATATAATTACCTAGGCCAATATATAAATCAAACTTATCTAAAATTTCTTTTGTAACCTTATATTCCTATTATGTATCCACTAATTATATTTTGAGTACTTATTAGGAGTGTTGAGTGTTAGATTCCCAACTTGTACCTAAGGACCTATGTGTAAACTCTAATTGGCCGAATTAGGCTTGAATTCATTTCTAGGGTCAATTGCCCATTTCTTGGTCTTACAAAGAGTCCATAAGTTTAATCATATTGTTATTTATGAAACTAGTTCTTGAACCAATAATATTTTCCAATTAGAGTTTTCTTATGATACATTAGGTCATAATTACTTTACTTCCTTAATAATGAGACTAAAGTTGGTCTAGAGTTCAAACCATTAATTGAAGTCATCATACTAAACATTCATCACACCATTATTCATAGGAGTAATTCATTTATATTCATCTACACCTTACTACAATCATACACATTTAAGCCATTATGTGTGTATTGGTTGACCAGATGACTTGTATTAAACATTTTGTGAACTTAATTACATACCTAGCCATGGTCGGGTTCATTAGGTCCCTTGGCCTACACTAACCAGAAAACCCCACATTAAAGGCTTACAATATCTATGAAATTGAGGATGTTGTAGAAGGGGCCAAAGGGGGAGTTGTTAGGAACCGATGAATGGCTAGAGGTAAGATGATTCCTTATCTAGTTTATCCATTTGTATTAAAAATGATAATTTATAAGAAAGATACAAGAAATTCCTAGTTGATGTTTTCAAGAGCCACTTTGAAGTAAAAATTTTAAGCAAGCAATGGTATTTTTTTGTTTTTACATGTATGTATAATATTTTTTTCTAGAATATAAGAATCTTGTATACTTGTCCCTTTAATGAAGGGGGCTTGAATAAATTTATTATGTACCGTATATGATGTTTCATTTTCAAACTTAGGACTTTAGTTGATATATTGTATCAGTTGATTATCGAGGTAATAGGCCTGAATTAAGTAGTTTGTGTCAATTTGACAACTTTTTTTATAAGAGAAATATGGGATTGACTAATTCCAACCAAATTTAAACTACTAGTCACCTCAAAAGGATTTAAAACCTTGAGTTGAAATCCTTGTATGATGTACCAACTGCATTTTTAAAAAGACATATTGAATTCATTTTCCCCCTTGGATATGTCTATACCAAGATTTAATAAGTCTCCTTTTATCTAATCCATAGAAAAAGGTTGCATGATAATATTGATGAAGCCATATATAGTTTTTGGGTATCCATGTTGTGTTATTTTTCTCCTTATTCACATCAAAATATTTTGAATGCATTCAATTATCCAATATCTATCACTTTATGAAAAATACAATTATGGTTTCTCTTTAATGTTTTATAGGTACTTTCACACTAATTGATGGAACAAATAGAAGGTGGATGATCTTAGGAAGTTTCTATCCATGAATGACCCTAAAGTGATCCCTAAATCTTCCCCAACTTACCCCCAAGTGACCAAAGATCAAGTTGGAGCAAAGAGCACCATCAATAGACACTTAGAAGACTCAAGTGCATGCCAAAGCTCTCAAACTATTGTGGTATCCAGACCTACCCATTCTAATAGAGTGAAAATCATTAGACTTGACCAAGTTCCCAACAAGCCAAATCAACTCAACCACTATGGTTGCATTCATCAAAATGGCCTGGTGCTCTGATCCGAACATGATCATGGTAGCTACAGTCCAAGATGACTCTTATGGAGAGGACAACCCTCTTTTACCACCTCCACCACGTTGTGGCACCCACCATGGTTGTGCTATCCTAAATCCACAACAATCATGGTACTTTCCACGGCCAAGCCACATCATTTTTAATCCCAATTTGTATATGACCATCTTATATATACCACCATGACCATTTCCAACCACCATAACTGTTCCTAATCTACTCACCACAACGATAATATTCACTTAACACTAATCCTTCCTACTATTATTTTACCACTTTACCCCCACTTAACCCTAGACCCATGTACGACATTATATATACATTAGTGGTGGTTGGGAGTCCAAGGTTAGTTGCTCCTAGACATTATAGTCACCACTGACTCCCACGTACCATTTACTCCATTTCCTTCCATATTCCACCTCAAAACCCTAGTTTCCAAGGGCTTAAACCATAATCATCTCGTATGCCATTCCGTCCATTTGGAGGAGGAGGTTAGACTTGGAGCTACTAGAGGTGAAGATTGGAGTTTCTCTACCCATGTTCATGGAGTTTGTACCTTGTTCTCCACTTTATTTTGTTGTTTATTTGATCATGTGTAGCTAATCCCCCTTTGTGCGTTGTCTAGAGTCAAAAGTATGTAACTATGATACCATATGGAAAATAGTATCAAACAATACTTTAATTTGGATGCCCATTGCTATGTTAATGCTTGTTGTCCTTTCCTACCTCTTGATATATTTGTTTGAGCTACGCAATCACCTATGACATAGAGAAAGGAGTGATTTTGTGTTGTTTGATGGAGAAACACCTAATTTCCCTATAGGAACATTATCTAGTTGCTCCACTTTCCCCTCAATTCCTCCATTCCACTAGCTGAGGTGAGATATATAAGTGACCAGTTCTCCTCCTCCATGTACACTTGGCAAAAAGGCTTGTTTAGTGGTCGAAAAGGGATAGTGGGAGGTGAATAGCCCTTAACCTATACACCACACCACTTCTTGCCCCTACATGAATTAGGAGAACGATGCTTAGAAACATGGACTTGGATGATTTAGATTAATGTTTACCTATCCCTTAGTTAATGCCGCCTCTTAAGGGTAAATACAAAGTGATGCATGCCACCCATGGCCAACTAAAAGGGTAGGATGCATACTAAACATTATTCCTAGTTTTTTGGTTTGATAGCTTAAATGTTGGATGTATACGCATGAGTAGGACCTTTGTACATGGCTTATGGTTGAATCTCCCCAAAAGATCCAATTACCCCAATGACTTGTTAGAACCCTAACTTGTTCTCTTTGTAGCTAGTGTATTTTTCTTGCTTAGTCTACTTGTTTGTTCATGCTAATTAGTTATTTATAGGATAGTTAGTGCCTTTCCTTAGTTTCTTGTTCTAGGTTTTACTTAATTAATTTCTTAATGTAGACTTTTCTCACCTTACTAGTGTAATTGCTATTCTAGTATGGTTAATTTCTTTCTCTTGTTTGTATTAGTCTAATTTAGTCTATTCATCCTCTTAGTTAGACTTTTCTTACCTTCTTGCATTTCACCTTAGCTTAATTAAAAACCCCGCGATTAGGCATTTGAAACCCAAAAATCCTATCTAGAAACATAAATAAATAGCCTTATCTATCTAGCATCCTACTCTAATCCCAAAGGATTGACCCCATACTTTCCATGTTCTATACACTATATTTCAATATGTGCACTTGCGGGTCTATTATCAATAGTGTTTCATCATTTGGAGTACAATTCTTTTATCCCGATAGGTCTTCCCCTAGAGGTGCATCAAAGATGTGGGTTTGGGACTTTTCTGTTACATAGTTTGTTCTAATCAAATTTGATTCTCTTTGAAAAGGATATCTTATGATTGTAGAGCTTTTGTAAATTTTGTTGTTTTATTATTGATAATATCCACCATACCATGTGTATTATTTGATTACAAGTGAGAGTATGAATATGTGTATGTAACTTTCAATAATTACAACATTTTGTGAGAAAAGGATATTGTTATCATCTTCTTTGAGCTAGTTTTGTATTGACATTTGTTTCCATAATATTTTTTGATCAAGAAAGAGTTGTTATATTTTAGTTTTCATATGATCTACATTAGGTTCTCTCTGGTAGCTTTTTTATTCCAATCTATCATCGTTTTTGTTCCTCTCCCATCTATCATGAATGTTTCTTTAATTCCATTTTTTCCCAATTTAAGCCTAAGTTTTCAATGTCTCAAATGGATTTTTATAGCATTATTGTTTTCATTTATAAACTAGTTTTCCTTGAACACATTATCATGTTGGCTATAATTATTCCAGAATACTCAAATTTGAATGTTTTGACACACAAGGTATATACTTAGTTTAAGTATGATAAACATGCAATCATATACTATTCAAGCAGATACAAGAAACGAGCTCATAGGGTTATGAACCCCAAGTCATTGATGCATTACAATATATCTATTGTGGCCCATATAGTGCCTCTTGACCAAGTCAGTCTATAGTTGTGAAAGTTTTTTACTATTAGACCTGATTTAGAAATGAAGTTAAATTTCTCTTCATATTATCTTGATGTTTATTGTTTATGAATTTTGTAACTGATCTCTTAGAGATAAAATGGGCGCATTTTAAGATCCTACTAGATAAGCCAAGGCTTGCTCTTGTATTCTTCATCAATAACATGGAGTTTTATGAAATTAGCCTTCCTATCATTCCCTGAATACCCATATACTCTAGAAATATCTAAGAAAAATAATATGTTGATGCGATTAAAAAATGGTATTTTTTATTGAGTGATTAATACATTGTATTGACCTAATATCCCAACTGAAAAAATTTCTACACTTCATCCTGTGGCAATCACAAATTTCCTATTTTTTCTAATGAACCATGAATGGATCTAAGTTTTTTTTGGATTGATATTGAATGTAGTCTCTTGTATTGTGATTAGGTGTAATCTATGCACTATAATAAAGTTTACAATAGAGCTTTTTTGTTAGTCGAGACAACTCCAACAACGTTCTAAGATGATGTGTATATTTACTGAAACTATTCGTAAACAAACCAACGTGACACATACCAATAAAATTTAGATAATAAGGGTCTCTAGCTTATCTTGGGTAAGTGATTGTGGTGTTCAGTTGAACTACAAAAAATATGCCTCAATGTCAGATAAGGGTTGTTGAGCATTGAGTGTATCATAAAAGGTGATATTATTTATATACTACAAAAGAAGGACAATCCTTAAAAAATAAAATATCTTTACATGGATCTAAATCCTATTTTTTGCATTTCCAATAAATCTTTTAACAGATAAAATATGTGGGTTACATGGTTTAGCATTCTCTATTTCATTGATCATAATTTGACCTTCGTCATTGCCTTTTTCTAATATCCAATCTTTATTTATTACAACTTATTTGTGATGATTGGTTTTTACATATAGTGCCCCTCATCCTAGATTCTCAATAATTTGGTACAAAATATTATTTGGTGGACTGATTTTGCCATCCCTAGGTGTACATAGTGGGGAGAAACATGAGTTATTTTTGTGTTAAGTGGTTTATTTTTTGTGTAAGATAGTTGTCATGGAATTAGATAGGTGAGAATTTAGTTTTTCTAAGGGTCTTCTGGATCCTAAGAAGAACTTTATTTGCAGGCCCACATCTAAGGTTTTGATTGAAATGGTTATATTTTTTTGGTATCATATTAGATGGATTCGCACTATTGGTATCACCTAGCGGGCAAACTCATATGGATTGTTTGTTAAGGATAATACAAAAAATGGGAAAAGAAGTGTTTGGGATCCTCACTAGTAATGTGAACAATGCATATATATATATATATATTGACAAACATGATCTTGACCTTGTTTAGAATGTTGGAGTAGTGTGTGATAAAGAACTATTAGAAGGCTTTCATTTAGTTGAATGGTTGAAGAGAATCCATATGAGTATAGTGTAATTTGGAAAATAGGGTAGCTGTAAACATTCTAAAAATTTCAACATCCTAAAGATGATCCCTTAGGCTTGAACATGTGGCATCATAGAACTCTTTCTCGATCTCAATTTGGATAACAACCCAAGTAAGAAACCAACTTCAATAGATACAATAATGATTATCCATACCAAATGATTCATAAGTGTATTCTCTAGGAAGTAATTGATGAGTTGAGATCTAGAATTATTGGTTTAGTGCACGGCATAACTAGAACCAGGTGATCGAGACTCTTTATGACATCAAAGGTTTTTATGGTTCCATTTTTAGGATATTTTGAGAAGGTAACGAGCAAACTTCTTCAGATCATGACATATATTAGTTTCATAGAGGTAACAAAAACATCCATGTTAATTTATTGTGTAACAAATTCGAATGATGTTTTTAGAGAATTCCATAATATTATATATTTCACCAAAGGAGGTGTGGTATTAGGGTTTTGAGGTAAGGAATTGATGATGAAAATGAGAAATTATGAAAGCCTTGAATTTTATATTTCTCAAAGTGAAGTCTTTGTAAGTGGATAGAATCATGCGGTCACTGTTAGTGGATATCCCACTCAAATCTTTATATTTCTTTCTATAAGGGTGTGGTTTGTATAAGTATCCAACAATATAATGTCCTCCTACATGGTTATGAATTGATGTGAACGTTAGGGAGGCATGCACAATTGTGCATGCCTATTTTTTATTAGAACCCCATAGAATATCATGATGTAAGGTAGCATTTATGTATTTTTGAAAATTTCATAGATCCACCCTCTCCATGCTATGTTGTTTTCTGAGGAATCCAAGGGTGAAAAGTTATTTGAAACATTATTATTGTGTTGTATTGCTTTCTTTTTTATATGCAATAAACATTTTTATTTTAATTATATTCCAACTTGGTGGAACATTGAATATGACTTACATGTTTTGTGTCTGAGACACAAGCCTTGATTTGTGCCTCATATGACCTATATTTTTCATAATGCCTAGGATCATAATTTTTTTGCCTCGATTTATCATTTTTTTCATAAGGAAAATTTTTGAAAATTGTGCTTTTCCACACATTTTAGGGTTTTATCATATAAAATTCCTATTACTCTTTTTGTGGCCACATGCTTTGAAGGTGTGTGGGATTTAATCACTATTTTTTCTTGGAAATTCCTAAGCATTTGATGCATTATTACCCAAAATTTTAACATTTAATTCGACATAGATAATCTTGAAATTCTTTAATCAGGTTTATTTATCAATTAAGTTGTACCAGCATCAAACAAACCTTTGGTCAAGACCCAAACTCTTACTTTCCTTTTCCCATATTAATTAGAGGGGATCCTTCTTTTGGTTCTAGCTTTGTTATGGACCATAGAGCTTAATACTAATAGAATTATCCATGCTTTGAGCCTTTTTGTTTCTATGAAATAACATGCTACGTCCAATGCTTGTTTGGATATTTCTATAACATTAGGTTTATGAAGCATTGTGATCATGTTTTGTCCATAAAATAATTCATACCAATGGAACTAGAATATTCTTTTTTTGTGTTAAGGAAATGTGCACTAAAACACTAATTGTGATTAAAATCACTCCACTAGAGGTCATTAAAACTGATGGATGCATGATCTTGGGTGCATCAATAGAAATGTTTTGGGGAGGGGTTTGACATCTAATTTTGTCATCAAACACCATCAAGCATAGTTTTTTGGTTTCCACTGGGTTGATAAAAAAGTCCAATTATAAGACCCCCGACCTGGTTTAATGGTTAAACATACTTGTTTGATTCAATTTGATGTTTAATTTCTTAAATAAACCTTATTTTATGTTTTGATATAAGATGAAAAATCTATTTCAAATTTGGTCCAAATCTAACTTTGTTTTCTTAACTTTTGCAAATTCACGTACTTGTTTGGACCTTTATGCAATTTTCCCTTTTTAGGGATCTAACTACAATTTTAACACATGTTTATTTTTCTTCATGGTATTCTTTATAATATGATAAAGTTTATCTTATTTGAATGATTTAAGTCTTGATGTATAAATGTATCAACCCTTGATGATAGTTTTCTGTGGAGGTGGAGGCATTTGCACCTTCTCGTGTTGTTTGGGTTCACAATGCAATGGTTGTTCTGCACTCTTAACACTAGATGGTTGTTTTTCAATCAACACTAGATGCTTTTTCTTAAGGAGTTGTAATATGATGGTTGTACTAATTCATAATCTGATGGTTGTTCTGCACTTAAACACTAGATGGTTGTTCTGCACTCAAACACTAGATGATTTTCATTGAGGAGTTGTAATCTGATGGTTGCACTAGTTTACAATCTGATGGTTGTTCTGCACTCAAATACTAGATGGTTGTTCTACACTCAAACACTGGATGGTTTTCCTTAAGGAGTTGCAATCTGATGGTTACATTGGTTTGCAATCTGATGGTTGTTCTACACTCAAAACTTAGATGGTTTTCTCTCAACACTAGATGGTCCATCCTTGGAGGATGCAAACTAATGGTTGTTCTAGTTGTACAAATAGATGGAAAATGTGGTTGTTCACCGATGGTAAAGCAGTTTTCAACCCTTGACCTCCTTTCTCTCTCATGCTAGCTCATATGAACCTTTCCACTCCAAACACGTTCTTGCTGATGGAGCTCACCCAAAATGTGGGCTCTGATCTCCAAACCACGATATAAACACGATTTAAACTTAGCGAAAGCGATTCGATTAACAGCGGAATACCAAAAATCAGAGGAAATTAAAACTTTTTGAGATAAATCATTGAAACCATAAAACTTCCTTCATAAAAGGAGATAAACTGTTTACATCTCAGATAATTACTTCTTGAGTAATTATATACAACATGATACAAAATCTCAAGAACTCATAACCAAAATCTCAGACCAAAAGACTCCAAGACCTGAGAGTACAGAGGAAACATAGGACTGACTCTAACTACACCACATGGCAGGCTAAATCTCCACCTGAGATTTTACTACTACTGCTGCTGGGACTGGTCACATGTAGACCTGTTCCTCCGTCCTCGACGTCCACCTAAAAAGTTGAAGTCTACGGGGTGAGACAATTTTACATAATTGTCCCAGCGAGAGTTATAACTCTCCGCCAGAAGCTTTATTATAGCACCTCAAAGAATAACTTAGGCAGTAAAAGCTTCAAAGTATTCAATATCAGATTTAATAGTAAGCATGAGTTCAACAGTTATGAAACATGAAGACATTTGCACTATACAGTGTAACATCAATCATTCAACTCATAGTTATCTCTAACAGGTATACTACGCTGTGGATTATGTTTTTCAAACATTACTTTTATGCCCTGTGGAGATGAGGTTTACCACTCATACTCCAACCAATCACTGCTAAGTGCCTCAATATCATACTAGGTCATCGAAAGAGTCGGATTCTCGTGACCTTCACCTTCCTCAGTCAGTAAGAGGATTACTTGTAGGACATCTCGTGTCTCTACTATAATATCTTACCAGGGTAATCTGGTCCTTCGCTATTTTAGAGTAAAAGTGGCGTTTTGTACTCTCTTCGTCATCAGGAGATTTCATATTTATCTTCCACTGATACGGATATCTGTGCTTTCTTCGTCATCAGGAGGTTTCATGTTTACCATCCACTGATACGGTATGGGATTGTAGTGAAGGATTGATGGATTACACATCTACATCAAACACCTACACTAGGATGTAAGGTTCTACACATGCATATACCCCACATACTCAAAAGTATGTGATCCAGGAGTTCCCTTAGGAAAACCTATTTCACCATCATTTGATCTCTGACAATGATGGATCTATGATCAGGGTTCTACATTACACTTGATTAGTTAGGTACATTCAGTATTCTTTTAACATCATACATTGTTCTTCAAACAATAATATTAGCATGACAGCTATGAAAGGAGAATACTAAATGTAACAAGCCTAACTCTCATCAATCATCATTTCTCAATGCATTCATCACAAGTCATCTCTAAAGCATGACCTTGATGGTATTTATGGCTCTCACAACCCATTTAATTCATAGATTGCCATTGACAAGGCATCAAGATATTTTACTATTCATAAAGCTAACAACATGCTTTCAATGAATATAGCATCATCATCCATACCTGGATATGATCATCTTTATATCAGAACCTGCAAGGTTAATTCAACTGATAAAAGCATTTCAAATCAAGAATTATACTTTCCACTCTTTCCATAAGAGCTAAGTTCCCTGATTCTCATCAATTAGGGTTTACTATCCACATTACATGCCATCACCCTAGAATTAGGGTTTATTATTCACATTATGGTAAAACATGAACTCATAACATCATCATGTATGAGGAACATCATCAATGATGCTCTCATATTAGGTTAAGATTCATCATCTATCATAATTAGGGTTTTCATGATCTCACATAGCTGGATCATACCCTAATTATGCACATTCATGTGTATTGAAGGTACTTTACTTGAGTTTCCACCATAAAAGGATACTTTCTCTCTCTTATGATACTTTCTCTCTCCTCATACTGGTAGATGGTGATAACACCACTCTAGATCAGGTTGGGTTAAGTCCTTATTGATTAACACAAGTCAACACATCACTTTCATGTGATTAGGGTTTGATTAAAACAAGGTTTCACTCAATTGAACCTTTCAAGGGTATTTTAGTAAATTACCCATTGATCATCATCATGGGTCAAACCATTAGTCACTTAGTCCTTTAATGACATATGTTTCCATCATGGATTATATTAGATCATCATTGAACCATTTGTGTTCTCAAGTGGTTAAGTATAATCATCCTTGAATTTCTTCAATTGGGTTAGGGTTGAACCTTCAACCTTCAACCCATTGTTCCTTAAATGGGTATGGACCCACTTGGCCTCTAAACGAGTGTGTACACTCTTGACCTCCAAACGGGTGTGAACCCATTTGAGTCCAAACGAGTGTGGACCCGTTTGAGTCCAAACGAGTGTGAACCCGTTTGGACCTAAACGAGTGTCAACCCGTTTAGACCTAAACGAGTGTGTGAACCCATTTGGGCTTAAACGAGTGTGCACTCGTTTGAGTCTAAATGAGTGTGGACTCGTTTGGGTCTAAACGAGTGTGCACTTGTTTGGGCTTACACGGGTGTGAACCCAATTGGGTCCAAACCGCATGGACATGAAAGTTGATACAAATGTCATAATTGAAAAGGGTTTCTTATATTGAAACGTTCAATTGGCCCAAGCCATATTAACCACTTACAATTTGAGTCAAATAGGATGAGCCTCAAACAATTGGTCACCAATTTGATTTTCAATTGCAAGCCAATTTGGGTTAAATCTAATCCAATTAGGGTTTCCAATCGATCACTTATCAATTATCAACAATGTGACTCAAAACAAGGTTGAACCTATCAATTGAACTCCAATTGGGCCCAAACTTGGCCCAAACGGTCTTGAGATCGTTTGGATGAACTCCAAACGGTCTTGAGACCGTTTGGCCAAATTTTGACCAAAAACTAAGTTGATTTGATAAGGGTTGAACCCTAATTATATTACAAATCAGCACTTTTTATCAATTATCAATATCTTGTGATTGGGCCCTCAATTCATCAAATTACTTTAACCTTAGACCTCCAAACGATCATGGAGTGTCACTAAACGAGTGTGGGATCGTTTGGGAGGACCCCCAAACGGTTTGGAACCCGTTTGGGTCCTTCAACCCAAAACTCAACACAATCTATTCTTTAAATCAATTATTTTGACCGGATTAGGGTTAGGGTATTAAAGTACCTTCAACTCTTAATTGGTTAGGAATTAGATGATGATTCTTGGTAGAAATGAAATTCAATATATTATGAACAGGAATCCCAAACGGTCAATTCCCTCAAACGGGTTGGGACCCGTTTGGGCAAAAGTTCAAGTTATTCAATTTGGTGAATCAGCACTTAATTCAAATCGATTGCTTAGTTGATTGGCCTTCAACTCATGACTCGTTTGGAATTAATCCATAAAATTTGGTGAGTCATTAAACAATGTCATTAGGAACAGTAATACCAAACGGTCAATGCTTGGTCAACTCCGTCAAATGGGTTGGAACCCGTTTACCCAAAAAGGTTCAATTAAACAGGTTGAAAAATCAGGACTTAATTCAATTAGATTTGCTAATTGGTTAGCCTATATTTCATGATTCCTTTAGAGTTAATCCCTCAAACTTGGTGGGTGATTAGCCTACATAATTATGAACAGGAACACCAAACGGTCGTCACTTGGTCAATGCCCTCAAACGGGTTGGAACCCGTTTGGGCAAACCGACCTTGGTGAACCCGTTTGGCCTCTAAACGAGTATGAACCCGTTTGGCCAAAGGTTCAAGGTCGTTTCATAAAGTAGAAATTCGTGGATAAGCATAGGAAATAATGCCCTCATCTTCTAGCTCGAGAACAGTAGTAGTTCCTCACGGATATGCTTGCAAGGATGCAAGGGAAGATAGGGAAAAAGAAGAACTAGCAACTAAATGCAAGGAGAGAGATGTATAATCAAAGCATAAGGTTTAGAGTTATAAAACCCGCCTAAAGATTGTTCCTTGAGCTCCAAACCTTTAATGGCGTCTTTGAGCTCCACAGGTCAGCCAAGGTGTATTCTCCAAGGAAAGTTGAAAAGGAATGGCTAGAAAGATAAAGCTAGGTGAGCTAGCCATGAATTCAACCTTGAAAACGAGTTTCCTCCATGAATTCAAGCAAAAGGGATGATCCAAACTTACCTAGGACCCTTGGTCGTCCTTCTCTACTCTAGAGCTTAGCCTTAGTCAGTTTTGAGCAAGGGGAAAAGAAATGAAAAGAAGAGGATCGTTCCCTTGCTAAGTGGGGTAGGTAGTATATATACTTAGGTGAAATTTCAACATAAGAACATATGCTTTCCTCATTTATCATCTAAGTCCTTCCTTTCTTCTTTGCACGTCCCCACATCTTATTTCTAAGGACAAACTCCTTCTAAGGTCAAGAATTGAAGGCAAAGAGGATCAACCCATCACTAAAGCATACACATAAAAGGGCTATTATACATACACCTTGATTATTCAATCACAAAGGTGTTCTTTATTATATGATTATTCAAATGAAGTGACCTTTTCATCATTTCTCTTCTAAATGATGCCAAGAGTCATAAAAGATATTTTAGATGATGTATTTTACAAGTTGCACCCCTCAAATTGGGTAAATTGCACTTTACATCAATTTAGGGTTTTCAAGTACAGGGGTTGCTTCCACAGCTGCACCTTGGTGCTCAAGCTTGGGAAATCCCTCAAACTTCATCATAAACATCCTCATGATATCTCAACATCAGAGGAACATCTCAACATGTGCAATTTGCAAGTTAATCCCTTAACTGGGTAATTTACACATAGGTCTCTGCATTACAAAACAATGCTACAACTTTATATATAAAGGAGCAAAATTGAAATATATGTTTCTGAGGAACTTAATTACATGCCCAAAGTTAATCACAAGGATTTAATTACATATTTAGGCAAAACACCTAGGGTTAGTTCATAACCCAGGTCAGGGATGTTACAAATTTATCCACCCCTTACAAGGATTTCGTCCCCGAAATCGATAAAATGTATTAAGAGAAAAGGGCAGGGTATTTCCTTCTCATCTCATCCTCTAGTTCCCAAGTGGCTTCTTTAACACCACGGTGGTTCCAGAGGACTTTCACAAGGCTTATATCTTTCTTCTTTAGCTTTTTAGTTCTGCTATCAAGGATTGACACTGGTCCTTCCTCATAAGATATATCATCATTCTATTCTACCTCTATAGGTTGTAGAACTGACTCAGTGTCTGGGTGACATTTCTTTAGCATAGAAATGTGAAACACAGGGTGTAACCTCTGTAACTCTGGTGGCAGCTCTAGTTTATAGGCTACTTTTCCAATTCGTTCAATGATTGGATAAGGCCCCATAAATCTAGGAGCTAACTTCCCTTTCTTTCCAAAACGAAGGACTCCTTTCCAAGGCGAGACCTTGAGATACACTTTGTCTCCAACCTCGAACTCTAAGGGTCTACGACGCTTGTCAACATAAGATTTCTGCCTATCTTGTGCAGTCTTAATCTGTTGCTGTATTACCTTAATCTTTTATGTAGTTTGCTGCACAAGATCAGGTCCTAACAACTGATGCTCACCAGTCTCAAACCAACACAAGGGTGATCTACAACGTCTACCATATAAAGCTTCATAATGTGCCATATCAATACTATGCTGATAGCTATTGTTGTAGGTAAATTCTATCAAGCTTAGGTGTAGATCCCAACTTCCGGTAAACTGAAGAACACATGCTCTCAACAGGTCTTCCAAGGTTTGTATGGTCCTTTCCGACTGTCCATCAGTCTGTGGATGAAAGGCCGTACTAAACCTTAGCTTGGTGCCTAAGGCTCTGTGTAACTGCTCCCAAAAGCGACTTGTAAACTGGGGACCTCTGTCAGAAACTATAATGACAGGAACTTCGTGCAAATGCACTATCTCTTGAACATACAACTGTGATAACCTTTCAGCATAATAGGTTGTTTTGACAGGTAAGAAATGTGCTGTCTTAGTCAACCTATCTACAACTACCCAAATGGAATCATGTCCTGGGTAGGCCAACAACAAAGTCCATGGTCACATGGTCCCACTTCCACTGTGGTATGGGTAAGGGTTGCATTGTTCCTGTAGGCTTCTGGTGTTCAACTTTAACTTGCTGACACACAGGACACCTCAGAACAAACTCTGCAACATCTTTCTTCATTCCAGGCCACCAATACAGTTCTTTCAAATTACGATACATCTTGGTGCTCCCTAGATGCATGGCATACATTGAAGAATGAGCTTCTTCCAGGACTAACTTCCTCAAGTTATCCACATCCGGCACTATCATCCACCCATGATAACATGCTACATGATCATCTGAATCATGGAAACTATCTCGCTTCTCATTTCCATACTCTGATCTAATCTGCTGAACTACAGCATCAACATGTTGTGCCTCCTTAATCTGCTCTCTTAGGGTAGGTTTAATATGCATCTTAGCCATCAACCCGGCTAACAATGACACCTTCAACTGTACATTGTCTTGCCTTAAAGAGATAAGCATATCTCTCTTAGAGCATACTAAAGAGTTTAGTTGTGCTCTATCCATGGTTGATGTTGCTAATTTCCTACTCAAGGCATCTGCAACAACATTGGACTTCCCGGGATGGTAATCAATTGTACAATCGTAGTCCTTGATTAACTCCATCCAGCGACGTTGCCTCATGTTAAGCTCATGCTGAGAGAAGATATACTTAAGGTTCTTGTGGTCTGTGAAAATATGGAATGTCTCTCCGTAGAGATAATGCCTCCAGATTTTCAATGCATGAACCACAGCAGCTAACTCGAGATCGTGTGTCGGATAATTCTCCTCGTGCTTCTTAAGCTGTCGGGAAGCAAAAGAAATCACTTGTTTATCCTGCATCAACACACATCCAAGTCCATTCTTGGAGGCATCACAGAAGACTACATATCCTTTTCCTTTCTCAGGTAGCACAAGCACAGGTGCACTTGTTAACCTCTCCTTCAACAACTGAAAGGACTGTTGACACTTATCACTCCAAGAAAAAAGGAGCATCTTTCCGGGTTAACTTGGTCAAAGGTAAGGCTATAGAGCTAAAGTTTTTAATAAACCTTCGATAGTAACCAGCTAACCCCAAGAAGCTTCGAATCTCCGTCGGTGTCTTCGGTTGTTCCCATTGTAGAACAGATTCTACCTTTGCAGGGTCAACACGAATTCCCGAGGCAGATATCACATGTCCAAGAAAAGATACCTCCGGCAGCCAGAACTCACACTTGCTAAACTTAGCATACATCTTATGTTCTCTTAGCAAGGTCAAAGCTTGGCAAAGATGCTTCTCATGCTGCTGAGCATACTTACTATAGATCAGAATGTCATCTATGAAGACGACAACACACTGATCAAGGAAGGGTTGAAAAACTCTATTCATGAGTTCCATAAATGCAGCAGGTGCATTGGTTAGTCCAAACGACATAACCGTGAACTCATAGTGACCATATCTTGTCTTAAAAGCAGACTTGGATATGTCACTATCCTTAATTCGGAGTTGATGATATCCAGACCTCAAGTCTATCTTTGAGAATACTTTTGCACCACGCAACTGGTCAAAGAGATCATCAATCCTCGGCAGAGGGTACTTATTCTTTATTGTTACTTTATTGAGTTGTCTGTAGTCAATGCACAACCACATTGACCCATCTTTCTTTTTAACAAACAAGACCAGAGCACCCCAATGTGAAGTGCTCGGTCGGATAAAACCCTTCTCAAGTAACTCTTGAAGCTGTTTCTTGAGTTCTGCCATCTCGGCAGGCGCCATCCTATACGGTGTCTGGGCTATGGGTTTCGTATCTGGGACCAAATTGATCTCAAAATCAATCTCCCGAGGTGGTGGTATACCAGGAAGTTCTTCAGGAAACACATCCTCGAATTCCCTGACTATGGGAACTTCAGCAGGATTGGAACTTTCCTTGGTAACATCTACCACATGGGCCAAGAATGCATAACATCCTTGCCTCAACAACTTATCAGCAACCATAGCTGAAACAAGATAGGTGGGCAGAATCTTTCTTTCACCTTGAAAGATCCATGTGTTGCCTTCATCAGCAAACACAGCCAACTTGGATTCACAATCCAAGACAACTCTATACCTTTCTAAGGTATCCATCCCGAGGATTATATCAAATCCTTGCATATCAAGTGGTATAAGGTCCACTTGAATGCGATGATCAGAAAATAAGAGGATGCAAGGAGAACATACCTCCTGCAAAACGGCAGACCTACTCAACGGAGTCTCCAAAAACAAGCTATCTGCCCTATGACTAACCGTCATATTGCAGTTACGAATCACTCTCCGAGTGATAAAAGAGTGCATAGCACCCGGGTCAATCAGAACAGATACAACACAGGATGTAGACATATCAGAATATAAAAGTTCCATCTGACCTGCCACTACCCGTGCATTGACCACTGCATCTGGTGGTTTCATCGCATAGAACCTCACTGTCGCCTGGTGTTGAGGTGATTCTGATGATCCAGCTTGAGACGCTTGCCCGTGTCCTCGAGCTTCTCCTTGAGATTGTCTTCTCTGTGATCCTTGTTGACTCTGTCTCGGAGGTTGTGTCATACTGACAGGTTTAGATCGGCAGTCCTTCATCAAGTGTCCCACCTTACCACAGTTGTAGCAGCTTCTCTCCAGTTGTTGTGGTCTTGGTGGTCCAGTAACTGACATCGATGCTGAACTACGAGTCTCTTGTTGAGGTAGGCTTCGTCCCCTGCCTCTACTTGGTGACCACTGAGTTTGGGAACTTGATCTGGGTGGTGGAGGGTTAGGTGCAGAGAATCTAGGTTTCTTGGAATCCCTAGATGAAGAACCTTGGAACTGTGGATATCTTTTTTGGGTTTGCCTCTTCTCAACCACAGATCTCTCTATCCTTCGGACTGACTCAACGAAGGTAGAGAATCTCTCTCAGTTTTCTAAGGCAGACACAGGGGTTGATATATCAGCATTCAAACCTTTTTTGAATCTCCTGATTCTTTCCTCTTTTGTGGCAGCCATGTGCGGACAGAACCACAGCAACTCCATGAACTTAGCTTCATACTCGCTAATGTTCATCATGCCCTGCCTCAATCTCTCAAACTGAGAGATCTTCTCATCTAGGAAGGTCTTTGGAAAATATCTATTGATAAATTCCCGACGAAACTCTTCCCACGAGAACTCTATCCCAGGTCTCTTCTGCTCTTCCATGTTCCACCAGTGACCAACACTGCCTTTGAGAAGATAGACAGCATGTCTAACCTTCTCATCTTTTAGGATATTAAGAGTACTGAAAGCCTTCTCCAACTCTGTTAACCACAGATCAGCATCTGCGGGGTCGGCAGTCCCAAATTACTCAGTAGCTCTGACACGAAGAAGTCGCTCGAACGTCTTACTGATACCTTGTCCTTCAGGCTGGGCAGGTGCCCTAGGTGCAGGCATGGGCATCCTGTCAGTTATGTGTGTCATGGCAGTCATAAACTACCCAAACATCGTCTGAACTGTTGGGTTACCCATATCAGCTGGGTCAAACTGGGGTGGTTCAGGTACAGGGTGTTCTATTTCTGGAACCCTTGCATCGCCTCGAGGTGCACTAGCACTACTTTCTGCCACATACTCATCATGTGGCTCTGCCATCCTTATGTATCTTCTTCTCCTGAGGAGCAGAAGATTCTATTAGATACGGAAGAGATACTAAGGATAGACTCGACATCCTAAGTCCTATGCCTCTGTAGACTCAGCGAACCTAGGGCTCTGATACCACTAGTTGTGGGCTCTGATCTCCAAACCACGATATAAACACGATTTAAACTTAGCGGAAGCGATTCGATTAGCAGCGGAATACCAAAAATCAGCAGAAATTAAAACTTTTTGAGATAAAGCATTGAAACCATAAAACTTCCTTCATAAAAGGAGATAAACTGTTTACATCTCAGATAATTACTTCTTGAGTAATTATATACAACATGATACAAAATCTCAAGAACTCATAACCAAAATCTTAGACCAAAAGACTCCAAGACCTAAGAATACAGAGGACACATAGGACTGACTCTAACTACACCACATGGCATGCTAAATCTCCACCTGAGATTTTACTGATGTTGCTGGTGCTGCTGCTGCTGGGACTGGTCACCTGTAGACCTGTTCCTCCGTCCTCGACGTCCACCTAAAAAGTTGAAGTCTACGGGGTGAGACAATTTTACATAATTGTCCCAGCGAGAGTTATAACTCTCCTCCAGAAGCTTTATTATAGCACCTCAAAGAATAACTTAGGCAGTAAAAGCTTCAAAGTATTCAATATCAGATTTAATAGTAAGCATGAGTTCAACAGTTATGAAACATGAAGACATTTGCACTATACAGTGTAACATCAATCAATCAACTCGTAGTTATCTCAAACAGGTATACTACGTTGTGGATTATGTTTTTCAAACATTACTTTTATGCCCTGTGGAGATGAGGTTTACCACTCATACTCCAACCAATCACTGCTAAGTGCCTCGATACCATACTAGGTCATCGAAAGAGCCGGATTCTCGTGACCTTCACCTTCCTCAGTCAGTAAGAGGATTACTTGTAGGACATCTCATGTCTCTACTATAATAGCTTACCAGGGTAATCTGGTCCTTCGCTATTTTAGAGTTACAGTGGTGTTTTGTACTCTCTTCGTCATCAGGAGATTTCATATTTATCTTCCACTGATACGGATATTTGTGCTTTCTTCGTCATCAAGAGGTTTCATGTTTACCATCAACTGATACGGTATGGGATTGTAGTGAAGGATTGACGGATTACACATCTACATCAAACACCTACACTAGGATGTAAGGTTCTACACATCCATATACCCCACATACTCAAAAGTATGTGATCCAGGAGTTCCCTTAGGAAAACCTGTTTCACCATCATTTGATCTCTGACAATGATGGATCTATGATCAGGGCTCTACATTACACTTGATTAGTTAGGTACATTCAGTATTCTTTTAACATCATACATTGTTCTTCAAACAATAATATTAGCATAACAACTATGAAAGGAGAATACTAAATGTAACAAGCCTAACTCTCATCAATCATCATTTCTCAATACATTCATCACAAGTCATCTCTAAAGCATGACCTTGATGGCATTTATGGCTCTCACAGCCCATTTAATTCATAGGTTGCCATTGACAAGGCATCAAGATATTTTACTATTCATAAAGCTAACAACATGCTTTCAATGAATATAGCATCATCATCCATACATGGATATGATAATCTTTATATCAGAACCTGCAAGGTTAATTCAACTGATAAAAGCATTTCAAATCAAGAATTATACTTTCCACTCTTGCCGTAAGAGCTAAGTTCCCTGATTCTCATCAATTAGGGTTTACTATTCACATTACATGCCATCACCCTAGAATTAGGGTTTATTATTCACATTATGGTAAAAAATGAACTCATAACATCATCATGTATGAGGAACATCATCAATGATGCTCTCAGATTAGGTTAAGATTCATCATCTATCATAATTAGGGTTTTCATGATCTCACATAGCTGGATCATACCCTAATTATGCACATTCATGTGTATTGAAGGCACTTTACTTGAGTTTCCACCATAAAAGGATACTTTCTCTCTCTTATGATACTTTCTCTCTCCTCATACTGGTAGATGGTGATAACACCACTCTAGATCAGGTTGGGTTAAGTCCTTATTGATTAACACAAGTCAACACATCACTTTCATGTGATTAGGGTTTGATTAAAACAAGGTTTCACTCAATTGAACCTTTCAAGGGTATTTTAGTAAATTACCCATTGATCATCATCATGGGTCAAACCATTAGTCACTTAGTCCTTTAATGACATATGTTTCCATCATGGATTAGATTAGATCATCATTGAACCATTTGTGTTCTCAAGTGGTTAAGTATAATCATCCTTGAATTTCTTCAATTGGGTTAGGGTTGAACCTTCAACCTTCAACCCATTGTTCCTTAAACGGGTATGGACCCACTTGGCCTCCAAACGAGTGTGTACACTCTTGACCTCCAAACAGGTGTGAACCCATTTGAGTCCAAACGAGTGTGGACCCGTTTGAGTCCAAATGAGTGTGAACCCGTTTGGACCTAAACGAGTGTCAACCCGTTTCGACCTAAACGAGTGTGTGAACCCGTTTGGTCTTAAATGAGTGTGCACTCGTTTGGGTCTAAACGAGTGTGGACTCGTTTGGGTCTAAACGAGTGTGCACTTGTTTGGGCTTACACGGGTGTTGTAACACCCCTGACCTGGGTTATGACATAACCCTGGAAGTTTTGCCTAAATATGTAATTAATATACTTGTGAACACTCCCTGGCATGTAATTAAGTTCCTCAGGAACATTTACTTTCAATTTTTCTCCTTTTTGTATAAAGTTGTAGCATTGTGTTGTATGCAGGGACCTATGTGCAAATTACCCAGTTTAAGGGTTGAACTTGCAAATTCACAAGATAAGATGTTCCTTTGATGTTGAGACATCATGAAGATGTCTATGATGAAGTTTGAGGGATTTCCCAAGCTTGAGCACCAAGGTGCAGCTGTGGAAGCAATCCCCATGCTCAGAAACCCTAATTTGGGGTAAAGTGCAATTTACCCAAATTAAGGGGTCCAAGTTGTAATTCTTAATATCTAGAACATCTTTTATGACTCTTGTCATCATTTAGAGTAGAAATGATGAAAGGAATACATCATTTAATAATCAGATGAGAAAAATGATCTTTGTGATAGAAATCACCTAAAATGGGTATGAAACCCTTTCATGTATGTACCCTAGTTGAAGGTTGGATTCCTTTACCCCTAGATCTTGAGATTTCATGAGATTTGCATAAGGATAGATAGGTTTTGTCGTGCCTTTGAGCAAGGAGGGACCTAGATGTGATTTCCAATCTTGTAAGGTCCTTAGGGTGTAAAAGGGGCTAAAGTATATAAGCCACCTCTTTACAAGATAAGTGAAGGATCTTTTCTTTCCCTCATTTTATTCTCTTCTTGCTCAAACAGCCAAGGATAGCTCTGGAGCTCAGGGGGACGACCAACATGTTCTAGGTAAGAAAACACCACCTTCTAGCTCGAATTCATGGAGGAATTCACTTTCTAAGGTTGGTTTTGTGGTTAGCTTACTTAGTTTTCTTGTTCTAGCCAACCAAACCAATGTTTCCTTGGAGAATTCACCTCTAACCAAGTCGTGGAAGCTCAAGGACGCCATTAAAGCTTGGAGCTCTAAGATCAACCTTTAGGCGGGTTTTATAACTCTAAACTTATGCTTTATATGTATGCTCAATTCTTGCAATTTGCTTGGTAAATTCTCCTTCTACCTCCCTTCTTCCTTGCACGTTTGCAAGCAAATCAGTGGAGAAACCGACCTTGAAAGAGGTTGAAGATGAGGGGCGTGATTCCCTATGTTACTTTTTCAAACGACCTTGGACCCTTTTGGTCCAAACGGTTGCAAACCGTTTGGGTTCAAACGGTTTCAAACCGTTTGCTCTCAAACGGTCTTGCAAGACCGTTTGGATTGAAACGGTCCCAAGACCGTTTGAAAGAGTTGACCAAGGGACGACCGTTTGAGGGTCTGTTCCTAACATATTGAATTTCATCTCTACAAAGAATCAAAGTCTAATTCTTAACCAATTGAGAGTTGAAGGCACTTCAACATGAAACCCTAATCGGGTGGAAAAGTGCTGATTTAACACATAGATCTTGTTGAGTTTTGGGTTGAGGGACCCAAACGGTCTCAAGACTGTTTGGGGATTCCTCCAAACGGTCCCAAGACCGTTTGGGAACAACCCAAGACCGTTTGAAGGTCTAGGGTTGAGTTAATCTAATGGTTTGAAGGTCCAATTGTAGGAAATTGATGAATTGATGAAAATTGCTGATTTTGACCTAATTGGACTTCAACCTTAGTCAAAACGACTTGGATTTTGGTCAAACTTTGAGAAAACGGTCTCAAGACCGTTTGGATGATGTCCAAACGACCTCAAGACCGTTTGGGCAAAGTTTGAGCCCAATTGGAGGTCAATTGATAGGTTCAACCTTGAATTAATTCACATTGTTGAACATTGATGACCAATCGATTTGAAACCCTAATTGAGGAGGATTGGACCCTAATTGGCTTGCAATTGAGGGTCAATTGGATGTCTAAGTGGCTAAGGCTAACCCTAATTGACTCAATTTATAAGTGGTTAGCATATCTTTGATCCATTGAGGGCTCAACACACATATCCATGAACATTGGTGACCTTTGAACCCCTTTGGAGGTCCAAACGGTTTGAGCCCATTTGGACCAAACGGTCTCAAGACCGTTTGGATCCAAACGGTCTCAAGACCGTTTGAGACCAAACGGTCTCAAGACCGTTTGGGGCCAAACGGTCTCAAGACCGTTTGGGCTCAAACGACCTCAGGACCGTTTGGTCCAATCGATCTCAAGCAAGTTTGATCAAACGGTCTCAAACCGATTGAAGCTCCAAACGGTTTGGAAGTCAACCCTTCCAAACGGTCTTCACCTCCAAACGGTCTCAAGACCGTTTGGATCCAAACGGTCTCAAGACTGTTTGGGGTCAAACGGTCTCAAGACCGTTTGGGTGGTTGAAACCGTTTGGAGATTGGTGATGGTTTGTACTTAACCATTTGATGGTGTAATTAGCTCAATGATGATTCAATCTAAACCCTAATGGTAACCTAGGTCATTAAGGGACTATGTGATTAGTGAGTTAACCCATGATGGTAATCATGTGGCAAATTACCAAAATACCCTTGAGGGGTCAAAAAGGGGTAAAACCTTATTCTAATCAAACCCTAATCACATGATGTTGATGTTTTGGTTCATGTTAGTCAATGGAGACTTATCTCAACCTGATCTAGAGTGGTGTTGTCACCATCTACTAGTGAGAGGAGAGAGGAAGTATTTCTAGAGAGAGAAAGTACCCTTTTTAGGAGGAAACTCTAGTGAGATACTTCAAATACACATAAATGTGCATGATTAGGGAATGACCCACCTATGTGAGGTCATGGAAACCCTAAATATGATATCTAATGGATCTTAATCTTAATTAAGAGTCTTAATGATGATGTTTCTCTTACATGATGATGTAATAAGTACAATTCACCATGGAGTGAATAGTAAACCCTAATTTTAGGGTGATGACATGAAAGGTGAATAGTAAACCCTAATTTTAGGGTGATGACATGAAAGATGAATAGTAAACCCTAATTGTTGAATTGTTTACTATTATCTGTTGAATTAACCATGCAGGTTATTATGAGATGATGGTCACACCCAGGTATGGAATACCATGTTACATTCATTGAAAGCATGTCTTAAGCTTTATGAATGATGAATCATCTTGATGCACTGTTAAGTGACATCTTTTGTGATTTATGGGCTGTAAGAGCCATAAACACCATCAAGGTCATGCTTGACAGATGACTTGTGATGAGATAATTGAGAACTGATAATTGAAATGAGTTAGGCCTGCTACATTTTAGTATTCTCATATATAGTGGTGATGCTAATGTTTTTGTATGATGATATGAATACTGAATGTACCTAACTAATCAAGTGAAATGTAGAGCCCTGATCATAGATCCATCATTGTCAGAGTCTAAATGATGGTGAAACAGGCTTTCCTCAGGGAACTCCTGGATCACATACTTTTGAGTATGTGGGGTACATGGATGTGTAGAACCTGACATCCTAGTGTAGGTATTTGATGTAGATTCTTGTAGTCCGTCATACCTTCACTATAAAAGAAAGGGTGAGTGGATGATGTAGATTCTAGTAGTCCATCAGACCCCACCACAAAGTCCTAAAGGTGAGATGTATCTCTACACTCCCTTAAAGACACAAATACCGTATCGGTGAAAGATAAACAAGAAATCTTCCGATAGCGAAGAGAGTACAGAATGCCACTGTAACTCTAAAAATAGTGAAGGACCAGGGTACCCTGGTGAGCTATTATAAAGACATCCCGCCAGATGTCAAACAATCAATCCTCTAACTGACTGAGGAAGATGAGGTCATAAGAATCCGGCTCTTTTAATGACCTATGTATGATACTGATGTGACTTCTTAGCGATCAGTTGGAGTATGAGTGGTATGCCTCATCTCCACAGGGCATAATAATGTTTGAAAAACATAATCAACAGCGTAGTATATCTGTTAGAGTTATCTACGAGTTATTTGATTGATGTTACCTTGAATAGCATAGATGTTCTCATATTTTAATATTGATTGAACTCTTGCTTATCATCAGAACTGCTAGTGAATATCTTGAAGGCTCTTATTGCTTTAGTTATTCCTTGCTTTGCTTATAAAGCCTAGTGGAGAGTTATAACTCTCGCTGGGGAAATTATGTATAATTGTCTCACCCCGTAGACTTCTACTTTTTAGGTGGTCGTCGAAGACGGAGGAACAAGAACTCTGGTGACCAATCCCAGCAACAGCAGCATCAGGAGCAGTAAATATCTCAGGTGGAGATCTAGCCTGCTTCATGGTGTAGTTTAGAGTCAAGTCCTATGTGTCCTCTGTACTCTCAGGTCCTGGAGTGTTTTGAGTATGAACTCTTGAGAAGTTTTGTATCATGTTGTATATAATTACTCAAGAAGTAATTGTCAGTGATGTAAACAGTTAAATCCTTTTTCTATGGAAAAGGTTTGTGGTTTCAAGCTCTTGTCTCGAAAAGTTTTAATTTCCCGTGATTTTTGTCTTCCGCTGTTTATCGATTGCTTCCGCACATGTTTAAATCGGGATTAATTCGTGGTTTGGAGATCGGAGCCCACAATTAAGTGGTATCAGAGCTCTAGGTTCCCCGAGTCTACAGAGGCATAGGACTTAGGAAGTCGAGTCTATCTTTAGTGTTCCTTCCTTATCTAATAGAATCTTCTACTCCTCAGGAGAAGAAGATACTTAAGATGTCAGAGCCACATGATGAGTATGTGGAAGAAAGTAGTGCCAGTGCACCTCAAGGCGGTGCAGGAGCACCAGAGGTGGAACAGCCTGTACCAGAACAACCTAGAGAGCCACCCCAGGTTGGCCCAGCTGACATAGGTAACCCAGCAGTCCAGACAATGTTTGGGCAGTTCATGACTGCCATGACACATATAACCGACAGGTTGCCTATGCCTGCACCTAGGGCACCTGTCCAGCCTGAGGGGCAAGGTATCGGGAAGACATTCGAGCGACTACGTCATGTCGGAGCTACTGAGTACCATGGGACTGCTGACCCCGCAGATGCTGATCTGTGGTTGACAGAGCTGGAGAAGGCTTTTAGGATCCTCAACATCCCTGAAGCTGAGAAGGTTAGACATGCTGTCTATCTTCTCAAAGGAAGTGCTGGTCACTGGTGGACCATGGAAGAGCAGAAGAGACCTGGAATAGAGATCTCGTGGGAAGATTTTCGGCTGGAGTTTGTCCAAAGATATTTCCCAAAGACCTTCCTAGACGAGAAGATCTTTCAGTTTGAGAGACTGAGACAGGGTATGATGAACATTAGCGAGTACGAAGCTAAGTTCATGGAGCTGTTGCGGTTTTGTCCGCACATGGCTACCACAGAAGAAGAAAGAATCAGAAGGTTTGAGAAGGGGTTGAATGCTGACATGTCTACCCCAGTGTCTGCCTTAGAGAACCGAGAGAGATTCACTACCTTCGTTGAGTCAGTCCGAAGGATAGAGAGATCAGTGGTTGAGAAGAGGCAAACACAGAAAAGGTATCCACAGTTCCAGGGTTCTTCATCTATGGACTTTAAGAAGTCTAGATCCTCTGCACCTAACCCTCCACCATCTAGATCTAGTCCTCAGACTCAGTGGTCTCCTAGTAGAGGTAGAGGAAGAGGACAACCACCTCGGGAGACACAGAGTTCTGCATCAATGTCTGCTACCGGACCACAAAGACCACAAGAAAGAAGATGCTACAACTGCGGTAAGGTGGGACATTTGATGAAGGACTGCCGATCTAGGCCTATCAGTGTGACACAGCCTCCGAGACAAGGACAACATGGATCACAGGGAGGACAATCTCAAGGAACAGGTCGAGGACGCGGGCAAGCATCTCAAGCTGGATCATCATCACCACCTCAACAACAGGCTACGGCGAGATTCTATGCTATGAACCCACCAGAGGCAGTGGTCAATCCACAAGTGGTGACAGGTCAGATGGAACTTTTATATTCTGATATGTCTAAATCTTGTGTAGTATCTGTTCTGATTGACCCGGGTGCTATGCACTCTTTCATCACTCGAAGAGTGATTCGTAACTGCAATATGACAACTAGTCATAGGGCAGATAAGTTGTTGTTGGAGACTCCGTTGAGCGGGTCTGCTGTTCTGCAAGAAGTATGCTCTCCCTGTATACTCTTCTTTTCTAAACATCGCATTCAAGTGGACCTAATACCGCTTGATATGCAAGGATTTGATATAATCCTAGGGATGGATACCTTGGAAAGGTATCGAGTTGTCTTGGATTGTGAGTCCAAGCTGGCTGTGTTTGCTGATGAAAGCAACACATGGATCTTTCAAGGTGAAAGAAAGATTCTGCCCACCTGTCTTGTATCAGCTATGGTTGCTGATAAGTTGATGAGGCAAGGATGCTATGCATTCTTAGCCCATGTGGTAGATGTTACCAAGGAGAGTTCCAACCCTGCTGAAATTCCGATAGTCCGGGAATTCAAAGATGTGTTTCCCGAAGAACTTCCTGGTATACCACCACCCCGGGAAATTGATTTTGAAATCAATTTGGTCCCAGATACGAAACCCATAGCCCAGACTCCGTATAGGATGGCGCCTGCTGAGATGGCAGAACTCAAGAAACAGCTTCAAGAGTTACTTGAGAAGGGTTTCATCCGACCGAGTACCTCACCTTGGGGTGCTCCGGTTTTGTTTGTTAAAAAGAAAGATGGATCGATGCGGTTGTGCATTGATTATAGACAACTCAATAAAGTAACAATAAAGAATACGTATCCTTTGCCGAGGATTGATGATCTCTTCGACCAGTTGCGTGGTGCAACAGTCTTTTCCAAGATAGACTTAAGGTCTGGATATCATCAAATCCGCATTAAGGACAGTGACATATCCAAGTCTGCCTTTAGGACGAGATATGGTCACTATGAGTTCACAGTTATGTCGTTTGGACTAACCAATGCACCGGCTGCATTCATGGAACTCATGAATAGAGTCTTTCAACCTTTTCTTGATCAGTGTGTTGTCGTCTTCATAGATGACATACTGATTTATAGTAAGGATGCTCAGCAGCATGAGCAGCACCTTCGCCAGACTTTGACCTTGCTAAGGGAACATAAGCTATACGCTAAGTTTAGCAAGTGTGAGTTTTGGTTATCTGAAGTATCCTTCCTTGGACATGTGGTATCTGCCTCGGGAATTCGTGTTGACCCTGTAAAGATAGAGTCTGTTCTGCAGTGGGAACAACCGAAGACACCGACGGAGATTAGAAGTTTCTTGGGGTTAGCTGGTTATTATCGAAGGTTTATTAAGAATTTCAGTTCTATAGCCTTACCTTTGACCAAGTTAACCCGAAAGGATGTTCCTTTTGCTTGGAGTGATAAGTGTCAACAGTCTTTTCAGCTGTTAAAGGAGAGGTTGACAAGTGCACCTGTGCTTGTGTTACCTGAGCAAGGAAAGGAATATATAATCTTTTGTGATGCCTCCAAGAATGGACTTGGATGTGTGTTGATGCAGGATAGACAAGTGATTTCTTTTGCTTCCCGACAGCTTAAGAAACACGAGGAGAATTATCCGACACACGATCTAGAGTTAGTTGCTGTGGTCCATGCCTTGAAAATCTGGAGACATTATCTCTACGGAGAGACTTTTAAGATTTTCACAGACCACAAGAACCTTAAGTACATCTTCACTCAGCATGAGCTTAATATGAGGCAACGTTGCTGGATGGAGTTAATCAAGGACTACGATTGTACAATTGATTACCATCCGGGCAAAGCCAATGTGGTTGCTGATGCCTTGAGTAGGAAATCAGCAACATCAACCATGGATAAGGCACAACTAAGTTCCTTAGTATGCTCTAGAAGAGATATGCTTATCTCTTTAAGGCAAGACAATGTGCAGTTGAAGGCATCATTGTTAGCTGGTTTGTTAGCTGAGATGCAGATTAAACCTACCTTAAGAGAGCAGATAAAGGAGGCACAACAAGTAGATTCTTTTGTACAACAGATTAGATCTGAGTTTGGAGATGAGAAGCGAGAAGGTTTTCATGAGTCAGATGACCAGGTGGCATGCTATCATGGAAGAATGATAGTGCCAGATGTGGACGACCTGAGGAAGTTAGTCCTGGAAGAAGCTCATTCTTCGATATATGCTATGCATCCAGGGAGCACCAAGATGTATCGAAACTTGAAGGATATGTATTGGTGGCCTGGGATGAAGAAGGATGTAGCTGAGTTTGTTCTGAGGTGTCCTGTGTGTCAGCAGGTCAAGGCTGAACACCAGAAACCTACAGGGACAATGCAACCCTTACCCATACCACAGTGGAAGTGGGACCATGTGACCATGGACTTTGTTGTTGGCCTACCCAGGACAAACAAAGGACATGATTCCATTTGGGTAATTGTTGATAGGTTGACAAAGACAACACATTTCTTACCTGTCAAAACAACCTATTCTGCTGAAAGGTTATCCCAGTTATATGTTCAAGAGATAGTGCGTTTGCACGGAGTTCCTGTCACTATAGTTTCTGACAGAGGTCCCCAGTTTACAAGTCGCTTTTGGGAACAATTACACAGAGCCCTAGGCACCAAGCTAAGGTTTAGTACAGCCTTTCATCCCCAGACTGATGGACAGTCAGAAAGAACTATATAGACCTTAGAAGATTTGTTGAGAGCATGTGTTCTCCAGTTTACCGGGAGTTGGGATCTACATCTAAGCTTGATAGAGTTTGCCTATAACAATAGCTATCAACATAGCATTGATATGGCACCATATGAAGCCTTATATGGTAGACGTTGTAGATCACCCTTGTGTTGGTATGAAACTGGTGAGCACCAGTTGTTAGGCCCTGATCTTGTGCAGCAAACTACAGAAAAGATTAAAGTTATACAACAACAGCTTAAGACTGCACAAGATAGACAGAAATCATATGCCGATAAACGTCGTAGACCCCTAGAGTTCCAGGTTGGAGACAGAGTGTATCTCAAGGTCTCACCTTGGAAAGGAGTCCTTCGTTTTGGGAAGAAAGGAAAGTTAGCTCCTAGATTTATGGGACCTTATCCAATTGTTGAAAAAAGTTGGGAAGGTGGCCTATAGACTAGAGTTACCTCTGGAGTTGCAGAGGCTGCACCCTGTGTTTCACATTTCCATGCTGAGGAAATGTCATCCAGATACCGAGTCAGTTCTACAACCTATAGAAGTAGAATTGAATGAAGATATAACGTATGAGGAGGGACCAGTGTCAATCCTCGATAACAGAACTAAAAAGTTAAAGAAGAAGGATATAAGCCTTGTAAAAGTCCTATGGAACCATCGTGGTGTTGAAGAAGCCACTTGGGAACTAGAAGATGAAATGAGAAGAAAATATCCTGCTCTTTTCTTATAATATGCTTTATCGATTTCGGGGACGAAATCCTTTTGAAGGGGTAAAGAATTTGTAACACCCCTGACCTGGGTTATGACCTAACCCTGGAAGTTTTGCCTAAATATGTAATTAATATACTTGTGAACACTCCCTGGCATGTAATTAAGTTCCTCAGGAACATTTACTTTCAATTTTGCTCCTTTTTGTATAAAGTTGTAGCATTGTGTTGTATGCAGGGACCTATGTGAAAATTACCCAGTTTAAGGGTTGAACTTGCAAATTCACAAGATAAGATGTTCCTTTGATGTTGAGACATCATGAAGATGTCTATGATGAAGTTTGAGGGATTTCCCAAGCTTGAGCACCAAGGTGCAGCTGTGGAAGCAATCCCCATGCTCAGAAACCCTAATTTGGGGTAAAGTGCAATTTACCCAAATTAAGGGGTCCAAGTTGTAATTCTTAATATTTAGAACATCTTTTATGACTCTTGTCATCATTTAGAGTAGAAATGATGAAAGGGATACATCATTTAATAATCAGATGAGAAAAATGATCTTTGTGATAGAAATCACCTAAAATGGGTATGAAACCCTTTCATGTATGTACCCTAGTTGAAGGTTGGATTCCTTTACCCCTAGATCTTGAGATTTCATGAGATTTGCATAAGGATAGATAGGTTTGGTCGTGCCTTTGAGCAAGGAGGGACCTAGATGTGATTTCCAATCTTGTAAGGTCCTTAGGGTGTAAAAGGGGCTAAAGTATATAAGCCACCTCTTTACAAGATAAGTGAACGATCTTTTCTTTCCCTCATTTTATTCTCTTCTTGCTCAAACGGCCAAGGATAGCTCTGGAGCTCAGGGGGACGACCAACCTGTTCTAGGTAAGAAAACACCACCTTCTAGCTCGAATTCATGGAGGAATTCACTTTCTAAGGTTGGTTTTGTGGTTAGCTTACTTAGTTTTCTTGTTCTAGCCAACCAAACCAACGTTTCCTTGGAGAATTCACCTCTGACCAAGTCGTGGAAGCTCAAGGACGCCATTAAAGCTTGGAGCTTGAAGGCTTGGAGCTCTAAGATCAACCTTTAGGCGGGTTTTATAACTCTAAACTTATGCTTTATATGTATGCTCAATTCTTGCAATTTGCTTGGTAAATTCTCCTTCTACCTCCCTTCTTCCTTGCACGTTTGCAAGCAAATCAGTGGAGAAACCGACCTTGCAAGAGGTTGAAGATGAGGGGCGTGATTCCCTATGTTACTTTTTCAAACGACCTTGGACCCTTTTGGTCCAAACGGTTGCAACCCGTTTGGGTTCAAACGGTTTCAAACCGTTTGCTCTCAAACGGTCTTGCAAGACCGTTTGGATTGAAACGATCCCAAGACCGTTTGAAAGAGTTGACCAAGGGACGACCATTTGAGGGTTTGTTCCTAACATATTGAATTACAGCTCTGCAAAGAATCAAAGTCTAATTCTTAACCAATTGAGAGTTGAAGGCACTTCAACATGAAACCCTAATCGGGTGGAAAAGTGCTGATTTAACACATAGATCTTGTTGAGTTTTGGGTTGAGGGACCCAAACGGTCTCAAGACCGTTTGGGGATTCCTCCAAACGGTCCCAAGACCGTTTGGGCACAACCCAAGACCGTTTGAAGGTCTAGGGTTGAGTTAATCTAATGGTTTGAAGGTCCAATTGTAGGAAATTGATGAATTGATGAAAATTGCTGATTTTGACCTAATTGGACTTCAACCTTAGTCAAAACGACTTGGATTTTGGTCAAACTTTGGGAAAACGGTCTCAAGACCGTTTGGATGATGTCCAAACGACCTCAAGACCGTTTGGGCCAAGTTTGAGCCCAATTGGAGGTCAATTGATAGGTTCAACCTTGAATTAATTCACATTGTTGAACATTGATGACCAATCGATTTGAAACCCTAATTGAGGAGGATTGGACCCTAATTGGCTTGCAATTGAGGGTCAATTGGATGTCTAAGTGGCTAAGGCTAACCCTAATTGACTCAATTTATAAGTGGTTAGCATAGCTTTGATCCATTGAGGGCTCAACACACATATCCATGAACATTGGTGACCTTTGAACCCCTTTGGAGGTCCAAACGGTTTGAGCCCATTTGGACCAAACGGTCTCAAGACCGTTTGGGGCCAAACGGTCTCAAGACCGTTTGGGCTCAAACGACCTCAGGACCGTTTGGTCCAATCGATCTCAAGCAAGTTTGATCAAACGGTCTCAAACCGATTGAAGCTCCAAACGGTTTGGAAGTCAACCCTTCCAAACGGTCTTCTCCTCCAAACGGTCTCAAGACCGTTTGGGTGGTTGAAACCGTTTGAAGGTTGAAACCGTTTGGAGATTGGTGATGGTTTGTACTTAACCATTTGATGGTGTAATTAGCTCAATGATGATTCAATATAAACCCTAATGGTAACCTAGGTCATTAAGGGACTATGTGATTAGTGAGTTAACCCATGATGGTAATCATGTGGCAAATTACCAAAATACCCTTGAGGGGTCAAAAAGGGGTAAAACCTTATTCTAATCAAACCCTAATCACATGATGTTGATGTTTTGGTTCATGTTAGTCAATGGAGACTTATCTCAACCTGATCTAGAGTGGTGTTGTCACCATCTACTAGTGAGAGGAGAGAGGAAGTATTTCTAGAGAGAGAAAGTATCCTAGAGAGAGAAAGTACCCTTTTTAGGAGGAAACTCTAGTGAGATACTTCAAATACACATAAATGTGCATGATTAGGGAATGACCCACCTATGTGAGGTCATGGAAACCCTAAATATGATATCTAATGGATCTTAATCTTAATTAAGAGTCTTAATGATGATGTTTCTCTTACATGATGATGTAATAAGTACAATTCACCATGGAGTGAATAGTAAACCCTAATTTTAGGGTGATGACATGAAAGGTGAATAGTAAACCCTAATTTTAGGGTGATGACATGAAAGATGAATAGTAAACCCTAATTGTTGAATTGTTTACTATTATCTGTTGAATTAACCATGCAGGTTATTATGAGATGATGGTCACACCCAGGTATGGAATACCATGTTACATTCATTGAAAGCATGTCTTAAGCTTTAAGAATGATGAATCATCTTGATGCACTGTTAAGTGACATCTTTTGTGATTTATGGGCTGTAAGAGCCATAAACACCATCAAGGTCATGCTTGACAGATGACTTGTGATGAGATAATTGAGAACTGATAATTGAAATGAGTTAGGCCTGCTACATTTTAGTATTCTCATATATAGTGGTGATGCTAATGTTTTTGTATGATGATATGAATACTGAATGTACCTAACTAATCAAGTGAAATGTAGAGCCCTGATCATAGATCCATCATTGTCAGAGTCTAAATGATGGTGAAACAGGCTTTCCTCAGGGAACTCCTGGATCACATACTTTTGAGTATGTGGGGTACATGGATGTGTAGAACCTGACATCCTAGTGTAGGTATTTGATGTAGATTCTTGTAGTCCATCATACCTTCACTATAAAAGAAAGGGTGAGTGGATGATGTAGATTCTAGTAGTCCATCAGACCCCACCACAAAGTCTTAAAGGTGAGATGTATCTCTACACTCCCTTAAAGACACAAATACCGTATCGGTGAAAGATAAACAAGAAATCTTCCAATAGCGAAGAGAGTACAGAATGCCACTGTAACTCTAAAAATAGCGAAGGACCAGAGTACCCTGGTGAGCTATTATAAAGACATCCCGCCAGATGTCAAACAATCAATCCTCTAACTGACTGAGGAAGATGAGGTCATAAGAATCCGGCTCTTTTAATGACCTATGTATGATACTGATGTGACTTCTTAGCGATCAGTTGGAGTATGAGTGGTATGCCTCATCTCCACAGGGCATAATAATGTTTGAAAAACATAATCAACAGCGTAGTATATCTGTTAGAGTTATCTATGAGTTATTTGATTGATGTTACCTTGAATAGCATAGATGTTCTCATATTTTAATATTGATTGAACTCTTGCTTATCATCAGAACTGCTAGTGAATATCTTGAAGGCTCTTATTGCTTTAGTTATTCCTTGCTTTGCTTATAAAGCCTAGTGGAGAGTTATAACTCTCGCTGGGGCAATTATGTATAATTGTCTCACCCCGTAGACTTCTACTTTTTAGGTGGTCGTCGAAGACGGAGGAACAAGAACTCTGGTGACCAATCCCAGCAACAGCAGCATCAGGAGCAGTAAATATCTCAGGTGGAGATCTAGCCTGCTTCATGGTGTAGTTTAGAGTCAAGTCCTATGTGTCCTTTGTACTCTCAGGTCCTGGAGTGTTTTGAGTATGAACTCTTGAGAAGTTTTGTATCATGTTGTATATAATTACTCAAGAAGTAATTGTCAGTGATGTAAACAGTTAAATCCTTTTTCTATGGAAAAGGTTTGTGGTTTCAAGCTCTTGTCTCGAAAAGTTTTAATTTCCCGTGATTTTTGTCTTCCGCTGTTTATCGATTGCTTCTGCACATGTTTAAATCGGGATTAATTCGTGGTTTGGAGATCGGAGCCCACAGGTGTGAACCCAATTGGGTCCAAACCGCATGGACATGAAAGTTGATACAAATGTCTTAATTGAAAAGGGTTTCTTATATTGAAACGTTCAATTGGCCCAAGCCATATTAACCACTTACAATTTGAGTCAAATAGGATGAGCCTCAATCAATTGGTCACCAATTTGATCTTCAATTGCAATCCAATTAGGGTTAAATCTAATCCAATTAGGGTTTCCAATCGATCACTTATCAATTATCAACAATGTGACTCAAAACAAGGTTGAACCTATCAATTGAACTCCAATTGGGCCCAAACGGTCTTGAGATCGTTTGGATGAACTCCAAACGGTCTTGATACCGTTTGGCCAAAGTTTGACCAAAAACTAAGTTGATTTGATAAGGGTTGAACCCTAATTATATTACAAATCAGCACTTTTTTTATCAATTATCAATATCTTGTGATTGGGCCCTCAATTCATCCAATTCCTTTAACCTTAGAACTCCAAACGATCATGGAGTGTTACTAAACGAGTGTGGGATCGTTTGGGAGGACCCCCAAATGGTTTGGAACCCGTTTGGGTCCTTCAACCCAAAACTCAACACAATCTATTCTTTAAATCAGTAATTTTGACCCGATTAGGGTTAGGGTATTAAAGTACCTTCAACTCTTAATTGGTTAGGAATTAGATGATGATTCTTGGTAGAAATGAAATTAAATATATTATGAACAGGAATCCCAAACGGTCAACGCTTGGTCAACGCCCTCAAACGGGTTGGGACCCGTTTGGGCAAAAGTTCAAGTTATTCAATTTGGTGAATCAGCACTTAATTCAAATCGATTGCTTAGTTGATTGGCCTTCAACCCATGACTCGTTTGGAATTAATCCATAAAATTTGGTGAGTCATTAACCAATGTCATTAGGAACAGTAATACCAAACGGTAAATGCTTGGTCAACTCCTTCAAACGGGTTGGAACCCGTTTACCCAAAAAGGTTCAATTAAACAGGTTGAAAAATCAGGACTTAATTTAATTAGATTTGCTAATTGGTTAGCCTATATTTCACGATTCCTTTGGAGTTAATCCCTCAAACTTGGTGGGTGATTATACTACATAATTATGAACAGGAACCCCAAACGGTCGTCGCTTGGTCAATGCCCTCAAACGGGTTGGAACCAATTTGGGCAAACCGACCTTGGTGAACCCGTTTGGCCTCTAAACGAGTATGAACCCGTTTGGCCAAAGGTTCAAGGTCGTTTCATAAAGTAGAAATTCGTGGATAAGCATAGGAAATAACGCCCTCATCTTCTAGCTCGAGAACAGTAGTAGTTCCTCACGGATTTGCTTGCAAGGATGCAAGGGAAGATAGGGAAAAAGAAGAACTAGCAACTAAATGCAAGGAGAGAGATGTATAATCAAAGCATAAGGTTTAGAGTTATAAAACCCGCCTAAATATTGTTCCTTGAGCTTCAAACTTTCAAGATCCAAGCCTTTAATGGCATCTTTGAGCTCCACAGGTCGGCCAAGGTGTATTCTCCAAGGAAAGTTGAAAAGGAATGGCTAGAAAGATAAAGCTAGGTGAGCTAGCCATGAATTCAACCTTGAAAACGAGTTTCCTCCATGAATTCAAGAAAAAGGGATGATCCAAACTTACCTAGGACCCTTGGTCGTCCTTATCTGCTCCAGAGCTTAGCCTTAGTCGGTTTTGAGCCAGGGGAAAAGAAATGAAAAGAAGAGGATCGTTCCCTTGCTAAGTGGGGTAGGTAGTATATATACTTAGGTGAAATTTCAACATAAGAACATATGCTTTCCTCATTTCTCATCTAAGTCCTTCCTTTCTTATTTTCACGTCCCCACATCTTATTTCTAAGGACAAACTCCTTCTAAGGTCAAGAATTGAAGGCAAAGAGGATCAACCCATCACTAAAGCATACACATAAAAGGGCTATTATACATACACCTTGATTATTCAATCACAAAGGTGTTCTTTATTATATGATTATTCAAATGAAGTGACATTTTCATCATTTCTCTTCTAAATGATGCCAAGAGTCATAAAAGATATTTTAGATGATGTATTTTACAAGTTGCACCCCTCAAATTGGGTAAATTGCACTTTACACCAATTTAGGGTTTTCAAGTACATGGGTTGCTTCCACAGCTGCACCTTGGTGCTCAAGCTTGGGAAATCCCTCAAACTTCATCATAAACATCCTCATGATGTCTCAACATCATAGGAACATCTCAACATGTGAAATTTGCAAGTTAATCCCTTAACTGGGTAATTTACACATAGGTCTCTGCATTACAAAACAATGCTACAACTTTATATATAAAGGAGCAAAATTGAAATATATGTTTATGAGGAACTTAATTACATGCCCAAAGTTAATCACAAGGATTTAATTACATATTTAGGCAAAACACCTAGGGTTAGTTCATAACCCAGGTCAGGGATGTTACACAAAACCATCAGTTGATGAAGGAGGAACTTTTTGAAGATGAAGCCTTGCTAGATCATAGTTGCATGTTGTGGTAGGACTTGGATCTAGCTCCCATGGGATGGATCAAAGCCTTCTTGCCTAGTTTCTTACTTTGTGCATGCAAGATCTTCCCTCTTAATTCATTTTTTTGTTGTCCTCCTTCTTCTTCCCTTCACCATGGTCGAGATCTATGGTGTTCCTAGTTGGAAACTCATACACATGGATAAAGGACTCTCTTTTCTTCTCTCCTTTTCTCTAGATCCACCCCATTCTTGAATATAGGATCTACCTTGGATTTTTTGGAGTGCAAAGGTCGAGTTTTACCTTCTCTTCTTCATAATTCCTTACTATGTGGATGCTCTTCTTCACCTTGAGGCAAGTGATATAACCTCTAATACATTTTTCCCTACTCATAACTTATGTTATGTAAATCTTGTTCTAGAAAACTTGTAATATAAGGAAAGATGGCCTTTTTGTGCAATGTTTGAGATGAGAATGATGATGAAAACATGTTGTTAAGATTTACTTAGTCCCTGTGAACATTTCTTCTTTTGTAAATCAGCCTTTCCTGAATATGCAATGTCTGAAATCTGAAATGTTAGTGTTATGACTTCTTAAACCTCACATAGGTGATGTTTTGGTACTCAATGTACATAAGTCTGACCCAAACTTTAAACCTTACTATATAGTGGTCAATCAATGGTGGTTTTAATGTTTTTATTTACTATTTTGATGCTGAATTGATATTTGGACGAAATCATAATGATGAATGTAGCTCATTTATGCTAGGTTTTAGCCACAATGCACAATTCTTGTAAATGCCATAACTCTTACATCCTATGGACTTTATGCTGAAATTTGGGGTGATGTCTTTCCTATGACTTGTGAAACTCTATGCAAAATTTCAGATGATAATGATGTTTCTACAGGAAGTTATTACTATTTTTCCTAAATGACGTTTTGGGATTGTTATGCACTGTAGTTGAGATCTAGTCCCTTTTATTGTTGGAAATGGATGAATATACCATGATGGAGTAAAACGGAAAAAATTTCATACATTTTACATCTTTGAAAATTGTACTCCACAACATATTTGGTAGGCATACTTTAGGAGCTTGTATGTAACATACTTGATACAGTTAAAATACTTAAATAGCATAATTAATCAAGTGCATCCCTAATCATGTAGCACCCTGTGGCCATAGAACTATTCCATTGCTAGAACTTGTTGGATAGTGAAATAGGTAATCCCAAGAGGAACTCTGAGTTGTATACTATTGAGAATATGTGGGTGTAGGGGGGTATATGCCTACCATCCAAATCCCAAGGTTTAAGAGGGCAGTCGAGGCCGTGTCTCGGAGTTGATATGTGTTGAGAGCGATTATGGTCATAACTTAGATTTTTGGGGCTCATACCCTAGTTTTTAGTGTTGTGGCCTATCTACCCAGAGATGACTAGGTTGTTTTAGTAGTTGAGTCGATGTGACACTATGGTTGTTACTCAAACTAATCAAGTGCAAGAGTTCTTAGGATTGTGGTCATCCTAGATCTTGTACCATACTGATTGTGACTTCACAATGGTTAGCTAGTAGTTGGAGAGGTACACCTCAAACTACCCAAGTCTTAATAAAATATGTAATCCAGTCATGTAGCATTCTGATAGGGTTACTTGGCGACTCACATTGGATGATCATCCTTGTTTTGTTTATTTAAGTTTTGTAGATGGTTTATAATCTGGTAAGAGAAGTCAACTATATTATGACTCTAGCTACGCTTATTCTTGTGTGTAAGTTATATAGTCTTTCAACTCTGTAATATTACTTGCTTTAATATATTAACGTACATAATCCTTCTATTAGCAACAATTGTTATTAGAAGTCATATCTCTCCCTAGGACATGGTTATCACCTTGTGGGTCACCACATTATTTTAGGTGATTCTCTGTAGTGTCGTCAGATTTGTGGTAGTGAGGAGGAGCAGTTGGAGATCCGTAGAGGAAGAAGGTTGGTGGTTTGTTTAGTGAATCCTAGAGTTGTCCCTATACTGTCATGTCTGGGTGGGAAAGTTTGTAGATGATGTACTTCGACTCGAGATTTGGGTAGTGTACTTGTCTTTGTACATGTTGTAAATATGTAGACAATATATTTTATATAACATGTTGTGGTTGAGACCACAAAACAAATGTAAAGATATCTGGTACGATTGTATTTATATGCAAGATGTTAGGCCTTTATGTAAATGTTCTCTGACATGTTTAGGAAGTTTATTCCGATTTTAATTCTATACCTTTATGGTAATATGATTGATTAGTTTTGATCAACATTTTTGTTTTGAGTAATCTCACTTAGCATGGTGGGTCGCCACACAAACCGTCTTGTGGATTTATATCAGAAATCAATTCCTTTCATCCCCACATAAAAATGTGATGATCATTTAGATCTCAAAGAAATAGGACCTTCATATGAACACTCCCTATTTACATATCAAGCCACCCATATTAGTTGTCAGTACATGGCTGAGAAACATCCATAATATAATTTTTTTTATTTTTTTCTCAAACAACTTATATTTTTATAATGCTTACGACATGTTGATTTATCAATTTTCTAAAAGAGAAAATATTTGAAAAATGACCTTTGCCACAGTAGTTTAAACACATTTTAGGGTTTTGACATCCAAAATACACTTTACATGGTAGTGTGTGTAGAAGGTAATGTGGCTTTTAATTATTGTTTTTTCTTGGATAGTCTCTAAGCGTTGGATGCATTATCACCCAAAATTTTAACATATGATTCTAGACCAAGTAATATTAAAACTATTGTTTATTCAAGCTTATTTTTCAATTAAGTTGTTTGAACATCAAATGAGATTTTGGCTTGAGACTCAATCTTGCTTTCCTTTGTTCACATTGATGAGCGGGGATGCTTCTTTAGGTTCCATAGCTTTATTAAGCAACATAGATCTTTCTATTCTATTTTGAGATTTTTTTCAATGCAATCACATGCTATTTCTATTGCTTGTTTAGATATTTATGTGACATTATGTTTTTGAAGCACTATGACCATGTTTTGTTCAAATTTGTGATCTTATTCATCAAAGACATTGATATCCATATAAGCAAGTTGTAATGCTAATGAAACGTGTAACGTACATTGACTATGATTAAGTTCACTCCACTAGAGGTCACCACAAATCAACGAGGACACATAATCAATTGCATCATTAGATGAGTTTTGGGGAGGGAGTTCGTAGCTATTTTTGTCATCAAACACCATCAAGCATAGTTTTTTGGTTCTCACATGGTTCACAAAATGTCCAATCATCTTCTGGATTGATACAAAAAATCAACTCCTACCATCCCTACAAAAAAAATGAGATGATCATTTTGATGCCAAAGAAATAGGGCCTTCCTATTAACACTCTCTATTTGCATATTAATCCATTCAGGACCTACATTTAGACTATTCTGTCTCCATGTTGCTAGTGTACAATATTTTCAGATCACCAAAAAAATCCATGGTGTATTATGGAGGAAGAGGCATTTTCTTGCTGTGATAAAGTCCATTGTTCCCTTTTTATATATATTAGTGGATGATTATAAGTTTACCAAGGAGTTATTTGATCGAGAGTGATTGTGGGAGAGCACCAACGACCTCTTGTCTTTATTTTGATCATACACCCAAATTGAGGTAGGAGGTACAATCCATTGAGATGTAGGGTGAGGCATACACACGAGCTAAACACGATTCGAAAGCTCAAGGCGATGGGGGGAGCAATGAAGAAGGATAGTAGGAGTTAGTAAAGATAGAGTGTCGCCAAACCTATAATGTTTGGAACTCATCCATTAATCCCGTTAGAACCAACGAAGATGATGATTTTTAAGCATCCAATCAGTTCATGGATGTGGGAAGAGAAGGCTGGGCTAAGACACCTTGAGAGACAAATTATAAATAACTCTATCAGTTCATAACTGACTCGTATACAATTTGAACATTAACGTCTAAAGGTAGAAATGATTCAAACAAACCATGTCAAATTTGGTTAGATTCACGAGTGTGGACACAACTTTTACAGTCTTTGAATCAGATTAAGCTGGGGTTTAAGAAAACCAACTGAAGAAATTACCATTCTTGACTACCAATTATTGCCTCTATCACACTAAAGAAGAAAATAAACCCCATGATTAGTGTAAGAATACGTGACACGATGGAGACAAGAAAACATCAAAGTGGTTGTTAACGGATGGTAGTGATATAGGGGGTGTTTTGGTATTTGCTAAAGGTGAGAAGAACTTTGAAATGACTGATAATAGGATGTTATTAATTGAAAGAAAAAAAAACTCTTCTTTTATATATACTTCCAAACTTACCGGGAAAGTTCTTCTAGAAACACTTGTGGTATGTGTTTGCATCTTATATCTGTTACTTGCGCCTCCCTCCTAGAATGGACTCTAAAACATGCAGGTGAAACAAAAGTTTCCAGGGACTCAGGGAAACCTGTGAAAAACGACTTGTCACTTTTATCTCCAAAGGACAGCCGTAAGATTAATCAAATGCAAACAGCGTGCTTCTTCAATTTGTCAGTACACGGCTTAAAAAACTTTGTCCCAGAGACCAGAGGGTCAGGTTTAAAACAATGCAACGGATCTACAGCTTCCAAGAATTTAGTCAGATGTTTAATTTGCACAATTATTTTCCAGTTTATGTACGCGTTTCTATCACCAAAACAAAAGGTCAACCGGCACGCCTTTCCGCCATAAATTGCTGTCGTGTCATAGTTCCTACCAGTTTTATCTTTTAGCTTGTTTGTATAAACGAACAGCCGGCCAGCATTAATTATTTGGGCATTTAGGAGACAACTTAAGAGACTTTACAGGACTAAAGGTCCATGGGACCAAGGCGGGAAGAAACAAAAACTGGACTGCTGAGCAGAAATCAGGCTCCATGTTTCAGAATGCCTCCTAAAAATGCAAAAAAAAGTAAGACGGGTTTATTTATCTACAATGTAAATTGGCCGTTGACTTTCCGAAACTAAACACAAGATTCCGTACGTACATCCAGATCACATGGAAGGTGGCAGTTAATGTAACAGTTTTCCTTCTTTTTTTAGTCATTCTATATGTTATGCGAAGTATATCCGTCACACACATGTACTGTTTCGTACAGATGGCAGAGCACCTTCCAAGATCCGATCGGTAACCCACCATGCACGACGGCACGCTGGTCCGAAGTCAAAGAGAGGTGGTGGCCTGTGGGTGATTTGAAACCGATAGATAGGCTTTTGACCAACATTATAATTGTCTCAAGGTTTCTAGAGACTTCTTTACAGCGGAGATGAATTCTGACAGACGGGAGTGAGTGCAGCAGGTAAAGCAAACTCTTTTGAGTGGAAAGAGGAGGTAGCTTGGTAGTGATGGATGAAGTGAAGGGGACTGGAGCAGGCGCTCGTTGTCTCCTTGTTCCTACTTTCGCCGCCAGTCATCATCACCGCCATCGTCGCCGTTCTTCTCTTCGCACCTCAGCGGCACAAACAACGTGCCGCCCGCACTCAGAGATCATGATGTAGCTCTCTCTCTCTCTCTCTCTTCGTGAAAATAAAAAGGTCGCTATGTATAGGATTGTGGGTTATAGTGGATGTAGAATACTCCCCACACCTTCAGTAGAGATCGATGGATCCGTTGGCTAGCTGCATGCCACCACCTGATAGATGGGGAACGGGCGGCGCAGATGGCGGACGCGATAGCAGTTGTATCTTCAAGTGAGTAGGCGTTGTTGTTTCTTGTTGAACGAACCTTGCATGCGGCCTATGTTATCTAGGTAGGGTATATTACCTACAAGGACGAAACTAATATATATGTCCGACTGACCAATTCTGTTCCATTGTTAAATACCCTGTAGTACACTCTATATATTAATCCATGGCTGATTCTTGCAGTGTTTCTACGCAATTGGCAGTTAAGTATTCAAAAAATTAAACCACAACTGGTTCTCCATATTCCTATTTATCTCCTTCCTGTAATAGCACAGTTTGCTCGGCATCCTATAGACCGCCTTACCACCACGCCCCATGCCATGTCGCAACCACGCAAGCCAAAATTCCCTGATCTGATAAGCACCAGCAACACCGCTACTAAAGATTCCGTTAGTAATCTTCATGCACGACAGCTCAACCTTCGTGCGTGCTAAGTGAGAGCGAACAAAATGATAACTCTAGCTCTGCGACGGCTAGGTGCCAACTAGGGATGTCATGGTTAACTTTTTATCCCGGCCTCAAATTTATCACGATACCCGAAAATCCAAAATTCTTTGGGGTTCGAGTTAAGGCCATGATTTCAACCTAATCGACGAAATATAGGTCATCTCGTCATAGGACAAGATACACACTCGGTGGGAGTTATGCTTTCAACATGAAAAACTTCACTGACTTAATCCGGATATCCTTCACACTTGGTTAATAATGTCACGGTAAAGATACATGCATCCTTCAGATTTTATGATAGGTAACGATAAATATGACAATTCTCCCTTACAAATAGTGAGTCTAAGGCTTTAGGAATAAATAACGGCTACAAGCTCAAGCTTGTGTGTAGAGTAGTTCTCGTCATACTTCTTAAGCTGTCTAGAAGATTTATAAATTACTTTCATGTCCACAAATTTCTCTCTCATTTAAGCTCACAATATACAATATAACTTCTACCTATCACATGTAAGCTCTGAATGAAGGATATCTCAACTTTTCCTTCAAAATATCAAAATCCAAAAATCATAATAAATGATATATAAGTCATCCCGTCAAAAGACCTAATACCCATTTCATTAGGGTAATGCTTCAGATCGATAAACCTCATTAACTTCATCATGATACCAATAAAATTGAGATAACTATTTGATTGCTACATACCACCTGATTAAAAATGTGCATTGGCGTTATCATATTAGACCTACCAGAAGACAAACAATCAAATAATTACTTCGATGCTAACTCCAATGTATTAATCAAGTGGTAAACTTTATATTTGGATCTACTTTTACAATTTATACTTTCCATTTGTTCTACTATAACGTTTGGTAGCAATATGTTTAAGGTTGATAATGGAGCTTTATATTTGATATTGTTATCATGTGAATCTGCAAGGAGTGTGTTATTGCAACCTCATTTTGACTTTCTATAGTTGGATAATTGTTGACACCTGATTTTTTCACACTCAGTACAAATTCATGGTTAATATTAATTCTCTTACAGTGACTGAATCCATTCCACATCCACCTAGTTTCCAAATTTTATGATTCTTCTCACATTTCCCATATTTTTTGCATATTTAATCCACCAATTTTCTCCCACATTTATCCAGTTTGGGACTTTTTATAAAGAAACCTTCATTTAGACTAAAAATATAATTTTCCCTTTCATTTTAGTTTATAAATTCTCATTATCATAAATTATCCAACTGAATTATATAGAATAAAAATATTATTTTTCCTCACAGATATTCAATTAATTTTCCTTAATACATTTGATGAACAATCCCGAACTATCTTTCTTCGCAATTTTCTTCAATTTTATCTAGAACATTCCTAAAAATACTAGAAAATCAAGAAATGAGTTTTTATTTAATCGGGGCACTTAGCGGATCTGAGCCATCTGCCATGTGCCACATGGCAGATTTCCTCAATCCGTGCTCCCCACTAACATGGTTCATTGTGGTGATCTGATGCCACTTCTAGACGGTTCTATGCAAAATCCCAAACTCTAATATCCACCTATAAATACCTCACATATCTACTATATTATGCTCCCCTTTCAGACTCTTGTAGCAAGAGGATCAAACTACTTCTCTTTGATTTCCGCATTGCTCATGATCAGGGGGGCATCCTCTGAAACCACCCACCTTGTTTGCATTAGGAGGCCTTTAAAATGGTAGTCATATCTAGAAGATATGCTCTGCTATAACTAGTCTACTTTGTTATACTTCTCTACTGTTACTATTCTCTTATTCGATTCTGATTTAGAACTTATATTAGCCTAGGTATGGTGAATCCTTTAATCCTACACATTCTTCCTAATCACCCATGAGGGATCTCCTCAGTGGGAGGTCCTTAGGGGATAAAGATCCTTATTTACCTAAAAATAGGATTTTAAGGGAAATGGTGATAAGGATTCGAACATTTCCAGCTGTAAAAGCCCAACCACTAATATAAATGCCATTCATTATTTTTCCTTTGTTTCTCAGCTTTAATTGATCTAAAAATGTTCTTTTCTTCGCAACCACATAATAACAGGTCGATACAGGTTCACCTGGTGAGATGGGGGTACTAATCCTTCCCTACTCATAACAAGATCGTCAAACTTGATTTCTATGGGTTTGCCCTATTTTTTCAACTGTCTTAAAAGAATTATTGTGTTTTCCTCATTTTCCATATTGAATGTGGTGGCGACTATAAACACCTATATTTATTTTCTATGCAGTCACTATACAATTTTTCACTACCAAAAGGATAGGAATCATCCACATTTTCTTAAACAGGGTGTGAAGACTGTCGACTCCATTGGAGACTGCCAAGACAATCCGAATTGAAACCCTACTATCTCCTTATGAAGATTAATCACTTTCATTTGTGTTCTTTACTTTTTCTTATTGCTGATCTTGTTTGATTTTTTCCTTTTCACTTTCTCTAGTTGGTTTGTGGCTTGGAAATCACATCCCTCTAATCTTCCATCCCATTATTCACAAATTGAGATGATCTATTTGGCATTGTTGCTGCCTTTTGGTCTTTGGGTAGTTTTGACAGTTTCTATGTTTTTCCTTTCTATGTTTCTCCTTTCTTTTCTCTAATTGATTTAGGGTTTTGTTCATGCTTCCTTTTAGGGTTTCATGTTTCCCTCCCTTACTTTTTATTTTTTCTATAAAAAAGAAATAAAGTAATAATAATAAAAAAATAAAAAATAAAAAAATGATGAGCAACAAATGTAAGTTGGAAACAACAACTGAACTTCCTTGAAAAGTTTGTCACTATTTGTTATCTACATATGACTAGATTTCATGCTTTGTGGGTTCATTTATGAAAATGTTAAAATCTTACACTAACACTTCACACTCCTACAAATCCAAGTGTCATGGAACATGTGTCAACCTCATGTTGGATCCCTACAAGTGATATATGGTGTAAGTAAAGGTAGCGATGCCATGTTAAGCCAGATGTTCAACGGCCTTGAACACACTACTCTCCTAATATTCATGATTGATTACGATCACTATAGTCATGTGGTGTATTAGTAGAAGTACCCCTATCTACTGAACCTAGGTTATCCCTCAATGAATTCCATCTATCTATACAGAAGATAAGATCAATTCCTACTATGTAGGTCATGTTTTAGTGATGAAGTTATGCATATATAAACTCATGGGATAAAATGGGAGGGTCATTTGCTTCTTATACACAAAATTTGTAGTGGCTTCTGAGAATTTTGAGATTATTGTTGACCCCTTTTGTTTGTAGATCTAAACAATCTTTTTAGATGATCATCAATCTATTCAAATGAAATAATATTTCTAATAAGATTAATAATATATTCCAAACAAAGAATTTTTTTATAAGTTTAACACTATTTTCAAATCTGAGCAATCTTTCTAAAAAGGTTAATTTTCAAATCATAAAATCTTTCTAGAAAAAGCATAAAAACCTTTTCAAATAAAACAATCTTTTTAGAAGATTGAAAATTCTTTCAAATCCAACAATCTTTTTGAAGATTAAAAAACTTTTCAAATCAAACTCTTTTCAGAATATTAACAATATTTGACATCCCAAACATTATTTATAAAGGTTAACAATATTTCAAAACTCAAAGAATCATAATAATCTTTCTAAATCTAACACTCATGTAAAAAAACTTAACAATCTTCCCAAATCAACCAATATTTTTTTTATTTATTTGTTTGCCGGGGGAACCCACTCCCCTAAGTGGAGGCCCAGATAGCAGGGATGGTAAACCAGGGAGACCCGTGTGCCCGCACAACAACCAACCAATATTTTTAGAAATTCAAGATCCTTTAAAAAGTCAAAAACTTTTTTTCTTCCAAAAAGATCACCCAGTTTCTCAAATTCAACAAACATTTAAAAGATTAACAACCTTTTCAAAAGGATACCTTTCTCTAAATTTATTCTAAGTAGTCTCCAAAAGAATAAACACTTTTATTTTGAAAAGGTACCCTTCCTTTGAGACCTAGTCGAGTGAGCCAGTTCTTCAAAGTTTATTGAGATGTCACTTGTCAATGTCTTTCTGCCCATCGTCGATGTCCTAAATAATGAATTAAAATTGGACCACCCAACTCCTTTCATTCTCATGTTCTATGCTCCCAGACTATGACTTTAAACTAGACCATCCTATGCTCTTTATGCCTACATTTATAGCTTGGACTATGACAAAAAATTGACCACAACCCATAATAAAGTCCATAATCAATAAGGAGATGCCCAAACAAGGCTCCCTCCCTGTCAACTACATGTTTCCTCCAAGGGGCAAGAACCCTTCGGGATAAACTCCTCAAAATATGGAGAAACTAGGATGCCATGTATTTCAGTTTGGGAGTCATTCTGGATGAGGATGTCCTAGGGGAAGAAGTGATTGATTGAGAATAGTCATTGGCCCAACCTGAGCTACCTAAATCTTGACTTATCACTTGAACCCCCACCTTCATCATATTTTGAATAAATTCTTTTGGGAAAGGAACTATAAGAAGTAGGAACGAAGATAATATCCAATATTTACTCAATTTGAGGAATAAATCTACCTAATCCAAACACACTAATTAGAATGATGGAATAGGTGTATTTTTTCTGAAATAAATGGTACATAATATCAAAGTATAGCAGTGGAAATAAATGTAATAAAAATAGTTAATTTTACAAGATACAAATTAAACTCCCCCTAGGGGCTTACAGGAAAGTAACAACTTCAACAACCAGATAGAGGGAAGTCCAACTATATCAAGTCTATCTTTAAAAGTCAGCTTCAATAATCTAAAAGTAGTTCATCATATTAAGTCCATCATGTCCCTTACCTACAATGTTGAAACCATACCCCATAAGAGAAGACAAAGTAGATGTTGTCATCATAAAATTTTTGATATGTGTAGATAATATGGATTGAGCTATATCAAGAAAAAAACACATCAACATAATTATTACGACATCCCAATTCAAGAGAAAAATAGAACATCCAAGTAGATATCAAAAAGAATAGTCAATCAAGATAAACAATAAAAAAAATTCTTGCCTTAAATAAATTACATCAATAACATCATAAATATAAAATGTTCATGTAAACAACATAAGACTAAAGTTATTTGAAAGGGTTGGGACACTATATAATCTTAGCAAAAAAGTAGGCAAAAAAGTACGCTTTGGGCGGAACAAGCTGTGAAAAAGTGGATTTTAGCATAAAAATAAAGTTATTACTCTTTTGTCCTCATTATACTCACTCATGGTCTCAAATAATATTTCTTGGCTTCATTATCATTCGTGATACTCATATACAAAATATGGTGATCAATGTAATTGTTATATACATTATAACCCCACAAATTGGATTCTTTCTCCACTTTGTCCAAAGAAGCAAATTGGTCGAAATTTATCTTTTGATTCTCAAACTTTTTCTAAGAATTATCCATATTATTTTGAAACGTGATCCAAATTTCATCCCATTTGGACATTCCTACTAATTTCTACAAATTCTTGAAGTTATTGTGCTGAAAAACCATTTTATTTGCCTTTTAATTGTCAAATGCCATGCCAGTGATCCGCTTGTAAAGGGAGGGGACGAACCCCAACCCTTAGATTTACTTCTTGTGGATCCAAGCCTGATCCAGTGGCCATGGACCCATCTTTTACCTCTCACAATCAGCAAGGAGGAGTAAATAAGGACCAAAGAGTGATAACTCTCGCTTTTGACCCCGATTCAAAAACCTAAGCGAGCCAAAATCCTTGCCTCGCAATTTCAAACTCAACAAACCCTACTTTGACTAGATTTTGTGCACCATTGCACCATAAAAAAACCTCCCTTGTTCTCCCATCTCACTCCGGCATCCATGGCCTTCGACCCAAGTCCTCTAGCCCTAAACCTAGTCCTAATGCTATAAAAACCCTCGCATGACCCTCCTCCATGATTTCACAAAAGGACCCTTATTTATGTGCTTGCAAATAGCCTCTACACCCTTGATTTCTCCTCATCTCCTACACCTGTGTTGTGGTGCTGCCACCTTGCTCACTTTTGGCATCTTTGCTCTTCTCCTCCTCTACCCTTTCTCTGCCCCCCATCAAGTTCGTGAGGCCAAGGCAAGCTCGGCCGGCCTGCTCGCGCTCTCTGTCGCCCCCTCCTGCTCCCGGAGCTCCTCCACTATGGCGAGCCTCGCTGCCCTATTCTTGGGCTCACGTAGAGGACTCTGTGTGAGGGGAAGAGACCGTGAACCACCGCTCAAAGAAGCTTTGACCCGGTCCAATACAATCATAATCAGACCGTGATTGGACCATACTGAACCACCTAATTTTAGCCTCTAAACCGTACCACCAAGCAAGTGAGCCACCTCACCATGTGTCCAAATTTAAGACCTCCATTGGACATCCAACGTTTGGGGATTTTCCAATTTAAGGTATTTTTACCTCCTCTCTGCTAAAAAATTCAATAAAATGCCCAGATCTTGTTTTAATCATAGAAAATACATTCTAGCTCCCAAAATTATGAACAAATAGTCAATTTTTATCAGGAAAATTCAGTGAATCGTTTAAAAATTCTTGTGAAACCTAATTCTAAAAGTTTCCAACTGATATCCCTAGGCTTCAATTATTTTTCTCAATTAATTTTTCAAATGACCCAATAATCATGAGTAACCTTTAGAAACCCTAATATTTGACTCTGATGTTCATATTGAGACTCTAAAATCATAGCTTGAATAATGAATATATAGATATATATTTTTTCTTGAATATTATTCCTATGAGTAATAAATAATATTGATGATGATATCTTAATGATTGGCCTAAATCTTGTGGTATACTTGATCTTTTTATCTAATATCTGAACCATGACTTTACTTTTGCACCATGAAAAACTCAATCTAATCATGAATTCCAATGATTCTAATTATCATGATGATGATCTGGAAATTTTATGATGACTTGAATAATGATCATAAAATTAGAGTTAACATATATGATCCTATAAAAACCTAGGTAGGTCATTCAATCTCAAAAATATGCTTGGCAATTGAATAAAGATGGACATTTGGAAATATTGTTGATTATTAGTGGATGACCTAACCCTAAGGTTGAAATAGGAAAGTGTAACCTAATCTCGAATATTGAAACATGATTTTCAAATATCATGATCTTGACCATTGATCCAAATATTGTTGATTTAGGATCTAACTCAAAGGGTTGACTTGTTGAGATCTTACTCTAAGTCTTTGGTGAAAGGTACACTATTATATCTCCTCTTTAGTTGTATTGAAGATACTTTTTATGTATCTCTTGACTGTATATTTTTCTATATAAGTTGATTGAGCTATTGTTCCCTATGATTTCTCTTCTATTTTTCCCTATATTATATTTTGAGAAAAACATGAGAACTTAAATGATATTTCCCATTATGACTACCCATATATTGATGATGATGATGATGATGATGATGTTGATAATGTTGATAATGTAGATATTGAGTGCAAGTGACCTCCTCATTTAGAGGTGGGACTTGTACATTGTCCTTCTACCTCATATGGAGAGAAGGACCCTAGTGACCTCCTCCATCGTGTTGGGGTGACAGAGTCACACAAAATATATAAGCATGCTTCTCGATTATAGCATAATGGGAACTCATAATAAAAATTGATTTGTTTGAAGTAAACATCTTGTCAAATAAATATTGGTTTTGGAAAAATCACTTGTTATACTTTTTGAATATAAGTCCTCCCAAGTATACTCTTTTGCTATAAATCATTTTACTTGATTATGATAGTGTACCATGCAATTGCATGATTATGTCATGATTTTCTTGATTTTAGGCAAGAAAAATGGAACACTAACAAAGTTTGCTTCCACACTCCATGTACTCCGATGTCAATGATATAACTACAAAATCTCATAAATGGGTTAGCTTGTTTTTTAAATCCCCTATTTTTGAGTTATTATTTCTTATTGTATATTCCAGTGTGTGAGATCATATCGGGCCACTCAGGGACGGGTGCTTCAATCCTTTTACCACTATCTAGGCAGTGGGAATGGGATTGGGGTAAGAATAGTTTCGCCACAGTTGGTATAAGAGCATACACACTCTCATATGATTTAAGTAAATAATTTATCAAGTGTCTTAAACCCTGAAACCCCTAAAATCCATAATGGTGAAAGTTGAGGTGTCTAGGATCGGGATTCTGGCATAATTTCTCCTATCCATCTCCACGGTGGCTAAGATTCCCCGATCTACATGTCCTTAATTGATCCAGAACTAGACCTAAAGGTTCTCTATTGGAACCCTAGAGAGTCTTCTAGCATCTCGTCTCTTCTTTAAGGACTACCCTAATCCACCCAAGTAGATGATACTTAGGTAGTATTCTCATCTCCTCATGTTGTCCTTATCTTGTGACCAATTGCCACATGATGTCTCGATTATGGTTAACTTATGTATGGGAAAAATGAAAGTCACTAGAAATTTTGAAAATTGATAGGAATTGATACCATGATCTGACCTTAATTTGAAAACTCAATTTTGATCAATGAGAATTAATTTTGAAATCAAATACTCATGTATGACCCCTAATATCATGCAAACTTGATTTAACTAAAATTAGACTACATGCTTCCTATGTTTGAGGTAAATGATAATAATGTTGTTTTGGTGAAATAAGAAAGATTTATACCTTATTGTTGATAAGGTCCCTATTTGATTTAGTCCATGTTGTCCTATTATTGATTAAACCTCAAACATAGTTAAGAAAACTCTTATCCTAATTGATACACATCATGACTATGCTATCAAGTGACTAAGCCTAAGACTCACGAAATCATGGAGTAAGACTATGATACAAAAGACACTTTTTCAATTTTTGAGTAGTATGAGATCAACAAAGTTTTGAATAAATAATTTTGAAACCATGAATATCTCATAATATTATATACTCTCAACTCGACCTATATGATTAAAAGACTCACAAATGGATGTACCTTGTAGATAGCCCCACAAGCCCGTAACTAAAAAGCAAGATCCTATAGAACCAATAATGACCAAGAAAGGAAGAATGAAAAAAAAATTATTGGAGAAAAGGTCAAAGATATTGTAGATAAAGGAAAAAGACTTAGGCTCGATGATGATGATAGGGATGATGCTTGGGAAGTACAAAATAAGTTACCAATGGATGTTATGACCAAATTGGCGAGATACACAACATCGATAATTCCTGGAGGAGTCCAAGTCACCATGACTGCCTTTACCGCTACATCCAAGCCTGTAGTCATGGAGATAAAACAAAGACAGAGTTTGGAATTCCAAAGGAGGACATGTGAACTCGCAACCATGATGTCACCTCTAGATCTAGATTTTGATATGGTGATTATGTAACCCTTTGTAACTTTTGAAATAAAGCTTGTACTCACTATATTTTGAGAAATAGAAATATGAGGCCATATTGTTTTGGCTTGCTATTCTATGATTCAGAACCTATATTTGCATTTGAAAATTCATTTCTAATTTGAATTTTGACTCCCCATCCTCAAATTTTGAAATTTTGACTCGATCATGTTGACCTACAAATGGACCATCCATTGTTGTAATCTTTGACTCGTAATTTTCAGATCTTGACTAGTTTGTATTTTTTAGGATGGTGATATTGAAAATATGTGTAAAGTTAATTTCCTAAAATGACCTAGGTCTGAATCATTCACCCACCCCGAATATACTTGATTAACAAATTGGTACTGTAATTTTGAAAAATTGGTAGATTGTTGATATGGGTGAATGGCCACACCTATGGTCTAGATAGGAATTAAAACCCCAGACTTACATGTTTGGAACCTAAAATTTTGATATTTGAATCTTGACTCTTGAATAACAAGCTTTTTAGTACATGACCCTTTTCAGTCCATGACACTTAATCTCGACTCTCGATTTTGATTTTCTCTCAGTATGGAGACATGACTTGAGATGAACTGATGAATGCATATTTATCTCAGTTCAATCACCTCATCTGGCCCAATTTTTCCTTGCTTCTTCGCATTTTTTGGCCATATCTTCTTATATGCAACTTATATTGGGCTTAATTGAACTATCACGAATTTAATTGCTTTTTTTGCACCCTTGTACAGGTCCTTTCGAGCTTTGGGCCTTATCTCCTAGGCCCATACCCTTCTCTTTTGGGCTTTATTTTGTTCTGATCAACAGTGAGAGCCACCCCCTCTTCTCTTCTTTTATTCACTCACCTCTCAGCAAACTGCTGGGCCCCACCTCCCCACCAACAAATCACGACCAGCACCATTCACTCTCCCATGATCGTGGTCTCTACTAAAACCTACATCGCGACCGCTCTCCCTTTTATCTCAGACACCTGTCCGCGGTCCTAAAATCGTGACTTGGCTTCCTCCAACAACAACTGTGGTCGCAGAAACGCCCCAAAGATCGCGACCTTCCTACCACCTACCCAAGATTGTTGCTGATCGCGACCGCCTCAAAACTACGACCTGCAACTAGCCGCACCCGCGGTTCTCCTTCCCATGCCGATGATGGTATCCAACCACCTGCATCGCAATCGTTTCTCCACCGTGGCTGTCAACAACAAGGGACCTTGCCCGGGGTTCTGCTCTGTGTTAATCGTGACTTGTTGCTTTCTTGCCAATGCCGCGACCTGCCCTCCTACTGAAGATCATGATCGCGAATCCAATGCCTCGATCAAGAGCAGCAGATCATGGCCTTCTCTGCCTCCCTTCACCCGCGCCCATGATCTTCAGAACCCTAAACTGTGACTGTGGTTATCAACGATCAAGACCGCGGCAACACTCCACATCCATCAACAACAATTGTGACCCCCACCCTCGAGAACCGCAGATACCTATCCGCGATTCCATGGTCGTGACTCAGCAGCTTCCTCAACCAACCAGACTGTGCCCGGGGTACCTCCTCATCACCATGCAGTGATCGTGGCTTCTTCTCCACTTCCCCTCTCCAATGCATCTCACAATCACGATCGTGATTTTCGCAAGCCGCAACTATGGTCAGGTGCAGTAGAATCATGACCTCCCTGTTTGTGAATCACGACCATACATTCCAACTAACTGCGACCTCCCTTGTTGTCGTGGCCTTGCCTTCCCTCTGTTGTCCTTGCTCCAGCCTACATCCATCTATCCCATACCCTCACCAGCACAACATCTAGGTGTGGAAGCGACCGCGACCCTTCAGCCGGCATGTGCCGCCTCCAAGGGTGAAAGTTAAACAACCGCAACCAGACCAAGAGAGAAATCATGACCTACCGGCAAGGATAGAAACCCGCAACCGCAATTCCACCTGCCAAGATAATCGCGACCGTGGCATAAAAGGACCAACTAACCATGACCGTGGCAAAAGCCGTGACCTACTACATAAATGCCAAGGTCACAATTTTAAGTCGGCGTGAATCTACCTATAAATATAATGCAAATCCATCCATTTAGGGGATCATGGGGAGTCTCCGTTAGGCTGCAGGACTGTCCAAGGCCTGAGGAGACGACCTCCATAGCCAAGAACTTTCCCCTGTGGTGGTTTTGCAGCCTGTTCACCCAGATCTGGAGTAAAGACTAAGATATGCAAGCCACCTCATTCAGATCTGGATCTAGATCTAGATCTGGATCCAGATCTACTGCGTCTACACCATTTCTATGCCGCCATCTTGTCCATGAGCTGCTCCTCCTGCTGTGAGAAAGGACTACGAGAAGAAGGAGAAGGTGGAGAGAGAAGATCTGCCCCATCAGTCGTGGTGTTCTTCCCTCCTCATCCAGATCTGCCCCGACATTGTGTAGAAGATTGTTTCTCCACCGAGTTGCGATCATCTCCTTCACCATGCTCATGGCGGAATCTTCTCTCTCTATTGTTTTTCTTGTTTCTTGCACTATGAGCGAGTAGTTTCCTTTTGCTGGGGTGTGGGGACTAGCCTCGCTGCCCATGCTTACATGTTCAAATACTAAACATTCCATGGCATGTATATAACTTTTCATTTCATTGTTAATCATCGATGTGTGCTTATGGATTGATCACCTGCTTGCATTTATCTTGTTTGTTTTCTATGTAGTGAGAACTCCAATATGTAGGATTTGAATTTCGATTAACGCGGTTGACTCAATGATGAGAAATCGTATGGGATTCTCTGAAGTAGCAAGTGTGTGATCCGTGAGGTGACGAGACATCTAGCCCACAGTGATGCTTCTGTGAGCCTAATGCCTGTATAGGGGGCCCGCAACTTTGGTTGGATATTTGTATCTTCAGAGCAGTAAGTATGTGATCTGGGTGGTGATGAGACGTCTGATACCTAAGGTGATGCTTATGCGAACCTGACGCCCATATGGGGGGTTTTGCAGCAGCTCTATTTGGATAGTTATATCTTGCCTGGATGTTTGTGTTTGGACGTGTTTGCATGTGTAGTGTGGTGAAACCCGAGACCATCCCAGCGATCCCCATCATTAATCTTTAATCAACTTTTAATCCTGCTCTCTACTCTCCTGCGATTAGCTTAATTAAACTCAAATCAACCTTTGTTCTAATTATTAGTCTTGATTCAACTAGATTTGGCTAGTAAAAGATTCTTAAAAACGTTGTCCCTTGGGATTCGATCCTCAACTATACTGCGATAAGACTCGTACGCTTGCGGGTGGTATTATTGCACGTTGTTTTGGTTAAAAACTTAGGGATTTCAGCCCTAAGTGAGTTTGTTAGTGCGATAATATACCACGTCAAATTCTGGCGTCGTTGCCGGGGACAACGGAATCGTCTAGTTAAATCTAGTTCTTTTGAGACTAATATAGGTTTTTCTTTTACTTCTAATACTATCGATCATATATACTTGAATTCAGTTCTACTCCATCCATCTTAATAGAAAAAGATTTTGCCATCCTAGGTACCCACAAAGTCTAGTGTATGTGCCGCTCGGACAGTCCCGAACTCTCTGCTAGATTTGACCCTGAGATAGACAGAACCTTTCGCTATCAATATAGAGAGAACCAAGCAAGAATGGCTCAAGAGGAGGAAATTGCTCGAAGGGAAGCTCAAGCCCTTAATGCACAAAGAGATAAGCTTATGCAAGAAGCCCGAGCCGCAGTTCAAGAAGAAATCTAAGAAGCTCAAGCAGCAGCTCAACAAACTGAGCTACAGAAAGACCTTAGGGAGTTCTCAATCCCTAAAGTTGCTGACGTCCACCACCCAATACAACCTCCTCCCATCAACGCTCTGAATTTTGAGATAAGAGCACATTGGTTTACATTGCTTCAAAACAGTCCTTTCTATGGTAAGCAAGGAGAAGATAGTCAAGAACATCTTCTGAGATTTATAGATCTATGTGCCATGACAAAGCAAAATGGAGTCACGGATGATGCCATCAGACTCCATCTCTTCAAATACTCTCTTACCGATAGAGCCATGAGTTGGTATAACTCCTTGCAATGCAAACCCATCATCACTTGGGAACAACTTCAAAATGTTTTTCTGGAAAAGTTTTATCAACCTTCTCTCACCTATGAAATTAGGGGCTGAATAACGCAATTCACCCAGGTCCCTGGAGAATCCCTGAAGCATGGGAAAGATACAAAGAGCTTTTGAAAAAGTGTCCACATCATGGAATTCCTAAGAATCAACTCATCGAAATCTTTTATAGAGGTGTGGATGACGACATCAAGAAGTTTTTAGACTCATCATCTGGAGGAAACTTCATGCATCAAAGCTATGATAGCGCATGGAAGGTTTTCACCCTTGGAGCTGAAAATCAAGCCAACTGGGGTAGACCCGTAAGTAAAGGAGTGATGAAGGTTGCTATGGCAGAAGCTACTCTTGAGTACAAGTCTATTGCTGAGTCCCTTAAGCTTCTAGTCGCCAAGCAAGACCAACTTGAATCATCTTTTGCCGCCTATGAAAGAAGACACTCACCCCCTCGACAACAAGAACAAGTTAAGTCAGCTTCACTGTTTTGTGAAGCATGCAAAGGAACTAATATTTCTACTCTAGCCTGTAACATTCTCTATGATGTTGTTCTGGGAAATACTTGTGCCCAAGGAGATAACGGTCAAATGGAAATTCTGAATGCTGTCAACGCCATCCCTGGTCAGGGGTACTATAATCTGAATCAGAATAGGAACCATCTAGGTTTTCAATATGGAAATCCTTTTGGAGTGGAAAACTCGCGACAACTTGGTTCAAATACTCAACAATGAGCCCCGCCAGGATTCCAGTATAACCAACAACCAAATTTCGGGAATGAAGGGAACTTTAGAGGAAACTACCAGAGCAGAAACTACAACAATTATCAGAACAATTATCAGAACAATTCTCAGTTTCAGAACCCCAACCAAGTCCCCTATCAACAACAACAACAAGGGCAACAAGTCAGTCCCATCCCTCCTGATGACAAATTGTCAGCTATTGAGAAGCTGCTGCAGTCGCAGCAGACTATGATAGCTAACCAACAAGCCCATCAGAAGGCTATTGAATCTCAACTAGCTCAACTTGTAGCTAGCATGAAGCCACCTGCTAGAGCCTTTGCTGGCCAACTAGAGAACAATCCTAAGCACCCAGAGTAATTGAAGGCTATCACCACCAGGTCTGGAAAAGACTATTCTGACCCCCCTATTAAAATACCAATAGTGGCAACAAACGATGATGACTTTGTGAATGTCCAAGACTCTACAATACAAGAGTATCAACCGAAGGAACAACCAACTGTTGATAAGACAGACAAAGAAAGATAGGAGGAACCATTGGCTGTAAAGGCAGAAGACACACCTGAGTCATATGTTCTTGTATACAAGCCCCGTCCTCCTTTCCTAGCCCATTTGAAGCAGACAAAGCTCGATACTTGATTCAAAAAGTTCAAGGAAGCTATGAAGAAGATTCATGTTGATATACCCTTTCTAGATGTGCTGGCTGAGATACCAGCCTGGACTAAGTACTTAAAGTCTCTCCTCATAAGGAAGTATATAACTAAAGAATACAAGATAGTTAAGTTATTAATGAATACTTCCGATATTATTTAGAGAAAGATGCCCAAGAAGAAGAAAGACCCGGGATCCTTTGGGATTTCATGCCATATCGGTGACTCTTCATGTAAGAAGGGATTGGCCGATATCAGTGCTAGCATCTCTACCATGCCACTTAGCCTTTGTTAGAGGTTAGGGTTTGCATAACTTCTCCCAAATGGAATGACCATACAACTTGCAGATAACTCTATGACTCTTCCCTTGGGAATCATTGAAGATGTCCCTATCAAGGTTGGAAAAGACTCTTATGTCCCATGTGACTTTGTCATCATGGACATAAAGGAAGACGCCAGATACCCTCTCATCTTTGGCCGTCCGTTCCTCGCCACTACAAGAGCTTTGATTAACGTTGAAGCAGGGACCTTGCTGCTCAGACTAGGGAAAGAAACCCTTGAGTTCAAATTTTTTGAAAGCATGCGAAGACCAAGCATGCAGGAAGAAGTCTATTTGATTGATTGCATTGAGAAAATGTCACTCCTCACACAAGAGGAATATGAATAAGATGATCCTTTAGAAGTGGCTCTAATAAACCCATCTACTGATAATTCCATCAGCGAACAAGTTAAGGATTGTATCCTTCACCTCGACTCTATAGAAGAAGATCCTGAAGCTAGGTTCGAGGAACTCAAAGTTGTGAATGTAACTAAAGGGCCATGTGAGAAGCCAGAAGCCCCTGAAATGAAGCCCCTGCCCGAGGGACTGAAGTACGTGTTTTTGGATGATCTCAACGTTTGTCTAGTTATTATAAATTCCGATCTAACGACCGAATAAGAAGATAAACTCCTGAAATAATTAAAGGAAAGAAAGAAAGCTATCGGCTACAAGATGAGCGATCTCACCGGGGTCAGTCAAGTGCTTTGCATGCACAAAATCCCTATGGTGGAAGACCACAATCCGACTGTTGAGCATCAACGGAAGTTGAATCCTAATATGAAGGAAGTAGTCCACCGCGAAGTCATCAAGTTGCTCACTACCGGAATCATCTATCTGATATCTGACTCACCTTGGGTGAGTCATGTACATGTTGTTCCAAAAAAAGGTGGCACTACTGTGATACGGAATGAAGATAATGAGCTCATCCTCACTCGAACAGTAACTGGGTGGAGGATGTGCATCGATTATAGGAAGTTGAACAAGGCCACACGCAAGGATCATTTCCTGATGCCTTTCCTAGATCAAGTTTTAGAGCGATTGGCTCACCAAGAATATTTCTGCTATCTCGATGGTTACTCTAGATTTTATCAAATTCCTATACATCCAGATAATCAAGAGAAAACCACTTTTACTTGCCCCTTCGGAACATACGCCTTTAGAAGGATGCCATTCGGGCTCTGTAATGCGCCTGCAACCTTCCAACGCTGCATGGCAGCCATATTTGCTGGTTTAACTGAAACCATCATGGAAGTTTTTATGGATGATTTCTTTCTATATGGGGATTCGTACATGCCTAAAGCACCTCTCCCTGGTCCTCAAATGATGTGAAGAAGCACATCTTGTGCTTAATTGGGAGAAGTGTCACTTTATGGTAAAAGAAGGCATTGTCCTTGGCCATAGGGTCAGCAATTGAGGAATCAAAGTAGACAAAGAAAATATTGAAGTAATTTATAAACTCGCTATCCCAACCAATGTAAGAGAAGTCCGCGTGTTCCTTGGTCATGCAGGCTTCTACAGAAGGTTTATCAAGGATTTCTCTAAGATAACCAAGCCCATGACAAACTTGTTGCTGAAGGATGCTGACTTCTATTTTGATGAAGAATGTATCAAGAGTTTCAAGAATCTAAAGCATGCCCTTACAACAACACCCATCATTCGAGCCCCAGATTGGGATCGCCCATTCAAAATTATGTGTGATGCCAGTGATTACGCTGTTGGTGCCATTCTGGGCCAATGTATAGAGAAGAAACATCATGTCATCTATTATGCATTGAAGACCCTTGACGAAGCTTAGAGGAACTATGCAACTACTGAGAAGTAACACCTAGCAGTCATATATGCCTTTGATAAGTTTAGATCCTACCTCATTGGTTCAAAGGTGATTGTCTACACTGATCATGCTGCTATTCGTTATCTTCTAAAAAATAAAGATGCAAAACCAAGGCTAATAAGATGGATTCTCCTATTGCAAGAATTTGATCTTGATATTAGAGATCAGAGAGGCACAAAAAATAATGTAGCAGACCACTTAAGTCGTATCCACACTTTGGAAACTGAGAAGATCCCAATTAATGACTCTCTTCTAGATGACCAGATTATGAAAGTCTCAGAAGCTACTCCTTGGTACTCGGACTATGTGAACTACCTTGCCGCTGGTGTCATCCACCCTGTGTGTACTGGCAATGCTCTAAAGAAATTCATGCATGATGTGAGGCAATATCACTGGGTTGATCCATACCTCTTCAAGATCAATGTTGATGGTCTCTATAGACGTTGTATCGTTGTGGAAGAAACCCAACTTATTTCAGAGCAATGCCACTCAAGCCCAGTCAGAGGCCATATGAGTTCTAAGAAAACTTCTTTTAAGGTTTTGCAATGTGGTTTCTTTTAGCCAACCATATCCATAGATGCTTATAACTTTGTGTTGTCACGTGACAAGTGTCAGAGAATGGGAAACATTATGAAAAGAGATGAGATGCCACTTAAGCTATGGCAAGAAGTCGAGATTTTTGATGGTTGGGGAGTGGACTATTTGGGTCCATTTCCATCCTCACATGGATTTTCCTACATCCTAGTTGTATTTGACTACGTCTCTAAATGGGTAGAGGCCATACCAACTATAACTAGTGATTCCAAACATGTTATCAAGATATTCAAAGATATTATATTTCCCCATTTTAGAGTTCCACGCACTGTGATCTCCGATGGAGGTTCTCATTTTCTGGAAAGAATCTTTGAAACACTATTAAGGAAATATGGAATTACGCATAAGGTAGCTTCCCCCTACCAAACACAAATAAGTGGGCAAGTAGAGGTTTTGAACCGTCAACTCAAAGCTATCCTGGAAAAGACAGTACGATGCAACCGAAAGGATTGGTCAGTGAAAATCAATGACTCTTTATGGGCCTACCGTACCGCGTTCAAAACTCCTCTTGGAACAACACCCTTCAGACTTATCTATGGAAAATCATGCCACCTGCCCGTGGAACTAGAACATAAAGCATGGTGGGCAATAAAATAGCTGAATTTTTACATTAAGAAAGTTGGTGAAGATAGGATTCTGTAACTTCAAGAGCTAGAAGAACTCCAGATGACGGCTTATGAGAATGCACGAATCTACAAGGAATGCACGAAACTTTGGCATGATGGTCATTTGAAGAGGAAGGACATGCAAGTGGGAGACCAAGTTCTATTGTTCAACTCGAGACTGAGGTTATTCCTAGGGAAACTCCGTTCTCACTGGTCAGGACCATACATTGTCAAAAGCATCTATCCACATGGTGCATTCACCTTATGGAGTGACAAGTCAGGCGATTTTGTGGAAAATGGCCAAAGCTTGAAAAGATTTCACCACAGCTGACACTAGCACTGATGAGCTGTTGAATCTGTCCAAACCGACATATCTACCAGAAAACTGAAGAAATCAAGTTGAGCCGACGACAGAAAACAAAGGTGCTTGTCGGGAGGCAACCCGATCCTTAGCTTAGTTTTTATTTTTAGTTTTAAAATTAGACAATTTTGCACATGGTAGACAATGCATCACAAGATGCAATCTTGCATCCTGATAATTTTCATTTTTGAGATTTTAGATGGAGGACGTGTCGCCGAAAGGAATGCAACCACACCTAGTGGACCAACCGGCACGATTTTTCCCCTCCATCTCAGATTTAGAGTTTCCTCGGGGTGAGCAAAAATCTAAGTTCGGGGTGGAGGGTGGGTGGTACGTACTTTACTTTCCACCCTCTCCTATCTATTTCAGACTTAAGATCTCATCATTGCAATTTTGAGCAAATTTTTCAAAATTTTTCAAAAATTTCAAACGTTTTCATAGCAGTTTGTATAGAAACCTGATGAAGTTTTGATGCTTTTGTTTCAATCAAAGCCATTACCTAGCCGACTATCCTTTTTTTCCATGCAGTTTTGAATCATTATACCTTCCTTACTCGAAGCAAAACTTCAAGGGGGACAATTTATGAAACTAGCCTATGGTTAGAAATCACTGTGTGAAGCTTATGAATCCTAACATCATGATCACTAGATATGGCAAGTATCTCTCAAACTGAGATGGATCAAACACATTGTGCTTCCAAACTGACTAGTGGAACAATAGCATGGAATCTCCACCGGATCCACACCAAGCCATTATTTGAGCAGAGTATGATAAGGAAAACAACCCGGTGCACTGAATAGTAAATCGAGTTGCATTCTGATCTGAACTCTCTTCTACACTTCTTCTATCATATTCTTATCCATCCATTCATAAAAAATAAACAAAATAGCCAATATAGTGCCAAACCCTAAGTTCGGGGTGGCACACTCTCTCTTTATACTTCTTCCATACCCCTCGCTAATAAATAGGGGTGTACCACCAAGAAAAGATGCCAAAGAGCACACAAAAAGAAATACAATCTCGAGTCGAATAGAGGAGAGATTCACACAAAAAATGCAATCAATGAAGTTGCAAATCATACAATAAAAATCTCAAGTCGAATAGAGGAGAGATTTATTTCTTCCTTCCATACCACCCTTCACTCCCTTTTCCACCTACTGGTACAATGAATGCCTAAGCTTACCAATATCCTAAAAACACCAATATTAGATCAGGTACACACTTGTTGTTCTGCGGGTATCTTTGGACTCCTACGAAACTATCTGACATGCTCGATGTTGGAAAAAGTAGAGAGGAAGTGATATTAGGAAGAGAACTCGGGAACGAAGATTTGGTAAGATGTGTTCTGTGATCTCAGGATGTTGAGATGCTTAGTCATGCCGAGCAGAAAAGAAATAATCATGATGCGAAGATGAGGAAATCACACGAGTTGAAAGTAAGCGCTTGGTGATTGTTTCAGATTTTGTGTTACTCGAGGACGAGCAACATTTAAGTTCGGGGTATTTTGATGAATGCATATTTATCTCAGTTCAATCACCTCTTCTGGCCCAGTTTGGCCTTTCTTCTTCACGTTTTTTGGCCATATCTTCTTATATGCAACTTATATTGGGCTTAGTTGAACTATCACAAATTTAATTGCATTTTTTGCACTCTTATGCAGGTTGTTTCGAACTTTGGGCCTTATCTCCTAGGCCCATACCCTTCTCTTTTGGGCTTTGATTTGTTCTGATCAACAATGAGCGCCACCCCCTCTTCTCTTCTTTTATTCACTCGCCTCTCAGCAAACTGTTGGGCCCCACCTCCTCACTAACAAATCGCGACCAGCACCCTTCACATTCCATGGTCACGACTCAGCAGCTTCCTCAACCAACCAGACTGCACCTGGGGTACCTCCTCATCACCATACCGTGACCACGACTTCTTCTCCACTTCCCCTCTCCAATGCATCTCACAATCGCGACATCGATTCTCGCAAGCCATGACCGCAGTCAGGTGCAGTAGAATCGCGACCTTCCTATTTGTGAATCACGACCATACATTCCAACTAACCACGACCTCCATTTCTGTCGCGGCCTTGCCTTCCCTTTGCTGTCCTTGCTCCGGCCTGCATCCATCTATCCCATACCCTCACCAGCACCACATCTAGGTGTGGTAGCAACCGTGACCGTTCAGAAGGTGTGTGCCGTGACCAAGGGTGAAAGTTAAACAACCGCGACCAGACCAAGAGAGAAATCGCGACCTGTCGACAAGGATAGAAACCCACGATCGTGATTCCACCTGCCAAGATAATCGCGACCGTGGCACCAAAGGACTAACTAACCATGACCGTGGCAAAATCCACGACTACGACAAAAGTTGTGACCGCGACAAAAGTCGCGACCTGATGTAGAAATGCTAAGGTCGCGATTTTAAGTCGATGTGAATTTGCCTATAAATAGGACGCAAATCCAGCCATTTAGGGGATCATGGGGAGACATCGTTAGGCTGCAGGACTGTTCAGGGCCTGAGGAGGCGACCTCTATAGCCAAGAACCTTCCCCTGTGGCGGTTTTGCAGCCTGTTCACCCAGATATGGAGTGAAGACTCAGATCTGCAAGCCACCTCATTCATATTTGGATCTAGATCTAGATCTAGATCTAGATCTACTATGTCTATGCCATTTCTATGCCACCATCTTATCCATGAGCTGCTCCTCCTGCTGTGAGCAAGGACTACAAGAAGAAGGAGAAGGTAGAGAGAGAAGATTTGCCCCGTATGTCATGGTGTTCTTCGCTCCTCGTCTAGATCTGCCCCGACATTGTGTAGAAGACCGTTTCTCCACCGAGTTGCGATCATCTCCTTCACCATGCTCATGGTGGAATCTTCTCTCTCTATTGTTTTTCTTGTTTCTCGCACTATGAGTGAGTAGTTTCCTTTTGCTGGGGTGCGGGGACTAGCCCCGCTACCCATGCTTACATGTTCAAATACTAAACATTCCATGGCATGTATATAACTTTTCATTTCGTTGTTAATCATCGATGTGTGCTTGTGGATTGATCACCTGCTTGCATTTATCTTGTTCATTTCCTATGTTGTGAGAACTCCAATATGTAGGATTTGAATGTCGATTAACGTGGTTGACTCCTTGATGAGAAATCAGATGGGATTCCCTAATGTTGCAAATGGGTGATCCGTGAGGTGACGAGACATCTAGCCCACAGTGACGCTTCTATGAGCCTAATGCCTGTATAGGGGGCCCACAACTTCGGTTAGATATCTATATCTTCAGAGCAGTAAGTATGTGATCTGGATGGTAATGAGACATCTGATACCTAAGGTGATGCTTACACGAACCTGACGCTCGTATGGGGAGGTTCTGCAGCAGCTCTATTTGGATAGTTATATCTTGCCTGGATGTTTGTGTTTGGACATGTTTGCATGTGTAGTGCGGTGAAACCCGGGACCATCCCACTGATCCCCATCATTAATCTTTAATCAACTTTTAATCCTTCTCTCTACTTTCCTGTGATTAGCTTAATTAAACTCAAATCAACCTTTGTTCTAATTATTAGTCTTGATTCAACTAGATTTGGCTAGTAAAAGATTCTTGAAAATGTTGTCCCTTGGGATTCGATCCTCAACTATACTACGATAAGACCCGTCCACTTATGGGTGGTATTATTGCATGTTGTTTTGGTTAAAAACTTAGGGATTTCAACCCTAAGTGAGTTTGTTAGTGCGATAATATACCACGTCATGAACTCAATTGGTCAACTTTGATCTTTGACCTCTATATTGATCAATGCAAGTTTCTCATAGAATGCTGATGAGGTGATAATGTTGAGGACATAATTTTGATTTTATAGTTGAGAAAACTCCAGCAATTGAGGATACAACTTGGATTTTTATGACCCCAATATTGAGGTTGTTTTGAATTTTGGGGACAAAATTCCTTTTTAAGGAGGGAAGGATGTGACAAAGTGAATTTTAGCATAAGAACAAAGTCATTACTCTTTTCACCTGATTATATCCACTCATGTTCTCAAATCATTTTTCTTGGCTTCATAATCATTATTGATACTCAAATACAAAATATGGTGATCAATGTAGTTTTTATACACATTATAACACCACAAATTGGATTCTTTCATCACTTTGTCCAAAGAAGAAAATTGATCAATCAAACTTCATATTATAGTTCTCAAACTTTATCTATGTATTCCCCATATTATTTTGATCCTATGGTCCAAATTTCATTCCATTTGGACATTCCCACTAATTTCTACAAATTCTTGAAGTTATTGTGTTGAAAAACCATTTTATTTTCATTTTAATTGTCAAATTCCATGTCATCGATCTACTTGCAAAGTGAGGGGATGAACCCCAACCTTTGGATCTGCCTCTCATGGATCAAGAACTTATCTATGGCCAAGGACCAATCTTCTACCTCCCACAATCAGTGGGGTGGAGTAAATGAGGACCGACGAGTGATAACTCCCGCTTTCGAACCCAATTCGAAAAACTAAGCGAGCCAAAATCCTTGCCTTACAGTTTTGAACTCAACAAACCCTACTGTGACTAGATTTTGTGTACCATTGCACCATCAACAAGCCTCCCATTCTCTCATGTCCCACTCTGGTGGCCATGGCCTTTGAGTTAAGTCCTCCATCCCTAAACCTAGTCCTAATGCTATAAAAACCCTCACACATGAACCCCCTCCATCATTCCACATAAGGACCCTTGTTCAAATAGCCTCTGTGTCCCTTATTTCTCCTCATCTCCTCCTACTATGTTGCGGCGTGGCCACCTTTCTCACTTTGGGCATCTTTGCTCATCACATCCTCTCCCCTTTCTCTGCCCCCCCATCAAGTTCATGAGGCTGAGGCAAGCTTGGCTGACCTATTCGCACTATCTCTTGCCCCCTCCTACTCCTGAAGCTCCTTCACTCTAGAGAGCCTTGATTCCCTATTATTGGGCCCATGTGGAGGACTCTGTGTGAGGGGAAAAGATCGTGAACCTCCAGTCAAAGAAGCTTAAAGCCAGTCCAATACAATCACAATCAAACTGTGATTGGACCAGATTGAACCGACTAATTTTAGCCTATGAACCAAACCACCAAGAAAGTGAGCCACCTCACCATGTAGCCAAATATAAGACCTCCATTGGACATCCAATGTTTGGGTATTTTTTGATTTAAGGTATTTTTACCTCCTCTCTGCTAAGAAATTCAATAAAATGCCCATATCTTGTTTTAATCATAGAAAATACACCTTACCTCCAAAAAATATGAAGAAATGGTCAATTTTGATTAGAAAAATCCAATGAATCTTTTAAAAATGCTTGTGAAACCTAATTCTAAAATTTTCTCACTAATATTGCTAGACTTTGATTCTATTTCTCAATTATTTTGTCAAATGATGCATTAATCATGAGTAACTTTTGGAAAACCTAATATTTGACTCTGATGTTCATATTGAGACTTTAAAACCATAGTTTGACTAATGAATATATAGATATATATTTGTTCTTGAATATGATTCCTATGAGTAATGAATAATCTTGATGATGATATCTTAATGATTGGCCTAAATCTTGTGGAATACTTGATCTTTTTCTCTAATATCTGAACCATGACTTATCTTTTGCATCATGCAAATATCAATCTAATCTTGAATTCCAATGATTCTAATTATTATGATGATGATGTAGAAATTTGATGATGACTTGAATAATGATCCTAAAATTTGAGTTAACACATATGATCTTAGAAAAACCTAGGTAGGTCATTCACACTCAAAAATATGCTTGACACTTGAATAAATTTGACATTTGGAAATATTGTTGATTATAAGTGAATGACCTAACCCTAAGGTTGACATAGGAAAGTGTAACCCTAATCTCAAATACTGAAACATGATTTTCAATTATTGTGATCTTGACCCTTGATCCAAATATTGTTGATTTAGGATCCCACTCAAAGGGTGGACTTGTTGAGATCTTACTCTAAGTCTTCGGTGAAAGGTATGCTATTATATCTCCTATTTGGTTGTATTGAAGATACTTTTTATGTATCTCTTGATTGTATACTTGGCTATATAACTTGATTGAGCTATTGTTCCCTATGATTAGTCTTCCATTTTTCCCTATATTATATTTTGAGAAAAACATGAGAACATAAATGATATTTCCCATTATGATTGCCCGTAAATTGATGATGATGATGTTGATAATGTTGATAATGTTGATATTGAGTGCAAGCAACCTCCTCATTCAAACGTGGGATGTGTACATTGGCCTCCTACCTCATATGGAGAGAAGGAGACTAGTGACCTCCTCCATCGCGTTGGGGTGATAGAGTCACACAAAATATATAAGCATGCTTCTCGATTATAGCATAATGGGAACTTATAATAAAAATTGATTTGTTTGAAATAACATCCTGTCGAATAAATATTGGATTTTGAAAAAAAAATTGTTATCCTTTTTTAATATAAGTCCTACCAAGTATACTCTTTTGCTATAAACCCTTTTACTTAATTTTGATATCATACTATGCAATTGCAAGATTGTGTCATGATTTTCTTGATTTTAGGCAAGACAAGTGGATGACTGACTAAGATAGCTTCTGCATTCCGGGTACTTTGATGTCAAGGATAAAACTACCAAATCTCACAATTGGGTTAGTTTGTTCTTTAAATCCCCTATTTTTGAGTTATTATTTCTTATTGTATATGCCAGTGCGTGAGATCCTATCAGACCACTCAGGGATGGAAGCTTCAATCCTTTTACCACTATTTAGGAAGTGGGATTGGGATTAGGATTGGGGTAACAATGGTTCTATGAGACTTGGTATCACAACATACGAACTCTCATATGCTTTAAGTAAATAATTTCTTAAGTCTCTTAAAACCCGAAAACACTAAAATCTGTAATGGTGAAAACTGAGGTGTCTAGGCTCAGGCATCTGGCATAATTTCTCCTATAGGTCTTCACAGTGGTTGAGATTCCCCGCTCTACCTGGCCTTAATTAATCCAGAATTGGACCTAAAGGTTCTCCGTTGAAACCCTGGTGAGTCTTCTAGCATCTCATCTCTTCTTTAAGGACTACCCTAAGCCACCCAAGTAGATGATACTTAGGTTGTATTCTCATCTCCTCATCTGATCCGTATCTTGTGATCAATTTCCACATGATGTCTCAATTTTGGTTAACTTATTATTTATGGGAAAAATGAAAGTCACTAGAAATTTTGAAAATTGATACCATGATCTGACCTTAATTTGAAAACTCCATTGTGTTGAATGAGAATTAATTTTGAAACCATATACTCATGTATGACCCCTAATATCATGCAAACTCGATTTAACCAAAATTAGACTACATGCTTCCTATGTTTGAGGTAAATGACAATAATCTTGTTTTGGTGAAATAAGAAAGATTTATACCTTATTATTGATAGGGTCCCAATTTTATTTAGTTCATGTTGTCCTATTATTGATTAAACCTCAAACATAGTTAAGAAAGATCTTATCCTAATTGATACACACATGACTATGCTATCAAGTGAATATGCCTAAGACTTACAAAATCATGATGTAAGACTATGATACAAAAGACACTCTCTCTATTTTTGAGTAGCATGAGATCAACAAAATTATGAAATAATTTTGAAACCATGAATATATCATAATCTTATATACTCTCAACTCGACCTATATGCTTAAAGAACTCACAAATGGATGTACCTTGTAGATGGTCCCAAAAACCCATAGCCAAAAAGTAAGATCCTCTAAAAGTAGTAATGACCAAGAAAGGAATACTGAAAAGAAAATTATTGGAGAAAAGGTCAAAGATAATTTAGACATAGGAAAAGGACTTAGGCTTGATGATGATGCTAGGGATGATGCTTGGGAAGTACAAAACAACTTACAAATGGACACTATGACCAAATGGGTGAGATACACAACATCGATAACTCCTAGAGGAGTGCAAGTCACCACGACTACCTTTACACTTACATCCAAGCCCATAGTCATGGAGATAGAAACAAAGATAGAGGTTGGAATTCCAAAGGAGGACATGTGCACTCACAACCAGTATTGTCACTACTAGATCTAGATTTTGATATGGTGATTATGTAACCCTATGTAACTTTTAAAATAAAACTTATACTCACTATGTCTTGAGAAATGGAAATATGATGCCATGTTGTTGGCTTGCTATTCTATGATTAAGAAACTATACTTGCATTTGGAAGTTCATTTCATATTTGAATTTTGACTACCCATCCTCAAATTTTGAAATTTTGACTCGATCATATTGACCTACAAATGGACCATCCATTGTTGTAATCTTTGACTCAAAATCTTGAGATCTTGACTAGTTTGTATTTTTGGGATGGTGATATTGAAAATATGTGTAGGGCTATTTTCCTAAAATGACATACGACTGGATCATTCACCCACCTTGAATATACTTGATAAAGAAATTGATATTGAATTTTTGAAAAATTGCTAGATTGTTGATATGGGTGAATGGCCTCACCAGTGGTCTGGATAGGAATTAAAACCCCAGACTTACATGTTTGGAACCTATAATTTTGATATTTGAATCTTGACTCTTGAATAAAAAAACTTGTTAGTGCATAACCCTTTTTGGTCCATGCCATTTGACCTTGACTCTCGATCTCAATTTTCTCTCAATATGGAGACGTGACTTGAGAGTGAACTCAATTGGTGAACTTTGATCTTTGAACTCTGTATTGATCAATGCAAGTTTCTCAGAGAATGTTTATGAGGTGATAGTGTTGAGGGCATAATTTTGACTTTGTAGTTGAGGATACAACCTGTATTCTGATGGCCCCAATTTTGAGGTTGTTTTGAATTTTGCGGACAAAATTCCTTTTTAAGGAGGGAAGGATGTGGCAAAGTGGATTTTAGAATAAGAATAAAGTTATTAATCTTTTTACCTCATTATACTCACTCATGGTCTCAAATTATTTTTCTTGGATTCATAATCATTATTGATACTCAAACGCTAAATATGGTGATCAATGTAGTTTTTGTACACATTATAACACCACAAATTAGATTCTTTCATCACTTTATCCAAAGAAAAAAATTGGTCAACCAAAATTAATCTTTAAATTTTTAAACTTTTTCCAAGTATTCTCCATATTATTTTGAACCTATGATCCAAATTTCATCCCATTTGGACAATCCTACTAATTTCTACTCTTGAAGTTATTGTGTTGAAAAACCATTTTATTTGCCTTTTAATTGTCAAATGCCATGTCAACGATATGCTTGCAAAGGGAGGGGATGAACCCCAGACCTTGGATCTACCTCTCATGGATCCATGCCTAATACAGCGGCCACAGACCCATCTTGTACCTCCCAGAATCAGTAGGGAGGAGTAAATGAGGACCGAAGAGTCATAACTCTTGCTTTCGACCCCAATTTGAAAAACTAAGTGAGCCAAAATCCTTGCCTCACGATTTTGAACTCAACAAACCCTACTTTGACTAGATTTTGTGCACCATTGCACCATCAACAAGGCTCCCTTGCTCTCCCATCTCACTGTAGTGGCCATGGCCTTCGAACCAAGTCCTCTAGCCCTAAAGCTAGTCCTAATGCTATAAAAACCCTAGAACATGATTCCACTCCATCATTCTGCATAAGGACCCTTGTTTCGATGCTCACAAATAGCCTCTAAGCCCCCAATTTATCCTTGTCTCCTCTTTCTATGTTGTAGTGTTACCACCTTGACCACTTTGGGCATCTTTTCTCTTCACCTCCTCTCCCCTTTCTCTGTCCCCATCAAGTTCATGAGGCTGAGGCAAGCTCGGTCGACCTACTCGTGCTCTCTCTCACCCCCTCCTACTCACAAAGCTCCTCAACTCGGTGAGCCCCGCTACCCTATTCTTGGGATCACATGGAGGACTCTGTGTGAGGGGAAGAGACTGTGAGCCATCGGTCAAAGAAGCTTTGACCCGGTCCTATACAATCACAATCAGACCGCGATTGGACCTGATTGAACTGATTAATTTTAGCCTTTGAACCAAACCACCAAGAAAGTGAGTTTCCTCACCATGTGGACAAATCTAATACCTCCATTGGACATCCAATACTTGGGGATTTTCCAATTTACGTTATTTTTACCTCCTCTCTGCTCAGAAATTCAATAAAATGCCCAGACTTTGTTTTAATCATAGAAAATACATCCTAGTTCCAAATATTATGTTCAAATATTCAATTTTTATCAAAAAAACCCAATGAATCTTTTAAAAATTCTTTTGAAACCTAATTATAAAAGTTTCTCACTTATATCCCTAGATTTTGATTCTATTTCTCAATTAATTTTTCAAATGACCCAATAATCATGAATAACCTTTGGAAACCCTAATATTTGACTCTGATGTTCATATTGAGACTCTAATATCGTAGCTTGACTAATGAAGATGTAGATATATATATTTGTTCTTGAATATGATTCCTATGAGTAATGAATAATCTTGATGATGATATCTTAATGATTGGCCTAAATCTTTTGGAATACTTGATCTTTTGATCTAACATCTGAACCACGACTTTATTTTTGCATCATGTGAAACTCAATCTAATCTTGAATTCTAATGATTATAATTATCATGATGATGATATAGAAATTTTATGATGACTTGAATAATGATCATAAAATTTGAGTTAACACATATGATCCTAGAAAAACCTAGGTAGGCCATTCACACTCAAAAATATGCTTGACACTTGAATAAAGTTGGACATTTGGAAATATTGTTGATTATAAGTGGATGACCTAACCATAAGGTTGACATAGGAAAGTGTAACTCTAATCTTGAATATTTAAACATGATTTTCAAATATCTTGATATGGACCCTTGATCCAAATATTGTTGATTTAGGATTTGACTCAAAGGGTTGACTTGTTGAGATCTTACTCTAAGTCTTCAGTGAAAGGTACACTATTATATCTCCTCTTGGGTTGTATTGAAGATAATTTTTATGTATCTCTTTATTGTATACTTGGATATATAACTTGGTTGAGCTACTGTTCCATATGATTAGTCTTCCATTTTTACCTATATTATATTTTGAGAAAAAATGAGAACATAAATATATTTCCCATTATGACAGCCCATATATTGGTGATGATGATGATGCTAATAATGTTGATATTAAGTGCACGCGACCTCCTCATTCGGAGGTGGGACTTGTACATTGGCCTCCTACCTCATATGGAGAGAAGGAGCCTAGTGAATCCCTCATTATATTGGGGTGATGGAGTCATGAAAAATATATAAGCATGCTTCTCAATTACAACATAATGGGAACTCATAATAAAAACTTATTTGTTTGGAATAAAATCTTTTCAAATAAATATTGGTTTTGGAAAAATCACTTGTTATACTTTTTGAATATAAGTTATGTCAAGTATACTCTTTGCTATAAATCGTTTTACTTGATTTTGGTAGCGTACCGTGCAATTGCATGATTGTGTCATGATTTTCTTGATTTTAGGCAAGACAAATGGAACATTGACTAAGATCTCTTCCACACTCCATGTACTCTGATGTCAAGGATAAAACTGCAAAATCTCATAATTGGGTTAGTTTGTTCTTTAAATCCCCTATTTTTGAGTTATGATTTCTTATTGTATATGTCAGTGTGTGAGATCCTATCGGGCCACTCAAGGATGAGCACTTCAGTCCTTTTACCACTGCCTCAGTAGTGGGATTGGGATTGGGGTAAGAATTGTTCCGGGACATAAGCACACCCAATATATATATCTAGTGGAAAAGTACACTTGATGAGTGCAAACTCATCACTTTTTTTGTAAATGTTAAAATGCTAGTTGACAACAATTTGTTGGCTACTGAATAATTTTAATGAATAATCCTAATTTAATCTTTTTCTAGTCAATTGGAGTATTTACTTGATTTATTGGGCCTATTGTAGGAAAATAGATATTACAACCCGTTCCTAGCATTGCTGATAATCCTAGAGTTTTAAGATAATCTTAATTATTTTCATACTTTTGTTAGTAATATTCTATGTTTTGCTTTGTCTTAACTTTGGTAACCTTAAATACTTATTTGGGCAACTCATAATCATGACTTAAGCATACTATAAAGATCTGAGTTGGAGTTAATATAGCATTAACCCATACATGTATGCAAGAAGAGAGTTAATGACATTGGAGGAAATAATTAATAAATGATTTATTTTTTGAGAATATTATCAAAATAGTATTGTATGATTGTATAGAATTTAATTATGAATCTAACAAAAAAAGAATGAACCAAATTGGATATAAAATTAGAGAGTTATGTCCCTTTTTGTAAACATGTACTTAGGACCGCGACTGACGCTGCGTCGACACCATGACCGCAACTGACGGTGTGTCGCCACCATGACCGTGACTGACGGTGCGTTGACACTGTGACTGTGACCAATTTTGTGTCAACACCATGAGTGTGACCAACGCCACCCAGGACAACCAATCATAAAACGATCATATCTCAAGCAATACTTATCTGTTTTAATGAAATGAAGTGTGTTGGAACTGCAATTTGATCCTCCATCATCCCAGACAACTTTCTCTATCAGAGGGTGACTTGGAAGGTGATTTCTAGGGTGAATTTTGGGGAAGAACTTTAATAATGGTGGAAATCCAAAAGGGTTGCTATAGATTCGACTCAGTAAGCAGTTTTAACCATCAATTCTTCCTCCTCATTTCCCCTTGCTCGAAACCCTTGATCCAACATTTTTGAGGTTTGGGTTAACCTCTGATCTTCATCTTCTACCTACAGCAGACCTTGTTTAGGCTTGAAAGAAAGAACAAACAACATATTTTGCTAGAGTTTTAATATGGATTCGAGATTTTTAGAGATGGGCTACATTTTAAAGGTGTTTTCACACCTTAGGGTGAGTGAATACTTCTTTTGAATAGTAGATTGCATGAAAATGAGTTAAATCATCTAAAATCTTCAATTTCTTGGTATGTGAGTACAAACACTAAGTTGCCTTTTTTATCTAGCTTTTGCAAGTTATATGAAATGGATTATTTATCTATTGTGATGAATTTCATATGATGAAATCTTATTAGAAATGGGTACGATCTATCTAAATGATAATTCTTAAAGTATTTGTAGAGATTATAAGAGTAAATTGAAATCCAAGATTTTTGGCTATGACTGAAATTGTTGTATAATTGAATAAAGAAGTTTGCCTAGTTGAATCTCCTTGGTTACGAATGATTGGTTTATTTGTGTGTGTATTACATATATGTCAGATAAAATCTTTGATTTCATTTGATGATATCAACATTTGCTTGATATATCAGTAAGGAGGGTGAAAACCTAAATGAAATGAAAGTTGGAGGTTTGCAATCAGACATCTTGATTCAATGTTATTCTTGATGTATGATGTATTAGTAAATGGCATGGAAACCCTAGTTCAGTTCATTACAGGGTTTCATATATATATATATATATATATATATATATATATATATATATATATATATATATATATATATATATATATATATGATTATATGTGAACTACTGAGAGCAATTATTATTGAATGATGTTATGATATATTCAATCCTTATGCAAGTTATGTGATAAGTGAATGAGGTAAATGAAACCTTAATGATAGGGTGTTCAGTGAAACAAGTATTTTGATATCAATGTTTCACAGTTTGAGATGTGGTGATGCTTAATAGTTCAGTTGTGGTAAATGTTATTAGATGGTTTATGAAATGAACAGTTTACAAAGATAAACAAAGATATGTTGATGTGATTATTGAATTGTGAATTTAAAGAGTGAATTAGACATGTAGATGCCCTTAACATTGTAGAATTCTCATAGGATGAGGCATGCGCTGTGAGGAGGAAACAATTTCCCAACAAGAGGTAGTCCGGATCTAGGTAAACTGGAGCGCACCAGTAGGGTGCGGGGGTCTTGACTAGTAGGGAAAACTCCTTACAGTTGTGTGGTACTTAACACCAATCGGGGATGTCGGTGGTACCTGTGTTACATGTTGAGTGATCAGTGGTCAGCAGGTCCACTGATGCACTCACCACCTGAGTACCCAGGTTGAGAGGTGGAGTTTGAGATATCTGGCCGCTCCCATTAGCCGCTGAGAGGTAGACGTGCCAAGGCCCACTGTAGATGGGGTCTTACTTAAGAGATAGGCTTAGGAACCCAGGCATGCTTCTAAGCCTTGTACAGCGAGATCGTAGCTTGCTGCGATTCTTTCAAATGTTGTGGTACACCTCATGTGGGTTCAAGGCATAATAAGATGAATGAGAGGTTAAACAAGTGTGCACAATTATTCAATTATTCTTTGTATGTTTCTGAGTTATTAGTTATCTTTATAATCAATCAAGCATGTTCATATATTGATTCACTCTTGTAGATGTCAAGATAATTGTGTCATATTTATGTTTATTAAAAAGTAGTCTCTTTAAAGATTACTGTTGTTATAATTGATATTAGTTTCTCAAAATTATATTTGTAATTATATTAGTGGTTTAGACTATTTCTTTGAAGTACTCATTCACTAAGTGAGTAGGCTCACTCCTCTACGCACAATTTTTAGGGAAATCACATGGACTTGAAGAAGGTCAATGCATCAGAGTAGATCTACCACATGAGTTAAGAATGAGATTAATTAAGATCAGTTGGTCCCTATCACTCTAGGTCCTTGTATAGATGTGAGAGAGTTGTAAATTATATTTTGTATCTTTGTTTCCTTAATAAGAGAGAATGCATATGATTATCATGTCATATGTGCATGGAAGTGTGAGAAACAAAATGAATGTATAGATGTGTATCATTAATGTTGAGATCATGTTAGAGTAATCAAAGTTTAATTCTCTTGTAAAGTTTGTTTATGTGATTGGATGTGAGAAAACAAAGAGTTTGAAATAAAAAGAAAAGGTTGGGAGTGAATTTTGTATTAAGTAAAATCCTCAAACTTATGCCCTAATCTCATGATTAGTGGTAATTATGGGATGCGGGTGTGACAACTTTGGTATCAGAGCTTAGGCTGAGTCGTCAGGGACCATTAGGATAGAAAGTTAGAGTTATAAATGTCACAAATAGGAGGTGATGTGTCTATAGCTCTGGGAGGTTTGAGTATTTAGATACCCTGGCCTGGTATCTGAATACTTAGATTGACTAGTATCAAGCTACTCTATCTATTCTTCTCTGGACGCCCTGGCCAGGTATGTAGAGGAAGGATGGACTAGAGAGAAACCCTTAAAATCTTAGGGTTAGCAGACCAGAATGTAATGAAGGAGTAAGAGATTAAATATAGAATGTGATACAAATCTTGCTTTATTTTTCTTCTTTGATTGGAGATCAATAGAAATGCTCTTATATATATATGAATTCAGATTGTCATATTGTAGAATATATATGGTTCTCTTATATTGTTGTGTATCATGAAGTGATTCAGTTATTGTTTATATTCTTTGTATCAAGTAGACCAGAAGTTATGTTTAAATGAGTTTACCCTAAGTGGATATTCTTTCCACATGTTTGAGATTAATAGGAGCTGGTTAATCTTGAGTAGCTCTTGGCTTCAGGACTACATGTTTGTCCTGGTCTGGATGGCAGGGTGCGTTTCTAGGATCCAATGACTCCTATTGAAAATATAATAAGAGTAGACTCTGGATAAATTAGACCCACATCATAGTGAGAATGTACATACACTAAAATGTTGAAACATATGGGAAAGATTATAATAGCTAAGAATCAGTTGGAACTGATATCTGAGATCCAACTTTGGGGCCTCATATGAGAAACTCTTAATTGGAAATAAAGGAAAATGACATAAGGTTCAGATTAAGTTTAATGATTAGTATTATTTGAACTCTAAATATGAAATATGGAAAAGATATGAGAAAAGTATGTAAGCGCCAAGATAGTAAGAATCAATCATGAGGAATGGATCATAGAATCAAGTAAAATGCTTTTATGTACTCCAAAGCAAAGAGAAAATAGAAGAAAAGAGTTAAGTATACGATAAGTACAAAGAAGTCAAGAGTCTTTGGAAGTGTTAAAATAAAGAGAATTAGGTGAACATGTTAATCATAAGACTAGGATAACAAACTTAGTTGAAACAAAGAGAAATGTTGGAAATGATGAGTTTGATTAAGGAATGAGGGTTACAAGATATGATTGAGAACATGGAATGTATACCTTGTTTATGAAGTTTAATACATTCATCATTACTACCTTTGTATTCTAAGTCTCTATAGACCAACAAACTAGTTTCTAAAAGAAGAACAAAAGTGTAGCTTAACAAATGAATAAGTCATACAAAAGTAGACTATATTTAGGAAGGAAAAACTTGATTGAAAGACAAACTAAGTTTGACCCATGCATGATCCATTTGATTTAAAATGAAGGATATGTAATGTATTAAACATGAGGTGAAACTAGTAGAGAGAATATTAATTTAGAATTTCAACTTCACATTAGTAGAAGGATAAAAAAAGAAATATGTGCAACATGGTATACAAGATCATACATATGAATAAGTAACATGATCATAAGAGAAAAGTAGAAGTTAAAGATGACAGGTGGAAGAGTAGTATATGGTAAGAGGGCTATGGAAAGTAAAGAAGGGTTTGAAACATGATGGAGTAATATAGATTATAAAAGAAATCAGTTGCAAGATACAAGCAAGTGCTAATTAGTCAAGTATCCCTATTGATAACAAATTAAACATACATACGAGAAATGTAATAAGGGAATGTTTGAAGATAAGAATTCTAAGTCTCAGAATCATCTTCTCTTTCATATATTACTTAATGAGAGTAATGTGGGAATGAAGTGATAAGAAAATGAATCATATCTGATGCATAACCACCATGGTAGAGACATCTACTGAATGTAATAATGACACACAATATGATGATGAAACCCTATCAGGGTAAATTGAGAATTTAATCTATCTAAATGGCCAAGAAAGAGAAAGGAAATTCAATTGATAAGATAAGGAAGACTTTAGTAAAACTTGTGAGATCCAAAGTTTGAATTTCAAATTAAGGGAGAAAAGTCACATCATAATAACGTCATGCTATTGCTAAGGACAAAACCCTAGAATGTTTCAAGTTGTAGTAGTTCAAGGGATGTCACTAGTGATTTGACCTTGAATAATAGCATCTCTATACAACAAATTCATGAGATTTGCACTATGAGAAGTAAACTAGAACTAATAGTAATCCAGGTTTTAAAGGTAGCTAATCCGAAAGGTAGATGAAAAAATATGGAAATGATTCAGAGCAAAGGATAATAAATAGATTTGAAATATAAGAGGTGGAATTTGAACAAAAGGAGAAGTGCAAGATGAGAAAAGTGTAATCTAAAACAAATTCTTGTAGTGATATCAAGAATGATGAATAATCTATTCTTACCTTGTTTGTTTCAATTTTAGGGATGTTTATTCTGTATGATCAAAATGAGAAGGATAAGTTACAAGAAGTAAGTAGTAACAAATGAGGCAATAAGAGAAAACAATGGCTTTCAGTAATACATGAATTTGTTTTTAGAAGTGTAATTTGTTGAATGTATTATGAGGGATGTAAATTGGTTCTACGTATGATTTCACTGTACATGTGCAAGCAATATGTTAATTAAAGGTGTCTGATAGTTGTAGTCATTCATACCAATAATCCATCTTAGTATTGTACAATAGTGGTATGGTAATATGGGTTGAATGATGATGGAACAAATGGAGGGTTACCCTGAATAAGGTAGTCTTACCTATTCACTCATATGAATAGAAGGGATGATAACCATATTGTATTGATATGTAACCCGAATGAGGTATAACTTGTTATACCTAAATTTAATATAACTACGTGATGGTAATTGGGTATGAATAGTACTTGAATGACTAATACAATCATGGAGTACTCTGTTACTATTGTTGAAACCCTAGTATGCTATAACCTGATGGTTACACCTTGATTTATGTGTGGGTTCATACTTGAGAATAGTATTGAATGTGATGGTGATGCTTCACCTTATGCATCCATGTTCTAATGGGGATGTCGTGAGTAAGGGTTTGGGTATAAGTGTTGATTAGTAACATTAGTATAACTTATCTTGTGGAACCTAACTCTAATATAAATAGATAAATATGAGTATTCATGTTTAACATTCTTATATGATCGAATGATGGTGGAATAACCTCCTTAATATGATCACAACCTTAATATGTTAATTGGTGGTTATCATAGCCACATGGTTGATACTTTATTATGCTAAACATGTGCATTATGAATATGATGAGGGTTAATCATATCTATATTACTTACATGTTAATGTAATAAAGGGATGTTCTTAATGTTAATATAACCCCACTATGATTGTTTATGAATATCTCCTAGCTCATTATTACCATGTTGTGTTGATCTGGTGTATTATTTGTAAGTGATGTTGTTGAGCCTTGTTATAAGGCATGCTAATATAATGATGATCTTGTAGGGAAGAGTATGATGGTCTTAATCACCTTTGGGCATGGTTGAGCCCTGGATGAGGTGTAATCCTCTTATGTTGATAATGGTTGATACCCTATGATATTTTGAAAAGGATTTATATCTTGTGATAGTATGATGACTAGTGTGGTCTCATGAATGGTAAGTGAATAGTACCATGTGATGATGAGATGAGAAATTTTGTTTCATACGTTTTATATCTTTTCAAAAGTTGTGATTTGAAGAGGAACAAATGACTCAATGTTGAAAATAAAATTCTAGACCGCAAAATTTGAAAGCTTAAAAAGAGAGATATACTACCAGTAAAGGTTCTTTGGTGGAATCATGGTGTAGAACAAGCTACTTGGAAAATAGAATTAGAGATATCTAACAAGTATCTTTTCCTATTTTAAAAATTTCGAGACAAAATTTTTATTAGAGTGGGAGAATTGCTACAACCCGTTCCTGGCTTTGCTGGTAATCCTAGAGTTTTAAGATAATCTTAATGTTTGTCATGCTTTTGTTAGTAATATTTTATGTTGTGCTTTGTCTTAACTTTGGTATCCTTAAATACTTATTTGGGAAACTCATAATCATGAATTAAGCATACTATAAAGATCCAAGTTGGAGTTAATATATCATTAACCCATACATGTATGTAAGAAGAGAGTTAATGACATTGGAAGAAATAATTAATAAATGATTTATAATTTGAGAATATTATAAAAAATATTGTAAAATTGTAGATAATTTAATTTTAAATTCAACAAAAAAAGAATGAACCAAATAAGAGTTAAAATAAGAGAGTTATACCCTTTTTAGTAAACATATACTGAGGATCGCGACCGATGTTGCGTTGACACCGCGACCGACACCGCCCATGACAGCCAATCGTAATACGATCATACCTCGAGTAATACTTATTCGTTTCTAATGAAATAAAGTGTGTTGGAACCACAATTTGATCATCTATCATCCTAGAAACTTGATATATGAGAGGGTGACCTAGAAGGTGATTTTAGGGGCAATGTTTGGGGAAGAACATGAAGAACAACGGAAATCCAAAAGTGTTGCTATAGATTTAGCTTGGTAAGTAGTTTTAACCATCAATTCTTCCTCCTCCTCATTTCTCCTTGCTCAGAACCCTTGATCCAATTATTTTGAGGTTTGGGTTAACCTCTGATCTTCATCTTCTACCTATAGTAGACCTCATTTAGGGTTGAAAGGAAGAAGAAACTACATATTTTGTTAGAGTTTTGATATGGATTCAAGATTTTCAGAGATGGGCTATATTTTTAAGGTGTTTTCACACCTTAGGGTGAGTGTGTACTTCTTTTAAATAGTAGATTGCATGAAAATGAGTTAAACCATCCAAAATCTTCTATTGCTTATTATGCGAGTACAAACACTAAGTTGCCTTTTTGATCTAGCTTTTGCAAATTATATGAAATGGATTATTTATCTGTTGCGATGAATTTCATATGATGAAATCTTATTAGAAATGAGTACAATCCATCTAAATGATAATTCTTAAAGTATTTGCATATATTATAAGAGTAAACTAAAATATAAGATTATCAGCTATGTCTGAAATTGTTGTATAATTGAATGAAGAAGTTTGCCTAGTTGAATCTCCTTGGTTTTGAATGATTGTTTTATTTGTGTGTGTATTACATATATGTTAGATAACATCTTTGATTTCAATCGATGATATAAATATTTTCTTGATATATCAGTAAGGAGGGTGAAACCCTAAATGAATGGAAAGTCTTGATGTATGATGTTTTAGTAAATGGTGTGGAAACCCTAGTTCAGTTCATTATAGGGTTTCATATATATATATATATATATATATATATATATATATATATATATATATATTCAATTATATGTGAACTGTTGAGAGCAATTGTTATTGAATGATGTTATGATGTATTCAATCCTTATGCAAGTTATGTGATAAGTGAATGAGGTAAATGAAACCCTAATGATAGGGTGTTCAGTGAAACAAGTATTGTGATATCAATGTTTCTCAATTTGTGATGTGGAGATGCTTAATAGTTCAGTTGTGGTAAATGTTATCAGATGGTTTATGAAATGAATGGTTTACAAAGTTGAACAAAGATATGTTGAAGTGGTGATTGAATTGTGAATTTAAAGAGTGAATTAGACATGTAGATGCCCTAAACACTGTAGAATCCTTGCAAGATGAGGCATGCGTTGTTAGGAGGAAACAATTTCCCAAATGGAGGTAGTCCAGATCGAGGTAAGCCAGAGAGGACCAATGGGGTGTGGGGGTCTTGACCAGTAGGAAAAACTCCTTACAGTTGTGTGGTACTTAGCACCAATTGGGGATGCTGGTGGTACCTGTGTTACATGTTGAGTGATCAGTGCTCAGTAGGTTCACTGATGCACAATAAGCTTGACGGCTTTAACTCACCACCTGAGTACCTAGGCTCACCCCTCTACTCACATTTTTTAGGGAAATCACATGGACTTGAAGAAGGTCAATGCATCAGAGTAGATCTACCATATGAGTTAAGTATGAGATTAGTTAAGTTCAATCGGTCCCTGTCACTCTAGGTCCTTGTATATATGTGAGAGAGTTGAAAATGATGTTTTGTATCTTTGTTTCCTTGATAAGAGAGAATGCACATGATTATCATGTCATGTGTACAAGGAAGTGTGAGAAATGAAATGAATGTATGGATGTGTATCATTAATGTTGAGATCATGTTAGAGTAATCAAAGTTTAATTCTCTTGTAAAGTTTGTTTATGTGTTTCGATGTGAGAAAATAAAGAATTTGAAATATAGGAAATCAAAAGAAAAGGTTGGAAGTGAATTTTGTATTAAGTAAAATCCTCAAATTTTTCCCTGGTCTCATGATTAGTGGTAATTGTGGGATGTGAGTGTGACAATAGACAATTTATTTCAATGAGAGAAAATTCCCAAAATTACTCTTGAAAGATGTTTTCACTATTTCCCGCAGTGCCTGTAATACATACATACTCCATACCAAAAGTGGCATATATTTTGCATACAAACTCAAAATTGAATATACAAATATTCTTTTGAAAGGGAATTTAATTCCATTAAATAAAATCCTATTTTTTGGATTAATTTGTACCTTTTAAGGGAGCCAAACTTGCTCGAAATCTCTATTGTGGAAATCTACATAAATGAGAGTCATATGGTAAAAATATTAATTTTGAAGACAACCCAATAAATCCCTCCATTTGGGGAAAACAATTAATATTATGAAAGTCTACTCCTTTGAATCGGAAAGTTTTCCAATTCCATGTGCTTTTATGTGATGGAAAGAATGCATTCAAAGACCAGTCAAAATTCAAACTAAGATGGCCATTATTGTAGTCAAACTTCAGTCAAATTAGATCTAGCAGCCAACACCACCACAAAGCCTCATTTATATGGTATTGTGCCCCTCCATTCACCCTATAAAAGGTAGAGAGACTCCAAAGATAAAGAGATAACTTCTTGTATCACTTATTCTACTTCTTCTTTTAGGATTTCTTGTAGTCTTGTTCTTATGTTCGAGTACTTTTCATTTGTGGCAGGGAGAATAACCCCATATCCCATTTTCTATAATAGTTGTATTGTTTCCTTTTCTTAACGAAAGGGTATTTCCCAATCAATTTTCACTTTGATCGAAAGAATGAATATGTTCTTGTGAGGGTACTGATACTTTGAATCCCAAATAGAATGAATTTTATAAATTTTTGACAAGCTTTATGATTCACTATCTTCTGATCCGTACTCATTTTCTAGTTAAATAGGATTATATAATTATGGGGTTGTCAAGATCTCATATATCAACAAACAACGAGCGCACAATCTTTTGAGACGATCATTTAATTTAGGTTGTGATCCTTTTTATCTAGTTTTTTAGTTTGTTACAACCTATGGTGAAGCGATTACCTAATCCATGAGTTTGAAAATTAGAATTGGATTTACATGTTCATGATATAGTCACCTAAAATAATTTTTTAGATGGTTGGATGAGGATCCTCAAACATCATGACCTTAGGTTTGAGAAAAGTCTGGTTTTGTGTGATTTTTGATCCTAAGGGTCTCAAATCCACATAATCATGATTTCTCATTAAGAAATAGAGTTGGATTGAGTAGTGTAAGAATGTGGGTTTTGTCAGGACCCGTTACACTAAATGAGATTATTCAAAACATAAAACATAATCAATCACTAATTAATCACATACCCAAAAATATGGGTAAATTTAAATTGATTTAAAAGTTAGCACCCGCTCATAAACATTTTCATAAGATCATAAATATTTCTTATATCCATACTATGCCAAGAATTTGATACAAATTGATCTATCGCCTTAGCCACAACATATACACACAGGAGAACAATATTCGTATATGTCACACAAACAAGCATTAACATGCTAACAAAATCCTGATTCATTTGAAACACCATATACAAATGTTTCTAGCTTGGACCTGAGAGTACATGGATGACTCTAGGATAAACTATACATCTAATCAACTTTATCAAATATTCAGTATTGTAGTTCCTCTTTACTTCCATGGTTATGTTGTTGTCACTGCCGAATACCTAAAAAAATGTGGCAAACCACAAGGGTGAGACCCATGTCCCAGCAAGAGATATAACCTCTAACAACGTTTATTGATTACAATATTTTTAAGTAATTAAATAGTTAAGCAGTTTAATAAGATATAACAAATAAGATCAACAGTACTGATGATTAACAAAATACATAACGGAGCAGATAATAACTATCATTATTAACCAGACTATCATCCTTTATCTTGTTGACAATATAAGTAGTTCAGTAGCATATGAAGTTCTAGCATCATGAGCAAGTCTAGTAACATAGCATAGCTAACAACATGAGCATGTCTAATTGGTTGAACATATCAACATCATAAGAAGAGCTAACAACATAAGCACAACTACCTGGATAACCATGATTAGCAGTATATGCATCTCTAGTTACAAAGGCATGGCTAGCATGCTAAACATTACTAACAACATGAGATATCTATCATCATGATTATAATCAGCCGTAGCAGTATAGTTATCAAAAAAGGCATAGATATTGTATGTACGCATCAATAATCTTAAGCATATCCACAACCTAAGTATATCTACTATCTCTTAATTGCACTAAGCATCATCTTTATGTAAAGATAAAAAATAAGGGTTATCATCCAATGTGAACCGTCATGTATAACCCTAAACAAATATGTTGCATGGCTGTATTACAACTTTTAATACACCCTAGGGAATTTGAATCATACCATTCAAAGTCCAACCGACCCCTACGAAGGGCTATTTGGTTCCGTAAAAGATCTAGGAGTTCCAGTATCCTAAGATCTCTTCCCTCCGTCAATACGAGTAAAAAGGCAGTGACATATCAGTCAAAGCTGCCACCACAATGAAATATAGTCAAGATGATAACTACTAGTCTGACCTTGGTATAGGTTATGAAACTAGAAACTAGGGTATTCAAACCCAATCACTGAGGTACAACCACAGTTGTTCTCTAATCACATCATGTTATAATCACCGAGAAATGACGGCAACCGTTCTCAATCACATCAGATGTATGAGGAATGACCATAGACAACCTCTACAATCTACATTGTGGGTGACAAGGATATATCATCAACCTGCCACCCCCACATACTCAACAGTATGTGCTCTAAGTTTTCCTTAGGAATACTCATTTCACCATCCAGTAAGTTTTGACACTGAAGATGGCTCTACGACACAGGGCACTACATGATTAGAGTTGCACTTGATTAGTTATGCCAATTGGGTGAATTAAGGCTGCATCAAATAATTGGACATACAAATCCTAATTCACTTCAACAAGCATATAAATATAAAAACTTAAAAAGATATAAAATGTATGAAACATAATTTCTCATCTCATCATCACATGGTACTATTCACTTTCCATTCATGAGACTACCCTAGTCATCATATTATCACAAGATATAAATCCTTTTACAATATCACAAGGTATCAACCCTTATCAACAGAAGAGGAATACACCTCATTCAGGGCTCAACCATGCCCAAAGGTCATTAAGACCATTATATTATTATTACCTGCAAGATCATCATTATCTATTCATGCCTTATAACAAGGCTCAACAACATTACTTACATATAATACACTAGATCAACAAATTATTGCATTAATGTGATAGGAGATATTCATAAAAAATAATAGAAGGGTTATATTAACATTAAGAACATTCCTTTATTACATTAACATGCAAGGAATCTAGATATGATTAACTCTCATCATATTTATTATGCACATGTTTAGAATAAGAAAGTATCAACCATGTTGCTATAATAACCACCAATTAACATATCAAGGTTATGATCATAGTAAGGAGGTTATTCTACCATCATTCCATCATATAAGAATGTTAAACATGAATATTCATCTCTATCTAATTGTATTAGAGTTAGGTTCAACATGATAAATTATATCAATGTTACTAATCATCACTTATACCCAAACCCTAACTCACGACATCCCCATTGGATCATGGATGCATAAGGTGAAGCATCACCATCACATTCCATAGTATTATCAAGTATGAACCCACACATAAATCAAGGTGTAACCATCGGGTTATAGCATACTAAGGTTTCAACAACAATAACAAAGTCTACATGATTGTATTAGTCATTCAAGGACTATTCATACCCAATTGCCATCATTTAGTTATATGAAAGCTAGGTATAACAAGCTATACCTCATTAGGGTTACATATCAACACAATATGGTTATCATCCCTTCTATACATATGAGTGAATAGGTAACACTACCTTATTAAGATTAACCCTCCATTTGTTTCATCATCATTCAACATGTATCACCATACCACAATGTCACCCAGAACCATTGGATATTTAAAAGGTAAGACCTTTGGTTGTTTACATAAGTAAACACATAGGATAAACCAACTATGAAGTCATTGATTTGTTCTTTATAAAGAATCACTATCTAACCCTAGGAATCCCTTGATTAAAAACACAAAAAGTTCCATTGGAAGTAGGGTAAAACCCATAATCGACTATTTATTTAGAACAAGCCATCCATTGTCAACAAGTAAGATCCTTAAGTTGATCATATAAAGGAAACCATTTAAATACGTTATTAGGACCAAAATATTACATTAGACATCATTTAAATTTATTGGAGGAATAAACATTAGATCTTGACCATTGAGTCAAGTTCATATGCTAAAACCATCAATTACAGTATAGGTCCGATCATTGCATCAAGTGACCCAAGAAACCATTGGTATAAGGCTTAATTGATGATACAACTACAATTCTTAACTCAAAATAGGTTGTAGAGACATGATCCACCATCATTAGTGATCATGAAATCTCCATAGGTTGTTAGATAAACACTATATTCACTAATCAATATCAAATATTAAGCTAATGTCAACATTGATTGATAGCATCAATAAGGTGCTTAATGGTTGATCATTATACTTCTAATTGATCCAAAACCTTCAAAACAAGGTTTAAATAGGTGCCCCATGGCTCACAAAGCTCAATAATGATGATAGAATATCCAAGGGACATAATGAAACTGATAAATTGCAAAGAAATCCTCTCAATTGCGTTAATTGGAGAAAAGTCCAAAATGTGCATAAAATTGCTTAACTTGCTCAAACAATGTCCAAATTGGACCAAATTTGAAACGTAAGCTTGTCTAATGATTTAAAAGCATATAACAAGGTTATATTAGGGATATATTTATTCAATTGTGATATAATCTTGTTCAACTCATTAAGAAAGTTTAGGGGCCTTACAATTATAAACCCCTAACAGGGATTTTGTCCCCAAAATCCAAGGTAAACAATGATGGGTACTTATTTTGCACCTTATCCTATTACCTTCACATGCTTACTTTCATATAATGGTGATGTCACATCATTCATACATATCTCATCTTGGGTCAGCACATAAAACCCCACATAAGGAGACATTTGCAAATATGGAACATAGAAACTTGTTGTGCCACCAGTACAATACTAATAGTAATGTTCAACTTTAAATTCTAGCTATCATCCTAAAATTATATCTATTGTATCAACACATTACTCAAAATTCATACTTGCTAGCTTTTAACCAATCATGCTATGTGTCCCATCCCATTCCTTAAAGCACAAAAAAAATAATGTATCCATCCCTTTTTTTTACACTGACACTAGAACTCTTGTCAGTTCTTTTTTAGCATCAAAAGAAATGCTGACGCTGGCAGCTATCATTCCATATAAGGAAACATCATTCGTAGTCAACCTTGTTAGGGGTGAAACAACAACACTATCATCACCTTACTAGGATTTACACAACCTACTTAGAAGACATATCATGATCCCATAAAGACATTTAATCAACCACATATCACTCTTGTTCAACATGTCTCATAGCTATTGCTGCTTCGACAACTCTAAGGTTTTTGAAGAAATATTGATCATATTTTTGTACCATATTTGAAATACTTTGACATGTCATCATTCAAAGATTTCTACAACTTGTAAGACATTACTTGAACACTTTGTTCCTCCTATTCATAAATTCTATTTGTACATTGGTTAGTCTAAAGGACATAATTCTAAACTCATCATGGTCATGTGAATTATGTCATCCAATCTAAATATTATGCATTGATATTTGATCATAAGTTTATCTAAAAGGAACACAATATCACATATCTATTGACCAACAAACCATCTATCCTTAATAGTGATCTTGTCCAGCTATCACTGAACCATACACAACATTATAGAATCACTTTTTTTTAAAATATTTAGAGGGTCATCATCAACTCTCTCTCTATAAGGGAGAGGAATACTTGGAATGTTCATTTAATAAACATCTCCAACCTTCACATACTTCTCATACTGTTGATACATCTTGGATACTAGGATTCATTACCTTGGTATCCACCTCATGTGCTATAAGGAACTCACATCATTATATCATATACTTTTACCAACATAAAAAATATCAAGACATGTAGGAGGAGTCTTCCTAATTATTGGAAGGTTCAAAAGAAAAGTCATCACAATCTTTATGAACTTGGAACCATAGTCCAAACAACCTTATGCTATAATAAGATATCCACCCTCATGTTTACAATGAATCCACACATACCAAGTGGAAATGATCCACTTGAAAGTTGTGCCCTATAAATAAAAGACACAAAGGAAAACACACTTCCCACATCATAGCATCATTGTTCAAGGTCACTAGCAAAAAGGTAACCAATTCTATTTTCATTATGCAAGTTACAACTTCTTATGTATCATTTTACCTTTTTCATTTCAGGTTCCTTGCCATTAGCATAGGAATATCACGATTAACATATCTCATTACTCCTTCCTTGACATCTATTTATCACACTTAAGTATTTTTTCTTATTTTAATATGTTTTTCAACCACTTATCAATAGGTAAATCATCATATTCTACATTTTCTTCATTAAATAGGGATCATCTCTTAATTTCTTTCACATGCCGTGTTGATTTTTCATTAACACATTCTTACACACATAGGTTGGTCTGAGATTAACTCAAGTTCCACCTTATTTCTTTGTCATTGTTCCCATTCATCTTCTCATTTTGTACTTGTTATAGGAGTTCTCTCTATCTTATGTGGATTTCATACCTTGATTCACTTTATAAGCATAGACTTATCTGTCTTTTACTTTATTATATTCTTGAATCACATCTTCAAGAACTCCTCTTTTCCTTATTTTATTCAGATTTAGATTTCATGGTGTTGTATCATTCTCTTATATTAACCAAACATTCAAGTTTTGATAGATAATGATATAATTCTCATCTTCTTTAAGGTAGGATTGAGATATTCACACCATGATTTCTTATTCGTTATGCTCTTTAGATTGTCTCAAAATGACTACTAGATCAGAGTAATCAGAAAGATAAAAATCTAAGAGTTCCATACTTGCCTTTCTTCAATAATTGAATACCTGGCCAGGGCACCGAAATACTGAGATTAGGCAGTATGCACCATATTGTTATGTCATATTCCTAACTTAGACATCATCCTAGTCCTAAGTTGTAGTGTCCCTGCTGACTCAGTGAACCTAAATCTCGGATACCAAACTGTCAGGACCCGTTACACTAAACGAGATTACTTAAAACATAAAACAGAATCAATCACAAATTAATCACATACCCAAAAATATGGGTAAATTAAAACTGATTTCAATGTCATCACCCGCTCATAAACATTTGCATAAGATCCCAAAATATCTTTTATATCCATATTATGCCAAGAATTTGATACAAATTGATCTATTGCCTTAGCCACAACATATATACACAGGAGAACAATATTTGTATATGTCACACAAACAAGCATTAACATGCTAACAAAATCCCGATTCATTAAAACACCATATACAAACTTTTCTTGCCTGGACCTAAGAGTACAGGGATGACTCTAGGACAAACTAAAACTCTAATCAACTTTATCAAATATTCATTATTGTAGTTCCTCTTTACTTCTGTGGTTCTGTTGTCGTCACTGCCGATTACCTAAAAAACTGTGGCGAACCACAAGGGTGAGACCCATGTCCCAGCAAGAGATATAACCTCCAACAACGTTTATTGATTACAACATTTTTAAGTAACTAAACCGTTAATCAGTTTAATCAGATATAACAAATAAGATCAACAGTAATAATGATTAACAAAATAAATAAAGGAGAAGATAATAACTATCATTATTAACTAAGCTATCATCCTTTATCTTGTCGACAATATAAGCAGTTCAATAGCATATGCAGTTCTAGCATCATGAGCAAGTCTAGTAACATAGCATAGCTAACAACATGAGCATGTCTAATTGGTTGAACATATCAACATCATAAGAAGAGCTAATAACATAAGCACAACTACCTGGATAAGCATGATTAGCAATATATGCATCTCTAGTTATAAAGGCATGGCTAGCATGCTAAACATAACTAACAACATGAGATATCTAGCATCATGATTATAATCAGCCGTAGCAGTATAGTTATCAACAAAAGCATAGCTACTGTATGTACACATATACAATCTTAAGCATATCCACAACCTAAGTATATCTACTATCTATTAATTGCAGTAAGCATCATCTTTATGTAAAGATAACAAATAAGGGTTATCATCCAATGTGAAATGTCATGTATAACCCTAAACAAATATGCTACATGGCTATATTACAACTTCTATTATTCCCTAGGAAATTTGAATCGTACCATTTAAAGTCCAAACGACCCTTGTGAAGGGCTATTCAGTTTCGTATAAGATCTAGGAGTGCCAGTATCCTAAGATCTCTTCCCCTCAGTCAGTACGAGTAAAAAGGCAGTGACATATCAGTCAAAACTGCCACCATAGTGAAATATAGTCAAGCTGATTACCACTAGTCCAACCTTGGTACATGTCACGACATTAGAAACCTGGGTATTCAAACCCAATCACTGAGGTACTACCATAGTTTTCCTCTAATCACATCATGTTATAATCACCGAGACATGACCGTATCCGTTCTCAATCACATCAGATGTATGAGGCATGGCCATAGCCAACCTCCACAATCTACATTATGGATGACAAGGATATATCCTCAACCTACCACCCCCACATACTGAACAATATGCACTCCAAGTTTTCCTTAGGAATACTCATTTCACCATCCAGCAAGTTCTGACACTGAAGATGGCTCTACAACACATGGCACTACATGATTAGAGTTGCACTTGATTAGTTATGCCAATTGGGTGAATTAAGGCTGCATCAAACAAGTGGACATACAAACCCTAATTCACTTCTAGAAAGCATATAAATATCAAAACTTGAAAAGATATGAAATGTATGAAACATAATTTCTCATCTCATCATCACATGGTTCTATTCACTTGCCATTTATGAGACTACACTAGTCATCATATTATCACAAGATATAAATCCTTTTCACAATATCATAGGGTACCAACCCTTATCAACAGAAGAGGAATACACCTCATTCAGGGCTCAACCATGCCCAAAGGTCATTAATACCATTATATTATTATTCCCTACAAGATCATCATTATCTTTTCATGCCTTATAACAAGGCTCAACAACATTACTTACATATAATACACTAGATATTCACAATATTGCATTAATGAGCTAGGAGATATTCATAAACAATCATAGCAGGGTTATATTAACATTAAGAACATTCCCTTATAAAAATTGATCACATGTTCATCTAGAACTGAAATAAAAATAGGGAACATTATAAAAATTGAAATCCAAGTCAAGCATAGTTTTTTAGTGCATGAATCATCATTTTCAAGCAAGAACATGATCTAGAAAGCTTATGGTAAGCAATAAACGTGGAGAAAGTTATAAAATTTGCCTTTAATGAGAAGATAAAACCACCCACATAAGAAATCTCAAGCAAGTAGGGTAGAAAATCCAAGAGTAAGCTATGAATTCGTCCATCTAGCACCTTTCTTCATCAAATGAGCAAATGTACCCTAAGCATAAGGAGCACGAAAAGTAGGGTTTTAGAGCTTTACAACAATTTCTACCATGGAAAAGCAAGGTTCCGACCTGGAGAAAGCTAGGAGGAAGAATAAAAAGTAATTATATGGAGGAAAGAAGGTAAAACTTACACTTTTAGGTCAAGATCACTAGGAAGAAGCTTTTTAGACTCAAAAAAGAAATCAATTGCAACCCTAGAATTGTTTCCAAGAAGATCCCCACTTTCTTCTTCCTTGAGCACCAAAATTGGCAGATGAATAGAGGGAGAACGAATCTGGGAGAAGGAGGGAAGTGGTAGAGAGGAAATGGCTCGTTTTGGTGCTTGTGGATAAGTATATGGCACTTTAATATAAAGAAAAAGAAAAAGTTGAAATTCTAGTATATATCCAAGTGCCCATGGCTTTAAATTATTAAGAATATATAAGAACACACACAAGAATCTCTTCCACCATCCCTATAGACCTTATTAGCTTTCCTTTGTCGAAATTCCCAGCCAATCACATAATTCAATAGTTGATAGCTACTACAGGTAGCTCATCCGTGAAGGGGAAAACCGTAAAATACCCTTGGAGCAAACACCTTCAAACCAAGGTTTAAATAGGCGCCCAATGGATCAAAAAGATCAATAATGATGATATAATATCCAAGGAACATAATGCAAGTGATAAATTGCTAAGAAAACCTCTCAATTGGGTAAATTGCAGAAAAGTCCAAAATGTGCATAAAACTGCATAACTTGCTCAAACAATGTACAAATTGGACCAAATTTGAAACTTAAGCTTGTCTAATGATTTTAAAGAATATCAGAAGGTTATATTAGGGTTATAATCATTCAATTATGATAAGTAAGCTTGTTCAACTAATTAAGCAAGTTTAGGAGCATTACAATTTTGGTGGTGATCCTCCAAACCCTAGCTCCTTCTGTCTTTGATTAGCTAAATTTATTATATAAATTTACTTATGTTCTTAGCATAATCAAACTCTCAGGAATCATATTTTTCCTTCTTGTTATTGCAATTGGTTTTGGATTCCAACCAATTGTTCTTCCATCCCAAGGATGAATAGCTTACTACCAGAAAGTTGATTTGTTTCTTACAACAAGTTGACTGCCTCTTTAGAAGGTTAACCTATAGGAGTTTTTCTAGTGATTAGTGCACAAATGACACACATAAAATGAGGAGCCATTGTCACAGATGACACACATTGTTTTTGAACCCGATCAATTGTATATATAGGATTCTTCTTACTTTTTATAATATTAGTTTAAGTTTATACTTTTTAGTTTGTTCCATAATTTTAATATTCTTTCACAATTATTCAACTTGTTTATAATTTTTATACTTTTTCAAAATTTTATAACCTACTTTCTAGTTATTTTGTAATTTTAGTTTTTCTATAATTTTTAGTTCTCTTATATTCTCTTCAGTTTAACTTCCATAATTTTTAATCTTGTTCCATAATTTACTTTCTTAGATTTTTATAATTTAACTTTGCCTACCGAGACCTATTCTTGTAGTGTATCTCCTCCATCTTTTGGGTTTCCATTCTAGCTATACTACTTTCCTTAGTTTATTTTTGTAGCTTTTAGTCTTATTTTTAGCTTATCTTTGTAATTTTAAGCTTTATTTAAATTTTTAGTTTTATAGAATTAGTTTTTATTTTCTTCTAGTTTAAATTTTTTTCTTTCTATCTTAGATTTTTTATTGATATATTAAAAAATATCTTTCAAAATGGAGTGGTCAAGACATATGGTTCACAATATCAATTGTGTGGTTATTACAGACATACATCACAACATTTTCCAAATTTGTCCCCTCATTTTTGGGGGTGCCTTGTAATATATACTCTTCCTACCGAGATGGTTATATTGAAAATTACAATCCACATACTTCTAAAGATTATTATGAGGAACAATGCTACACATATCAATATGAGGGATGTTATGATTGAGAAGATTATCGGGGGTATGATGATACAAATCAATAGACTTTTGGAGGGCATGAACTGTCACATCCCAAATTTCAAAGCCAATTTAAAACTTAGAATGGAGTTCCTCCTAAATGATAATATTAGGGGGTTAAATGCAAAAAATCCAATTATGGTAATTCTTATATGAAAATAGAATAAGAAAACTTAAAATAAGACTCAATTTCATTTTTACTTTTAATGTGCATTATGTATGCCAATTAACTCATGAAGATCCCCTTTTCTTTATTGTCTCCTCCAAGTTGGCCATAAGCCATAGGAATAGGTTAAAGAAATGATCATGTGAATCTTGTATGAGAAAAAAATCTAAATAATGACTCAAGGTTCAATAATAAAAGCATTTTTCAAATTATCTTTCTTTTAATGCCTTTTGATTAAGATTAATAGCCAATATATAAATCATGGACGAACATGCGCAAAACCAAAATCTAATTATCTAAAAATGTTCTAGACTCTCCAACCTATCCCTGGTACAAATTTGAATTCATTTCGACTATGTTGATGCTCTAAATCGATTAGGAAGGTTCTCATATTAAGAATTAAATATGAAATAAATTAATGCAACATATAGACCTATAGTTTCAGATGTTATATCATTGTCACACCCTGTTTTATTTTCTTTCCCTTTTCTCACTTGATCCGACAACTGTGATTTGATCTCAACCCGATCTCAGGGCCTACAAGTCATCATCTTCCTTCAGGATTTTTGTGAGTGTGAAACCAGTTACATCGATTCTTCTCCGACCTTATTCTCACTCCACAACACATTGTATCTTGATTTTCTTTCTCCACTGAAACTACAAAGTCAACATGAATAGAACCATCGTTACTTTCTAGGGATTTCCTACTGAAATTGAGAAATGCACTTTAGGGCTTGAACTGCTTTACCACCCTCAATTAACGAATCACCCCTTCGTCCATCACACTTGTATATAGGGATCCAGTTAGAACCTAAGACCCAGAGCTTTTCTCCTCCAATGTCAATTCCATCTCTAGTACCCCCTGATTCCTCCACCTACTCATCTTTCCTTCTCTAGCAACCTAGGCTCAACCCTACCCTCAGCCTAGCCTCTAGTCAAATTGTGATCTAGGTAGGCATCCTTGGACTCCCAAATTCTTTCTCGCCTTGTCTATTTGTCCCGAGGTGGCTCCAGCCGTCACATCCTATAGTCTAGTTCACACGCATCATCGACGGTTCTCTACTTTTAATGTTTTGTCACCCTCTGCTTATGGAAACTGGTTCTCCAGATTCCCCTCTCTTACTAATTTGTTTTCCCAAGCCTCGATCAAGTCTTTGTCATGTCAGGATCTCTTGAGGCCTGACTCCTATCCCCACCATGATGGAAGATGGTCCTTGAGCCCTAGGCCACAAAATATCCCAAGTAAGGGCTCATCGTCTTTGTGACAAGGTAAGGGAGTCATCCCTACCATTAGATTACAAGGAGAAGAGGAGAAATCATATTGGTAGATTGTGAAAAGGAGTCCCAGTATGGATGTCTACGTTGATAGACTGAGGAAGAAGAATCACATGTGAAATTTTCCTGATTTGGCCCTAGGGTAGTTTGATCGATCTATTAATCTCACAAGGGCAATTATGGTATTTTACACACACTTACATCTTTGACTGCAGATCCACAGTGGTGAGTCTTCTCTCTAGTTGGCCGGCCATGATAGGTCCACATCAATGCCTGGGATTCCAGTCAATAAAATAGCCACATGAGTGACATTTTTTTTTAATTGGCCCGTTTTATAAAATTCATAGTAAATAAATGCTTTGTCAGAAAATTTTGAATAAATAGTCATTAGAAAGGATTTTTTGTCTAGAACATGATTTTAAGGTTTCAAGCTATGATTTGCATTCCCATTCAGATTTTTTATTAGAAACCCTAATTTGACACATTAAAACCCTAATTATGTATTACATGTAATTAATATGACCTAAGTCAACCAATTTTTACTAATTTAGTGATGTTGATTAGTGAGCCTAACCCTAATTCACCCTAAATCAACCCAATATCAATACAAGGTATTTATTTATGATGTTTAATAAACATGTATATGTACTTAAAGACTAATCAAGTCAAGAGAAGGTTTGATCTAGATTTGATTCAAAGATCAGAGAGGCTATCTTAGGATCCTCTTTGCTCCAAGGTAAGTAGGTCATGCTATTGAGAACACATATTTATGGTTGATTGGATGCTAAGTACAAGTAGACATTATGATTTCAAGTTTAATGTTTCAAATCATGCTCACTATTTCAAATTGCTTGATGATTTCTATATGTTATGTCCTATTCTTCAAATGTTCACTATGATAAAAGTTTATGATTAACGACTCATGAAATTCATGTTAATGTTCAAGAGGGAGAAGTCCCATTATGTTAAGATATCATGTTAAGAGGGAGAAATTCCATCATCTTAAGTTCAATGATGATGTTAATGTTATGTTAATGATCAAATTATTTGGAATTGAACTAGTCTTTATATGCTCTCAAATCATTGACCTCAAGGGGTCATCAAGGGCTTTCCTAGGAATCATGTACTCCTAAGGGGAAGTTATAGATGGATTCATACATTTAATATTCAATTCTTCATTTTAATAATGATTCAAGAATTCTTATTGTTAATTCGTGTCAAAATTTTCTTACATGTCAATTATACTTTACTTTGTTCACATAATAAAGTGCCAATACCGTTTACTGATGTGTTGTTTTACCCCTTTGCATGGTTGGGAACGCAATGTCCCTAGGAATTGGAGCAAGTAAGGACTCAAGAGGATAAGGAAAGGACTAAAAGACCTTCAAGATCTAACTGGTGGGGTTCCATCCATACTAGGCGATCAATTCACTTAGACATTGTTACCTTTATGAATAGTTTTTCTCTATTTAGAACTGTTTAAACATATCATAGAACTCAATATAGTTTCCTATTCTAAGAATAATGCATGAATCTGAATGGTGATTTATGTATTCATTTGCTATGATCATATTAATGTGGCATCCTCCTTCAAGATAAGAGATTCCACTGAGTTATGTTAAATATTAAAATGGTGAGGTGTTACATGAACCTTCTTGTGAAAGCCAATATACACCTCAATGGAAGGAGTAGATTAAAACCCTTGAAAGAATAGTAATAGAGCAACATGAAACATTAGAAAATCTACAAGCCTTGTTAGCTACTTTACTAGAGGCCTAATCAAAGAGACCCCTGAAGAAGTTAGAGCATCCTAAGATGTTTGTCCAAATTGCAATGATGATGATTCCATGTTTATGTCATTTATGTCAAATTCTACTACAGAGTTGAGTTCCTTGTGTGATGGGAATCTTGGTATTCTGACCCTTTCGCTAAATGCTTTATTACTTGAGTATGAAAAGTTGAAACAGGAGAGTCATCCATATTCTAAACATCCAAAACCTCTTCCTATTAATGACATAAATCTAGTTTATATAAATGACCAATCTTCTTTGGTTGAATCTATCCTACATAATAAGCCACCACCCTCTAATGATGAAAAAATTCCTCACACCCTATCACAATCAATTCCTATTTCACATATAGATGATCTAGTTGGGAAGACACCACCTTAAGAAAAAAATTCACATGGCCCCATCAATTAATTTCAATGATAATATCACCATTTTAATTCCTCCTAAACCCTTTGGAACTTCTTGCATAGAGGAATTTGACTTACATGCTATATCAACAATGAAAATATTGAGGAGAGTAAAATTATTTATAATACTAATTTTTGTGAATTTATTCTTTTCATATCAACACCACTTCTCCTATGTGCAAATAAAAGTGATGGGAAGCAATTTGAGCTAGTTCCTCTTCCTGATCTTACACAGCTGGTACCATATGTGTCACATGCTGGGCACTTGCCAGTCTCCCCCAATCCACATTCATCTTCAACACTTCACTACTAAAGGAAGATATGTGGATCCTATTTTAGTGACCACGAGGAAAAGGAAATATGACCCCCTTGAAGCTTCCACAATCATGTAACTATTGGGTGAACTATGAATCTCCACTAATCAAGGTTTTGTACCTTGTCAACATTCCATTTAGCTAGGCGTTCTTCGAGCTACTAGGCCCCCTGGTGATCTTGATACTTTTTACCCCTCCATTCCAAATTTAACTTTTTCTCTATACAAAAAAAATTTTAAGTTTTGGCAGAGGCGTGTCATGGAACCGTTCTTACCCTACTCCCAATCCCATTGCCTGGGTAGACAGTGTTAAGGGGATTAGAGTGTCTGTCTCTAATTGGAACAAAAACACACACATTTATGTAAAAAGAAATAACATTTCATTTTATTGAAAAGAACAATGGATTTTATTACATCATGGGCCTAAAGGAAACAAGAAAATGAAATATTATAAGACGAAAGAACTAATAACTAGATTGTAAATCCCATTTACATGTAATCCCATGTGTTGGGCGTTCATCATTCTGACATATATTGACAAGAGTATATTAGTTCAACATGTATCAAATCTTCAACTCTTCGTGCCCAAAATCAAGTAAATCAAGACACAATCAATGCAAATGCATCTAATATTTTGAAAAGAACAATATTGAACAATTGAAAAACATTTATATCAAAATATTAAAGTTCACGAGACTTATCAGAAAATATTCAATATGATATTTAAATTCAAGTTTATTTCAAACAATTAAATTTTATTACGAGTTTTCCCATTATGCTGATATCAACAAGCATGTTTATATATATATATATATATATATATTTATAATTTGGATTTATTGCCCCAATGAGATGGGGAAGGCCACATGGCTCCATCTCTCAATTCAAAGGAGGAGGTCACCGTTTTGTACAAGTTCCACATTCCAAGGTGAGGAGGTCACTTGTAACCAATATCAACATCATCATCATTTTCATCATGATCGTCATGATTTGGGCATTCATAATGGGAATATCGTTTATGTTCAAGGTTTTCCAAAACAATATATATAAAAATCAAAAGACTAATTAGTAGGGAAAGGTGTAGCTCAAACATATGCATAGCCAAGATTTCAAATGAGTGTACATACAAGTATCATTCAATACAACTAGTCTGTTCAAGGAGGAATAAATATAAAATTGTACCTCTTGGAGTCAAATCAGAGTACTAGCAATATTCAATATTGATTCAGCAACTTAGATCAAATTCGCAGTTGTGATGGATCTAGGGTCATTGGAGGATTGCAAAAGCTTTGTGGGGATATGGGGAGTCATCCTTTGGTCTTAGAGCCTCTCCATGTTTCCTCATTGGGCTTGACAATGAAGCAGCAGGAAGCTGTAGAGCAGCTTTGTCAGTGTAGCTCTCTACACCAACAAACCTACTTGCAACAGGTGTGGAAGCTTCACGGATGTCCTAGGATGGTTTAGGCATAGTGAATTAGGAAGGAGGTTCCAGTAGTGAGAAGAAGATGCTCTGGTCCAAGCTAGTGAAGGTCGAGCTAGGTGAAGGAGTTCGGGAATACTAGCGATCAATTAGAGGGTCAATGTGACTAAAAATAGGGTGGAGGAGGTAGTAGAAGCATTAAATAGTCCCCCAGTTGTCTAGGGTTAGCTATGTCTTCACCTCCCTGCTACCCAAGTTTCCACCAAATTGGGTGTTTTCAAAATAGATGGATGCAGGGTTCCTGTTATGGGTCATTCGAAAGATCAAGACATTTCAGATCTAAGAGAACAAATTTGATTAGTCGAATATGCAAGATAAGGGAGAATAGGGGTTTTAAATTCTTGCTCAAATGTGCACCTACTATTCCGTAGGAACCTGATGTGGGAGACAACCCTGGGTGCATATCTACCAAGGGTCGGATCAGGTCTGGATCCGCCTAGGAAAGAGCTAAATGTAGGTATTTAGTATTACTTCTAAGGTGTTTCTCATATAATTAATATCTCTCAATCCCTTTATATAAAAATGAGCTTCATCAAGATCTTACCTAGCTATATAAAAATTTTCAAGACAAAATTATAAAATTTGATCCTTGTACGAATTGAATTGGGTAAAGGTACAAGTTAAGCTAAAATTGAATGTCATAAGGTACAAGTTATGATATTTGGGCATCATAATTGAATTTTGGGTGTCAATATCGTCCACTGATAATGAGAGTGATGAAATGAGGTCAATTGAGTAATATTGGATAATAGAAGGGTATAATTGTATGTTTGGATTATAAATGTGGAAAAATCCACTTCATCATAAGGTGGTTGGTACGTACTCATTCCACCTACTCTATTTTAAATTTCTTGTAATTTCCATTATGTTATAAATATAGCTTTAAACTTTTGAAACATTTTCTTGTAGTTTTAGCCTTTATCTAGTTGGTTATTCCTTTATCTAGTTGGCCATTATGATCAATATACCCCCTTGAATGATGCAAACTCTTTAGTAACATAAATTATAAAATATGTCATTGATAGAAATTATCCTATCACCTACAATATGAGTTGACACCATTCCTTGGAAAAGATGGAAAGCCAAATAGAACTGATTAAAAAAATTCCTTATCAAGAGTTATAGATTGAATTGAGAAATTTCTTGATTTTGTATCACTCATAATTAATTGACCCAATGTAGGATACTTCTAATGCACTTAAATTTAGATAAAGGAGTTTTACCAAGAACAATCCTTTCTACACCTCTTCCATCAATTTTTTATCTCTCCTTCTACAAAAAAAGCCAAAGTGCCAAAACCCCAGGCTCAGGGTGGCACCCTTCCCCTTATTCCACTTCTCCCATACCCCTCATAAATCTAATACAGGCGTACCATCAAGAAAAAATGCCAAAAGAGCACATCAAAACATGTAGTCAGTGCAACTAAAAATAAAAAAAATGTCTCAAGTCGAACAAAGGAGAGACCACTTCCTTTCATACCTCCTTTCACTTTATTTTTTATGCCTAGGAGAATCTACATAAACCCATCAAATCCTTGAGCCATGTTCTTATGCAATGACTCATATGAATATACAAGAGTACCAAATGCAAAGGGAATATGTAAACTATTTTATTGTGGGTCTTGAAATGAAACCAACTTGTGAAATAATATTGAATAGGGGTTACGAATTGCTTGTCCATACAAGGTGGAAGGACTCATGAGGTTTTATGCAAGTGAGGATGATGGGATGAAACTATTATATGGCATTCTTTTAAATTCAATGTTTCTTGAGGATGGGAAAAGTTTTATGTTTGGGGTATTTTGATGAGCGCAAACACATCAATTTTTTTTGTAAATTTTTAATCCTTAATTGACAACAATTTGTTGTCTATTAAATTGTTTTAGTTAATAATCTTAGTTTTACTTTTTTTTCCAGTCAATTGGAGTTTTTACCATATTTATTGTGCCTTTTATAGGATAGTGGATAATCTATTTTAAATCATGAAAATTCTAAAAATTACTCTTGAAAGATGTTTGCACAATTTCATGTAGTGCCTGAAATACATATAAACTCCACACCAAAAGTTCCATATCTTTTGCTTACAACTCCAAGCTGAATGTGCAAATATGCGTTGAAAAGGAAATTTATTTCATATAAGAAAATCCTATTTTTGGACTAATTCAGAACCTTTTTGGGAACACAATCCACTCAAAATCTCTATTGTAGAAATCTGCAGCAAAGAGAGTCAGATGGTCAAAATTCTAAAAGAAGGAAACTCAATAAATACCACCATTTGGGGCCAAGCAAAAGGAGGGTACACTTCAAAGACAAAAGAATCACCTTTCATACTTCTTCTTGTTATGTTTCTTGTAATGTTGTTATTATGTTTGAGTAGTTTTCTTATGGGGCATGGGGAATAACCCCATAGACCATTTTCTACATTAGTTTTACTATATCCATTTTCTTAATGAAAGAATACTTCCCAATCTATTTCCGCTTCAATCAGAGGATTTGTTCTTGTGAGGGTATCAAGATCCCAGAAACCAACTTGGTTGAGTTGCATAAATTATTGACATGCTTTTATGATCTTGTATCTTTTGATCCATACTCATTTTCTAGTTAAATAGGATACATTGTTGTGGGGATGTCAATATATCGTATTTCAATAAACAACAAACACACAATCTTTTGACGTGATCAACTGATTTAGGTTGTGATCCTTTTTGTCTAGTTTCTTTGTCATTTATAACTATGGCAACACAATCACCTGATCTGTGAGTTTGAGCATTAGAGCTGGATTTACATGTTCTTGATGCATCACCTAAAAGATTTTTTTAGATGGTTGGACGAGGATCCTCAAACGTCGTGTCCTCGAGTTGAGAAAAGTCTGATTTTGTGCAATTTGTGATACTAAGGGACTAAAATCCACATAATATTGATTTGGTCATTAAGAAATGGTGTTGGATCAGATAGTGTAAGAATGTGGTTTTGGTGGTGATCCCTCTGGACCCCCAATTTTTTTCTATCTTTGATTAGTTAAATTTATTTCAACAATTTACTTCATTCTTAGCATAATAAAACTCTCACAAATCATACTTTTCCTTCTTGTTCTTGTGATTGGTTTTAGATTCCAACCATTTTTTTGTCCCTTGGATCGATACCTTAGTACCAGAAAATTGGTTTGCTGTTGCAACAAGTTGACTGTCTATTTAGAAGTTTAAACTCCAGGATTTTTCCTTGTGATCAGTGTGCAAATGACACACATAATTACTCGGGGTGGAAAAATCATGCACTATGTATGGTTGTACTCATGTACCGCTAGTATGAATAAAATTAGTCTAAGCCATGCCCAAATGTAGAGGCAATAAGTAAGTTTAGTCAAGATTAAATAAAGGATGAGAACATATAATATTTTCATAGGGGGTTAGAGGACCAAAAACAAATATATAATCATTTCCACGACAATTGTGCATCATAAGACCACAAGTGCCCATCACATTGGAAATACGATTCCATTTCAAAAATGAAGTCTCCTCAAATAATGGTACAACATGAAGTAGGATTTACAAGATTAAAATTAGAGTTCAACAAGCATTTTTAGAAAATTAGGTTGATTAGGGTATCCATATAAACACATACTTTCTTAAATAGTCAACCTATCATAAGAGAGAGAATTTGTATAGGATAGTATGTTTCAAAGGACCAAGAGATAAATAAATATGGGTGATTTCTCAATATGTTAATAAGGGATGAAACATACCTCATATCAAGTCTACATATATCCAAATACAACCCTAGGTCCAAGCCAGGGTCTTTAAAACACATATTAAATATATATATAGATTTTAGGGTTATGATCAATTTCATAAACCCTAAAAAATTGCATGTTTATTATTAGTGAACTAGATTACCAAACCATGTGATCTCATAGATTATATATTTTAAGTTCATAGCATATTTAAGTGTATTTTTTGTGACTTACAGACTATGAGTTATGATCTATATATTTTCTAACCAAATAGGAATATTCATCAAATACATATTTATTTAATTGAAGTTTGACAATAAAGCTGATATTATTGGATAGATTATAATTTTCTAATTCTAAAACATATGTTATTATTTATCTAACTTATAGACTAGTTACTATAGGTTTTCTGAGTTAAATTTAATTATTTTTTTTTAATTAAAATTTGATAGTTCAATTACTCATACATCTCCGCTTATGATTTATAATCATATTACATGATAGGGGTATATCATTACTTTGCTTATGATAAGACTTGTATGATAAAAAAAATAGAAATGACCGAACAAAAGTCAGAATCATGATAGTATGACATAAAATAAATTGTAATGAATGCAAAATTTAAGGAATCACAAAATTCTTCTTCTTCCTCTTGTAGACACATACCACCAAAATGTGGTATGTTTGAGTGCATTCAAGCTTGACAATGAGAAAAACAAAAGCTCAAACCATTACTCTTCAGTCCCAACTAATGATCCCCATAGATTCCTCATGGCTTGGCAGTCTCAGCCAACCTAAGAACAAAACCAGAGATGACTAGGAGTTGAAAAAGAGATATCTCCATGGATAGCAAGGAGGGAAAGATCAAAACAAATAAATAGAGAAAAGAAAACACAACCAACCAGTGAATCGATTCTATTAGGTTATTGTGAGTGCTAGGGAACAACCCCTAGATGAAAAGACTAAGCAGACAGCCGAGTTTGAGGGTAGAGAAATGTGGTTAACGTCACAACTCCCTTGAATGTGGAAAAGAAGGAGTCACATTAGGAGATGCTTACCTTAGGAGTAATTGCACCGCAACAATGAGAGGAGGCCATAATGGTAGCAGATCATTGGAGATGAGAAGGTCACTGGAAGGGCTAGTAAGGGTGAAACTAATAAATTTGACTACAAGGGAGGACACTTAAGGTCCTAAAAAATCTATGTGGGTGATTATACAAAAGTTAGAACTAGGTGTATGGTGACTATGAAGTTGGAGAGGAAGGGAACATGAGGGGAATTTGGGAATGTCTAATATAGTAGTTTCTAAAAATTTAATTAGGGTTTGTTTGAAGTAGGAAATTCTCCTAAACTTATGGATAAAGGATTGCTAAAAACCATCAAGTGAGGGAAGAGAAATTTGGGGCTACCACTAGTTGTGAAATAGGAAGGGTGGAACGTAGGAGATAAACTCTCTCATGAATCCATGAAGAAAAAGGAATGGAAAAGGGACTGGACGTCAGTTCTACATGTCTATTGAGGATAAGGAAAATAAAACAAACATTGTAGGGTGATTAAAGAAGACTATAGTGAAATTCGTAAATCAAACAAATGTATTCATGTTTTGGGGTTTTAATAGTACATTTTATTTCTATTACAACCTCAATTTTGCATATGTTTTCATGATTGAATTGTAAAGATTTTGTGAATATGGACTTAATTGAAGAGATTGTATGCTTTGCTTCAAAATATGGATTTCTTTACAAATCTCCCTTTTGATAGGAATTTCATAATTTCTATTATTAGATTAATCCAAAAATGGATATAAAAAAGAAGAAAAGAAGAAAAGTCCAAATAAAAGGAAAAGATACAAGATAATGGATATTAAGCAGAGTAATTATGAGAAATACATAGAAATCACTATAAAGTGGAATTAATGGCCACAATTAAATAATTTTTGTTTCTATGTGGTTTCTAATAAAAGAAATATGAAAAGAGGAAAAAGGAAATAAAAGATAAGGAGAAATCCTTTAATAAGTAAGATAATGAGAAATAATGGATGTGGATGCATCTAGAAGGATAATAAGCATCCTTAAAAAGGAATTTTGAAATATTAATATTCCTTGGGATCCAAGGAGTCCCAATAGAGAAAAAGAAATAGAAAATGCAAATAATACAAAATATGAGAATATTGTTCTACATAATTAATAACCTTTTGTTGTTATCAAAAAGAGATACTATTTGCTTTAAGAAAGTAGTATTTTGTGGCCAATGGATTAAAAGCCAAGCACAAGGAACATAAAAGAGGTAAGATTTAGATTTCTTAATAACCAAGGATCATGATTATAAAAGGACATATTTTAATAAATAAAAGAGAGGAGTTATATCTTAAACAAGGAAAGTGTGGTTGCCATGGTTGATGAGGGACTTGTTTTCCTCATGGATAGGCGAGCTAGGGCATTGCTACCCTCCTCTATATAAGGGTAGACCCCTTGGCCCGAGTTCAAGAAGATCCCATGCACCACTCTCTATTTCTCTTCCTTGTTTTTGTTCAAAACCCTAACGAAGGGGGTAATGCGATCTCTGGAGCAGCGCGAAGCCATGAAGTCATCACGATAGAAGCATGCTACCCCATGATGCCAGAGATAAGTCTAGCCAGTGTCGCCATGCCCTAAATGATATGTTGCAGTAGTAGCATGGCTGCATCGTCAGCCCCATGTTGTAGGCAATTATGCTTGAAACCAGCCATCGGGGTCACAAGCTGGGTGGAGCCCCAGGTGCGGTGGAGCAAGGGCAGCAGCTGGCGGCGAGTTTTGAGCCCTCGAGAGGAGGGGGCAGACCCATGAATGCTACAAGTCAGCGGCAACTAGGGTGTCACGAGGTTGAAGATGATCTAGCCTCGTTTGATGTTTTTCCCCTCCACGTGCTAAAGTGTTGGCCACTTAAGTGAGAGCAAACACATAATTTGGTTATGTTCAGCCAAAGCTACAATTTGCATGGTTTAGGTGACGTGGCAGCCTCCCATTATTGCAAGTAAGTGAATTCTTGCAAAATCCGTATCTTTTTATTGGTAGCTCCGATGGAAACATGCAAAATATGAAATTTGATCAGGAGAATGCGTAGAATCTAATAAAAATACTTATACAACCTAATTTTGTTCCTATTTGCAAAAGTACATTAATTTCAGTAAAAGTGTGGTTAGAAAACCTAATTGAGGGTAAAGGATGAATTTTTGAGGTTTAAGGGGTTAAATTGGGAAGTATTAAACTATTGAATATTAACATAAATTTGCAATCCATTTTACATGAAAAGTTGATTAATTTAGGGTTCCATGTACATAAATAAGCTTTAATGGGCCTAGAAACCCTAATGTCAGTATTTAAGATTCTTAATGGCCTTAATTGTTCACATTTAGGTATAAAGATGGGATATGATGAGTCTAAGCTATTTTGAGTATCAAAGTTCCTAATTGTGGATAAATACTCGTAATATGGTAATTAGGGTTTTCTAATAGATAAATGTGGAATAGTAATAAATGAAGTCCACATATTAAATTATAATGAAATATGAGTTGTCAATTTTAAAGGAACCAAAGATGATAATCGGGCCTAATGACCGTGTCATGACTTAAAAGGATAAAAATATTAATTTTAATGTAAAAGAGACATAATAGACTTAATTGACAGTCAATTGTGCCTATGATGTTGAAATTAGGGTTTGTGGACTAAAAGAGCATTAAAAGTGATAGATGCATAATGGAGTCTAAAACCCTAATAAAACCCTAAAATTGGCGTAGAAATCCTAAAGTGGAATCCAAGTCAATCTTGAGAATGTTTTGAAAAAAATAATGACACTTGGATGTTATGCATTAATTTTAGGATATTGTTGATTGCTTGATTGATTGTTCTTGAATATTCTTGCTTGGACATCAAGGTACTCTGGATCAGGTATGTGGTTATGCTTATGGTTAATCGCTTTAGTTTCATAGAGATTCCTAGATGTTTTATCGGTTGCTTGAAAACAACTGATTTGATGACTTTTATTTCATGCAACTATAAACTGACTATGATTATCACCATAAATATGTATGCATGACTAGCTCAGATCCTGGTCCTCCTCTGTGGCTTTGCTAATGATGAAAAGGGTAACCTGGTACAGGGCCTACTTGTTAAGTAGGACATCAAGTTATCATGAGTTAGGAATTGGGCTACCCATGTGTAGTGCCATGCAACTCTTTAGCACACCATGAGTTAGGGAGTGGGCTTACTATGGGTAGTGCCATGTGACTCAACCCTAGATATTGATTCACCTGTTAGGTAGGATCATGAGGGGTTTAATGGGGATCTACAGTAAGGAAGGTAGCATCCATGTCCACTGTAGGGACAACACAGAGGGTAGGGTATGGATGGATTGAGCAGTTATGTTTAAAATGTAAAGTTGTTTGTTAAATCATAATTGACTGCAATATGTTGTTACAATTAATTGCATGATTATTGTTTCCCCCACATACCGATATATTCATTTATGCTGACCGACATTTTGTTTGTCGGCATTTTAGATACAAAGTTGAAAAGGACAAAAAATAAAGTGATATATTATAAAAATAAGAATTAAAGTGCTAGGAGGATTAGTTAGAATAGACTCCAACTAGGGATAGAAGTAGATATCCAACTTTTTGAAAAAGGTATGCAAAGTTTTATTTTATACCAAATTTCAGTTTAGTTGGTAGAATTTCATAATTATTACTGATTAATTGTTGAACTTTTGATTCAGTTTATTGGGATAATGTCTTTGACCTCTTGATCTCCCTTAAGTGGGGGTTACTGGGAGGTGGGGTCATTACATTTGGTATCAGAGCATCAATTCCTCATTTAATCTTTAATAATTATTAAATTTTACAAATTTCATAGAACTAAGGGAGTTATTAGAGTATTTTTCGAAAGACAGCGGTGTCTAGAAAAGGATCACGTCCAGGGGCTGGCAATATTTTCCTCCGCATTGCTAATCGGAATACAAGGACTCCCAGATTTATGTGACTGTCTGGCCAATGTCTTAGGATTTGACTCCAAATAAGATACCTTTAGGATTCTCTCATCTTGTTCATCTCTTCTCAACTCTATTTCTATTAAGGATTTTAAGGATTAGGGTTTTCTCTCTCTTCCTCACCCTCTTGAGGTATGGGTAAAGTTGATAAGGTTTAAGGAATCCTCCACCAAATTAATGAAAAGCATGTAAATAAGATGTCATGGACATAAGCTTAATAGTGTAAGCGTAAACTAAAGAATAGTTGCATGCTTAGGTCGTATGAAATATGTTGTCATGCCCTCAGGAGAGACCTGAGGCTAGACCTACTTGTCAGCAGGATAAGTAGAGAGAGTTAGTCTTGGAGGTTGAGACCTCCATTATTAGTAGAGACCTGGAACATCCTCTGACGATGATGCTAACCCTAACCCTAAGTGAAGGTTAGAGAGAGAGATGACACGATGAGCTAGATGTCATGGTAGACCATGTGTATGAGTGGACTTCTTTTAGTTTGGATACCCATGATGATATGAGCCATGTGAGGTTGGTTGACCTAGTACCTTTGGTGACCCAACGCAGGGAAGGGTCGTGCATGTTAGGGTGAAGGATAACTCCTTCATTGATGAGGTTAGTGATGACCATATAAAAACCCTATGAGCTTATATGAGCATGGAAAAGTTGCACCCAAAGTACATTAGTAGGGCTGAAAGTAGGCTAAAACCCTAGCCAGGAGAGTATGTTGGATAGCTTATGAGATAAGCATGAAGAGTTTTAGATAATCTTAGGCGAACATAGGTTTCTCTCATGTAGGTGTACGCTTGTGAACTTGATCCACCTTAGAGAGAGGACCTCCAGTAGTAAGGTTGTTGTAGGGTTAAGTTCTAGAGAGAGAGTGTAGGGCCCGAGCTAGAAGGTTGGAAGTTTAGACTCCGGGCTAGGAGAAACCCTGAGAAGTTGAGGATGATGTGACCCAAGAGGATGGTTGTGGTTGCCTCATGCATGATCCCTGGAGGCTGATGGTATCTTGGTTGCCTTTATAGGAACCAAACCCTAGAGAGCGGATGAGACTACTGGTACCTATGTGCCTATGGTATAGGTGTTTACCTTCTACGGTTAGGAAGAAGAGTTCCTTAGACCCTGAAAAGGTTTAGTTACAAGTTGTGAGGCTTTATACCTAGTTGGTTGTCCTTGAGGAGGACTCCACTCTGAGGTGTTATTCAAGTGGAATGATAATAGGAAGTGCATGTCGTACCTTGTACATGCTTGGTACATGGTTATATGGTTGAGCATGCAATTTGACAACAGAAAGTTGAACCTAGGGTTCCTAGACCTAAGAGGGGGAGTAGTAGTGCTTGGTGTACCTGATGCTCATGATGAGATTTGAGTTTCCATAGATTTGAGTATGGCACCCCTCATGTTTGGAGTAAAAGGAAACCCCTTGGTTAAGGTGTATGTTTGATGAACCCCTCGCCTATAAGTTGGTGACATGGGCATGTATGATCTTGGTCTAATATCAAGGAATGATAACAAGTATGACTTATCAGGGAGACCTACCATGGTTTAGTAGGTGGTCTTTGGTTAGCTACGATCCTTAGTAGCTTTCTATGGTTAAGCATGCTCATGTGAAGGTAAACCCTAGACATAAGGACGTTTGTGACCTTTGTTATCAAGATGTAGTTTCCTCCCATCCTGGGAGAGGGACCCTTTTGTAGGGTGTATACCAGTTTTTGTTGGTTTTGAGGTAACCTAAAGAGGTCTCATAGGATCTTGAGAAGATAAGTGGAGAGTACATAGTAAGATAATGAACCTACAGACCCATATATAATCATCTCTAAGTGCATGGGGATGGGGCCTGACCAAGGCAAGTAGGTCGCCATGATCCCTATGAAAGGATGGAAATTAGACCACAAATGCTATGAGAGATGATGGAGACTTGGGTAAGGTTTATAGTTGGATATTTACTATGTTAGAATCCTAAGTCTATCCTAAGGTCAGGTAGGGATAAGACCGATGAAAGTAGGAGTTTCCTAATTCCCTAGTTACTCATGACCATAGGGTCGGGAGGTAACAACTATCATTGCCTGAAGGCCATGGGTTAGGAGATTGATCACCTTCATGAACTCATGGGACCCAAAGGGAAAATGAAGAGGGAACTCTCTGATGCATAAGGGAAGAGGGATGAACCTAAAAGTGTCGACACCCTACAGACCTAGAGGAGATGACCAAGGATGGTGTGATGACCCAAGTGCACTCGAGACCAGTTTTCCATGGAAGTAACCCTGATATCGAGATGTTCATGATGAGGAGACATGTGATGCACGTTTCAACTTAGATTGTAGGTGTACTGGCAATGTGGGATGTAACATCTCTACTCTTGGAACGATAAGAACTATGTATTTGGAATGCAACCAAATGCTTATTTCCTCTTGTTATGGGAGTGAGAGATAGAACAGTACGCATGCCATACACCAAGGATAAAGATAATGTGAGTGGAAACATTGCTATGATGCATGAGGATGGAGATTATAACATACCCTTGTGGAGTGTAAGATGTGTGGATGTTGTACAAACACTAAGATAACTAAGGTAGTCATCTTATGAGGATGTTTTTATCATGAGCTATGTGGAATTTGTGAGCTATACAAGGTTGAGTTCAAAAACTAAGCGGATGAGCCCAAAGTTTTCTTGATGAAGATATACTTAGAGTTTGAGATGAGATAATAAGTGGAGTACATGTAGGTGTATGTCTTCAACATTACCTAATACATAAGGATGTGAGGTGGTAATGAATGCTCTTGTTGAGATGCAACAGCCTAGTCTAGCTAGTGGAAAGGCTGGGAGAGGTGGTTAAGTGAACCCTAAGTTTGAGAGATAGGTTTGGCTAACACTCAAATGTAACGAGATATGTTGATCAAGTTAGTGGTTGTTTAGCCAACCTAGGACTTGATGCAATAAAAGGATGGTTGTAGAACCTCAGATGCACTTCTTTGGAAAAGAAGGTGATGAAACCCTGACTAGAGTGTTTTAGGGTTTCTGAGGAATCAATCTTGAAGAATGATGACATATAAGAGATCATGATTTTAAGTCACCATACACCATGGTACTACTAAGATGGTAAGTTTCAGTAGTACTTTGGATGCCTAAGATGAAGTTGCATGTGGCTTGTCGCCATGTGTGTTAGGAGGTGAAGGACAAACACTAGTAACCCAGTAAGTTGATACAAAGGATAAACAGTCCCTGAGAAGGAATGGGAGTTCATCAATATGGATGTTGTGGTGAGTCTCCCCTGGACCAAGGAAGGTCAAGATGCAATATGGGTTATGGTAGATCGCCTTACCTAGATGGCATACTCTAAGAAAAGAGGGAGTACTGTCAAGGGATAGATCTAGTTGAACTATAAGTAAGAGAGATGGTTCAACTCCACAAGGATGCAAGTTTAAAAGTTCTTGAATATGACCTAAAGATTCACTTCCATAAGGTGGAAGTAGATAACTGAAGAACTCAATGTGAGTACATCTTATCACCCCTAACTAATGGTTAGTATGATCCAGACAAGAGGGTCTGATGAGAGCATGTGTGCTCATTTAGGGTGATACATGGGTCAGTTCTTGCCCTATGAGAGATGTGATGATAACCACCATAGCCAGTATCGGGATGTAAAGAAGCTCTGTAAGGGAGGTTGTGTCGGTTACCACTTCATTAAGATAATTTTGGTGAAGGGACCTCATGAAGGTCAGAAAAGGACCACAGTGTGCAGATGAAGTTGCTTTGATCTTGTGTTGGTTGAGGAAGCCCAAGGGAGACATGAGTCATGAGCTGATGCAAAGCAGACTGACATGCTATTCGCTATAGGAGAATATGTGATGTGAAAATCTGACCCCTCTAAGCTACAACTGAGAAAGTTGAGTCCCCGATATATGGGTCCTTTTGAGATGGATTGGTGGAGATGGTTATGTTTAGTCTTACCCCTCAAAATAACGTGATGTGTTTCACGAGTTCGATCTAGAGCACTATGTGAGGTACCCAAGCCATGTGCTGAGCCATGAACCCAGTTAGCTTTGAGAGAAGCTGAAATGTCCTGAGTCACTTATGAGGGTACAAGGTACCAAGGTGAGAAAGAACTCAGATGCAAGAATATGAGATGATGAAGGTTCTTGGGAGGCACCATGGTGAGGGTAAAACCACATGGGAGCCATGATGGACATGAGAAAGTCTTATCCTATTTGTTGGTGTGTCTGAGGGAATTTTGAGGGAAAATTTCCTATAAGAGGGGAAGGATGTTACAACCTCAATTTTGCATATGTTTTCATTATTGAATTGTAAAGATTTTGTGAATATGGATTTAATTGAAAAGGTTGTCTGCTTTGCTTCAAAAGATGGATTTCTTTGCAAATCTCCCTTTTGATAGGAATTTCATAATTTCTATTATTAGATTAATCCAATAATGGATATAAAAAAGAAGAAAAGAAGAAAAATCCAAATAAAAGGAAAAGATAAAAGATAATGGATATTAAGCAAGGTAATTATGAGAAATACATAGAAATCTCTAGAAAGTGGAATTGATGGCCACAATTAAATAAATTTCATTTCTATGTGATTTCTAATAAAAGAAATATGAAAAGAGGAAAAAGGAAATACAAGATAAAGAGAAATCCTTTAATAAGTAAGATAATGAGAAATAATGGATGTGGATGCATCTAGAAGGATAATAAGCATCCTTAAAAAGGAATTTCGAAATATTAGTATTCCTTGGGATCCAAGGAGTCCCAATAGAGAAAAAGAAAGAGAAAATGCAAATAATACAAAATATGAGAATAATGTGCTACATAATTAATAACCTTTTGTTGTTATAAAAAAGAGATATTATTTGCTTTAAGAAAGTAGAATTTCGTGGCCAATGGATTAAAAGCCAAGCACAAGGAACATAAAAGAGGTAAGATTCGGATTTCTTAATAACCAAGGATCATGATTAGAAAAGGACATCTTTTAATAATAAAAGAGAGGAGTTATATCTTAAGCAAGGAAAGTGTGGTTGCCATGGTTGATGAGGGACTTGTTTTCCTAATGGATAGGCGAGCTAGGGCATTGCTACCCTCCTCTATATACGGGTAGACCCCTTGGCCTGAGTTCAAGAAGATCCCATGCACCACTCTCTGTTTCTCTTCCTTGTTTTTGTTCAAAACCCTAACCAAGAGGGTCATGTGATCTCTAGAGCAGCGAGGAGCTGTGAAGCCGTCACGATAGAAGCATGCTACCCCATGCTACCCCACGATGCCAGAGAGAAGTCTAGCCAGCGTCGCCATGCCCTAAACGATGTGCCGCAGCAACAACATGGTTGCATCGTTGGTCGCATGTTGCAGGCCATTTTTCTTGAAACCGACCATCAGGATCGTAATTTGGGTGGTGCCCTAGGTGCGGAAGAGGACGGAAGAGCAAGGGCAGCAGATGGTGGCGAGTTTTGAGCCCTGAAGAGGAGGGGGCGGACCCACGAAGTGCTGCAAGTCGGAGGCAGCTAGGGTGTCACGAGGTTGAAGATGATCGAGCCTCGTTTGACATTTTTCCTTCACGTGCTAAAGTGCTGGTCACTTAAGTGAGGGCAAAGACATAATTTGGTTATGTTCGACCAAAGCTACGATTTGCATGGGATAGGTGACGTAGCAGCCTCCCATTGGTTCAAATAAGTGAATTCTTGCAAAATTCATATCATTTTAGTGGTAGCTCCGATGGAAACATACAAAATATGAAAATTGATCAGGAGAATGCGTAGAATCTAATAAAAATACTTTTAAAGCCTGATTTTGTTCCTATTTGCAAAAGTATATTATTTTGAGTAAAAGTGTGGTTAGAAACCCTAATTGAGGGTAAAGGATGAATCTTTGAGGTTTAAGGGGTTTACTTGGGAAGTATTAACCTATTGAATATTAAAGTAAAGTTGCAATCCATTTTACATGAAAAGTTGATTAATTTAGGGTTCCATGTACATAAATAAGCTTTAATTGGCCTAGAAACCCTAATCTCAGTAACTAAGATTCTTAATGGCCTTAATTGTTCAAATTCAGGTATGAAGCTGAGAAATGATCAATCTAAGCTATTTTGAGTATAAAAGTTCCTGATTGTGGATAAATACTCGTAATATGGTAATTCAGGTTTTGTAATGGATAAATGTGGAATAGTAATAAATGGATTCCATATAGTAGATTATAATGAAATATGAGTTGTCAATTTGAAAGGAACTAAAGATGATAATTGGGCCTAATGATTGTGTCATGACTTAAAAGGATAAAAATGGTAGTTTTAATGTAAAAGAGACATAATAGACTTAATTGACATTCAATTGTGCCTATGATGTTGAAATTAGGGTTTCTGAACTAAAAGAGCATTAAAAATGATAGATTCATAATGGAGGCTAAAACCCTAATAAAACCCTAAAGTTGGCATAGAAATCCTAAAGTGGAATCCAAGTCAATCTTGAGAATGTTTTGAATAAAACAATGACACTTGGATGTTATGCATTAATTTTAGGATATTGTTGATTTCTTGATTGATTGTTCTTGAATATTATTGCTTGGACATCAAGGTACTCTGGATCAGGTATGTGGTTACGCTTATGGTTAATCGTTAGTTTCATAGAGATTGTCAGATGTTTTATTGGTTACTTGAAAATAACTGCTTGGATGACTTTTATTTCATGCAACTATAAAGTGACTATGATTATCACCATAAATATGTATGCATGACTAGCTCAGATCCTGGTCCTCCTCTGTGGCTTTGCTAATGTTGAAAAGGGTAACCTGGTACAAGGCCTACTTGTTAAGTAGGACATCAGGTTATCATGAGTTAGGAATTGGGCTACCCACGTGTAGTGCCATGCAACTCTTTAGCACACCATGAGTTAGGGAATGTGCTACCTCTGGGTAGTGCCATGTGACTCAACCCTAGATATTGATTCACATGTTAGGTAGGATCATGAGGGGTTTAATGGGGATCTACCATAAGGAAGGTAGCATCCATGTCCACTATAAGGACAACATAGAGGCTAGGGTATGGATGGATTGAGCTGTTATGTTTAAAACATAAAGTTGTTCATTAAATCATAATTGACTGCAATTTGTTGTGATAGTTAATTGCATGATTATTGTTTCCCCCACATACTGGCATATTCATTTTTGCTGACCAATGTTTTGTTTTTCGGCGTTTTAGGTACAAAGTTGAAAAGGACAAATAGTAAAGTGATATGTTGTGAAAATAAGAATTAAAGTGCAAGGAGGATTAGTTAGAATAGACTCCAACTGGGGACATAAGTAGATATCCAAGTTTTTGAAAAAGGTATGCAAAGTTTTATTTTATACTAGATTTTAGTTTGGTTGGTAAAATTTCATAATTATTACTGATTAATTGTCGAACCTTTGATCCGATTTATTGGGATAACGACTTTGACCTCTTGGTCTCCCTTAAGTGGGGGTTACCAGGAGGCGGGTCATTACAATTTGCCATATCAGTTGAGGTCTCAACATAGGTTAAACTAATACCAAATTTATATTCTAGACTAAATTTGATATGTATAATAAAAATTTACCATTATATTTACCTTTTGGGACCATTCAATGTATTTTTTAATATTTTGGATTTTAACTTTTATTTTTTTACTTAACGGAAATAAGGCTTCCAAGATTACATATTTATTGTGAACTTGGACCACAAGCAAACTTAAACATGTGGTATCAGATTATTAGATTATATTTAACTTTTATTACTACATTTTATGAATTTGAGTACAGTTAGGGGTTTCACTCATAACCATTATATTTATTATAATATAACATAATTGTCATCAACATTCATTACATTAATTCCTATTAGCTCACAATATTACCAAAAGATTTAACTTATATTGTTATTTATTAATTTCCATATTTTACTTATTTAACCTATTAAGATCATTAATATCAAAATTAACTTATTTGACCACTTATCTCCACCTTTATTAATCATCCAATTATTATCAAACTATATCTATCAATCACGTTATTGCCCAAATGAATCATTCATATATATTTATTCACACAAAATTACTCATTATACACATCCAAGTCATTTTATGTGTATTTGTGAATAAGGTGTCATATGTTACATATTAATATAACCATTTACATATGAATACATGTTGCTATATGTGTATTGATATGATTTTTATGATTACGAAAACTAGTGTTACTTATGTATGATGAATGTTATCAAGGATACAATAGGGTTCAATGAATACAACTTAGGGTTTAGGTCAACATGATTGATCGTGTCACATACACCACATCATCACGTACAAAAACTAGCATTAGGTTTCATATATTTAGGTTGTCATACATTATGGTTTATGGATCCAATTTATTATCATAATTCATGTAACCATAGCAAGGTATAAGTTGAGTAACTCATTCTATATGAAATTAATGTTTATTTGGATCTAAACATGGGTGTCAAGTTACATTCTTAACTTTATTTGGTCAATTCTAGATATCCAAGCATACCATCCTCTTTTCTGTGTGACTAGGGTTTCTAGAGTCAAAATTTAGGTTTCGGTACTTTACAACACTGCACCCATTAAAGGGATTTTATCCTCAAAATCTAACCATCAATATATTATCAACCAGTACTCTCCAACCCTTAAAAGGTTTAAATTAATGAGTCAAATTAAGCAACTCTTAAAGATATTAGGGTTACATATGGATATTTTATTTATAAATACTCTAGTCATTTATGTTGTTCATAGGTCATGGATCCAAACAACTGGTCACACCCACTTAGGGCTGAATTTTAAGTCCTTGTGTTACTAACCTAACAACCCTTAGTTTCACATAAGCATCCAAAATGTCATAGGGTACAAAAGGGTAGATCAACTAAACATTTATCACAACCCATGCTTTTCCTATTCATGACTCCATTAACAAAATAAGGGTTTGATATTTCTACTATAACTGAATTAGGGTTTTTTTCTACCAGAACATCATGTAGGGAAATATGGTGACAGATATGGTAGTGGAAATAGAAATTTTACATGACATATTCCCCTTAAATATCAGATCACATCAACAACTATTGATTGGGAAGAAAGGTTGCAAGACATACACCTGGTCCCGGAGTAGGTCCAATGACTATCCTTACATAAGTGTGCTTTTTTTGCAATCAACATCTGGAAATTGTTGATGATGGCCTCCTGGTGTATCACCACAGACGGTGGTTAATGACATCCTCCTAGTAGGTGGAAAAGTCCTCCTTGCCTCTACGTAGTCTATGTGGACCACCGGGAACTCCTCTCATTCTTTTGGAACAAACAAGAAGGATTTTTCCCTTCAATGTTAATGTGCTAGCATTAATTGCTCTACCTTGTTGTCTCTCCCTTGTTGTCTCTACCTTTTATGGGTAAGACTTACTTAGGTTCTTACATTACCACAACTATGAGAAGACAACAATTATTAGTTCTTATTTTTGTGTCTTCTGAAAGCCTTGACTACCCCTCTATTTGTAGTAGGGTCAGGGTTAGGGTTTTCAGATCAATTGGGGGTCAAAGAGATGAAAAGTCATGAATTTTCCAAAACCTACAAACCATGACTTTTTTATTTCACCTGTGAACTGGTCATTCCACATGTGAGTTGATTATTTAAACCCTTGAATTGATTGATTCACCATGTTTCCTATCCATAATCATATTGTCTTTCAACATTCGATTAATCCACAACATGAAGTCAACATTAACTCTTGATCCAGTCTTACTGATCAACCAACTGGTTGGTTCACAACCTAAACTGGTCATTCATACATCTGGACTTTTCAAGAGTTTCTGACTTATGTCTCATCAAGTAAACACAACCATACCTATTAAAGTCATCAGTAAAGGTAATGAAGTACTGATAACCACATCTAGCATTTGTTCTAAAAGTGCCACACACATTAGTATGTATGAGTCCTAAAAGAATATTTTCCCTCTCACTATAACCAGTGAAGGGAGTGTTTTTCATCTTACCCAAAAAGCAAGAGTCACATGTCTCTATTGATTCAAAATCAAAAGAGTCTAGATATCCATCTTTAAGGAGTCTAGAAATGTGTTTCTCATTCATGTGCCCTAGATGACAATGCCAAAGGCATGTTTTGTTTGAGTTATTGAGTTTTGATCTTTGGGTATTTACATTATACACATTTTCTCTCTATCTAGCAAATAAAGACCATAGGACATTGGGGCACTTCCATAAAAGATATCATCTTTTGAAATAAATCATTGATCATTATTTATATGAAATTCACATCCATTCTTCTCCATACAAGATACAAATATAATATTTGAGTGAGGAAATCCCAAATTTGAAGGTTTTTCTAATTGATATGAGGCATCCACCCTTTCTTATTGATAAATTATAGGTTCTAACTACAATGGGAACAACTTTTGCACCATTTGCAATGCGTAGTTTGACCTCGCCCTGTCTTAAAGGCTTAATTCTTTTTAGATCCTGCATATTTGAACATATATGAGATCCACATTTGGCATCTAGAACCCACGATGAAGTAGGCACATTATCTCAATAATGTATATACCTGAAGTGGATATCTCTATCGAGTCCCTTCTTCTTCTCAATTCCTCCAAGTAGAGAGGGCAATTCCTCTTCTAGTTTCTATGTTGGTGATAGTGGTGATAATTGCCTCCCTTGGTCCTTTGATTGGAGAAGACTTGGGTTTCTAGCCAACTTTAGAAGTCTTCTTACCTTTGCCTTTACCCTTGAACTTCCCTTTGCCTAAACTGATAATCATCACAAACTTGTTCTTATCTTTCTTCATCTGCGCTTCAGCTATTCTTAACATGCAAAGTAATTCTAATAATGACTTGTCAAAAACATTCATGTTGTAGTTCATGACAAACTAGATATATGATTTTAGTGGTGGCTGCAGAATCACATTTGTGGCCTACTCTTGACCCAAGGGAAATTCCAGTCTAGAGAGGTTCTCTACATATCCAATAAGATTTAGCACATGGGGACCTACTGGATCTCCTTCTACCATGATGTACTTGAACAACACCTTGGAGACATCATATCTCTCTTGTATTGCCTAATCTTGGTACATGTTCTTAAGATGTGTTGCAATCTCAATAAAATCCATGTTCTCATGGTGTCTCTGCAACTCATCGTGTATTGAGCATAGAATCAAGCACTTGATATCTACAACATCTTCAAAGTGCTTCTTGTAAGCATCCCTGTCAGCCTCGGACGTAGTGGGAGTAGGTTCATTTGGCTCTGGTGTCTCTAGGAATAGAGCTTGTGCTCTTGTGTGAAAAAATCTTGACTTCCTAAACCAGTCATGGAAATTATTCCCATTCAACTTGTCCTTCTCAAGGACTGATCACAAGGAAAACATGTTATTGGTTGCCATTTGATTCAACAAGAGAAGTTTGCAATTTGACAAAACACTTTTGATTAGATTTGAATAAAATAAAATTTTACAATATTTAATTAGGCCTTTAATTAGTTATTGTTCCCACTATTTTATTCAAATTTTTAGCCCCCACATATCAATTCAGAAGATTGCAGTGTACAACTATCAAATGATCCAAGACCTAAAAAAAATAAGTCAATACCCGGCCAACACCAATGTCTATAACCAATTATCAAGGTAGGCACCATTTCCAATTACATCTCATGAAATTCATGGATAGATGGTAAGCATAACTACTTGCCAAAATCCATCTACATGCTTCTAGGCACTTAAACTCCTTTAAGGTCACCTAGTTAAGTCTCACTTAAAACCCAACACAATGGTAATGCACCTTGCTTGACAAGACCACATAACTACCATCACACTTCCATGATAGATGACACACCATGCTTGGCATGCCCATGATCAGTTGATTAAGCTTTTCATGTGTGTTTATTATGCACAACATCTAAGACTTAATATTGGATTGAGGGATTTATATTTATATAAATACATATACATATCCAATCACCACATACTAATATGTATCGTATACATAATATCCACAAAAGAAATATGTAATCAAATAGGAGTGATGCCATACAAATTCAATTCCTTAGAGCCATAAGGAATTACTACCACCAGAGGTCCACATCATATGTAGCAACCTATTTTTGAAGAATATCTATTATGGAATAAGTCCAAGTCGATCGGCTTAACTCTTGAGTTGATCGATTCACCTCCTAGTTGGTTAGTTGGTATCATGGATTGGTCAACTGATCTCCGATTTAAGTGATGTCTAGACTCCTCCAGTTAGTCAACTAGCATGATCGATCGGCTCCTCCAGTCGTATAGTCTCCTCGATCCTACAATCCATCCGTTCAACTTTTGATTCGGTGAATTTTTCTTATGCAGAATGCCTTCTCTTGCCATAATAGGAAACAAAAAATTATCCTATTCCTATTTAACTTATTACACTATAATATTGAGACCTTAAGTCACATTTGAGGGAAGTATAGGAAGGAAATCATTAATACTATTAAATATGGAAAAAGAAAGAAGGCTCTATATGAAAAACGATATAAATTAGGAATAAAAACCATTCACAAAAAATTTGGGGGTATTGTCCATAACCATGCTAACATCCACCATCAAAACAAATTTAGGGAGATCCATATAAGACACATATATATCATATCATATATACAATGATCATATGTGGTATTTAAATGGATATGCACATTAATCATTTAAATATTCACATCATATGTAATAAAAAAATGATAAAACAAAAATATGATCATGTCAATTAAATCCTAAAACATAGCAAATTGATGTGGCTTTGATACCACTATTGAAAAATATGATGAAAAATATGGCAGTGGGATTTTTTTTACTTAGCATATTCTCCTTAGCCAACATATCATGTCAAGAACTATTATTGGGAAGGAAGGTTGCAAAGGAATATACTTGGTCCTGAAGCAAGTCCAAATATGATCTTTGCAGCAACATGCTTCTTTTGCAAACAACACCTAGACAGTTGTCAGAGGTGGCATCTTGGTGAATCACAATAGACAGTAGTTGAGGACCTCCTCCTGGAAGGAGCCAAAGGCCTCCTTGCCTCTACATAGTCCATGTGGACCACTGGGAACTCCTAGCACTCTTTTAGAACAAACAAGAAGGAGTTGTCCCTTTAATGTCAATGTGCTAGCACTTACTACTCTCCCTTGTTGCCTCTGGCTTTTATGGGTAAGACATTATCAGGGTCTCATGTTACCATAATTGTGAGAAGGCAATAGTTGTTAGAGCTTATTGTTGTGTCTCGTGAAAGCTTGACTACCCCTCTATTTATAGTAGGGTTAGGGTTTCTAGATCAAATGGGAGTTGAAGAGACAAAATCTCATGAAATATTTGGAACCAGTGAACCATAAATCAGTGGGTTCACCATTGAACTAATTGGTGCATGTGTGAGTTGATTAGTTCAACACTTGAATACACCAGTTCACCATGTTTGATATTCACAATCATATTGGCTTTCAATATTTGATTAATGCACAACATGACTTCTACATCAATCCTTGATCTGGTCTTACTATTCAACCAACCGGTTGGTTCACAACCTAAAATGATCAGTTCACTATATGAACCAGTTGTTTCAAATTTTTGACAACCAATCTTGTCTAAATTTACTAAAGTAAAAACCATATTCATGAGTAAACTTCTATTGCAAGTTAATCCTATGTATGTGACCCTATAGGTCCCAAGTTATGTTGGGTGTGAATATCCATAACTAGTTTATGACATCACAAGGAATGAGAGGTATCTAGCAACACATCATTGCTACCTAATTAATTGGAAAGTTGGAGAACAACTTTAGTCTATAATCTATGATTAGTGTTACAATGATCATATAGTTCCTTTTCTCTGATATCCAGATTGAACTAGAGGAATGTAATTGTCATCCTCTTCAATGTTCAATCCATGTTCTTTGAACTAGAGCAGACTGCCTAAGATACATGTGAGCTCACATAGCATATATTGATTCATGTGAGTATAGCCATAAATTTCTCAATCTTGCTTATCAAGTAGCCAGGATATCAACTCCAGTAGGAGGGACAAATCCCATATACATCATTCACAATCATTTCCCATATATCACTATGTATCTGAGCATCACGTTTATGGTAACCCTTATTCACAGTCATATTGGATGTTGTCAAAGTACATCGAACAACATGTGATAAGTGTAGTGATTTTAGGTCTAAGAACCACAATCACCATCATCACTATGAGAGATGATTCTGACTACCATCAAATGGTTTCATGCATCACTCTCAAGGTGGGTCTATCTGATACACTATTCTCTAACTAGTACATATGTGTTTGGTTTGTATATATCACATATCATGATTAATGAGATTTTTTCATCAACTAACACACACTCTAGTCTTATGTGTTATTTTTGTATATTATCTTCCACAATAACATCCAACTAGGGACATAAAAAAAATGTATGCACTCTTATCATTCATATGATCTCACTGTTCATATCCTCAACATAAAGACATATGTCATCGAGTAACATTATTAGTTAGACATTTAATATGTTACATTATTATCTCATAACTTAAAAAATGTATAAATGAATATTTCCTTTATTATTAATCAAATTGTTTACAATATATGCCATTATAATTATCATATGACTGGCTCTCTTGGCATACATACAAATAGACTCCCATTGCACTTAGATCCAATCACCCATAAACTTAATCTCAAGTGATCTAACATGACCTTCATGCTTCTTCTACAAAAGTACTTTTATAAAGGGGTCATTTACATTCACTAGTACAAAAATGACATATAACATCACCTTTCATGGTGTCGATTACACAAACAAACCAACACCAAAAAACAATGTTGTTGGTTATTTAAAATAACCGTCACCATATGTGATTCCCATTTAGAAAATACACGGGTACTATTTTTACTTTAATGACAATTTCTTTTCAAAGAAACTGACGTCTAAAGTTACCCGCAAAACACAATTTTCTAGGGAAAAAGATTTGCCTCCAAAATTTTCAATCTGGCATTGATTTTTGCTAAAATTGATGACACATGTTTCACACCGTATCCCCACAAAAAAATTATCTCCTCATTAGTCATCGATTTTGTCAACTAAGACACGACTAATCACCCTTCATGAGACAAATTATTTTAAGGGGATTGGTCTATAGCGTCGGTTGTTTACTAAGAACTGATGACTAGGTGTTTTGTGCCTTGTCCCTGTAAAAATATTTTCCCACCAATTAGCTCCTTTGTCATCGGTTTTTATTGGATAACCAACAACTATGGTCCTAGTACTACATCAAAATTTTTGTTTCGATATGTATATAGATGTAGGTTTTTCCGTTGGTAACCGATGACTATGTCAGACTATTTTTTTGGTTTAGGAGTTATTCATTGGTTTTTCTCTAGGAACCGATGACTAAAATCCTAATTGAGGGCAACTTTTTTGTTTATATTTGGACTTAGTCATCGGGTTTTTCACAAGAAACCGATGAAGATACCCCTAACCCGAGGGAAAAATTTTGGAGTTAGTCATCGGTTTTCCAAAATAGTCAACGACTATGGGTAACATAATAGCACCCACGAGAAACTTTCTTCCCATTCACTATTTCATCACCATACCTAAACTAGCTCCGACGATTATACTACTCCAGTCACTGCTCTTGTGCTCTAGATGTTGTGCGCACGCCACCTCTACTGCCTAAGAAGTTGTTGTGCTTGTGCTTTTGGTGGTGTTGTTGTGCTCACCATCACTAGAGGCGGTGCCAGTGAGCTCCTATTGCTCCAGCTCAGCTCTAGCCACGGACCTCCACTCCTTCCTACTCCAGTCACTACCATCGGTTTCCGCTCACCTCCAACCACCAACCTGTGCTCCACCCTACTCCAGTAGCCACCACCATAGTCTACTTCACCTCCAACCATTGTTTCAACCCCACCTTCCTTCTTCTCTAGCCACAACCACCACTACCTCCACCTTTAGGCGCCTCCGTAGCCTACTCCACAATTGCGGTGAGTGGTTAATTAGAAGTAGATTTTGATTAAATAGGGTTAATGATGCATGAATGAACTTAATTTATTAATATTGCTTCTTTTTCTCTCTTGTTAGTGATTGATTTAACTTAGTGCAATAATTTCTCATCAAGATTGTGTAGTTGATTAATATTGATTAATTAGGATTAATGACACATGAATGAATTTATTAATTAATATTGCTTTCTTTCTCTCTTGTTAGTGATTGATTTAACTTAGTTCACTAATTTCTCTTCAAGAATGTGTAGTTTATTAATATTGATTAATTAGGGTTAATGGTACATGAATGAACTAACCCAAATGGAAGAAGAATTGAATTAAATAATCTTAAATAGGTATAATAATGACAATATATATATATATATATATATATATATATTGCTGGCCTAGAAACCCATCCAAGATTTACTCACTAGGAGTAGATCTTGGATTGTCCCTGGTTTGGGACTATTCTTGAACAATTAATCTCACTTAGGATGTAAGTGTATAATGTATATTTGGTTTTCAAGATATTTCTCCAACACTTCCCCATTTGTTCTCTAAGTACATATGTTGGTGGGCATTTACCCATCTACATCGGTGTACTTGGAGAACTACGGGCAAATGGTGCAGAAATTTTCTTAAAATATGAATACATATTATACACTTACTAGTGAGATTAGGTGTTCAAGAATGGGATAGGTGGTACACACATTCATTACTAAACTTTAAACCCTAATCTTTTAACCCTAAACCCTAATATTTAAGCCCTTATCCCTAAATCTAAAATTATAAACCCTAATCTATTTGTAAATCTTTAACTTAATATGTAAACCCTAAACCCTAATATTTGTTTTCTCTTTGATCATAGAATGGATAGATCATGGATGTCTATTCAAAATCTCTACACCCCAGAGTTTATTGTTGGTCTTGATCAATTTATTAGATTTGCAGAGGAACACAGGAAACAACCTGGAGATAGGTTCTATTTGTCCGTAGGCATTGCGGTAACAACTTGAAAGTCAACACTGGTGAAAAAATCAAAAGTCATGTCATGTGCAATAAAACTGTACAAGGCTATACAAAATTGTACCGGCATGGAGAGATTTCAAGCCTAAGATCAGTAGATGTCAATAGTATTTCTTGTGTTGAATAAGAAAGTGTCGCTAATGATGTAGATGTGAACAAACCAATTCCGATAGACATCATTGATGTGATGCTGGATAGTTGTGGGGTAGAGCACACCAATCCATCTTCCTTATTTAGGAACCTTGTGCATGATGCTGAGAGAGGGTTATAGACATGTTGTACTAAGTTTATGAAGCTAAGCACTGTGTTGAAATTGTATAATTTGAAGGCAAAATAGATTGAGCGACAAAAGCTTCACGTCATTGTTGTCTTTGTTAAAAGAAATTCTTGCTGAAGGAAACAATCTTCCAATCTTAGCATACAAGTTAAAGAAAATATTATGCCCAATGGGAATGAAGGCTAAGAAGATATATGCATTCCTGAATGATTGTGTATTAATTCAAAATGACTATGTGAATTTGAAAGATTGTCTAATATGTGGGGCTACAAGGTATAAAATGATGACTTCGGGGAAGTCCTGCCAAGTTGATGTGGTATCTACCTATAATACTATAGTTTCAATGCTTGTTTACCAATCTGATAGATGCAAAGAACTTAAGGTGGCATGCAGAGGTTAAGAAAAATAATGATGGGATCCTACAACATGTGTTTGATTCCCCATAGTGGAAGCAGATTGATTTATTATACCCTAAATTTGGTGAAGAAGTTAGAAATCTAAGACTCAGGCTTTGTATCAATGGGATGAATCCATACGACACATTGAGAAGCCAATGTAGCACTTGGCCTATTATGCTTGTTATATACAATCTCCCTCCTCGGTTGTGTATGAAAAACAAGTAAGCTGTGTTGTCATTGTTGATATAGGGCCCTAAACAACTTGGAATTGATATCGACGTTTATCTTGAACCTCTTATTGGTTACTTAAAGAAACTCCAAGATGAATGTGTGATGACCTATGATGCTTCACGTAGAGAGACATTTCATTTGCATGTTGTTTTATTTTGCACTATTAATGACTTTCCAACATATGGGAATTTGTCTGGATATAGTATAAAAGGATCCAAATCATGCCCTATATGTGAAGAGAACCCTGATTCACTACAAATAAAACATGGAGGCAAGATTGTATATCTTGGTCATCGAAGGTTTCTTCCAAAATTCCATCCATTTTGAAGGTTGTGCAAAGCATTCAATGGATGGAATGAGGAACGAAGTGCCCCTAAACCTATATCAGGGGAGGTTGTTTATAAAAGAGTAAAAGACTTTGTCAATAAACTTGGTAAGAGATCACAATGTACCATTCCCACACAAAATGAAAAATCTTTATTCAAGAATAAATCAATATTTTGGGATCTTCCTTATTGGAGTTCTTTGGTAGTTAGGCATTGTATCAATGTCATGCATGTTGAGAAAAATGTCTATGATAGCGTCATTGGTACTCTTTTGAATATACCAGGTAAAGATGGCATCAAATCCATAATGGACCTATGTGAAATGGGAATAAGGAAAAAATAAAAAGAAGTAGTTAGTAATGATCGAAGAACATATTTACCTCTTGCTTGATAGACGTTGTCAGGAAAGGATAAGAAAGCTTTTTCAAGTGGTTGGTTAATGTAAAGGTACCACAGGGTTACTCTTCTGACATTCATACATTGATATCGATGAAAGATGTAGAATTGATAGGTCTTAAATATCATGATTTTCACACACTAATGCAACATATATTTCTCGTGTCAATTCGATCTATACTGCCAAAGAATGTAAGGTTTGCAATCACCAGACTTTGCTTCTTCTTCAATAGTCTATGCAACAAAGTTATTGATCATGAGAATCTTGATAAGTTGCAAAGTGAAGTGGTTGTTACCCTATGTCAACTTGAGATGTATTTTCCACCTTCATTCTTTGATATCATGGTACATCTTGTTGTCCACTTGACTAGGAAAGTGAAAATTTTGGGACCAATTTTCTTGCATTGGATGTATCCTTTTGAATGATACATGAGCATATTTAAAGGTGATTTTTGAAACTGTTACCGGCCTGAATGGAGTATTATTGAGGGTTATGTGGCCAGAGAGGTTTTTACAATGACTTTATGAGTGGTAATGAAGCTCCTATAAATGACAAGAATATTGAGGACCATTCGGGCAAAGGGACTTTAGGATCATGAATGAAAATAATCATTCGTGAGTTGTGGAAACAAGCTCACTTGTATATTTTACACAACATCGACGAAGTAAGTGTTTATATCATAGAACATACCAATTTCAGCAAGAAATAATATCCTCAAGGTAATTCAATGTGGCTTTATCGAGAGCATAACAAGACATTTATTAAGTGGTTTGAAGATAAAGTTTTACATCAACTATCTCAAACAACAAAGAATATTATTGAAAATATCAAATGCCTCACCTTTAAACAAAAAAAAACGTCATGTCTTATGAAGGGTTTGACATAAATGGGTTCTCATATTACACAAAGTGTCAAGTTGATAAGAGTGTCATCCAAAATAGTGGGGTCACCTTTCAAGGGTCTTCATTGTTTTTCCTAGTGCTAAATATAGGAGTTCATGTGAAGCTAAAATGTCATATTATAGTGTCATTGAAGACATATGGGAGTTTGACTACATAGATTTCATAATTCCACTTTTTAAGTGTAATTGGGCTGTATAGTGGATGAATTGGGTTTCACATTAGTGAATTAAAATATTGGCGAGAAGGGTGAACCATTCATATTGGCATTACAGGAGAAACAAGTATTTCATATCGATGATCATGCAAATGAAAAATGGTCAGATGTTCTTCATGGTAAAAAATAGTTCATTGAAGATCCTATAGATGAAGAAGAGTATTGTGATAAGTATGATGACTCTAGTCCCTTCTCAGTTGGCTTCCCATCACCAAATATTGAAGCTAACAATGACTTATATATGCATGGAGATCACACTGAAGGAATGTTAATTGTTAAAACATCTCAATATTAGAGGCATGTTTTTCATTTTTTAAATATCTTTTTTTAATGTTAGATCAATGTGAACTTTACAATATTATATTAATTTCATTGAATGTTAACATTTGATTGTTTTTATAAGACACTTTTTTACATGCCTGGTCATGAGTATGATGGTTGTGCTGACGATCACCATGAGGGTGGGGCACCACGTCACAATGTAAGTTTTACAATATATCTTGCTATATGTCCATTTATATGTTATATCCTATATGTGTTTTTTGTCAATTTTTAGGTAGAGGATGTACCCCCTAAAAACCATGTGCCACTTGATGAGCAACATAAAAAATTGAAAAAATCAGGGGCATCACTATGATGAACAAGTTACTACAACAAAGGGGAAATAGACAAAAATTGGTTGTGAATTTTGATCCTGCAGGAAATCCAGTTGGAAAGAACCGCAACTCATTTGTTTCATATCTTGGGGTTCTTAATCGTGGCCATTATAGTGTAAATGCATAATCTTGGCATACAGTTCCTAAAAGCAATATAGGCTTTGTATGGAAAGAACTATATGTGAGATATTATCATTTGTAATCATATTTATAATGTTATTTACAATCCCATTTTTTTAATACTCTATTAAATATATGAAAATTTGTAGAGTATATTTGAACTAGATGAAAGCCTACATCTTATAAAGGTGATGCAATGTTGTGGGAGGGTCCTAAGGAACTATATGCCAACTCTCAACTGACAATAAATACGAGAGACTGATAAGAGGATGAAGTCATATCTTGAGCAATGGAACTACAGGACCCGACTGATTGGGAGGTGTTTGTTTCCAGGAGAAATATTGATTAATTCAAGGTATTAAGCATCACTCCTAATTTAATTAGTATACATTCCTATGAATTCACCTATTTATGATTGACCTTGATTGTTATTGGGCAATTCAACGTGCTTACTAATAAGGCTATCGACAATGCTTAAAGAGCATGGCGTGCATTGAATGTGCATGACCACACGATGGGTCCAAGTGGCTATGAAGCCCTCTACCAAAAACTACAGGTGTCTTCCATTCAGTAGCATACTTCTCCTACTGCAGAGACTGTTGAGTCCTCTACTAATCTCACACCTCTGCATCGCCATGATGTGTCTATGGCTGAGAGGAAAAACAAAAAAGTAGATATAACCAACCCTGCAACTGCTGAGGTTGCTGCAAAATGGTAAAATTCAACTATCAAAGCAATTTCTATTGTTGGTAGTTAGTAGGAGCTTCACGAGTAGAGGAAGCAAGGCTTGTTCATCCCTGAGGGCACAAGGGATAGATTCACTGTTTCTCTTGGTAACCAAAGCATCCTGGACGTGTTAGGGTTGTAGGCGTTGGTGTGGGCCTAAGAGTGTTCTTTGGGCCATTGCAGTGCAAACATGTCTAAAAATAGGGATTTTCAAAATATGAGGTAACCTATCCTTTTTTTAGAATATTATTGTAAAGGGAATTCAATCAAAAAGTGTTTGTTTTTTCCATGCACAGGTAGATGAGTTAATTGATAAGAGAGTCTAGGAAGCAATGAGCAAGTGGCAGGCATCTCAGGCTGCCACTCGTATAATATTTGTGTTGTGCCGCTCTTCCCCTATGATAGAGGTGGTTGGGAGTAATCTTGTAGACCCACCACCTTGCATGTATGGTGTAAGTATTCTTATGACATAGAAGCTACTCTTTTCAAGATGATACATTCAGGTATATATATATATATATATATATATATATATACATATGACATACTCTATGTAAATTTGTATAGTTTGAGGCCATGCCATCTAAAATTGAAAGAATACATAGTTGTAGAGGGCGAGGAATACCCCCGCCTTCCAAGGGACATGATTTGTGGCACTGTAGTACCTGATGGTGTGGTTCGTGTGAGCCCGAGACTTGTCTGCCCCACTTGGAGGCAACATCCATTGCCATATGCCCACCCATATGTTGACATTCTTGGTGAAGAAGTAGGCAGAGTGGTATTGTGGCCCGAAGCAGGAGTCATCTATATGGATCATGTATGGCAAATTTACATTACGTTAATTGGTATATGTATATATATGACAATTGATATGAAATTATACATGCATGACAAAGGGAAGAAACTTGCTACAACTTGTCCTCTTCCACCTCCACCTCTTCCTCAAGAACCTAGTTGGATTGCAAAGGACCTATTCGACTTGATAGGTCCTCAATGTAGGGGTATGGCAATATAGACAGGCAAACATTCCAAAAATTCATCTATTATTGTTTCTATGGAGGAGGATTCTATAGGCCAATTATACGATAATAATATATTTTTATAAGATATTTTGGAGTTGTTTCATTATGCTTAGTTGAATTCATCAATGTAGAACTATGGATATCGTGAGATCTTATTTATATATATATATACCTCATTTTATATATGGTGATTTATTTTTTTTAATATTAATGCATACATAATATATGTTTTACAGCCACTTACATAGGTTTTGTTAAGATTTTTCAATGACTCATGTGGAATTTCTAGTTTCGTCTTTGATCAGTTATGTAAATGAAGACCCTACATCAGTTACCTTATACTTCTCGATCACTTTTAAATATTTTGGTGAAGCAAAAAAAGCATGATAATGGCCCATATAATGATGGGTAAGTTTACTTTGCTTATTTTTTTACTTAAGAAAATTACATTTCATTGTGGATTTTGAGTTATATATTTTTTACATTCTTATGACTAGAGGTAAGCATTGGGAGTTATTGGTTGTTGCCCCTAAGACGTTGACTATTTATTATATAGATCCTAAGGGGAACAAATTAGACCATTTGGGACACAATTTGAAACGGCTATTATACACGTGAGAAAAAATTTATATTTATATTTGTTAACATCTATTATTATATGACTATTTATTAATACAATTCAATGTAACATATAGGGCTTTAAAAGATTTTAAAAATGTTGGAGGAAACATGGACAAGAAAAAGAAAGTGATAGTTTGGAAGAATATGGATGCAGTTTCCTGACTCTAATGCACATTTTATTTATGCCAGCTATGCCTATTTTCATTTATTAAAATTTTGTATGTTGAAATTTATAGTGTGTTGTATAAAACAACGGTTGGGCATGTGGATACTATGTGATGGAATATATGGACATGATTGTCAGATATGCTGCACAAGACAATGAAAACATAAAACAAGTAATATATAGTCTTGATCATCATAAGTATAGTCTCATTAGATAGTATGAAAATATCAAACTTATTAATTATATATACGTCATTCTTTTTGCAGGTGTTTAAAACAAGTGACTTCAATACATGGGAAAAGTTGTTAGATGTACATATGCCCTATACGATAGAATAATTAGATGACATAAGAGACCAATGGGAAAAACCTTTGAAATAGAGGCAATTTTTTATTATGATTGGGGTACTAATGATAAAGAATGACATTTCTAAACTTTGATGTCATTATTTCTATATATATGTGATACTTATATATACATGTGTTAATGACTTTTTATGAATCGTCTTATTAAAATTTGATCTATATACATGTGTGTGAATGTGAATATGAATGAATGAATGTGCTTCTACATGTGTGTGAATGTGAAAATGGATGAATGAATGGAACTATAGGTTTCTACATGTGTGTGAATGTGAAAATGGATGAACGAATTGAACTGCATGTTTCTACATTTGTGTGAATCATGTGAATGAATTAATTGTGTTTCAACATGTGTGCCAATCACATGATGTATATATATTCTTGATCATCTTGTTAGTGCATGTTTGTGGCCTGTTGTTAGGATGAAATCATAGGATGTTGTAAACCTACAGTTCAGAACTGAACTGCAGGTTCTGCATCCTCCTGACTAGCCAAACAGTACGTCTGCAAGCTAGTATTAAAAAGAATGACACTTAGTCATCGGTTATTTGAAAGAACCATCAATGAAGGTCTACGTCGTTGGTTATTTATAAAAAAACCGATGACTATGTCCTAACCTGGGCAAAAAACTTCTGTACGGGTATGGAGTTAGGCGTCGGTTTTTGAAATCATAACTGTCCACAATTTATAGTGGTATTGTCAGTTTTACTTTGAATCGAGGACTATGAACCAAATACTTTTTATTTGTAAATGGAGTTAGTCATTGGTTTTTATTGAAATAACCGACGACTATAGCCGCAACCAGGGCCAATCTTTTGTTTGGTTATGAAGATAGTTGTCAGTTTTCCGTAGATAACCGACGACTATGGATCCTACCAATGTCGGTTCTTTTATGGTTGCAATCGGGGTTTGCTCTATGTCATAAATTTTGGAATAGACGTCATAGGATTCTACCTTTAGTGCCGCTCATATGGGTGTCACTTAAAAATCGATGTAAAAAGTACATTTTAGCTGACATTAAAGGTAGTATCTATATTAATGATTGCTTTCAATTGGTACTCTGCAAATCTTCACATCTCCTTGTTGTATAATCTCTCATATGAGATGGAATTTCCACTTGTATGTGCTTGGAACACTGACGTGATCTAGGTTCCTTATCTTGTGAAATAGCTTTATTGTTGTCACAATATATCTCCACTACATAATTGATGCTTGAAACTACTCCAAGTTTAGAAATGAGCTTCTTGGTCCAAATAGATTCCTTTGCTGCATTGGATAAAGAAATATACTCATCCTCTATTATAGAATCAACAACTATTTCTTGCTTGGAACTCTTCCATCTTACAACTCCGTTGTTAAGGTAAAACACAAACCAGATTGCGATCTATAGTCATCTTTGTCAATTCAGAACCTTGCATCGTGTAAACCTTTACCACCAACTCTTCATCACCACCATAAATATGGGACTGATCTTCGTTCTTCTCAAGTACTTAAGGATGTTCTTTATGGTAGTCCAGATACTCTGACCTAGATCTGGCTGATACATTCTAGTCATACTTGAGGCATGTGAGACATTAGGGCAAGTATATAACATTGCATACATGACATATCCACTTGCACATGCATATGGAATCTTTCTCATGTGTTCCCATTCTTCACAAGAACTAGGACATTGAGCTCTATAGATACTAACACCATGCGACATGGGTAAGTTGCCTCTCTTTGAGTTCTCCATGCTGAACCTTTTCAACACTTTATCAATGTATGTGCTCTGGCTTAGGCCATCAATAATATGTTGGTAGATGTTGTCAACATGACAATGCAAGTACATGGATATAATATCGATTGGAAAATATCAGGGAAAAAGGAAATCAATATAATTATCATGGATCCCCAAGTAAAGAGGGAAATAGAACATCTAAGTGGATATCAAAGAGAACATTTAATCTAGATAAACAGTAACAAGATGTCTTGTTTTAAATAAATTGCATCAACAACATCATAAGTATAAACTCTCAATAGAAGGATTGGTGCACAATAGAATCTCAGCCAAAAAGTGGGACAAAAGAACACTATGGGCAGAATAAGCACTCCCTATATACATATCGAGTGGAAAAGCACTCTCAAGGTAGAAACAACTTACCCTATGTATGGTAGTATTAATGTATCACTATTATAAATAGATAAGTCTAATCCATGCACAAATGTAGAGGCAATAAGTAATTTTAGTCAAGATCAAATAAAGGAAGAAAACATCTAATAGTTTCATGTGGGGTTATAGGACCTACAAACAAATATATAATCATTTCTGCAATAATGGTGCATCATAAGACCATAAGAGGACATCAGATTGGAAAATAAGATTCCATTTCACAAATAGAGTCTCTCTAAAGAATATTATGACATGATATAGGATGAAAAAGATAAAAATTTAGAGTCCAACAAGCATATCTAGCAAATTGATATGATTATAAGATTCATATCAACAAGTAATTTCTCAAATAAGTCAACTTCTCATAAGAGAGTGTGTGTATATAGGATAGTATTTCCCAAACAACCAAGATAGAGAGACGCACATGGGATATTTCTCAATATGATTATAAGGAATGCAACATACCTCATCTTAGGTCTACATATGTCCAAAGCCAATTGTAGGTCAAAACCAATGTCTTCAAAACTCCTATTATATATATGCATAAAATTTAGGGATGACTTTAGATCAATTTCAAACACCCTAAAAATTGTAATTTTGTTATTATTGGATTAAATTACCAAAACCATGTAATCTTATAGATTATAATTTTTTAAGTTCATAGCATATAATAGTTTATTTTTGTGACTTGTAGAATATTAGTTAGATTTATAGAAATGCTAACTAAACATGAATATTAATAAAAGACACATATTTATGGTATTGGAGTTTGACAATGAAACTGATATCATTGAATATATTATAATTTTCTAACTCCAAAAGATATTTTTTTATGACTAATAGATTATTTCCTATGAATTTGGTAAGTTAAACTAAATTATTGATTTATTAAACAAAATCATGTACTTCAGTTGTCGATACACCCCACATAAGATATATAATCATATTATGTGATATGGGTATATCAATACTTTTCCTGCGATCAAACTCATGAAATCAAAAAAATAGAAATGGCCAAAAGACAATCAAACTCATGACAATGTGACATAAAATAAATTGTAACTAAGGAAAAATTGAGAAATCATGGCATTCTTCTTCTTGCTCTCTTCGACACATCCCTTGAAAGCGTGGAACGTTTGAGTGCATGAGATCTTGACGGTGATAAAATGAAACACTAAACCATTACTCCTCGATCCCAACTGATGATACCCACGGATTCCTCATGGTTTGCTGATCTCAACCAGTCTAAGACCAAGACCTGAGATGACCAATAGCCGAAAAAGAGCTATCCCATGGATACCAAGGAGGGAATGATCAAAACTAGTAAATAGAGAAAACCAAACATAACTAACTAGTGAATTGACTTCTACTAGATCTCTACGAGAAGAAGGGAACAATCCCCTAGATGAAAAGACCAAGAATGACATTAATTAGAACATTAGGCACCATGAAACATGGTACAAAGGGTAAAGTTTGAGGGTAGAGAAATGGGGTTAACTTCACAAATCCCTTGACTGTAGAAAAGGAGGAGTTGGATCAAGAGATTCTTACCTTAGGAGTAATCACATTGCAATGGTGAGAGGAGACCACAATAGCAACAAATCGTCAAAGATGAGAAGTTCATCTGAAGTGCTAGTAAGGGCACAAATGATGAAATTAACCAAAAGGGAAGACATTAAAGGTCCTAACGAATCCATGTGGGTGATTATATAGAAGTGAGGACTAGGTTTATTGTGACTGTGAAACTAGAAAGAAAGGGAAGATGAGAGGAATCTGGGCATATCTAATACAACACATTCTATGGATCGAGGTAGGGTTCATTAGAAAGAGAAACTCTCACAAATTTGGGGGAGTAATAATCACAAAATATGATCAAGTGAGGGAGGAGAAATTTGGGAGAGAATATCGTGGCTACCACTAGTTGCAAAATAGGAATGAGGTAGGAGATAAACTCTTCATCCTTGGATCAACGACAAGAAAGGAAGGAAAAAGGGCCTAACCGTTAAATATGTGTGTCTCTTACATATAAGACAAATAAAATAAGTGTTACAGGGCGATCAAAGTATACTATATGTAAATCGATAAATAAAACAAATGTATTAATGTTTTGGGGCTTTAATAATATGTTTCCTTTCACTTATTAGTTGAGGGATCAAACAAGGTTCAACTAATACCAAATTTGGTACCTCGACCAAATTGTATATGAAAAATAGGAATTTACCATCAAAATTACCTTCTGAGGTCATCCAATCTATTATCTAATATTTTAGATTTTAAATTATGTTTTCTTTCCTTAATGAAATTAGGCATCTAAAATTACTTGTTTAATGTGAAACATGAACCCCAAGAATACTTAAACATGCACAATCCAATTGGTGAACTTATATTTAACTTTTATTCTTCCTTTTATGAATTAGAATACAATTAGTGTTTATACCCATACATTATATTTATATAATATACATCAATATCATCAATATTCATCAAAATATTTCCTATTATCGACACATTTTTAGTAAAAGTGTTCTTTATTATTATATTCAAATTTCTATATTTTACTAATAAAACTTATAAAGTCCATTAATATAAACATTAACTCATATATGCCACTTGTATCCACTTATATTAATCATAAAATTACTGACAGCTAAAAACTAGTTGTATAATAAAGAGACTATCAGATGTGCCCTTCAACATGAGAATATTGCAAGATATCAAGGACCACTCCTTTTATGAGCTTCTTAAACAAAATAGTAATTTGTGTTATGTTATTATCTAATATAGTGCGTATGGTGTTACCCATCCCTAAATACAAAGTATCTTCTCATAAAAAGTTACATCCTACTTTTGAATCTCGCTAATGTGAATTTTAGGGGCTTATAGGAAGGTAAAGAGCATGCAGTTCAATTGATCTTGCGATGATCAATCCAAATGACCAGAAGCAACAGTGTGAATTGACAATCTAATCATGACACCACATGAGAAGTTGGACACAACAAGCATGATAAACTTGTGGGAAGAGAAAAACATAATGAATCCATTGTGGCACTGGAGACGCCTACTTCTCAAGAAAGTCCTTTGTATGCACATAGGAGTAGCAAGCTAATGTTCTCTTTACACATACACCATGCTCAAGATACACATTATGGTGGAACTAATCGTGATTCACCAAACAAGGAGTGACATAGGATGGCTTGTTAAGGCCATTCTTCCGATATGACATGTGGAATTACCACCAGCCTTAACTAGAACCATTAAAACTATGGCCCTACTAGGATCCACCATTTGTGAACGTTGGGGAAGTCCTAGTAACTTTGGAGGCAGTAAAATCTATCTTGAATCCCAAAGGAGAGACCTAGATAATAAAGGAGAAGGAAGTTGCATCCATAAAAGAAGATCCTTAAGAGGATGAGAAAGGCCGTTCATATTAAAGGTTCAAGCACAACACCTGCATGGATGAGGAAACATCTTGTAAGGAGGTGGGATCACCCCCTAACATATTTTTTTTGATGAATTAACATCCATTCCAAACACACTCAAAGGTATGCTGGAATAGGTGTAAAATTTTCAAATTTCAATAAATGGTATTGAAAACAACTAAAGTGTAGCAACAGAATTAAACAAATGACTATATTCAATTTTCACAAAAGATTACAAAAGTATATCATAATCTCCCATTAGGGTTTACAACAAGATACAACAAATAGTATCTAGATAGAGGGAAGTCTAAACTACTTCAAATCTTGTCTCCAGAGCAACATCTCCAAGTGCTAGGTCCATGTCCAAAGCTATGTTCTCTTGATTCAACTCAACAACTTGTCCTAACCTAGGTGGTTGGGAGAGCACCCAACTAAAGGGAAAGGAAACAAGGTATGTCTCAAAATATTGAACAAGTACAAAAGATAACTAACATTGAAGCATAAATATATGAATTCATCACATGATGAAAGGGCCAAGAGGATGAGGCATATAAAAAAATAGATTCTTGCCAAAAACCAACAAATAATAATGAATTGCGTGAATGACCAATATTGGACTACATTAACTAAGTAGCGTTGGGTCACCTACCGAACCTCAACCTATAGGTGAGGGGAGAATTAATACATTCCTAGTCACCTACACATATTTTTATTGGGGTGAATAAGACATTCCCTAGGAAAAATTAACACATTCCCTACTATGGGTGGTTGTACATAAGTACCACTACTATAGTTAAATAGTAAAATAAACCATCATGCATAAGAAGTAGTAAATTGAAAGGATAAATAGTAATATAATGGCAATATGGTAGTGGGGTTCCAAGACCCATGGAATAAAAACATCAATACTAATTTTGAGGCAAGTACATCAAAATTTTCATGAGTAGAGGAAACTAGGTTCAATAAAGCCTCATTTGGGAAAGTAAGATTGGTTCACTAGTATCCCAACTAAAGGGTTAGATATGCACATACATAAAGAGGGATTGCACATACATAAAGAGGGATTGCACATACATAAATAGGGATTGCACATTCCTCTCTTACGAATATCAATTACTAACTTTCACCACTTTAACAGAGTCCACATTCCACTTTGCCTATTTTCAATGTATTAACATGTATTAGAGTACATAGTGCACATTAATGTATAGAAACCATTATTTTAGAACTTTTTAGCAAAATTTAGATTTATATTTTGAAAATATCACCAATGAACTTATTAGGTTCTCCTGATTAAGAAAACATATTTTTATGTTAATTTTGGAGTTATGACGATTAAGATGTACTTTCTATGATTTTTATGCATTAAATTCATTTAACAAAAACCACCCTTCATCAAACCACGAAATCAGACCTTGAAAATATTTTTATTACATAGAGATTAACTTTCCAATTCCAAAACATATTTATTTGTTAAATTTGGATAAGCAGATTAAAAAATATGAAATTTTTAATTTGAACCAATCAAGAAATGACAAGTTAGAAATCTTTAAGAGAGAGAGAGTGAGAGAGTGAGAAAACACTATTTGACCCAGGATTAGGGTCGAAGATTCATAGGTAACCAAACTAGATCTTCTAGATAAGGTAAAATAACAAGAAACCAAAACCCAAGAAGAACATGGTAAATAGAGATGGAGATCATCGATTTTAAACATAGAAGCATGAGTTTTAAGCATGTAGCAAGAAATATATGAGATGGGGATTACAAACTCTCCTCTAGGAAGGTAAAAATGTCCACACAGCAAGGATCCTGAGATTAGAATATCAGGTTGCTCCAAGCCAAGCTCCTTTCTTGAGCAAAGATCACCTTCTCCACTTTAGAGGTGCAAACCCTAGCAAAAGAGCATGGAGATGAGCTGTTTAAGGGCTCTAAGTGGGGTTTCACCATGAAAGACCAGGGTTCCAACCTGGAGGAAGGTGGAAGGATGACTAAAAACATGAAAATAGGGAAGTAACGGAGGATACTTAATAGTTTTGGTCGAAATCACCAAGGAGGAGCTTAAGAAATCCTAAATAGAGAAATTTGGAACCCTAGGAGCCTTCTTCACCAAGGTAAGCACTCTCTTTTACCTTGGGACAGCAACTTCGTGGCCAAACATAGAAGGAATTATTCTATAAGCTATAGGAAAGAAAGGAGAGCAAGAGTTTTTGAATTGGGAGTTGGGAAGGGGTAGATATGGCTATATAACGAAAGAGGTCAAGTATGAGGTGTCTATGAGACTTTCCATGTGTCATTAGCCTAGGGCTTCATGGCTATGCAAGAGGAAATCTCATGGAGACTTCTTGTATATCAAATGTCTGTCCAAACATCCCATGGAGACTTCTAGGACATCTGCACCGTCCTTTAAACTAAGAAATAACCCCATTAATTGATAGCTTTTAAAGATAAGCTCATTTATAAAGAGAGTAATCCCTATAATGCCCTTGGAGAGAAACACCTTCAAACCAAGGTGCAACCAGGTGCCCCATGGTTCAAAAGCTCAATGCACATCATAATTGGCAAAGAAAACCTACCAATTGGGTAAATTGCATAAAAGTCCAAAATGTTCCAAAAATTGTTTAACTTGCACAAACAACATTCAAATTGGACCAAACTTGAAACTTAATCTTGTATCATGATTTCAAAACTCCTAAAAGGTTAGATTAAGGTTTATAGTACTTAATTATGGTAGTTAAGCTTGTTTAATACATTAAGTAAGGTTTGGGGCCTTACACTTCTAAAATGGATTTATTTACCATTGTTCCACTTAAGCGATGATTTTACATTTTAGATCCTTAAATAAGATTTCTCTAAGATATTTGTGTATAAAACCTTCCATTTGTATCATTATTGAATAAATGTTCACCAAACCACTATAAATTCCACAATTTAATCAGCAAGGCCAAAAAGGATAGAAACGGTAGGAAAATATTGGGGAAGGGCCAAAAAGAGAATATGTCAAAGTTTTAGTATGTTACACATCCCCAACCTACACTCTCTTTATTTGTTGCCCCACTCCTGGTATAATCAGTACACATGAGGAAGGTATGGAACTTGTCACCAATATAAATGACATCACCAATGATAAGCAAACTTCTTATGATATAGTGGTAGCCACTTGATAGAAAAATGTTGTTGTAGAACTTGCCATTTTGGGCCCCCTCCTACTTGAGATCTTTTAGAAAATTAGAAAATTAGATAGGAAGCAAGACAATAGGAAATCTTTCAATGACTTCTTCCATTTTGTAGATGCAAAACTACTGGAAAACTTCACCATGCCTATGTTCCACTAGTACTGTGGAAAGGGGGACCCGACCGCCAACATAAAGGCATACTACTCATACATAGTAGAGGTCCAAGATGAGGACAAAAAGGCATATCCACTTCTTTCATGGACTCTGATAGATCTTGCATTGGCATGGTACTACAAATAAGATAAGACAACCATTACCACATGGGACAAGATGGTCGAAAGGTTTGTTGATAAGTATGCTTGGATCTAGACCAAGTTCATAACAAGGAGGTCCTAGAGGCACTACAATGTAAGGCATTAAAAACTCCTCTGAATTTGTAAGACGATGGAGGTAGCTGGCCACCTGGCTAGAGTTCAAGCCTAGAAATAGAGTAGCCATAGACGTGGTGATCAGGGCTGCCACACCAACTCTCACATCCATGTTATCTCTAGAAAGGTTAATGCCTTCCCATAACTCCTACAAGTAGGAGTCCAAATTAAAAGTTTCATCAAGAGGGGGTCTATCAAAATGTAGGCCTCACTTTCCTTCCACAATCTACTTTTGCAACAACCAATTAGAATCTTATGTGGACCAAGGTGACAACATCAGATGCTAATCCAGGAGAACTACTCATCCTGGTAAAAAAATAGAAAGACCAACAACTAACCATCTAGATTCCACCAGTATAAGCATTAGTATCTCAGGATACCAATGTATTGATGCCCCAAGAGCAACAAGATTAGATGGTGATACCCAACTGTCAACCTTAGTGCATGCCTCTACAATATTCATACTCACTAATCAACTACTATAGGCACTACTACCTATGCAGGAAGTAGTACCAAACATGCCTCCAACATCGAGTAATATGGAGCTTCAAGTAGAGCCAACAACCATGGATCCATTATTATAAGAACCTTCCTAGCCAAAAAGGAAGTTCACTCCATTAGGAGCTCCCCTCAGCCTAATATTGCTAGACATCAAGAACCTATTGAAGTTCCCTACAATAAGGGATCTTCCAAATCCCCTAATAAAGAACTATAATGCCAACACCTTTTGTGACTTCTACCGAGCTAAAGGGAACTAGAAGAATTCATGTCTTGCATTCAAGCATGCATTACAGACTTGATAAAATCCATTGGCGTCCACACACTCAAATTGGAGGATATGCCTTCATCTTTCCATGATGTAGCTATCATTTCATCACCATAACATCCAGGGAATAGACCTATCCTCCCTCTCAAATAGGTCAACAAGATTTGGTCTCAGAGTACAAAGAATGTTTCTTCAATCCAAGAGAAGAAACTAGTAACCTCAATCAACACCAGGATTGTTACAACCCTCTTCTAACTTTGTTTGTAATCTTAGAGATCTAAGATAACCTTAATGCATGTTGCATTTTTATTAATAATAGGGAGTACCTTGTACCTTATGTTAACTTTGGTAATCTCAAATACTTATTTTGGTAACTCATAATCATGAGTTAATCATACTGCAAAGATTTGAGTTGGAGTTCATATAGAATTAACATATCCATGTATTTGAGAGGAGAGTCAATCAGACTTGAGGAAATAGTTAATAAATAGATTTTTATTTGATAATTTTATGAAACAACTATAGGATTGTAGAGAATTAAATTACAAATCCAACGTAAAAAGATTCAACCAAATCAGAGTTAAAATGAGGGAGTTATAACCTTTTAGTAAGATGTACAACTTCCGAGTGACCACTGAGCGGGCCCAACAACTGATGAGTGTCCAATGACTATTGAAGAGGGCCCAACAACTACTGAGTGCCCAACGACCATGGAAGCATACCCAACGACCACCAAAAAACTAGCGACCTCTAAGAATGATGCCCAGGACAACCAATCATTTAAAGATCACAACTTGGGTTATACATTTCCATTTTCAATGAAGAAAAGTGCTTTAGAAATGTGACTCAATCCTCTATCATCTTAGACCTTTGTTGATGGAAATATGACATTGAGTTTAGTTTTTAGGGTGATTTTTAGGGAAGAACATGATAAATGGAGGAAATCGAAGGGTTTTCCATAGATTCGACTTGGTAAGTTGGTTTTTAATCATCGATCCTTCCTTCTCTTTGTTCCCTTACTCGAAATCCCTGATCCAACAATTGAAGGTTTGGGTTAACGTTCATTCTTCATCTTCTACCTCCAAAAATTGTTCTTTTGATCTAGTAAGCTTATTTGAAGGTTGTTTAGATGAGATTTTTGCGGTCTAAATTTTGGATAAGACCAACAGTGGGTAGATTTCAAGTTTATCTATGCCATGGATGAGATCAGCGGGTTAAAACGTGTAATCTGAGTGGAAAATCACCTTCTAGACCAAATTTACTGCATGTAAATTCAATTAATGGCATTCTAGTATTTAAATCTTTCTCTATGATGATTGTGATGAATTTGATAATTATACATAGTGATTTTCAGTATTATAAATTCTTATTTGAACATATGTTTGTGTAGTAATATCCAATCAAAAAATTTCTATTCAAGTTGCTATGATTGGAAGGTGTTAAAATAGTATAATTAGAGGCACTGAGGAAGCTAGCTTGCCCTAATTTAGAGTTGAAGAATCAAACTGTGATTTATGAGAACTGTGGAAGTTGCTAGATGATTTATGTGTTTCTTGTTAGATGAGTAAATGATGAAAATAGAGTATTTTTTAGTAACAATGATGAATCCAGTTAAATCAACTTAATATCACTAGACAATAGATTCCCTAGACACTTTAGAGTCCTCATCAGAGGCCTACATTGTGAGGAGGAAACATGCTTACCGACTAGAGGTCTCACGTAGTTCCAGGTAAGCCATAGTGCACATGTTGGATGCAGGTGTCTAGGTGAGTGAGGGAGGACTCCTTTTAAGATTGGAATCCAACACCAACTGAGAATTTCAATGGTGTAGGGAAATATGGAATCAGGTAGGAAGAAGAAACAAAAATTTTATTCCATATTCCCCATTAAACCATCATATCTCATCAATAAATATATAATGGAAAAGATGGTTTCAAGGATATACCTAGTCTTATAGAAAGTCCGACAAAAATCTTCTCATTTTTGTAGTAGTGCAAATGTCTTCGAGTTGCACTGGGATGACGTTTATTGTAGGTCATGGTCTTCACCATAGACAACAAGTTGATGTTGTCCTCTAAGAGGTAGGCAAAGACCTCCACACCTCTATGGAAGTTCACACAAACCACCTAGAACTCCTGTAGTCCTGCTAGAATAGACAAGAAGGAGTTGTCCCTCCCCTTGGTGTACTAGTCACCAACTTCCTCTCCCATAATCATTCTCCCTTGCTATCCCTCCCTTTAACGGGTAGGAATTGCTCGGAATCTCTATTAGTTACCAAAATTAGAGAGGATAAAAATTGTTAGAGGCAATTGAGTTGTCACTGGGAAGCCCCCAATACTCCTCGATTTATAGGAGGGGTTAGGGCTAGGGTTCCCAGTCTGTGTGGGAGTGGAAGGAAATAAAGTTTCATGCATTTTCGCAATCTTGGATTGGAGAAATAGTCAGTTCAACAGTGAACCGATCAGTTGGTGTGTGAGCTGATAGGTTTACCCAGTGAACCACTCATTTTAACATGCTTCTTAATTACAATTGTATTGCCAATTCCAATCCAATTATTTTATAAAATGACATTAGCAATAATCCTTGATGTAATCGAATTGCACATCTAAACCGGTCATCTCATGAACATGAGAAGATCAATTTACTCAGTGAACTGGTCGGTTTGACCCTGCTTCATCTTGAGTTCAGCCAATACATTATCCAATCAGCCTAACACTACAACCGACTATTTCACCACATTAATCGATCAGTTGGGAGTTCAGTCAGTTGATTTGTTGTTTGAATTGAATACCTAAACACTTTAGTAATCAATTCAATTATCATTCATGATTAAACATCTCTTCTAGGTATATCCTAGGTGTGTGACCCTAAAGGTCCCATATTACGTTAGCAGCAAAAGTCCATACCCAATTATGACATCCCCATGTGTCACACTGCACCCAATCATCACCTTTATGGCAACCTTATTTAGGATAAAGGTGGATGATGTCAAAGTATATTGAATGACATGTTATGAGTGTAGTGACTTCAAGTATAAGAACTATGATCACCATGAACACTATGAGAACTAACTATGACTACCATTGTCATGGATGACGTGTGTTACTCTCATGGTGGGTCTATCTAATACACTGTTCTCTAACAAGTATCCATGTGCTTGGTTTGATATCACATATCATGATTGATGAGATTCTGTCATCAACCAACAAACACTCTAGTTTTATGTGTTATTGTTGTCTATCAACCTTTCACAATAACATCCAACTAGGTATATAATGAGAATGTATATTCTTAATAGTGTATGATCTCAATGTTCAAGTCACACACTTGAAGACATACATCGTTGAATAATATCATTCTCTAGACATTTATTATGTTAATTTGTTATTTCATAACTAGATAAAATAGAATAAATTTGAAGCATGCCTTTATTATTAGTCAAATCATTTACAAGAAATGCCATTACAATCATCATATGATTGGCTCTCTGGACATACATGCCAAAAGACTCCCACTTGCACTTAGAGTCAATCCTTCATAAATTTCAATCCAAGAGATTGAACATGACCATCATGCTTCTTCTACAAAAGTTCTTTAGTCAAGGGGTCAACAACATTGCTCTCAATTGGTAGACTACAAATCTTCACATCTCCTCATTGTATAATCTCTCATATTTGATAGAATCTCCTTTGTATATTCTTGGAACCCTGATGCAATCTGGGTTCCTTAGATTGTGTAATACTTGCATTATTGTCACAACATAGCTCAATCACATCACTTATGATTGGAACAACCTCAAGTTTAGAAATTGAACCATACATCCTTTTTTGCTGCATTCGATGCAATAATATACTCATCCTCTATTATAGAATCGACAAATACCTCTTTCTTGGAACTCCTCTAACTTGTAACTCATTTTTTGAGGCAAAACAGAAATCCTAATTCCAATTTTAATCATATTGTTTTGTTTGGAAGCTTGCATATATGTAACCTTTTACCACCACTCTTCCTCTCTGTTGTAGACAAGAAACTGATCCTTAGTTCTTCTCGAGTACTTTAGCATATTCTTGACGGATGTCGAGTGAGCATCACCTGGATCTGACTAATATATGCTTGTCATACTCAATGCATATGGGACGTCGAGATGAGTACATAACATTGCATACATGATAGATCCAATTGTAGATGCATATGTAATCTTACTCATACAATCCCTTTCTTAACAAGAACTGGGACATTAAGCTTTAGAGATGGAAACTCATGATACATGGGCAGGTTTCCTCTCTTTGAGCTCTCCATGCTGAACTTCTTCAATAGTTTGTCAATGTTTGTGCTCTGGCTTAGTCCAAGAATCCTTTTAGATCTATCTCTATAGATCTTGATTCCCAAGATGTAGGATGTTTCTCCCAAGTCTTTCATACAAAATGTATTTGACAACCAAGTCTTTACCTTTTTTAAAGTAGGGATGTCATTCCCCATTAATAGTATATCATACACGTATAATATGAGGAATACAATCATGCTCCCACTAACCTTCTTGTACACACAACGTTCATATTCATTTTGAGTAAAGCCAAATTCTTTGAGTGTCTCATCAAATGACGATTCCAGCTCCAAGATGCTTGCTTCAATCCATATATTGAGCTTTGTAACTTATAAAATTTATTTGCATTCTTAGGATTTTATAAAACCCTCAGGTTGTGTCATGTACACATCCTTGAGAATATTACCGTTAAGAAATGTGGTTTTAACATCCATCTACAAAATCTCATAGTAATATAAGATGCAATAGCAAGAATGATCCTGATGGACTTAACCATGGATACAGAAGAAAAAGTTTCATCATAGTGAACAACTTGAACTTGCCTGAAACCCTCTGTAACTAATCTGTTCTTATAGGTTTGTACTTTACCATCCATGTCGGTCTTCTTCTTAAAGACCCACTTGCACCCTATGGGTTTTACCCCTTCAGGTTAATCAACCAAGGTCCAAACCTTGTTGGTGTACATGGATTCCATCTCAGATCTCATGCCCTCATGCCATTACTTAGACTTTGGACCCTTAGTAGCTTCTAGATAGGTTGTTGGCTCATCATCTATGACCATCTCACTGCCTTCCTAAGTCACATGATATCTAAATATTTTAGGTTTAAGGCCACAAACCACTTCTCTAACTAGCCTAGCATACTCCAATTAAGTAAGTGCCAAGCATTTTTGTCCTACTAGATCTACGAGGTCCTTTTGTTACTTGAATAATTTGAGATTCCACAAAAATTTATGATTATATTTGTTCCTCTTGTATATATAATGGTTCAATACTTTCTTATTGGTCTCGAACCTCTTCAAGTTCCACTTTCCTCCCATTGATTGGTTTGGAAATAAATTTCTTTTCTTTGAATGCAGCATCTTTAGCAACAAAAACTTTGTTTTCAAATAGGTAATAAATGTAATATCCTCGAGTATCCTTAGGATATCCTACAAAATAACATTTATCAGACTTAGGGCCAAGATTTTCAGAAAACATTTTCCCTAAATAAGCTTCACATCCCCAAATTCTCATAAAAGGCATATTGGGACACTTCCCAATCCATATCTCATATCGTGTTTTTTGAACCGATTTAGATGGTACTTTTTTAGTGTAAACCTAGTTGTTTTAGGACCATAACCCCAGAAGGTAGTCAGAAGTTCAACTAAACTCATCATTGATCACACCATACCCTGCAATGCGTGATTCCTTCTTTCTGATACACCATTATGTTTTGGTGTACCAGGTGGAGTTCATTGAGATATGATACCATGGGCTCACAGAAGGTCCTCAAATGCTTGGCTTAAGTATTCTCCACCTCGATTATAATGAAGTGCCTTAATACTTTTGCCAATTTGGTTCTATGCATCATTAATATCTCCTTGACCCTGTTAAGAGGTTCTGACTTACGTTTTATCAAGTAAACATAACCATATCAACTGAAGTCATCAGTGATGGTAATGATACCCTCCTCTAGAAGTTGTTCTAAAAGGATCACATATATCAATACATATGAATCCTAGTAGATCACTAGCCCTCTCATTGTTACTAGTGAAAGGAGTCTTGGTCATCTTGCCCAACAAACAAGATTCACATGTCTCTATAGATTCAAAATCAAAAGAGTCCAGTTAACCATATTTATGGAGTCTAGATATGTGATTCTCATTTATGTGCCCTAGACGACAATGCCAAAGGTAAGTTTTGTTTGAGTTTTTGAGTTTTATTCTTTTGGTATTTATGTTATAAACATTGGTCTTTAAGTCTAGAAAATAAAGACCATAAGACATTGGGGCATTTTCATAAAAGATCCAATCTTCAGAAATAGAACATTGACCAATCTTAATATGAAATTCATATACATCCTTGTCCATACAAGATACAAAAATGATGTTTCTATTTATGGCGGGTACATAAGAGTAGTTCATTAACTCTATTACAATCCATGTGGGTAGAGATAAACTATAGGTTTCAAATATAGTGGCAACAACTCTTGCTCCATTTATGAGTCGCAGTTCAACCCTGCCCTTTTTTAAAGGCCTACTTCTTTCAAATCCTACATATTGGAGCACATGTGAGATCCACATCCCGTATATAGTATCCAAGATGAAGAAGTAGATAGGTTTATCTAAATAATATATATACCTAAAGTGAAGTTCACAAACCCCATCTTCTTCTTCATGAATGCCTTCAAGTACAAATGGTAGATTCCTCTTGTACTTTTCTTTCTCCTTATCTTGAGTGTTGAAGATCTGAATTTGAGCTAAGGCTCAAAACTCTCCATAGACTTGATTTAATACTCAGACCCAACTTCGATGATCACCATCATGGATTTTTTATTCTTCATCCTTTCTTCAACATTTATCAGCATGGTAAGCAAATCTGATAGCGGTCTGACCATTTTATTCAAGCAGTAACACTCAATAAACTGGCTATATGATTCAGGTAATGATTTCATAATCATATATGTGGCCAACTTTGGGTCAATGAGAATCCTAGTTCTTCAAGATGATCTACATGTCCAATCATATTGAGAAAATGGGTCTCTACTGAGTCTCCCTATGTCATCTTACACTCAAAGAGCACCTTTATGATGTTGTGCCTTTGTTGCTCTGTGAGATTATGGTTCACATTCCTAAGATGTGTTACCATCTCAAGAATCCCCATGTTCTCACATTCCTCATGCAACTCATAGTTAATGAAGCTTAGCATAAGGTACTTCATGTCTAGGGCATCATTGGCATGCTTCCAGTAAGCATCCACTTTGAACCTAGGCGCATCAGCAGCAGGGAATTGTAGCATTGTTTTATCTACAATATTTACTTTGCACTCTTCATTGAGAACCCTTCTCAAAGTCCAAAACCAGTTGTGGAAATAATTCTCGTTAAGTTTGTCCTTCCTAAGGACCAATTATAATGATGATTTGATTACCATTTTGATTTTACAAGAGAAAATTTTGCATTTTTTTCAAAAACCCTTTTGATTTGATTTGACTTTAAAAATATTTGACAATATTTATTAATTTTTGATCCAACTATATTATCCAAATCGATATCCCTCACATATCAATTTGGAATATTGCACCGTACAACCTTCTAGTGAGCCTAGATCCAAAATAATTCAACGTTCACCTGGACAATGACAACATCCATAGTCAATTATTAAGGTAGGCAACCTTTCCTAATTGCATCATATGCAATTCTTGGATATATGATATCTGCAACTCATTGTTATAGTCATTTGTATGCCTTTGGTGCTTAATCCCATGAAGGATACATGTTAATTTTGGCCCAAAATTCAACAAGTCCCATTTAGGACCTATTAATCCTGGCCTAAAAGTCAACAAGATAGATATGCACCCGACTTGGGTAGAACCTACATATCTATTATCATAGTTCCATGAGATGGATGGAGTACCACACTTTGGCATAACCTATGCTTGGTGGATCAAGCTTTTCATGTGTGTTGCTTATGGAAATCATCTAAGACTTAATATGTTATTTGAGGGAGTTTGTATTTATAAATACATATACTTTATCCAAACACCACATATATAGTATGTATCATGTACATGCTATATCCCATAATGAAAATATGAAATAAACAAAAGTGATGGTTATGGCCATTCTAATGTAATTCCTTGGAGCCTCAAGGAATTACCATAACCCAGGGTCTACATATCATGTAGATACATGCTGTTGATGAAGATCTATCCTTGCCAATCCGAGTTGACCGGTTCAACCCTTAAACCAGTCGACACGCCTCCTGGAAAATCGATTGGTCATCACATTGATTGTTTGTTCTGTGGTCCACCATCTTCTAGGTTCTCTAGTTGTTCAGTCTGGTCCACTAACTGATCGGTTCAGCTTGTCCTCCTTGGTCCTCCTCAGTCCACCATCTAGTTGGCTCGCCTTTGAGACGGTTGGTTGTCTTAGTTCTGAGCATCTTCTTCTTCGTCGTAATAAGAAAGTAAACTATACTACTATTCCATGATTATAGAGAAACCTCAAGTTACAATTGAGGGAGGAAAAAGTAGGAGAGACCAATACTTTTACAATTTGAAGATAAGATAGAGGCTGGGTATGCAAATTGAGATAGAACACAAAATAAACACACAACCACCATGCATAGATAATTAGCATTATTGGCCATAACTACGCTACACATCCACCAATAAAACTCACTTTTAGGGTAATGCATATATATATATATATATATATATATTATTTGGGATTTATGTGTGGTATTTGATTGGACATTTATCGCATCATACATAATAAATAAATGATAAAACCAAAAATCCAATCATATCGATAATCTAAAAATATAGTAGATTGACGTGGCTCTGATACCACTATAGGGAAATATGGCATCAGGTAGGCAGCAGAAACACAACATTTACTGCCATATTCCCCATTAAACCACCATATTGCATCAATAACTATATAATGGAAAAGATGGTCCTGAGGATATACCTGATCCTAGAGCAAGTCTAGTGGCAATCTCCTCATCATTTTAGTCATGCAACTATCTTCTAGTTGCATTGGGACAACGTCTATACAAATCCTAATCTTCTCAACGGGAAGTAGGTTGACATTGTTCTCCTAGCAGCAGGAAACAACCTCCACACCTGTATGGAAGTCCACATGGACCGCCTAGAACTCTTTTCATCCTACTAGAATGGATAGGAAGGAGTTGTCCCTCTGTTGGTGTACTAGTCACCAACTTGCTCTCTGACAATTGTTCTCCCTTTCTATCCCTCCCTTTAGTAGGTAGGACTTTCACGGGAAATCTATTGGTTACCACAATTAGAGAGGACAATAGTTGTCAGAGGCAATTGTGTTATGTCTTTGGGAAGCCCCCAATACCTCTCTATTTATAGGAGGGGTTAGGGTCAGAGTTCCCAGTCTATGTGGGAGTGGAAGGAACTAGAATTTCACAAAATTTTGCAACTTGTGACAGGTGAAATAGTGAGTTCACCAGTGAACTGATCGGTTGGCATGTGAGCCAATCGATTCACCCAATGAATCCATCATTTTAACATGTTTCCCAATCAAAATTGTATTGGCAATTCTAATCCAATTATTGCACGACATGATGTTAGCACTAATCCTTGATACAATCAAATTGCACACTAAATTGGATAGTTCATCTCATGAACCGATAGTAACATAACCATGATCCGATCAGTTCACTCATTGAACTAGTTTGTTTGGCCTTGATTCATCTAGAATTCAGCCAATGTGATATCCAATCAACGTGACACTCTAATTGGCCATTTCATCACATGAACCGATCGATTGGGAGTCCAGGCAGTTGATTTTTTGCTTGAATTGAATAGATAAATGCTTTTGCAATCAATTTCAATTATTGTTCATGATTAAACTCCTCTTCTTGGTGTATTCTATGTGTGTGACCCGATAGGTCCCATATTACATTGGCAGTGAATGTCCATAACCAACTATGACATCACAAGCAAAGAGTGGTGCCTAGTCACACATCATTTCTACCCAAGTAAACAGAAAGTTGGAGAAACCCTTCAACCTACAATTTGTGTTTGATGTTGTAGTATTTGTATAGTTCCTTTATTACTAATATCCAGATTGAACTCGAGGCATTAAGTGGCCATCCTCTTCAAGTTTCAATCTCGGTTCCTTGCTATATCATACTATCTAACATATGTGTAAGCTCAATATCACATATTGACTCACATGTGCATGGCTATGCATTTCTCAATATCACTAATGAAGTGGCCATTATATCATACTCTAGTAGGACAGACAAATACTATCTACATCACTAACAATCATTCCCATGTATCACATTGCACCCAATCATCGGCTTTATGGCAACCCTTATTCAAGATCACAGTGGATGATGTCAAAGTATACTGAATGACATTTGATGAGTGTAGTGACTTCAGGTCTAAGAAAAAAATTACCACCAACACTATGAGAACTAACTGTGACTACCATTTTCATGGTTTCCATGTCATACTCTCATGGTGGGTCTATCTAATACAATGTTATGTAACAAGTATTTATGTGCTTGGTTTGATATCACATATCATGACTGGTGAGATTCTATCATCAACCAACACACACTCTAGTCCAATGTTTTACTGTTGTCTATCAATCTTCCACAATAACATTCGACTAGGGACATAATGAGAATGTATACTCTTAACATCCATATGATCTCATTGTTCAAGTCACCTACTTGAAGACATGCGTCGTTGAGTAATATTATTCTCTAGACATTTATTATGTTACTTCATTATCTCATAACTGAATAAAATAGAATAAATTGGAAGCATGAATTTATTATTAATCAAATAATTTACAAGTTATGTCATTACAATCATCATATGATCAACTCTCTGGGCATACAAACCAATAGGTGGTACATGAGTTATGTGTTATGCGATCAGTGGACATCTTCAGTAGGTCCACTAGTGCACAACAAGCCTGAGGGCATTGACTTCCCCCCCTAAGTACCCAAGTTGTGAGGAGGAGTTTGAGATATTTGGCTGCTCCCATTAGCCTCTGGGAGCTAGGTGTGGCAATACCAGCTCTATATGTTGTATTGATACTAAAGTCTTTGAAACACAGGCACGCTTCTTAGTCCTATACAATGAGATTGTAGCTTGCTACAATACTTTCACATGTTGTGGTACACCTCTTGTGGATTTGGTAGCTTAATAAATGGACTAAAAATCATGTGAATAGATTAAGTTGTCCTTTTATTAATTTAATATATGTTTAACTTCCATGATGAGTGATTTAAATTTTTTAATTTCCATTCTTTCATGCTTTGTATTTAAGTTTTGTCAATTATAAACATCATAAATATCTTGATTGCATGTTGATTTTCTACTCACTGAGCCACTATCTCATCAACCAACTAAATGATTTTTTAGGAAAAGGACTATCTCTTACTGATGAGGTAGAAGCCAATTTTATCAAGATTAGAATAGAGGTTATTAAGAAGAAGTAGTTAGACTAGATAGACAGTCTCTTATTCTTACTCCAGATCTTGGGAATGAGAGAGTGAGGAAAGAGAGCAGTTTGTAATGAAATGTACATGATGTATATTAAAGTGTGAAGATTTTTCTTATATGTAGTAGTCAAATTCTATTGTATCCTTAATTTTATGTTTAATTGAGATATTGTCATTTTGATAATTGATGTTACTATATATCTAAGAAAAGAAAAAAAATTATAGCTGATTTTCTGTAAGTGGTTAAAACTTGATAGTTAGTATAATCCCTATTTGGAGAGCCCTAACCCTGGTTAGTGGGTTTGGGTCATGTCAACTTTTTGGTATCAGAGTGATGTTGAACCTAAAATAAGTTTAGGTTTGGGACAAGGGTGATAAGTGATCGATAGGATTAGGATGTTTTCCTATTTGAACTACAACTTTGTAACAGATGTGTTCTATTATGGATATGCAGATGAAAGGAAGAGGACGTGGACTTGGTGAGGAACAAGATGAGAGCCACTACGACCCTAACTCTCATGCAATGTCTCATGGTGGAGAAGATAGGGATGAAGCGACAAGGATGTAATGTATTTTTCTAGAGATAAAAGAAATATATAAGAAGGATAGGAGGTCTTCATCTTCTATTAAGGATCTGATGAGATCATATGAAATAGCAATGAAGCTTGGTAGGACTCAATTTTCTAGAACAACAGACCCAATTGTGGATGATGTGTGGCTTTGACAACTGGAAAATGGATTTCACCTTATGGAGTTATGAAAAGATAAGCAAATTAATCATGCAGTCTATCTACTCAAGGGATATGTTGGGTTGTGGTGGCATGGAGTGGAAGATAAGAGGAGGAACACAATGACGACATGGAGGGACTTTGTGGATGATTTTCACCTTAAGGGCACATTAACCCCATTTTTAGGCTCATTAATTGCATTTTTGGGCGCATTGGCCTATAAATTCGGCGCATGACAGTAAATTAGGCTCAAATTGCACTACATTGAAAAATAGGTGCATAAACACCATTTTTAGGCATTTAAACCCACTTTTAGGCGCTTTAACCCCATTTTGGGGAGCAATGGCCTATAAATTAGGCATTGCACTGACAAGTAGGCTAAGTGATAAATTCAAAAAACTGGAGAATATCAGACAAGAAAGTATGACGATTGGTGATAATGAAGCATACTTTACAAGGTTGGCAAATTTCTAACCGCAGAGTGTACCAGATGACATAGAAAAGTGTAGCAGATTTCAACAAGGATTAGGATCATAAATTAGATGCAATGTATCAAATTATTGGTCGAAGAGATAGAGAAAACTTTAGAAAATTTGTGGAAGCAGCATGACATGTAGAAGAGTCAATTAATGATGCTAAATAGTATGAGAGTAAGAAAAGATCTGGAGACTTCATTAGAGGAGGACAAGGCAGTGGTGGATATAGAGGATGTGGTGTTTTTTTTCCAATATAGAATGAGGACTTAGTATTATTGGGAGATAAGGATCTAGTTCTTTACCGAGTGGAGGAAGGCCCAGTTCGAGTAGATCGAATACACCTCCTAGGTAGACACCTCCAACTAGGCCTTTAGGATCATCAATGACAAGTCCGTAGAGACATGATGCATCCATGTGTGACAACTATGGTAGGATACACTCTGGACAATGTTGGAAAGGCACTACTCAAATGTGCTATCACAGTGAATAGATGGGACTAGATAAAAAAGGAGTGTCCAAAGCTTCTATATATTTCAGAATAAGGTTCACAATTGTAGTTTCAGCCTTCACAGAGACAAATCCAGTTAGAGGGGCAAGTTATTTAGTGGCTTCAGGTTCTAGAGGAGGAGCACCTAGTACAATAGTGGAAAGTCAGGACAACATGACAGATGGAGAGCTATAGGATGCTTCTTCTCAATGACATCATCTAAAGGTGTAGTCTCACCTAAAATTGGGGCATGTGAGATGCTTCTCTTTAATAGCATTTCTGTTACATTATTGATAGATCTTAGTGCAACACATTCTTTCATTCAAAGATCGATAGTTATTGGATTAAATCTTCTAACCTAGGATTTATCTTATGAGTTGTTGTTAAGAGTCTCACTCGGTGAATCCTCAGTTTTGACAGAAGTGTGTCTTGGATGTCTATTGAGTTGTAGTGGGTATACAATAGTAGTTAATCTCATACCCTTAGATATTAATTATTTTCAAATTATTTTGGGTATGGACTGCCTTGAGACAGAGTAGATGGTTGTATCTCATAAAGGATTATGATGTCACCATTGATTACCACCCTAGAAAGGACAATGTTATGGAAGATGCCTTGAGTAGGAAGTCAACATCCCCTACAGAAATGTTTTCAATGGCATGTGTAAAACGTGACTTGTCAGTTAAGATGATAGAGATGAATTTGGATCTCAATGTGTCTGATCAAGGTGGGTTGATTACACAGATGGATGTTAGGCCTTAGACCTACATTTCATGATCAGATCAAGGAGCTTCGACAGAGTGATAGAGAATTGCAACAGATCATGTATGATAATGATAGAATGTAAAAGGACAGAGTTTAGATATTAGGATGATGGGTTGCTATACCAACATGATAGATTGTGTGCCCAATAGACAATGAGTTAAAGAAGCATATTCTTAAGGAAACTCATTCTCCTTTCTACGCAATGCATCCAGGTAACTCAAAGTTGTACATTAACCTTAAGGAATTGTATTGGTGGTCAGGTATGAAGAAGGATGTAGCTGAGTATATAACTAAGTGTGTTGTATTTTAGCAAGTCATGGTTGAACATTAGAAGTAAACTGGTTCTTTTCAACCACTTCCTATCCCTAAATGGAAGTGGGAGAATATCATTATGGATTTTTTGATTGGATTACCTAGGACACCCTATGGTTTTGACTCTATATGGGTAATAGTAGATAGGATAACAAAGTCCTCTCTCTTTCTTCTAACACAATATGGGATACACCAAAGTTAGCTATAGTCTACATAGATGATATAGTTAATTTGTGTGGGATACCCATTTCTATAATATCTGATAGAGATCCCAAATTCACATCCAGGTTCTGGAATCAATTGACACATTCTTTGGGAACAAGGTTGAAGTTTAGCATAACATTTCATCCTCAGACAGATGAACATCAAGAGAGAACAATTCAGACCCTAGAGGATATGTTGAGAGCATGTGTTCTATAGTAAAGTAGTAGTTGGGATGATCATCTCAGTCTTATGGAGTTTGCCTATAAAAATAGTCACCATTTGAGTTTATGCATGGCTCCTTATGAAGATCTATATGGGATAAAGTGTAGATCTCCTATTTGTTGGTATGAAGTTGGAGAAAGGCAGATTTTAGGTCCAGAGTTGGTGGAAGAAACATTAGAAAAGATATTTGTGATCAGACAGTAGTTCAAGGATGAAAAAGATATATAGAAACGCTATGCAGAAAAAGGCGTAGACCACTTATATTTGAGGTTGGCAATGAGTTTTATTTGAAAGTCTCACCGTGGAAATGTGTGTTGAGATTTGGAAAGTGAGGCAAACTATCTCCTAGATACATGGGTCCCTATCCAAGCATTCAATGAATTGGACCAGTTGTATATGAACTAGAGTTGCCTTTAGAGTTATCCAATTTACATGATGTGTTTCATGTATCTATGTTGAAGAAGTGTCATCCTGGTATACAAAAAGTTATAGACCCAAATCCTATACAGTTGAGAGAGGATATCCCCTATGTTAAAGGACCAATTGCAATTCTAGATCACAAATTTTGGAAGCTTAAAAAGAGGGAGATATCTTTAGTAAAAGTTCGTTGGAGGAATCATGGTATAGAATAAGCTACTTGGAAATTAGAGTCAGAGATGTGTAACAAGTATCCTTTCCTCTTCTAGGAATTTTGAGATGAAGTTTTTATTAGCGAGGAAGAATTATTACAACCCTTTTCTAGCTTTGTCGGTAATCCTAGAGATTAAGATAACCTTAATGCATGTTGCACTTTTATTAGTAATATAGTACCTTGTACCTTACATTAACTTTGATAATTTCAAATACTTGTTTGGTTAACTCATAATAAAAACTTAAGCATACCTAAAAATCCTTACTTGGAGTTGATGTACAATTAAGACCCTACTTGTACTACTAAGACTATCCAACCTAGTTTGTATGAATAACAATCACAGGGACATAATTACTAATGGCCTACTAGATTATACACCTCATAGACTAGGTAGTCACTTGGATCCCAAGCAAGCAATTTAAAGTAATGAAACAATGGTAAGTGATGTTATACCCAGACTCCTTGATATATAAGAACATTGGAGAATGAGGTGTAATATGACACTCCCTGACTACAACTAGACAACTAAAAAGAACTACCCCACTTAAAATGGACCCCTATACTCCTACAATCATTTAAGTGAATCTATGGATTGCACTACTGTGTAATCTTCATAGTCTCCCATGTAAAACCACAATGTTATTATTGCATAAACCTTCACATGGTCCTATGATCCTCCGCAAGAGAATTTGTCTTCACATAGAATTAATGAATATTAAAGAAGACTAACTAGCCATATTGGAATTTCAACTAAATTCATAAAGACATGTAGATTCTATATCAAAGAGGTCAAATTATTTTAAATAAGAAAAGTCTTATAATTATTGTATTAAAACAATATAATACACAAAAGTTTCACATGAGTAAGTATAGGCTATATATTTCATCAGTAGGCCAAAACTCTTGGTCGGTCCGCTGGGGTCCCATATTTAGTAAAATTTCAACCTAGATCATGTTATAAATTGAACATAAATTTTATAATAAACACTCATTAGGAACAAATAACAAATATCAAATATTATTTTATCTGTGACATTAAATTATAAAAAATGATTTCAAATTGATACGTAATTCTATATTTTTAAGGTTATTACCTAATGTTAACAAGTAAGAGTTGCTAAAAATGGTGAAATCTAATTTGATACATTAATTTGATTTTGTTAAGTTAATTGATAAACAACATCATTTTCATTACAATAGACAAATACTAAACCAATGTGGAATGTTTGACTGCGATATAATTTTATTTGTGTATTTTCTAGTACGAATTTCCAAACACAATCAAATTTTGGCATAAATGGTCAAATGTGGGAATGTCATAATAAATAATTTTTATCACTAAGTGCATATTTAAATAGGTTAGATATTAGTAAATTGGTGATGAAGACTAAATTATCCATCATCAATTACCCAATGCCCCCAATATGTCCTATGTTTTCTAAATCAAGGCTAATTAACAACAGTTCGGTTCAAGTAGGGAAAAGCATTATAAGATCAATATTTAAGGGGTTGAATCACTTACCTTGATGTAGAATCATTTAATATAATATCCTCAAACATTATGTTGTCACTTAGCTTAATCAAGCACAATTTGAAAAGCCAAAATTGTAGCAAGGATCCTTATCTATTTTAAGAAAGTAGAAATAGGAAATACATATGAAGATTAGGGGTTTTGTAAATAATCATAGAACTTATGTTCAAAGCATTTATTCAACAAATATTAATTGTATGTTATGGACATATCAAGATATTACAAATATTAAGTGAAAAATAAGTGTATAACTAGTCTTTACTATGAAATTAGGTGAAAACACTTCAGATTCCATCTCCCACCAATCAAACTGTGATTTATAGGTATAAAGGAGTTTTTGAGGTTCATATGATATCATTTATATAATATACATACTTCAAGGTGTTACAATTTAGATACGTTTTCATTTTATCAATTATATATTTTTGTATGTACCCAAAAGTTGGTCAAATTCTAGAAGAGATGAACTCATTTTGCACTTTGGTAAAGCCTACTGACTTCTTACTAACAGCCTCAAATTTACTTTGACTTGATTATTATAATTTTCATTGTCAATTGAATTGTTATTTCCATTATTGGGTTTCTAAATAACCCTCATCCGCATCCATACACTAATAGAGAATTGTTTTGTTATTTGTTACTATTATTCAAATAGTTTAGCCTCTTTTAGCAAACATTTAACCAATAAATCCTAATTTAAGATGAACTAGGGTTTAATTTTTTCTAAAATCCACTAATCAAACCCAACAAGTATTATAGATAGCATTTATGCTATTAATATAATAACAACTTTTCAACACCCATTTGGAAAAATATTTTCATTTGGTGGCAATTGCAAGACTAATGACTAAATAGGGTTTATCATCACACATTTTATACAGAAAGTCAAGTAAAGAATTAGGGATTTTATCTGGGAAATGAGAGGGGTTACTTTTCAATAGATGTTTCATGAATGAATATTATAAGGTAATATAGTTGGGAGGTTTTGGTCTTGTTGTTGTAAGACACAATGTAAGTGAATAATATACATTAGAGATGGTCATCTTTGGATTATGACCATATATGTCCAAGCTATTCTAGTCTTCATGGAGCTTCTTATCATTATACACATCCATCTTCATATGTATTTGTGGTGCTTCTTTCCCACTAATCTTGTTGTTTATAGTGCATCATTGGTGTATCTCTCTCTTTCCCAATGATGTTTTACTTTTTCTCATGTTCTTTCCATTATATGCACGTGGGTTTCCTATTTGTGCTTATTTTAATTTGTACCAATTCCTGCAACGTTCAAGGATTTACTTGCAACATTGACATACTGGGATAGATCTTAATGCACTTATTCCAACTTCATGTTCCCTCTGGTGTTGGTGTTGTGGAGACTTGTCGCATTGTCAAGAGATGGATGTTTTATTTTTCATATAATATATTAGATATTAAAATCTAGCATGAAAATACTAATCATTAAGGTTTATTTTTGCCTTGATCTTATCTTTACTAAACATTATCCATGTATTTTTTATTTACATTTGTTGTTTTGCAAGTGTTGAGATTGAAATTATCAAATGGGTGGGTGGGTTGGGGCTGGGTTGGGTAATATATGGTTTGGGGTTCAGGGGTGTGTGTCAAAAGGATAGAGTTCTAAATGAATAGAATAAAGAAAAAGCCAATCCTAACCCAACAGCTTCCACATAGAACAACATGTGCCCATATAATATGTATTTAGAACAAAATGTTTTGCAAGTTGCTACTCTATCAGTAGAAAGAGACAGTTCCCTAGTATTGTTACTTGAAATGTAGCATCAAAAAGCAATACATTGTCACTATCAAACAAAAAAGCTTAATTTTTCTTTTTCTACAACCATTCAATCACATACCTTTTATTTGGGGTACACTTATAATGTATGATTATGCTCAATGGAATATAGTTAGTAACTTGTACTAAAACTCTGTATTAAATTTGAATTATAAATTAGATAATGCAATAAACATGATTTCATTTTCCAATTTCACATTCTCAGATATCAACTCTTGTTGGGAAATTTTCAATTTGGACTAGAACTCCTAAAAAATTTATGGGTAGAAGTAGATCATAATATTCATTATGAAGTACTAATAGATCATTAAATTTATCTTGATGTAATAAATTTAGTTAAGTGGTTCACCCATGAGCCACCCATAAACCCCCTAACTAGACAAGTGGGTATTGGATTAGGTAATTTTCAACTTATAGTAAATTTAATCACCTGAACCTGACTTGAAAAAATTGACCCATGGGTTCCTATAGATTTTAATTGAGTTTGATATGTCTAGTTGAGATGGTACTTCTATTGATCTACTTAGGATTTTCCTTGATCGTGCTTTCATTCCCATCAAGTAACCATGATTAACATTCCAGATTTATGGACCCAACATGACAATCATCATCACCTCATTGTTTTCATGTTCGTGTCACATTATGAATGTTTGTGCTCTTTTGAACTTTTATCCATTTGTCTACACTCTCTACAACTACATCATCATAGGATGTGTTTTTTCTTCTTATTTGAATCACACATTTTTTCCAGTGAAGATGGCATAGTCGTCGTGCTTTGATCATCTACTCCTTATTGATGGTTATGACATTTTTTATGGTGCTTGGATTCCATCTACTTTCTTTGTTCTAGATGCCACAAAATATTATTTCTAGAACTTGAGTGTTTCTAGACTACAAAGCATAACTTCAAAGATGGCTTCATCATATTATTAATTATTTTGAGATTTATGTATAAGGAAAAGTAAAAACTCTTGTACGAGGAGTGACATTTGTTTGTATCATCTCATTGAGTCTTGAACGTCCAAGTTAGATGTATCTTTTACCCATACTCTAAATTCAGATAGAGTGTTAGAAATTAGATATTTTACTAGTTGATAGGTTTGGGAGCCTAGTTGTCTTGCCCCATAATGTTTAAATCCACTTCCTAGTACTTGATCCTCTCCTATATATAAGAGAAGAGTATTATGTATACTAATAATAAATACAACATATGCCTTATTTATCACAATAATTTTGACATGATCAATAAATGCAATTCAATTAAATGGTGCACATTTATTTACTTATATATTAATATGTATAAAAAAATTCCTTAAATGACTCGTTGTAATCCATGGGACTTCAAGTATGTGACTCAAAAATGAGGTCCTAATGGATGCAAAGAACAATATTTTTAAATATCCTTAGTCAATTATTATTATGGATTGAAAAACAATAAAGCATGTGAGACCAATATGTGTGGAAATTGATATCCATGTCTGGTGGGTCATAGGTATTGGATACCAAGTCATACACATAGGTCCTTGTTAGAGAAATAGTAAAAATGTTTGGCCTGCCTTGAGAGCAATTCTTGGACCATTATATGATTGTCATAATCGTCTTTCAAATGTGGCGATAGTGTTGTGGTTCTTCGACCTAAACTCACTACAATATTGACATGATAGTAATTATTCTTTTTTAATACCAAATTTGATACTAAAGAAGGTTCCTATAAAGGTAGCTATTGGGTGTTATGAGAATCATGCTACACATTGTGTGTGTTCTATATGTAACTTGTCATTTCCATATAACATAGGTGATATTCTAGGCATGTTGAAAAGTTAAACTTGAGAAATATATGTCCATTCTCATGTGAGTCAATATGTGATACTAAGATCATTTTTATCTTGCTTGTCAATTGATGATCAAAAAACATATATTGAACACAATGAGGATGTTTGTCCATGCCTATAGTTCAATCAAGATATCTATGAAAAAAGAACTATACAACATTGCATCATTGGTCAAGCAATGATGTCTAGCTAGTAATGGCTCATTTCTTTTTATTCTTGAAGTTGACTAGTGAATTGATCTCCAACATAGTATGGTTCCTATAGGGTCATACACATAAATATAGATTGACAACATTCTTATTTTGACTCATTTGTAACTTTTACAAATTAAATTGCCTAGAAGCATGTTTTGAGGAACTAGAATTAAATATGGATCTAGACATTGGAAATCAAATCCACAAGTATGGAACCCATTCCTTAGAGAAAGAGGAAATTCTATAGCACATCAGGACTCAAGGAGCATTGTACGGGACCCAATGCATGGAGCAATTTGTCATATTTGATAGAGTCCATATCATAGTCATATATTGTCTTGGTAAACCCTACACTTTCAACTCCTATATATACAAGATATGAATTGACAATATCTAGACCGCACATCTCATTTTCACATTGTTTCGTTATGGACTGATAAACTCTAAGAGAAATTAAGAAGGGGCGAGAAAGGGATGGGAGTGGTGACTCTAGAATTTCATTTTAAAGCCCTATGTTGGAAATCATAGAGATTAGTTTACACTATAAATTTTTTAGATAAGAAACGTCATCTGAAACACATGGTTTGAGGAGAAGTTTGTCACAATGGAAAGTCATGTTCCATAGTGAGACATCTATTATGGAATAGCATGTTTTCTAGCATCAAATCATGGTCACATTTGGGATCAACATAGTTACATTCATGACCTTGGATCCACCTCATCTGTGGTGGAACCGAAAATTCCACTATAGATGTTATATAGAGGAATATTATAATCTATCACATAAATTTGATTTTTGTAAACGTCTTGAGGTGAGTCCATGAGTTCCAAATAACTCTAAAATGCGTTTTGGTTGTTGTTTCAATGATATTGTGACACGACATAGATTAAAAGGTCCAAATTTACACATAGTAGTTCACCATAAATATTAGAACTTCTTCCATCATAAGGTATAATCTTGTAACCCTAATATGGTATTATTGCATTAGAGGATCATACGTGAGGAATTCTTGGTGGGAAATGATATTCCACCATGTTTTCTACAATTGACAACCCTACTTGTACTACTAAGACTATCAACCTAGTTTGTATGAATAACAATCATAGAGACATAACTACTGAAACCTACTAGATTATACACCTTGTATACTAGGTATTCAGTTGGATCCCAAGCAAGAAATTTATGGTAATGAAATAATGGTAAGTGATGTTATACCCAGACTCCTTGAAATATAAGAGAATTGGAGAATAGGGTGTATTATGAACACTCTCCAACTAAACCTAGACAATTAAAAAGAACTACCCCACTTAAAAGGGACCCCTATACTCCCATAGTCATTTAAGTGAATCTATGGATCACACTGTTGGTATGTATGCCCATAGAGCAAGTCATATGATGATTGTAATGGGATACCTTGTAAATGATTTGAATAATAATAAAGGCAATTTCCGATCTATATGTTTAAACTGTTTCTAAGATGATAGTGTAACATGATAGATGTCTAAAGAATGTTTTTTACTCAATCATGTATGCTTTTAGGTTAAGGACCTAAACGATGAGATCATGTGGATGTTAAGAGTATACATTCTTGTTTGGTCCCTAGTCGGTTGTTATTGTGGAAATAACCATAGACATCAATAACACTAAAGACTAGATTGTGTGTTGGTTGATGACAGAATCTCATTAGTCATGATATAGTGATATCAAACCAAGCACATAGGTACTTGTTAGAGAACAAGGTACCCGGACATACCCACTATGAGAGTGACACATGGAACCATGACATGTTAGTCACAGTCAGCTCTCACAGTGATGGTGGTGAGTGTGATTCTTTGACCTGAAATCACTACACTCAACACATGTCGTTGGGTGCACTTTGACATCATCAAACACAGTCCTGAAACATGGGTTGTTATAAAGGTGATGATTGGGTGGCTTTGACACATGGGGATTTTGAGGGGTGAGTGATAGATATGGGATTTGTCCCTCCTGAGGGAGTTTGATGTCCTTGGCCACTTGATGAGTAGGATTGAGAAAGGCATGCGCATGCACATGTGAATCAATATGTGATATTGATGTCATACACATCTCACTCGGTCTGCTCTGAGATCAAGGAAATGAATGAATGTTGACAGGATGACTGTTCCATGCCTCGAGTTCATTCAGGATATCTGTGATAAAGGAATTATACATTCACTGTAACACCATTCACGGATTGTAGGATTGAAAGTTGTTCTCCGACTTTCTATTTCACTTGGGAAGCAATGATGTGTGACTAGGCACCGCTCTTTGCTTGTGAAGTCATAAGTGTTATGGACTTTCAATGCCAATGTGAAATGGACCTGTAGGGTCACACACATAGGATTTAACCTAAAAGAGGAGTTTTGTCCACAAATAATGTTTAGATTGATTACTAAAGGAGTTTAGTAGTTCAATTAAACACTCAATCAATTGATAGCTCAATGTCATAATGTTCAAGGTCTTGGACACATTGATTGAAGTATCGGATTAATTGAAATCACAATTGATTGATTCTGCACAATCTGCACTCCCAACCGATCGACTCATGTAATGAACCGATCGGCTGGGATTGGTGAACCGGTCGTCTCAAGTGTAGAGTCAATCAGCTCAAGGTCAGAGTGAAACGATTGCTTCAAGTGTTGAAACGATCGGTTCAACTAATGCAACCGAGCAAGTTGGGAAAGTAAGATTGGTGAGAATTTTCCTTGCGTTTCACTTGCCCAATTTGATTGGAACAAGGATTGGTATTCGATACCAATTAAAAACAAAAGAAGGAAAGTCAATCGGGAACTGATCAGGACCACCAACCGATCGGTTCAGAAGTGAACCGACTGGTTCAAGGGTCCCAACCGATCAATTGAGGTGTCAACCGACCGGTTCAGGTCCCCAACCGAGCATTTCAGTTGTGAAACGATCGGTTTAGGTTGCGAGTTAGTTACCTTTGTGGAAAATCTCGAACCCTTATACTCCTGCTTTTAGTCCCATTTTTCCAGGGACAGAGAACCTTGTCCCATGACCCGCCTATATATAGGGGTATCGGGGGCTTCTCAGATGACAACTCAGTGCAAGCCGGTTGCTCTGCAAAGTTGTCGTTCTCTCTGGTTTTGGTAACCGAGAGAGCCCGAGAAAGTGCTACCCGAAAAGGGAGGCACAACAAGGGAAAGACAACTGCAGTTGCAACTGGTAGTAGGAGAGTGTGTTGGCGACTAGTACGCCAACAGGAGGGTGCGACTCCTTCCAGTTCCTTGTGCGACAAGGCGATCAGAGTTCCAGGCGGTCCGTGTGGACGTCTGCAGAGGCGGGAGACCTCTATCACTCGGAGGACAACTGTCAATCCCGACAGTCCCGGTGAGACCAGGAGTCTTCAGTCCCGGTGCGATCAGGAGCTGCAGAGACACCGTCCAAGACGGGAGGTGTAGACCGTGCAAGGTGCGAGGTACTGTCGCCGAGCAAACCTCGGGACAAGGTATGCATCCACAAACCATATTTCCTATTGTATAGACGTTGATTCGATTCCTTTTGTTATGGGTTTGGGGAAAAAAAAATTATTTCCACTGCTTCTCTGCCTCCTCTAAAACCCAATAGTGTTATTAGACCTAGGTCAACTGTTCTATATTTTAGGATTATCGATATGATCGATTTTGGTTTGTCGTCTTTATTTATTGCATACGATGTGAATAAAATTGGCTTTATGCATGTCCAATCCACAAATCCCAAATATACATATATGATATGTAATATTAATGCACTTGATACGCGTCGCCCTTAAACGAGTTTTGTGGTGGATGTGTAGCATGGTTATGGCCTATAAACACTATATCTGTGTGTGGTTGTATGTGGTTGCTTGCATCTCAGTCTGTGCATCGATTCCCCTTCTCCTATTCCTGATGTAACTCAAAATAATTTGAGAATTCTTTTCCTACCTTTGCTCCCCCCCCGAATGTAACTTGGGGTTTCACAATTAAATTGTAAATAGGATAGATTTTATTTCATATTATGTCAAAGAACGGCAGACGACCTGAGACGATTGGTTCAAGGCGTGAACCGATCGGTTTGTGATCCATATGGCTGGTTTGAGGAGCGAGACGAGCAGGTGGTGACCTAAGGAGATGCACGACGACCGGTGAACCGATCGGATGGAGGCGCAAGTCGATCGGCTAGTGGCACCCGAGCAACCAACTTGATGGTGAGCCGATCAATCATGGAGATGAGCTGATCAAATCCAGAAAGGCAGGCACAAATTTCATCTTGTAGAGGTTGCATGTGATGTAGACCTAGATGACCGTGATTCCTCTTGGCTCGAGGAATCACAATAGGATGGCCATAATCATTACTTTTTATCATTTTGTATGTTTTCTGTGGGATATAGCATGTATATGATACGTACTATATATTGTGGTGATTGGATATGTATATGTATATAAAAACCAAATCCCTCATTAAAATATTAAGTCTTATATGCCTTCCATTAGCGACACACATGGCAAACTTGATCGACCAAGAGTAGGTTACGTCAAAGTGTGATACGCCGTCTATCTTGTGAAAGTGTGAAGGGTCGACATGCAGGTTCTACCAAAGTACGGTGCATGTTTACCGTGTCGGCTTTTGGGTTAGACTTAACTGGTGATTCTTAGAGCGTCTAAGCCCAGAGGCACGGATTGTTCATGGAAAGGTGTTGCGCATGTTCATTCATCAAGAGTTGCATATGATGCAATTGGCATGATGGCCTACCTAAATAGTCAAGATTATGGGCAATCAGCCAAAGCTGACTCATGACTTAATGAAATATGGATCTTGACCCACTAGAAGATTGTATGCTACAATCTTCTGAATTGATGGTGAGGGATGTCAATTTGAGTCAAATTAGTGGGAGAGGTAATTAATTAAAGGCCTAATTAACTATCGTCAAATTTTATTCAAATAAAATCAAAAGGAGTTTTGACAAATGCAAATTTTCTCTTGTAGAATGGCAAAAGAACCATCTTTTAAAATGGGAAAATTAATTAAGAATAAATTCCATAACTGGTTGAGGACTGTGAGAAGTGTTTTGCACAATCCAGATATACCAGGAGACTTTGAATCCACTCTATGTACGCTTAATGCGTTAGTGAAGAAGAAAGAAAGTTCATTGATAGAGATCAATGGAACAAAAGGTGAGGGAGAGAAGGGTTCTCTCGCCAAACCAATTTCTTCTACATGGAGAGGATGGAAGGAACGATGGAAGAAGAAGTCATAGATAGAGATCTCTACTTTTGGTGTATACGTGATAGAGATTAACTTTACTACTTATTTGTCATGGGTACTTGATACTGGATGCGGATCTCACATTTGTTCAAATGTGAAGGATCTTAAGAGAAGTAGGCCTTTAGGGAAAGGCGAGGTTGAACTACGTGTTGCCAATGGGGCAAGAGTTGCTGCCAGTGCCGTAGGAACATATGAGTTAACTCTACCAAGTGGGCTAATAATAGAGTTGAAGAACTATTATTATGTACCTGCCATAAATAGGAATATCATTTTCGTCTCTTGTTTGGACAAAGATGGATTTGAATTTCTTATTAAGAATGGAAAATGTTCCATTTCTAAAGATGCGATCTTTTATGGCAGTGCCCCAATGTCTTATGGTCTATACTTGATAGACTTGGAGACAAATGTATACAACGTAAACACCAAAAAGCAAAAACTCAATGACTCAAACAAAACATATCTCTGGCATTGTCGTCTAGGACACATAAATGAGAAGCGCATTTCTAGACTCCATAAAGATGGTTATCTAGACTCTTTTGATTATGAATCAATAGAGACATGTGAATCTTGTTTATTGGGCAAGATGACCAAGACTCCCTTTTCAAGTAAAGGTGAGAGAGCTAGTGATCTATTAGGACTCATACATACTGATGTATGTGGGCCTTTTAGAACTAATGTCAGAAATGGGTATCAGTACTTCATTACCTTCACTAATGATTTCAGTAGGTATGGCTATGTGTACCTGATGAAGCATAAGTTAGAAACCCTTGAAAGGTTCAAGGATTTCATGAATGAAGTACAAAACCAACTTGGCAAAAGTATTAAGGCACTTCGATCCAATTGAGGTGGAGAATGCTTAAGCCATGAGTTTGAGGACCTTCTGCGAGCCCGTGGTATTGTATCACAATGGACTCTGCCTGGAACACCACAGCATAATGGTGTGTCTGAAAGAAGGAATCACACATTTTTGGATATGGTGCGATCAATGATGAGTTTTGCTGATCTTCCGATTTCCTTCTGGGGTCATGCTCTTGAAACCGCCGCGTTTACACTTAATCGTGTACCATCTAAATCGGTTCAAAAGACACCATATGAGATATGGACCGGGAAGCATCCCAATTTGTCTTTTATGAAGATTTGGGGTTGTGAGGCTTATGTCAAGAAAATATTTCCTAATAAGCTTGGACCCAAATCTGATAAATGTTATTTTATTGGATATCCCAAGGAGACCAAGGGATATTATCTATACCACCCTACTGACAACAAAGTGTTTGTTGCCAGGGATGTTGTATTCCTAGAGAAGGAATTTATTTCCAAAGGAAGCAGTGGGAGGAATATAGAGCTTGAAGAGGTTCAAGCCCAACAAGAAAACATTGAACCGGTAGATGTATCATAGGAAAATGCAGATTCACAAGGTGTTCTGGAATCTCAGTCTCCTCAAGTAACACAAGGACCTCGTAGATCTAGTAGGACCCGCCTTGAACCTGAGAGGTTTGGATACCTTGTAACTCAGGAAGGTGGTGAGTTGATCATAGATGATGATCCAACTACCTACGTAGAGGCTATGGAGGGACCAAATTTTGAGAAATGGCTTGAAGCCATGAGATCCGAGATGGAATCCATGTACTTTAACAAAGTATGGACTTTGGTGGAACCACCCGAAGGGGTAAAACCCATAGGGTGCAAGTGGGTCTTTAAGAAAACGACCGACATGGATGGAAATGTGCAAACTTATAAAGGCAGATTGGTTGCGAAGGGATTTTGACAAGTTGAAGGTGTTGACTATAACGAAACCTTTTCTCCATTTGCCATGATTAAGTCCATCAGGATCATGCTTGTTATTGCAGCTTATTATGACTATGAGATTTGGCAGATGGATGTTAAAACTGCATTCCTTAACGGGAATATAAATGAGGATGTGTAAATGACATAGCCTGAAGGTTTTGTAGATCCAAAGAATGCCAATAAAGTATGTAAGCTACAAAGGTCAATCTATGGATTAAAGCAAGCATCTCGGAGTTGGAATCTTCGATTTGATGAGGAAGTCAAAGTGTTTGGCTTTATTCAAAATGAAGATAAACCTTGTGTGTACAAGAAGGTTAGTGGGATCTCAACCACATTCCTCATATTATATGTGGATGACATACTTTTGATGGGGAATGATGTCTTAGCCTTAGAGAAGCTAAAGACTTGGCTTGGGAATACTTTCTCAGTGAAGGACTTAGGAGAAGCATCCTACATTCTAGGAATTAAGATCTATATAGATAGATCTAGAAGGCTTCTTGGACTAAGTCAGAGCACGTACATTGACAAAGTGCTAAAGCGGTTAAGCATGGAGAACTCAAAGAGAGGCAACATCCCCATGCTACATGGAATCACCGTCTCTAGAGCTCAATGTCCCCAATCTTGTGAAGAGAGGGAGCGTATGAGTGAGATCCCATATGCATTAGCCATCAGATCCATCATGTATGCTATGTTGTGCACACACCCAGATGTCTCGTATGCTCTTGGCATGACGAGTAGGTACCAGTCAGATCCCGGGGATGCTCACTGGACAGCCTTGAAGAACATCCTCAAGTACTTGCGAAGGACTAATGATCATTTTCTTGTGTACGGTGGCAAGGAAGAGCTGGTTGTAAAGGGTTACACCGATGCAATCTTCCAAACCGATAAAGATGATTACAGATCGCAGTCAGGATTTGTGTTTTGCCTTAATAACGGAGTTGTGAGCTAGAAGAGTTCCAAGCAAGAAACAGTTGTCGATTCTACTACAGAGGCCGAGTATATTGTTGCATCACATGCAGCAAAGGAGGTTGTGTGGATCGGGAAGTTCATTTCTGAACTTGGTGTAGTTCCCAGTAGTTGTGATGCAATTGAGATTTATTGTGACAATAATGGAGCTATTGCACAAGCTAAGGAACCCAGATCACATCAGCGGTCCAAGCACATACTGCGGCACTTCCATCTCATACGAGAGATTGTACAGCGAGGAGATGTGAAGATTTGCAAAGTACCAACTGAAGACAACATAGCTGATCCACTGACTAGGGCCCTTTCTCAGTAGAAACCTGATGGTCATGCTAACTCACAAGGACTGCGTTTCCTTGATGACTAGCTCTAAGTGCAAGTGGGAGTCTGTTGGTATGTATGCCCATAGAGCAAGTCATATGATGATTGTAATGGTATACCTTGTAAATGATTTGAATAATAATAAAGGCAATTTTCGATCTATATGTTTAAACTGTTTCTGGGATGATAGTGTAACATGATAGATGTCTAAAGAATGTTTTTTACTCGATGATGTATGCTTTTAGGTTAAGGACCTAAATGATGAGATCATGCGGATGTTAAGAGTATACATTCTTGTTTGGTCCCTAGTCGGTTGTTATTGTGGAAATAACCATAGACATCAATAACACTAAAGACTAGATTGTGTGTTGGTCGATGACAGAATCTCATTAGTCATGATATAGTGATATCAAACCAAGCACATAGGTACTTGTTAGAGAACAAGGTACTGGACAGACCCACCGTGAGAGTGACACATGGAACCATGACATGGTAGTTACAGTCAGCTCTCACAGTGATGGTGGTGAGTGTGATTCTTTGACCTGAAATCACTACGCTCAACACATGTCATTGGGTGCACTTTGACATCATCAAACACAGTCCTGAAACATGGGTTGTTATAAAGGTGATGATTGTGTGGCTTTGACACATGGGGCTTTTGAGGGGTGAGTGATAGATATGGGATTTGTCCCTCCTGAGGGAGTTTGATGTCCATGCCCACTTGATGAGTAGGATTGAGAAAGGCATGTGCATGCACGTGTGAATCAATATGTGATATTGATGTCATACACATCTCACTCGATCTGATCTGAGATCAAGGAAATGAATGAATGTTGACAGGATGACTGTTCCATGCCTCGAGTTCATTCAGGATATCAGTGACAAAGGAATTATACATTCACTATAACACCATTCACGGATTGTAGGATTGAAAGTTTTTCTCTAACTTTCTATTTCACTTGGGAAGCACTGATGTGTGACTAGGCACCGGTCTTTGCTTGTGAAGTCATAAGTGTTATGGACTTTCACTGCTAACGTGAAATGGACCTGTAGGGTCACACACATAGGATTTAACCTGGAAGAGGAGTTTTGTCCACAAACAATGTTTAGATTGATTACTAAAGGAGTTTAGTAGTTCAATTAAACACTCAATCAATTGATAGCTCAATGTCATAACGTTCAAGGTGTTGGACACATTGATTGAAGTATCAAATTGATTGAAATCACAATTGACTGATTCTGCACAATCTGCACTCCCAACCGATCGGCTCATGTGATGAACCGATCGGCTGGGCTTGGTGAACCGGTCGGCTCAAGTGTTGAGTCGATCGGCTCAAGGTCAGAGTGAAACGATTGCTTCAAGTGTTGAAACGATCGGTTCAACTGATGCAACCGAGCAAGTTGGGAAAATAAGATTGGTGAGAATTTTCTTGGATTTTCACTTGCCCAATTTGATTGGAACAAGGATTGGTATTCAATACCAATTAGAAACAAAAGAAGGAAAGTCAATCGGGAACTGATCAGGACCACCAACCGATCGATTCAGAAGTGAACTGATTGGTTCAAGGGTCCCAACTGATCGGTTGAGGTGTCAACCGACCGGTTCAGGTCCCCAACTGACCGTTTCAGTTGTGAAACGATCGGTTCAGGTTGCGAGTTATTTGCCTTTGTGGAAAATCTCAAACCCTTCTACTCCTACTTTTAGTCCCATATTTCCGGGGACAGAGAACCCTATCCCATGACCCACCTATATATAGGGGTATTGGGGGCTTCTCAGATAACAACTCAGTGCAAGTCGGTTGCTCTGCAAAGTTGTTGTTCTCTCTGGTTTTGGAAATCGAGAGAGCCCGAGCAAGTGCTACCCGAAAAGGGAGGCACAACAAAGGAAAGACAACTGTAGTTGCAACTAGTAGCAGGAGAGTGTGTTGGAAACTAGTACACCAACAGGAGGGTGTGACTCCTTCCGGTTCCTTGTGCGACAAGGCGATCGGAGTTCCAGGTGGTCCGTGTGCACGACTGCAGAGGCGGGAGACCTCTATCGCTCAGAGGACAATTGTCAATCCCGACAGTCTCAGTGAGACCAGGAGTCTTCAGTCCCGGTGTGATCATGATCTGCAGAGACACCGTACAAGACCGGAGGTGTAGACCACGCAAGGCGCGAGGTACTATCTCCGAGCAAGCCTCGGGACAAGGTATGCATCCACAAACCATCTTTCCTATTATATAGACGTTGACGTGATTCCTTTTGTTTTAGGTTTGGGGAGAATTTTGTTTTTTTGTTTCTGCTGCTTCTCTACCTCCTCTAAAACCCAACACACACTACCATGCAATCTTCAGAGTCTCCCATGTAAAACCACAATGTTATGATTGCATAAACCTTCACATGGTCCTATGATCCTCTACAAGAGAATTTGCCTTCACATAGAATTAATAGACATTAAAGAAGACTAACTAGACATATTGGAATTTCAACTAAATCCATGAAGACAAGTATTATAATTATGGTATTAAAACAATATAATGCACAAAGGCTTCACATGTGTAAGTAGAGGCTATATATTGCATCAATAGGCCAAAACCCTAGGTCGATCCACTAGGGTCCCATATTTAGTAAAAATTCAACCTAGATCATGCTACAAATTGAACGTAAATTTTCTAATAAACACTCATTAGGAATAATTAAAACATATCAAATATTATATTATCTATGACATTAAATTAAAAAATGATTTCAAATTGATACATAATTCTATTTTTTAAGGTAATTACCTAATGTTAACAAGTAAGAGTTGCTAAAAATGGTGAAATCTAACTTGATCAATAATTTGATGTTTTTAAGTTAATTGATAAACAATATAATTCTCATTACAATAGACAAATACTAAACCAATGTGGAATGTTTTATTGTGATATAATTTTATTTGTGCATTTTCTAGTATGAATTTCCAAAGACAATCAAATTTTGGCATAAATGTTCATAAGTGGGAATGTCACAATAAATAATTTTTTTTATCACTAAATGCATATTGAAATAGTTTAGATATTAGTATATTGGAGATGATGACTAAATTATTCATCATCAATTACCCAATGTCCCCAATATGTCCTATCTTTTCTAAATCAAGGCTAATTAACATTAGTTCGGTTCAAGTAGGGTAAAGCATTCTAAGATCAATATTTAAGGGGTTGAATCACTTACCTTTATGTATAATTGTTTAAGATACTATCCTCAAACATTATGACATCACTTAGCTTAATCAAGCATAATTTTATAAACCAAAATTGTAAATCCTTGTCTATGTAAAGAAAGCAGAAATAGGAAATACACATGAAGATTAGGTTTTGTAAATTAATCATAGAACTTAGGATAAAAGCATATATTCGACTAATATTAACTCAATGTTATGGACACATCAAGATATTACATATATTGAACAAAAAATAAGTGTATAACTAGTCTTTACTATGAAATTAGGTGAAAACAATTCAGATTCCATCTCCCACCTTTCAAGTTATTATTTATAGGTATAAAGGATTTTCTGAGGTTCATACAATAGCATTTGTATAATATACTTACTTCAAGGTGTTACAATTTAGATATTTTTTCATTTTATCAATTATGGATTTTTGTATGTATCCAAAAGTTGGTCAAATTCTAGAAGAGATGAACTCATTTTTCCCTTTCGTAAAGCCCATTGACTTCTTACTAATGGCCTCAAATTTACTTCGACTTTATTACTATCATTTTCATTGTCAATTTCAATGTTATTTCCATTATTGGGTTTCTAAATAACCCTTATCCACATCCAGACACTAATATTGAATTGTTTTGTTATTTGTTACTATTATTCAAATAGTTTGGACTCTTTTAGCAAACATTTAACCCATAAATCCTAATTTGAGATAAACTAGGATTTAATTTATTCCAAACTCCACTAATCAACCCCAACAAGTATTACAGATGTCAGTTATGATATAAATACAATAACAACTTGACGTGGTCTATTATCACACTAACAAACTCACTCAAGGCTGAAATCCCTGAGTTTCTAACCAAAATCTTATGTAATAATACCACCCGCAAGTGGACGGGTCTTATCGCAGTATAGTTGAGGATCAAATCCCAAGGGACAATGTTTTTAAGAATCTTTTACTAGTCGAATCTAGTTGAATCAAGACTAATATTTATAACAAAGGTTGATTTAAGTTTAATTAAACTAATTGCGTGAAAGTAATGAACATGATTAAAGTTGAATCTATATTAGTGATGAGGATCGTTGGGGTGGTCCCGGGTTTCACCGCCACTACACATGCAAACATGTCCAATCACAAACATCCAGGCGAGATCTAACTATCCAAATAGAACTGCTGTGAACCCTCCTGGAGGGATGTTTAGGTTCGCGTAAGCATCACCTTAGGCATCAAATTTCTCATCGTCATCCAAATCATGCACTTACAGTTCCAAAGATACTGATATCCAACTAAAGTTGTGGCCCGCAGTTAGGATGTTGAGGCACACAAAAGCGTCACTGTGGGCTAGATGGCTCATCCCCTCACGGATCATACACTTATGACCTCAGGGAATCCCATCTGATTTCTCATCAGGGAGTCAACTGCATTAATCGACATTCAAATCCTACACATTGAAGTTCTTGCAACATAGGATTGAACAAGATAAATGCAAGCAGATGATCAATCCACAAGGAAACATCGACGATTCACAACAAAATGAAAAGTTATATACATGCCATTGAATGTTTAACAAAAAAACATGTAAGCATGGGCAGCGGGGCTAGTCCCCACACCCTAGCAAAAGGAAACTACTCACTCATAGTGTGAGAAAGAAGAAGAACAAGAGAGAGAGAAGATTCTGCCATGAGCATGGTGAAGAAGATGATTGCAACTCGATGGAGAAATAGTCTTCTACACAACGTCAGTGCAGATTTAGACGAGGAGGGAAGAACGGCAGACGGGGAAGATCTTCTCTCTCCACCTTCTCTATCTTCTTGTAGTCCTTGCTTGTAATAGGAGTAGCATCTTGTGGATGTGATGGCAGTGTAGGGACGATGTAGATGAAAAATATCTAGGTCTGAATCTAGATCTAGATGGAGTGGCTTGCAAGTCTGGGTTTCCACCTTAGATCTGGATGAACGGGGGTGCAAGACCACCACGGAGGTAGGCTCTTGGCTGTGTAGATCGTCTCCTTAGGGTCAGGACAGACTTGTAGCCTAATGGCATATGGAGATGCCCCGAATGGCTGGGGGTAGGGTCCTATTTATAGGCATGAATGGTTGGGCACTACTGGGACCTTGGTCAAGGTCTTCTCTTGCTGCTAGTAGGTCGCATGATCACGGTGTATCTACTGAGGTCACAGTGTACTTGCCCTGGTGGTCATAGTTCTTCGCGGCTTCTGGTCACGGTTTATCATTATACAGATCGCGGGCGTAGCTTTATTGGCACCTGGTCGCGGTTATCCAGAGGACGCATGGTCATGGTGGAGAAGAGATGGAGGAGGTCACGGCTATGGAAGGTGGAGGTTGTGGTTTTAGAGAAGAGGTGATCGCAGTCTTGAGCAGGTCGAGGTCGCGATCTTAAGGAGGTGTTGGTCACGATCCTTCAGGGATGTGCTCGTGTGGAGGAGCAGGTCGAGGTATTGAAGGAGGAGGCCAGATCGCAGTCTGGCGTGGAGGATGAGGAAGGCAGAAGATGGAGGTCGAGAAGGGAGGTGGACCATGACCAAGTGGATGGTTGTGAATAGGAGAGGCGTCGCGATGTTGGTGGAGAAATCTCAGGTTACAGTGTTGAGGTTAGGGCAGACTACAGGTGGTGGTGTCGATACTGATGATGGAGGGCGAGGTCGAGGTGCGAGAAACGATGATGGTGGAGGTAAGTGACGATGGTAGGTCACTATCCAGCATATGTTGAGAACCACGGGTGTGGTGTAGGATGAATCACACACCTGGGGAAGGAGGGGTGTAGGTCGCAGTTGCAGTTGGGAATCGCAAGTCGCAGTTAGGTTGACCGTGGGTGCAGAGGGGAGATAGATGACGATCATGGTGTCAGATGGATCACAAGCGGGGTCACGATTAGGGCAGGAGCCCATGATTATGAGGTTGATGGAGTCATGGTCTTCAGGTTGGAGCAACACTGAGGTCATAGTTCTGTGGTAGATAACCACGATTGTGGTAGTTTGTAGAGGATCTACGGGTACTGTAGCTTCAATAAAAGGAAAAGGGCCGCAAGGGTTGGGTCCATGCCCCATAAACGACCTAAAAAAGTGGATAAATCCAATTAAAGCCAACATAAAATCAATTAAGCTTAGCAGGCTTGTATATTAATGGATATAGTGGATAAAAGCAAATATACTGAGCAGAACTGGGCCAAATAAGGTGACATAAACCATGATGAATATGCATTCTTCAAAATACCCCAAACTTAATTGTTGCTCATCCTCGAGTAACACAAAATCTGAAATGGTTGCCAAATGATTACTTTCAACTCATGTGACTGCTTCATCTTTACATCATGATTATTACTCTTCTACTCTGTATGACTAAGCATCTCAACTTCCTAAGACCACTGAACACATCTTACCATATCTTCATTCCTGAGTTTGTTTTCCAACATCACTTCTTTCGTACTTTTTCCAACATCAGGCATGTCTAAGAGTTTCGTAAGAGTCCAAAGACACCTGTAGAACAACAAGTGTGCACATAGTATGACACTAGTGTTTTCAAGATATTGGCAAAAGTTTGTGCAATTATGTGGAAAAGGGAGTGAAGGGGTTATGGAAAGAAGAAATAAATCTCTCCTCTATTAGACTCAAGATTTTTATTATATGGTTGCAGTTCCATTGACTGCAAATCTTGTTTTATATATATATATATATATATATGTGGTGTGAATCTCTCCTCTATTCGACTCAAGATTGCATTTTTGTGTGTGCATTGGCATCTTTTCTTGATGGTACACCCCTATTACATATTGAAGGGTATGGAAGAAGTGAATAAAGAGGGAGGAGGTGTGCCACCCCGAACTTAGGGTTTGGCACTATTTTGGCTATTTTTGTTTCTTTTTGATGGATGGAGGGGTAAGAAGATGATAGAAGAAGTGTAGAGGAGAGTCCAGATCAGAATGCAACTTGATTTACAATTCAGTGCACCGAGTTGTTCTCCTTATCATACTCTACTCAAATAATGACTTGATGAGGATCTGGTGGAGATTCCATGCTATTGTTCTACTAGTCAGTTAGGAAGCACAATGTGTTTGATCCCTCTCAGTTATATAGATACTTGCCATTTTTACTGAACATGATGTTAGGATTCATAAGCTTCATACAGTGATTTTTAACCATTGGCTAGTTTCAGAAATTGTCCCCCTTGAGGCTTCGCTTCAGATAAGGAGGGTATAATGATTCAAAATTGCATGGAAAAATGGGATAGATGATTAGATAATGGCTTTGATTGAAACAAAAGCGTCAAAACTTCATCAAGTTTCCATTCAAAACTACTTTGAAAACTTCAAAATTTTGAATTTTTTTGAAAAATTTTCTCAAAAATGCAACGATGAAATTAAGTCTAAAATAGGTAGGAGTGGGTGGAAAGTAAAGTATGTACCACCCATCCTCCACCCCAAACATAGAAATTTTCTTGTCCCGAGCAAACTCTAAATCTGAGATGGAGGGGAAAAATTGTGCTGGTTGGTCCACCAGATGTGGTTGCATTCCTTTTGGTGACGTGTCCTCCATATGAAATCTCAAGAATGAAAATTATCAGAACTTAAGATTGCATCTTGCTATGCATTGTCTAAAACTAAAACACAAAGTAAAAATTTAGGGTAAGGATCGAGTTGCCTCCCGACAAGCGCCTTTGTTTTATGTCATGGCTCGACATGCTTCCTTCAATTGTTAGGTAGATAATTTTGTTTGGAGAGATCCAACATTGCTTCAGTGCATATGTCAGCTGTGGTGAAATATCTCTTCAAGCGTTGGCTGTTTGCCACAAATTCTCCTGAATTTTCACTCCATAAAACAAAGGCACCATGTGGGTAGATGCTTTTGATAATGTACGGTCCAGACCATTGAGAATGGAGTTTCCTTGGGAATAACCTCAGTCTTGAGTTGAATAGTAGAACTTGGTCTCCCACTTGAATGTCCTTCCTTTTCAGATGACCATCGTGCCACAACTTTGTGTGTTCTTTATACATTTTGGCATTCTCATAAGCTGTCATCCAGAGTTCATCCAGCTCCTAAAGTTGCAGCATCCTAGCTTGGCCAGCTTTCTTCATGTCAAAATTCAGCTATTTGATTTCCCACCAAGCTTTGTGTTCGAGTTCTACGGGAAGGTGACATGATTTTCCATTAATGAGTCTGAATGGTGTTGTTCCAAGAGGAGTCTTGAAAGCAGTTCGGTAGGCCCACAAGGCGTCATTGATTTTTACTGACTAATCCTTTCGATTGCGTCCTATTGTCTTTTCTAGGATATCTTTGAGTTGACGGTTTGAAACCTCTATCTTCCCACTTGTTTGTGGGTGGCAGGGGGAGATACCTTGTGTGTTACACCATATTTTCTTAGCAACGCTTCAAAGCTTCTTTCCAAAAAATGAGAACCTCTGTTGGATATCACAGTGCGTGGGACTCGAAAATGGGGAAATATAATGTCTTTGAACATTTTGATGATAGGTTTTAAATCGTTAGTGACTTTTGGTATGGCCTCTACCCATTTAGAGACATAATCCACTATGACTAGAATGTAGAAAAATCCATGCGGGGATGGGAATGGGCCCATGTAGTCCACTCACTAAACATCAAAAATCTTTACTTCTTGTCATAACTTAAGTGGCATCTCATCTCTTTTCATAATGTTACCCGTTCTCTAACACTTGTCACATGATAGAACAAAGTTGTAGGCATCTCTGGATATGTTAGGCCAAAAGAAACCACATTGCAAAACCTTCAAAGCAGTTTTCTTAGAACTCCTATGGCCTCCAACTGGGCCTTAGTGGCATAGCTCTAAAACAAGTTGGGCTTCTTCCTCAACGATACAACATTTGTAGAGACCATCAACACAGAGCTTGAAGAGGTTCAATTCATCCCAGTGATATTGCCTCACATCATGCATGAATTTCTTCAGTGCCGTTCTGGTACATTCAGGGTGGACGACACCGACAGCAAGGTAGTTCACATAGTATGAGTACCAAGGAGTAGCTTCTGAGACTTTCATGAGCTAGTCATATGGAAGAGAGTCATTAATTGGGATCTTTTTAGTATCCAGTGTATGGATACGAATCAAGTGGTTAACCACAACATTCTCTATTCCTTTCTTATCTCTTATCTCAAGATCAAATTCTTGCAAGAGGGGAATCCATCTGATCAGCATGGGTTTCACATCTTTCTTTTTTAGGAGATAACGAATAACATCATGATATGTGTAAGCAATGACCTTCGAACCAATGAGGTAGGATTTGAACTTGTCAAAGGCATACATGACTTCTAGGAGTTCCTTCTCAGTAGTTGCATAATTCCTCTGAGCTTCATCAAGGGTCTTTGATGCATAGTAGATGACATGATGTTTCTTCTCTATACATTGGCCTAAAATGGCACCGACTGCGTAGTCATTAGCATCACACATAATTTTGAATGGGTGCCCCCGAACTGGAGCTCATATGATGGGTGTTGTTGTAAGAGCATGCTTCAGGTTGTTGAAACTCTTGATGCATTCTTCATCAAAATGGAAATCAACATCCTTTAGTAACAAGTTGGTCATAGGCTTGGTTATCTTGGAGAAATCTTTGATAAACCTTTTGTAAAATCATGCATGAACAAGGAATGTGTGAACCTCTCTTAAATTGGTTGGGATAGAGAGTCTGTAAATCACTTTGATCTTTGCCTTGTCCACTTCAATTCCTCGATAACTGACCCTATGGCCAAGGACTATGCCTTTTTTTACCATAAAGTGACACTTATCCCAATTTAGCATGAGATGTGCTTCTTCACATCATTTTAGGACTAGGGAGAGGTGTTTCAGGAATGAGTCATATGAATCCCCATATACAGATAAATCATCAATAAACACTTCCATAATAGTTTTGGTAAGACCAGCAAATATGGCTGTCATGCAACGTTGGAACGTTGTAGGCACATTGCATAGCCCAAATGGCATCCTTCTAAAGGTGTATGTTCCAAAGGGGCAAGTGAAAGTAGTTTTCTCTTGGTCATCAAGATGTATAGAAATTTGATAGAATCCAAAGTAACCATCGAGATAGCAAAAATATTCCTGGTGAGCCAATCGCTCTAAAACTTGGTCTAGAAAAGGCATCGGGAAATGATCCTTATGAGTTGCCTTATTCAACTTCCTATAATCGATACACATCCTCCACCCGGTAACTATTCGAGTGGGGATGAGTTCATTATCTTCATTTTGTATCACAGTAGTGCCACCTTTCTTTGGGACAACATGTATAGGACTCACCCATGGCGAGTCAGATATTGGATAGATGATTCCTATAGTGAGCAGTTTAATGACTTCAAGGCAAATAACTTCTTTCATATTAGGATTCATCTTCCTTTGATGTTCAATAGTCAGGTTGTGGTCTTCCACCATTGGGATTTTGTGCATGCATAGCACTCAACTGACCCCGATGAGATCACTCATCTTGTAGCTGATAGCTTTCCTTCTTTCTTTTAATTCTTTTAGGAGTTTATCTTCTTGTTCAGTCATTAGATTGGAATTTATAATAACTGGGTAGACCTTGAGATCATCTAGAAATACGTACTTTAGTCCCTCGGGTAGGGGTTTCATTTTAGGAGCTTTTGGTTTCTCGCATAGGTCTTTAGCTACATTCACAGCCTTGAGTTCCTCAAATTTAGCTTCAGGATCTTCTTCGGCAACATTAAGTTGGAGAACGCAATCCTTCACTTGTTCGTCGATGGAGTTGTCAGCAGATGGGTTTGTTAGATCCACTTCTAAAGGATAGTCTTGTTCATAATCCTCTTGTGTAAGGAGTGACATTTTCTCTATGCAATCAATCAAGTAGACTTCTTCTTGCATGCATGGTCTTTGCATACTTTCAAAAACCTTGAACTCGAGGGTTTCCTTACCTAGTGTAAGGAGCAAGGTTCCTACTTCAACTTCAATCATATATGAGGGTATTTGGTGTCTTCTTTTATTCCATGATGACAAAGTCACATGGGACGTAAGAGTCTTTTCCTACCTTGACTGGGACATCCTTGATGATTCCCAAGGGGAGAGTCATAGAATTGTTAGCAAGTTGTATGGTCATGCTAGTTGGAAGCAGTTATGCAAACCCTAGCCTCTTTTAAAGGCTAAGTGGCATGATAGACATGCTAGCTCCAAGATCGGCCAATCCCTTCTTACATGAAGAGTCACTGATATGGCACAAAATCCCAAAGGATCCTGGGTCTTTCTACTTCTTGGGCATCTTGCTCTGAATGATATCGAAAGTGGTTGTTGCTAACTTAACTGTCTCGTATTCATCAATTATATACTTCCTTGTGAGGAGAGACTTCAAGTACTTCATCCAGGCTGGTATCTCAGCCAGAGCATCAAGAAAGGGTATATCAATAGGAAGCTTCTTCATAGCTTCCTTGAACTTGTTGAATCAAGTATCAAGCTTTGGCTACTTCAAACAAGCTGGGAAAGGAGGACGGGGCTTGTACACTGGCACATCTGGCTCAGATGTTGCTTCAGCTTCAGTAACAACATGTTCTTCTGAACTTGCTTTGTCTATCTTATCAACGGTTGGTGGTTCTTTTAGTTGAGATTCATGTACTGTAGAGTCTTGGGTAATCGCAAAGTCATCATCGTCTGTAACAAACACAGGTCTCTTGTCAGGAGGATCAGAGTAGTCTTTTCCAAACCTAGTAGTGATAGCCTTCAGTTGCTCTGGATGTTTAGGATTGTTCTCTGGTTGGCCAGCGAAAGCTTCAGCAGGTGGCTTGAGGCTAGCCGACAGTTGAGCTAGTTGAGATTCAATAGCCTTCTGATGGGCTTGTTGGTTCGCTATAATAGTCTGTTAAGACTACAATATCTTCTCATTGGCTGAGAGTTTGTCATTAGGAGAGATGTGACTGGCTTGATGTCCTTGTTGTTGATAAGGGACTTGGTTTGGATACTAGAAATGAGAATCGTTCTAATATTTGTTGTAGTTTCTATTATGGAAGTTACCTCTAAAGTTCCCTTGATTCCCGAAATTTTGTTGTTGGTTATACTGGAATCCTGGTGGGCCTCATTGTTGATTATTTGAACCAAGTTTTCGCGAGTTTTCCGCTCCTGAAGGATTTCCATATTGAAAACCCAGATGGTTCCTGTTCTGAATTGGGTGATAATATCCTTGACCAGGGATAGTGTTGAAAGAATTCAGATTTTCCATTTGACCATTATATCCGTGGGCACAAGTATTGCCCAGAAGAACATCATAGAGGATATTACAGGCTATTATAGAATGATCGGTGCCTTTACATGCTTCATAGAATAGTGAAGCTGACTTGACTTGTTCTTGTTTTCGAGGGGGCGAACGTCTTCTTTCATAGGTGTCAAAAGATGATTCAAGTTGGTCTTGCTTGGCAACTAGAAGCTTAAGACACTCGGCGATAGACTTGTACTCAGGAGTAGCTTCTACCATAGAAACCTTCAACACTCCTTTTCTTACGGGTCTACCCCATTTGGCTTGATTTTTAGCTCTAAGGGTGACAACCTTCCATGCACTATCATAGTTTTGACGCATGAAGTTTCCCCCATATGAGGAGTCTAAAAACATCTTGATATCATCATCCACACCCCTATAGAATATTTCGATGAGTTGATTCTTAGGAATGCCATGGTGTGGACACTTGCGTAGGAGCTCTTTGTATCTTTTCCATGCTTCTACAAGGGTTTCACCAGGGACCTGAGTGAACTGTGTTATTCGGCCCCTAATTTCATAGGTGAGAGAAGGAGGATAGAATTTTTCTAGGAAGACATTTTGAAGTTGCTCCCAGGTGGTGATGGGTTCACATTGCAAAGAGTTGTACCAAATCATGGCTCCGTCAGCAAGAGAGTATTTGAAAAGATGGAGTCTGATGGCATCATTTGTGAATCCATTTTGCTTTGTCATAGCACATAGATCTATAAAACTCAGAAGATGTTCTTGACTATCTTCTCCTTGCTTACCATAGAAAGGTCTATTCTGGAGCAGCATAACCCAATGTGCCCTGATCTCAAAAATGGCAGCATTGATGGGAGGAGGTTGTATTGGATGATGAACATAAGCAGCTTTAGGGATTGAGAATTCTCAAAGGTCTTTTTGCAGTTCTACTGCTTGTGATATTGAATGAGATGCTCGGATCTCTATTTCAACTGTAGCTCTGGCTTCTTGCATAAGCCTTTCTCTTTGTGCATTAAGGGCTTGAGCTATCCTTCGGGTTATTTCCTCCTCTTGTGGCATCCTAGCTTGGTTCTCTCTACTCTGACGATGAAATTTTCTTTCTATTTTAGGGTCAAAGCTAGCAGTAAGGTCGGAACTGTTCGAGCGGGGCATTCACTAGTCTTTGAGGGTACCTAGGATGGAAAGATCTTTTCGAAGTAAGGTGGACGGAGTAGAGTCAAATTCAAGTAGATGATCGATAGTATCAAAATTAAAAGTAAAATCCTAAATTAGCCTTAATAGAACTAGATTCAACTAGATGATTCTGTTGTCCCCAGCAACGGTGCCAGAATTTGACGTGGTCGATTATCACACTAATAAACTTACTTACAGCTGAAATACCCGAGTTTTTATCCAAAACCTTGTGCAATAATACCACCCACAATTGGATGGGTCTTATCGCAGTATAGTTGAGGATCGAATCCTAAGGGACAATGTTTTTAAGAATCTTTTACTAGTCGAATCTAGTTGAATCAAGACTAATATTTAGAACAAAGGTTGATTTGAGTTTAATTAAACTAATTGCGGGAAAGTAAAGAACATGATTAAAATTGAATCTAGATTAATGATGAGGATCACTGGGGTGGTCCCGGGTTTCACCGCCACTATACATGCAAACATGTCCAATCACAAACATCTAGGCAAGATCTAACTATCCAAATAGAACTGATGTGAACCCTCCCAGAGGGATGTTTAGGTTTGCATAAGCATCACCTTAGGCATCGGATTTCTTGTCACCATCTAGATAATGCACTTACGGTTCCAAAGATACAGATATCCAACTGAAGTTGTGGCCCTCCATTTGGATGTTTAGGCACACAGAAGCATCATCGTTGGCTTGATGGCTCATCCCCTCACGGATTATACACTTACGACCTTAGGGAATCCCATCTAATTTCTCATCAGGGAGTCAACCGCATTAATCAACATTCAAATCATACATATTGAAGTTCTCGCAACATAGGAATGAACAAGATAAATGCAAGCAGGTGATCAATCTACAAGCAAACATCGACGATTAACAACCAAAATGAAAAGTTATATACATGCCATGGAATGTTTAACAAAAAAACATGTAAGCATGGGCAGCGGGGCTAGTCCCCACACCCCAACAAAAGGAAACTACTCATTCATGGTGCAAGAAACAAGAAGAATAAGAGAGAGAGAAGATTCCGCCATGAGCATGGTGAAGAAGATGATCGTAGCCCAGTGGAGAAACAATCTTGTACACATTGTCAGGGAAGATCTGGACGAGCACGGAAGAAAACCACAGAAGACATGGCAAAATTTCTCTCTCCACCTTCTCTCTCTTCTCATTGTCCTTGCTCACAATAGGAGGAGCAGCTCATAGACGTGATGGTAGCGTAGGAATGATGTAGATGCAACATATCTTGATTTGAATCTAGATCTAGATCTAGCTCTGGATGGAGTGTCTTGTAGATCTGGGTTTCCACCTCAGATCTGGATGAACGGGGGTGCAAGACCACCACAGATGCAGGCTCTTGGATGTGAAGATCATCTCGTTAGGCTCAGGATAGACCTGCACCCTAACGACATATGGAGAGGATGCCCTGAATGGATGCAGGTAGGGTCCTATTTATAGGCACGGATGGCTGGGCACTGTTGGGACCTCGATCGAGGACTTTGGGGCCTCAGTCACAGTTCTTCTCTTGCTTCCAGTAGGTCACAGTTTTGTTCCCTGGTCGCATGGTCGTGGTGTATCTTCTGAGGTCGCGGTGTACTTGCCCTGGTGGTCACAGTTCTTCGCAGCTTCTGGTCGTGGTTTCTCATTGTACAGACCGCGGGCGTGGCTTTACTGGTGCCTGGTCGTGGTTATCAGGAGGACGCATGGTCACGATGGATAAGAGATGCAGGGGGTCACAATTATGGAAGGTGTGTTGGTATGTATGTCCATTGAGCAAGTCATGTGATGATTGTAATGGGATACTTTGTATATGATTTGAATAATAATAAAGTAAATTTCCGATCTATATGTTTTAACTGTTTCTGAGATGATAGTGTAACATGATAGATGTCTAAAGAATTATTTTACTCGATGACGTATGCTTTTAGGTTCAAGACCTAAACGATGAGATCATACATATGTTAAGAGTATACATTCTTGTTTTGTCCCTAGTCGGTTGTTATTATGGAAATAACCATAGACATTAATAACACTAAAGACTAGATTGTGTACTGGTTGATGACAAAATCTCATTAGTCATGATATAGTGATATCAAACCAAGCACATAGGTACTTGTTAGAGAACAAGTGTACCAAACAGACCCACCGTGAGAGTGACACATGGAACCATGATTTTATAGTCACAGTCAGCTCTCACAGTGATGGTGGTGAGTGTGATTCTTTGACCTGAAATCACTACACCCAACACATGTCGTTGGGTACACTTTGACATCATCAAAAGCAGTCCTGAAACATGGATTGTTATAAAGGTGATGATTGGGTGACTTTGACACATGGGGCTTTTGAGGGATGAGTGATAGATATGGGATTTGTCCCTTCTAAGGGAGTTTGATGTCCATGGCCACTTGATGAGTAGGATTGAGAAAGGCATGTGCAAGCACGTGTGAATCAATATGTGATATTGATGTCACACACATCTCACCCAGTCTGCTCTAAGATCAAGGAAATGGATGAACATTGAAAGGATGATTGAACCATGCCTTGAGTTCATTTAGGACATTAGTAACAAAGGAATTATACATTCACTGTAATACCATTCATGGATTGTAGGATTGAAAATTGTTCTCCAACTTTCTATTTTACTTGGGTAGCACTGATGTGCGACTAGGCACCACTCTTTGCTTGTGAAGTCATAAGTTTTATGGACTTTCATTGCCAACGTGAAATGGGCCTGCACGGTCACACACATAGGATTTAACCTGGAAGAGGAGTTTATCCACAAATGATGTTTAGATTGATTACTAAAGGAGTTTAGTAGTTCAATTAAACACTCAATCAATTGATAGCTCAATATCATAGTGTTCAAGTTGTTGGACCGATTAATTAGAGTATCGGATTGATTGAAACTACAATTGACTGATTTTGCACAGTCTGCACTCCCAATTGATCGGCTCATGAGATGGACCGATTAGCTCAGGACAGACTGAACTGACCGGTTCAAGGGTTGAACCGATCGGCTCAACTGGTCCAAACGAGCAAGTTGGGAAAGTCAGGTTGGTGAGAAATTTCTTTTCGTTTCACTTGTCTAATTTGATTGGAACAAGGATTGGTATTTGGATCAATTCGAAACAATAGATGAAAAGTCAATCGGAAACTAACCAGGGCAGTGAACTGATCAGCTCAGGTGCCCCAACTCATTGGTTCAGGTGTGAACGGATCGGCTCAGGTGCCCAACCTATCGGTTCATACTTGAAATGATCGGTTCAGCTGGCGCAGTTGGTTGTTTTGTTGAAAATCTTAAATCCTTCTACTCCGACTTTAATCTCGCATTTCCCGGGGTAGAGAACCCTATCCCATGACCCTCCTATATATAGGGGTATTGGGGGCTTCTCAAAGTACAACTCAGAACACTAGTTGCTCTGCAAAGTTGTCGTTCTCTCTGGTTTTGGTAACCAGGAGAGCCCGAGCAAGTGCTACCTGATAAGGGAGGCACAACAAGGGAAAGACAACTGTAGAAAAGTGGCTGGTGGCAGGAGAGTGTGTTGTTGACTAGCATGCTGACAGGAGGGTGTGACTCCTTCTGGTGCCTTGTGCGACAAGGCGATTGGAGTTCCAGGTAGTCTGTGTGGACGATTACAGAGGCGGGAGACCTATACCACTTGGAGGACAGTTGTCAATCATGACAGTCCCTGTGAGACCAGGAGCTGCACAGACACCGTCTAAGACCAGAGGTGAAGACCGTGCAAGCCGCGAGGTAACATCACCGAGCAAGCCTGGGGACAAGGTATGTCTCTACAAACCATCCTTCCTGTTGTATAGACGCTGACACGATTCCTTTAGACTAGGTTCGGGAGAAGAATTTTTTTGTTTCCACTGCCTTCTCTGTCTCCCTCTAAAACCCGACAGTGGTATCAGAGCCACTTCAACTGCTCTATACTTTAGGATTATTGATGTGATCGATTTTGGTTTGTCACCTTTATTTATTGCATATGATGTGAATAATATTGGCTTTATGCATGTCCAATCCTAAATCCACAAATCCTAATATACATATATGATATGTAATATGAATGAACTCGATACACGTCACCCTTAAATGAGTTTTGTGGTGGTTATATAGCATGATTATGGCCAATAAACCCTATGTATGCTTGGTTGAATGTGGTTTCTTGCATCTCGGTCTGCGCACTGATTCCCTATCTCTTATTCCTGATGTAACTCAAGATAACTCTAGATTTCTTTCCTACCTTTGCTCCCCCCAAAAGTAACTCGGGGTTTCTCTATTCAAATGTAAATAGGATAGATCTTTTTATATTTCCTGTTATGTCAAAGAACGAAGGACAACCTGAAAACAACTGTGACGATCGATTCAAGGCGTGAACCGATCGGTTGGCATTCTAGATGACCAGTTCGAGGAACAAGATGAGCGGGTGGCGGCCATGAGGAGATGCATAATGACCAGACGAACCAATCGGTTGGAGGAGCCAATCGATCGGCTGGTGGCACCCAACCGACCAGCCTGATGGCGAGCTGATCAATCATGGAGATGAGTTGATCAAACCTAGAAAGGAAAAGCATAGAGTTCATCTTGTAAAGGTTGCACATGATGTGGACCTATATGACCATGATTCCTCTTGACTCGAGGAATCACATTAGGATGTCCATAATCATTTCTTTTATCATTTCACATGTTTTCTGTGGGATATAGCATGTATATGATACTTACTATATTGTGGTGATTGGATATGTATATGTATAAAAACCAAATCCCTCATCTAAATATTAAGTCTTTCACACCTTCCATTAGTGACACACATGAAAAACCTGATCTCCCAAGCGTAGGTTACGCCAAAGCATGGCGTGCCATCTATCTCGCGGAAGTGTGAAGGGTAAACATGTAGGTTCTACGAAAGTGTGGTGCATGTTTACCATGTCGGCTTTTGGGTTAGACTTAACTAGAGAATCTTAGAGCGTCTATGCCTAGAGGCATAGAATGTTCATGGCAAGGTGTTGTGCATGTTCATTCATCAAGAGTTGCATATGATGCAATTGGCATGATGGCCTACCTAAATAGTGAAGTTGTGGGCGATCAGCCAAATTTGACTCATGACTTGATGAAATATGGATGTTTCCCACTAGAAGATTGTGCGTTGCAATCCTCCGAATTGATGGTGAGGGTTGTCAATTTGAATCAAAATAGTGGGAGTGGTAATTAATTAAAGGCATAATTAACTATCGTCAAATTTTATTCAAATAAAATCAAAAGGAGTTTTGACAAATGCAATTTTCACTTGTAGAATGGCAAAAGAATCATCTTTTAAAATGGGAAAATTAATGAGAATAAATTCCATAACTGGTTGGGGATTATGAGAAGTGTTCTGCACAATCCAGAAATACCGGTAGCCTTTGAATCCACTATATGTACGCTTAAGAAGAAGGATAGTTCATTGATGGAGATCAATGGAACAAAGTCTAAGGACAAAGGTGAGGGAGAGAAGGGTTCTCTCGCCGAACCAATGTCAGAATCTTCTACGCTCAAAACATGGAGAGGATGGAAGGAACGATGGAAGAAGAAGCGAGAGATAGAGATCTCTACTTCTGGTGTATATGTGATAGAGATTAACTTTACTACTTCTTTGTCATGGGTACTTGATACCAGATGTGGATCTCACATTTTTTCAAATGTGAAGGATCTTAAGAGAAGTAGGCCTTTGGGGAAAGGCGAGGTTGAACTACGTGTTCCCAATGGGGCAAGAGTTGTCGCCAATGCCATAGGAACCTATGAGTTAACTCTGCCGAGTGGGTTAATAGTAGAGTTAAAGAACTGCTATTGTGTACCTTCCATAAATAGGAATATCATTTCCGTTTCTTGTTTAGACAAGGATGGTTTTGAATTTCTTATTAAGAATGGAAAGTGTTCCATTTCAAAAGATGGGATGTTTTATGGCAGTGCCCCAATGTCTTATGGTCTATACTTGATAGATCTAGAGACAAACGTATACAACGTTAACACCAAAAGGCAAAAAATCAACAACTTAAACAAAACATATCTTTAGCAGTGTCGTCTAGGGCACATAAATGAGAAGAGCATTTCTAGACTCCATAAAGATAGTTATCTACACTCTTTTGATTATGAATCAATAGAGACATGTGAATCTTGTTTGATGGGTAAGATGACCAAGACTCCCTTTTCAAGTAAAGGTGAGAGAGCTAGTGATCTATTTGGACTCATTCGTACTGATGTATGTGGGCCTTTTAGAACTAATGCCAGAGGTGGGTATCAATACTTCATTACCTTCACTGATGATTTCAGTAGGTGTGGCTATGTGTACCTGATGAAACATAAGTTAGAAACCCTTGAAAGGTTCAAGGATTTCATGAATGAAGTACAGAACCAACTTGGTAAAAGTATTAAAGTACTTCGATCCGATCGAGGTGGAGAATACTTAAGGCAAGAGTTTGAGGACCTTCTGCGAGCCTGTGGTATTGTATCACAATGCAATCTGCCTGGAACACCACAACATAATGGTATGTCTAAAAGAAGGAATCGCACATTACTTGATATGGTGTGATCAATGATGAGTTTTTCTGATCTTTCAATTTCCTTCTGGGGTCATGCTCTTGAAACCACTGCGTTTACACCTAACCGAGTACCATCTAAATCGGTTCAAAAGACACCATATGAGATATGGAATGGGAAGCCTCCCAATATATCTTTTATGAGGATTTGGGTGTATGAGGCATATGTCAAGAAAATATTTCCTAACAAGCAAGGCCCTAGATCTGATAAATATTATTTTGTTAGATATCCTAAGGAGACTAAGGGATATTACTTATACCACCCAACTGACAATAAAGTGTTTGTTTCCATGTATGTTGTATTTATAGAAAAGGAATTTATTTCCAAAGGAAGTATTGGGAGGAAAATAGATCCTGAAGAGGTTCAAGCCCAATAAGAAAACATTGAACCAGTAGATGTACAAGAGGAACATAGAGATTCACAAGGTGTCGTGGAATCTCAATCTCCTCAAGTAATACAAGGGCCTCATAGATCTAGTAGGACACGCCTCGAACCTGAGATGTTTGGATACCTTGTGACTCAGGAAGGCGATGAGTTGATCATAGATGATGATCCAACTACCTATCTAGAGGCTATGGAGGCACCCTATTCTAAGAAATGGCTTGAGGCCATGAAATCTGAGACAGAATCCATGTATTCCAACAAAGTATGGACTTTAATGGAACCACCCAAAGGGGTCAAACCCATAGGGTGCAAGTGGGTCTTCAAGAAGAAGACCAACATGGATGGCAATGTGCAAACTTATAAAGGCAGATTGGTTGCAAAGGGTTTCTGACAAGTTCAAGGTGTTGACTATGATGAAACTTTTTCTCCAGTTGCCATGATTAAGTCCATCAGGATCATGCTTGCTATTACGGCTTACTATGACTATGAGATTTGGCAAATGGATGTTAAAATTGCATTCCTTAATGGGAATATAAATGAGGATGTGTACATGACACAACCTGGAGGTTTTGAAGATCCAACGAATGCCAATAAAGTCTATAAGCTACAAAGGTCAATCTATGGTTTGAAGCAAGCATCACGGAGTTGGAATCTTTGATTTGATGAGGAAGTCAAAGTGTTTGGCTTTATTCAAAGTGAAGATGAACCTTGTGTGTACAAGAAGGTTAGTGGGAGCACAACCACATTCCTTATATTGTATGTAGATGACATACTATTGATGGGGAATGATGTCTCAGCCTTAGAGAAGGTAAAGACTTGGCTTGGGAATACTTTCTCAATGAAGGACTTAGGAGAAGCATCCTACATTCTAGGTATTAAGATCTATAGACATAGATCTAAAAGGCTTCTCAAACTAACTCATAGCACGTACATTGACAAAGTACTGAAGCGGTTCGGCATGGAGAACTCAAAGAGAGGCAACGTCCCCATGCTACATGGAGTCACCATCTCTAGAGCTCAAATGTCCCCAATCTTGTGAAGAGAGGAAGCATATGAATGGGATCCCATATGCATCAACCATTGGATCTATCATGTACGCTATGTTGTGCACACGCCCAGATGTCTCGTATGCCCTCAACATGATGAGAAGGTATCAGTCAGATCTCAGGGATGCTCACTAGACAGCCGTAAAGAACATCCTCAAGTACTTGCGAAGGACTAAGGATCAGTTCCTTGTATATGGCTATGAGGAAGAACTGGTAGTAAAGGGTTACACCGATGCAAGATTCCAAACTGATAAAGATGATTATAGATCACAATCAGTATTTGTATTTTTCCTAAACAATGGAGCTGTGAGCTGGAAGAGTTCCAAGCAAGAAATAGTTGTCGATTCTACTACAGAGGCCATGTATATTGCTGCTTCACATGCAACAAAGGAAGTTGTGTGGATCAAGAAGTTAATCTTTGAACTTGGTGTAGTTCCCAATAGCTGTGGTGCAATTGAGCTTTATTGTGACAATAATGGAGCTATTGCTCAAGCTAAAGAGCCCAGATCACATCAGCGATCCAAGCACATACTTTGGTGCTTCCATCTCATACGAGAGATCGTACAGTGAGGAGATGTGAAGATTTGCAAAGTACCAACTGAAGACGACATAGTTGATCCACTGACCAAGGCCCTTTCTTAGTAGAAGCATGATGGTCATGCTAGGTCACAAGGACTGAGGTTCCTAGGTGACTGGCTCTAAGTGCAAGTGGGAGTCTCTTAGTATGTATACCCATAGAGCAAGTCATGTGATGATTGTAATGGGATACTTTGTATATGATTTGAATAATAATAAAGGCAATTTCTGATCTATATGTTTTAACTGTTTCTGAGATGATTGTGTAACATGATAGATGTCTAAAGAATTGTTTTACTCAATGACGTATGCTTTTAGGTTTAGGACCTAAACGATGAGATCATATGGATGTTAAGAGTATACATTCTTGTTTTGTCCCTAGTCAGTTGTTATTGTGGAAATAACCATAGACATCAATAACACTAAAGACTAGATTGTGTATTGGTTGATGACATAATATCATTAGTCATGATATAGTGATATCAAACCAAGAACATAGGTACTTGTTAGAGAACAAGTGTATGGGACAGACCCACCGTGAGAGTGACATAGGGAACCATGATTTGATAGTCACAGTCAACTCTCACAGTGATGGTGGTGAGTGTGATTCTTTGACCTGAAATCACTACAGTCAACACATGTCATTGGGTACACTTTGACATCATCAAACATAGTCCTGAAACATGGGTTGTTATAAAGGTGATGATTGGGTGACTTTGACACATGGGGATTTCGAGGGGATAGTGATAGATATGGGATTTGTCCCTCCTAAGGGAGTTTGATGTCCATGGCCACTTGATGAGTAGGATTGAGAAAGGCATGCGCATGCATGTGTAAATCAATATGTGATATTGATGTCACACACATCTCACCCAGTCTGCTCTGAGATCAAGGAAATGGATTAATTTTGAAAGGATGATTGAACCATGCCTTGAGTTCATTTAGGACATTAGTGATAAAGGAATTATACATTCGCTGTAACACCATTCATGGATTGTAGGATTGAAAGTTGTTCTCCAACTTTCTATTTCACTTGGGTAGGACTGATGTGCGACTAGGCACCACTCTTTGCTTGTGAAGTCATAAGTGTTATGGACTTTCACTGCCAACGTGAAATGGGCTTGTAGGGTCACACACATAGGATTTAACCTGGAAGAAGAGTCTATCCACAAACGATGTTTAGATTTATTACTGAAGGAGTTTTGTAGTTCAATTAAACACTCAATCAATTGATAGCTCAATATCATAGTGTTCATGGTGTTGGACCGATTGATTAGAGTATCTGATTGATTGAAACTGTAATTGACTGAATTTGCATAGTCTGCACTCCCAACCAATCGACTCATGTGATGAAATGATTGGCTCAGGACTGACTGAACCGACCGGTTTAAGGGCTGAACCGATTGGCTCAACTGGTCCAAATGAGCAAGTTGGGAAAGTCAAGTTGGTGAGAAATTTCTTTTTGTTTCACTTGTCCAATTTTATTGGAACAAGGATTGGTATTTGGATCAATTCAAAACAAAAGAGGAAAAGTCAATCGGGAACTGATTAGGGCAGTGAACCGATCAGCTTAGGTGCCTCAAATGATCGATTTAGGTGTGAACTAATCGGCTTAGGTCCCCAACTGATCGATTCATACTTGAAACGATCAGTTCATCTGGCGCAGTTGGTTGTTTTGTGGAAAAACTTGAATCCTTCTACTCCTACTTTGATCTCGCATTGACCGGGGTAGAGAACCCTGTCCCATGACCCACCTATATATATAGGGGTATTGGGGGCTTCTTCAACTACAACTCAGAACACCAGTTTCTCTACAAAGTTGTCGTTCTCTCTGGTTGTGGTAACCAGGAGAGCCCAAGCAAGTGCTACTCGATAAGGGAGTCATAACAAGGGAAAGACAACTACAGAAAAGTGACTGGTGGCAGGAGAGTGTCTTGGTGACTAGTACACCGATAGGAGGGTGGGACTCCTTTCGGTTCCTTGTGTGATAAGGCGATCGGAATTCTAGGCAGTCCGTGTGGACAAGTGCAGAGGCGGGAGACCTCTGCCGCTTGGAGGACAGTTGTCAATCCCGACAGTCCCGACGAGACCAGGAGGTGCACAGACACTGTCCAAGACTAGAGGTGAAGACCGCGCAAGCCGTGAGGTAATGTTGTCAAGCAAGCCTCGGGACAAGGTATGTCTCTACAAACCATCCTTCCTATTGTCCCGACGAGACCAGGAGGTGCACAGACACTGTCCAAGACTAGAGGTGAAGACTGCGCAAGCCGTGAGGTAATGTCGCCGAGCAAGCCTCGGGACAAGGTATGTCTCTACAAACCATCCTTCCTATTGTATAGACGTTGACGCAATTCCTTTAGACTGGGTTCGGGATAAGAATTTTTTTTGTTTCCACTACCTTCTCTGTATCCCTCTAAAACCCAACAAGATGGAGGTTATTGTTTCAGAGAAGAGGTGATCGTGGTCTTGAGCAGGTCGAGGTCACGATCTTAAGGAGGCATTGATCGCGGTCCTTCAGGGATGTGCTCATGTGGAGGAGCAGGTCGAGGTATTGAAGGAGGAGACTAGATCGTGGTCTGGCGAGGAGGAGGAGGAAGGTGGAAGATGGAGGTCGAGAAGGAAGATGGACCACAACCAAGCAGATGGTTGCAAATAGGAGAGGGGTCGTGATGTTGGTGGAGAAACCTCAGGTTGCGGTGTTGAGGTTAGGGCAGACTACAGGTGGTGGTGTTGACACTGATGATGGCGGGTGAGGTCGAGGTGCGAGCGTCGATGATGGTGGAGGTAGGTGCCAGTGGTAGGTCATGGTCCAACGTCTGCTGAGAACCGCAGGTGTGGTGTAGGATGAATCGCAGTCCTAGGGAAGGAGGGGTGTAGGTCACGATTGCATTTGGGAACCACAAGTCACAGTTAGGTCAACCGCAGGTGCAGAGGGGAGATAGATGACGATCGCGGTGTCTGATGGATCGTGCGGGGGGTCGCGATTAGGGTAGGAGCCCATTGTTCTGAGTTTGATGGAGTCACGGTCTTCAGGTTGGAGAAATGCTGAGGTCACAGTTCTATGGGAGACAATCGCGATCGTGGTAGTTTGTAGAGGATCCACGGGTACTGTAGCTTCAATCAAAGGAAAAGGGTCACGAGGGTTGGGCCCACGCCCCATAAATGACCTACAAAAAGGGGATAAATACAATTAAAGCAAAGATAAAATCAATTAAGCTTAGTAGGCTTGTATATTAAAGGATATAGCTAATAAAAGAAAATATACTAAGCAGAACTGGGCCAAATAAGGCGAAAGAAACAATGATGAATATGCATTCATCACAACTTTTCAACACTCATTGGAAATATATTTTCACTTGGTGGTAATTACAAGAATAATAACTAAATAGGGTTTATCATCACACATTTTATATAGAATGTCGAGTAAAGAGTTAAGGATTTTATGTGGGAAATGAGAGACGATACATTGCAATAGACGTTTCATGAAGTAATATTATAAGGTAATATTGTAAGGAGGTTTTGGGCTAGTTGTTGCAAGAAGAAATGGGAGTGAATAATATACATTAGAGATGGTCATCTTTGGATTATGACCTTATATGTCCAGGCCATTCTAGTCTTCATGGAGCTTCTTATTATTATATAGATCCATCTGGGCATGCCTTTATGGTGCTTCTTTCCCACTAATCATCATGTTTATAGTGCATCATTGGTATATCTCTCTCCCAATGTTATTTTACTTTTTCTCATGTTCTTTCCATTATATGCACATGGGTTTCCTATCTGTGTTTATTCCAATTTGTACCAGTTCATGCAACGTTCAAGGATTTAGTTGCAGCATTGACACACTAGGATAGATCTTAATGCACTTATTCCAACTTCACGTTCCCTCTAGTGTTAGTGTTGTGGAGATCTTATCACATTGTCAAGAGATGTATGTTTGCTTTTTCACATGATATATTAGATTTTAAAATCGAGTATGCAAATACTGATCATTAAGGTCGATTCTCGCCTTAATTTTATCTTTACTAAACATTATCCATGTATTTATTGATTTACATTTGTTGTTTCTCAAGTTTTGAGATTGAAATTTTCAAATGGGTGGGTGGGTTAGGGCTTGGTTGGGTAATATATGGTGTGGCGTTCAGGGGTATGGGTCAAAAGGAAAGAGTTCTTAAGACTAGAACAAAGAAAAAGCCAATCCTAACTCAATATCTTCCACATGGACCAACATGTGCCCATATAATATGTATATAGAACAAAATGTTTTGCAAGTTGCTACTCTAATAATAAAAAGAGGCATTTCCTAGTATTTTTACTTGAAACATAGCATCAAAAAACAACCGAGTACTATACATTGTCACTATCAAACAAAAAGATTGTTTGTTCTTTTTCTACAACCATTCAATCACATACCTTTAATTTGGGGTAAATTATTATGTACGATTATGCTCAGTGGAATATAGTTAGTAACTTGTACTAAAACTCTATATTAAATTTAAATTAGAAATTAGATAATGCAATAGACATGATTTCATTTTCCCATTTCACATTATCAGATACCAACTCTTGTAGGGAAAATTTCATTTTGGACTAGAACTCCTAAAAAATTTATGGGTAGCAGTAGATCATAACATTCATCTTAAGTACTAATAGATCATTATTTATCGATGTAAAAAATTTAGTTAAGTGGGTCACCTGTGAGCCATCCATAAACCCCCTAACTAGATGGGTGGGTATGGGATTAGGTAATTTTCAACTTTTAGTAAATTTAATCACCCGAACCTGACTTGAACAAATTGACCCATGGGTTCTTGTAGATTTTGATCGAGTTTTATATGTCTAGTTGAGATGGTACTTCAAGTGATATACTTAAGATTTTCCTTGATGGTGCTTTGATTCCCATCAAGTAACTATGATTAAAATTCCAGATTTATGGATCCAACATGACAATCATCATCACCTCATTATTTTCCTATTCGTGTCACATTTTGCATGTTTGTGCTCTTTTGAACTTTTGTCCATTTAGCTACACTTCTCAGACAATTTGAAGGCACCTCTACAGATGCATCATCATCATGGGATGTGTTTTTTCTTCTTATTTCAATAACACATTCTATTCTAGTAAAAATGGCATAGTCATCTTGGTTTGATCATCTACTCCTTATTCATGGTTCTGACATTTTTATGGTGCTTGGATTCCATCTACTTTCTTCATTCCAGATGCAACATAATATTATTTCTGAAGCTTGAGTGTTTCTAGACTACAAAACATAACTTCAAAGGTGGCTTCATCATATTATTTATTATTTCGAGATTCATGTTTAAGGAAAAGTGAAAACTCTTATAAGGAAGAAAAGGTTTAAGATAGAGTTCATAATGAAAATATTTGTATTAGCTCTATTATTTAGGGTCAATCAACTAGTGGGAGGCTATATTTGAATGTTGGGAATGTGAAATGGCGAATGGTCTAACTTGGGGTTTTTCAATACTAAATATAGATGGGAATAAGTTGGGGAGTAGTACAAAGTTCAAGGCGCATGGATTGAGCTACTATTAGACCAATAGTTTTCAAATATCAATGTCATATTCAGAATTGCTACATGGCAAGGTAGACCGGTGGTCATTTGAGGCTACCATTTGGGTTGCATTAGACTGGTTCATGTGACCATGAGTTTTAGATTATAGATTTTATTTTTAGAACATACACACGGAAATGAACTCACTCAAAATATTCATATAATATATGACATTTATTTTAAGGGATAAATGAATTCATTGGATTGGTGATAACACCATACCAATGCATACAGTTTATAGGATGGACATAATGGAGTATCATACATTAATCATTTTATATGTAGCTATCATTGCATAAAGTCTTACAGAACGACAAATGTATATGAGGGAGTCACATACTATAGAAATAATATTAGTTGGTTTTTGTTAATGATCTTAATTTCACAAAATGTCTTGGACCTATGACGGGTGTTTGTTCATTTAGGAAAGTCGGATAAATCAGAGTTTCCCCTAAACTCTCAAAAGAAATAGATCAACCATGATTAGAACATGAGCCCATAGTGCATAGTTATTTACACTTTACCCATGTGAGTGTGTAATTGTATATATAATAATAGTGATGATTCTCAATGGTATCATCATGTACCTAATTCCTTACTCTTTATATAGTTTTCACTATGGTTTTTCTCCTCCATGCAAATTTAATATGGCATCATTTGTTATCTTGATTTATTGTGTAGTTTTCTTGCAATTCTAGACCTCTTGTCCTTTTCCAAGACTCTTTGAAAAAAATATATCATAGTAAGACACGAGATAAGGATTTCAATAGTGACTTTCATTCTCAATAATAATATTTGGAGTTATTATATGATATATTATATTTTTGATCCATGATTAATGTGTTAGATCGCATCAAAATTTGTACAAGATTTACTTTGGGTACATTTGTTTCAACACTCTTTTAGATAGAGACCTCCAATTTCCATACAAAAAGGTGTAGATAAAGATGAGACACCTCTCAAAGAACTTTGTTTGAAAAATCAATTGTGTTATGCGTAGTGACTTTAAAATTATTGGTATATTTTTCAAAATCATAAGGGTCAACATCACTTAATATTTTCCATGTGTTGCACCTTCAATGATTAATAGGATGGGGAATGATTTCATCCTTATGAATTGTTAACTAAAATCATACCATTATTTTGTATGCTTCAAATCCTGATATTTCCAACTCTTGGTTCTAACACTTATTGTTGTAGATAAATAATTTTTAATCAATGAGGTAAGATAAGAGGTGATAGAAATGGAAGTTGACATGAACATATTTACTTGGAAAACCATCAAGTGAAAGAATAAAATTGTGTATGGTAAATATGTGAGCAAGTTCACTATATGAACAAGCATGTTACAGAGATATGTATTTATTTTAATGCTTATATGGTAATAAAAGTGATGTGTGAGTGTTAGATGATCAAATAGGATGCAGTAGTTTTATTAAATCGATATATTTATCATAGAATAGATGCATTGGCTCCTTAGTTAAACTAGTTCAATGGAATAGTTTGCACTATGTTAGGAACAATATGAGATACACTAGGTCAAATACATGAATAAATAACCACTCATTAGATATGGTTGACTAGTAACCTTATATATTTTATAGTGGATATAATCACATCAATTGAATTTCTACAACCATAATTATAATCTCTTCAACTAAATGTGTTCTTGAAAGGTAGACCATCTTTTAAGAATTTCTTCTCTGATAGGACAATCTTCCAAGATCATTTATTTTTTGATCAAGTGTTTCTTGCAAATTCTTCAGCATCATGTCTTCCCACCAACATGGGATACAAAAAAAGGTATTTCCTAACTAGATTGAATCTAGGTGATACATGAATCTTTATAGGTTACAAACTTAACATATTATTCATGTAAACAAAATCACAAGGATATTTGGTTTTGGTTAAGACAGATTACAATCAAATTTCACCACATCAACTCATTGAAGAAATAACAAAAAGAACTCTAAAACTTAATATAATTTATAAGTCATCCTTGAATTTTACTAGTATCTTTTTGTTGCTATGTAATACTACATTATCTTAGGTAGAGAGTTAATACTACATTATCAACTATAAGAATTACTATATTATCATGTTTTGACATATAATGCCAAAAATAACCATAGGAGACCTAAACTATGCAGATGAGTCATCAAAGAGGCTATGATGATGTAGGAAACCTTTTAGATAACAGAAAGTTCTATTGACTAATGATTATATATATTTGGCACAAATTGGAGAATGACTTTTTATTTGGACTAAGACCCTTGGATTGGTAGGTTTCCAAGCAAAGTTATACTCAATTCATTCCCATAATTTTGTTGATAAAAAATTTCAAGTTAATTTGGAAATAGATAACATGTTAGATAGATCAGTCCCCCTTAGAGATTTTATTTTTCACGGAGAGGGTTCATGTGGGACCATGATAATACTAGGTTTGGCATACATGAGGACTATGGCAACAATGTTGGACAAGTAAAAAAATAAGCAAAGACAATGGTGTTTTTAAATATCAAGATGAAGAAATAAAAACTTAAAATAGGAGCAGTTTTTCTATCTAAATAGAGATATTAGGGTGACACGTGGGGTTCATTAGAATCCCAAACTCAAAAACTATTCCCAAAATCACTCTATTTGTTTTATTGAATAACGTATTTCGTGCATTATGTGTCTGTATGAAATAATGGTATATATTTGGAGCTTGGTAGACGTATAGATATCATATATCTTGATGAAGAACTTAACCCTAAATGATGTAGACTATTAGAGTGAGAATCTAACTTCTTATAAATTGCATCTATAACTCTACTTTCACTAGTTCAAATTGGAACAAAATTGGGCTCAAGTAACCTAATTCCTAATATAACCTAAGACATTTAAATAACAGAAACAAACAAGTGTGCATGTGATAGGAAATGGGGTCCTGAGTGACATGACATAGTTCACATCATAGTAGATATCGTGTCATGTGTGGGATTCCAATTTTCTAAAATCTCTATGCTAGGTATGTCAATGTGTTGATCCATTAGGTTTGGATTAGTTCTCGATAAGATGTTATATAGGTGTACCTTATTTTGAGGGTGTAACAAACTAGGACTAGAATTCTACCCCATTCCATGATTAGAAATCTAGTGACATTGGCCTCTTAGATTTTTCCAAACAAAATACATCTACATAATAACTTAATTATGTTCCAAAATGTAAATAAATGCATTAGATATGTTATATTCACATGATGGTTAAGTAAAAGGAATAATATGCTTATTATATGTATAAGTTTGACAATGGGAATATTCATGTACAACCACCTAAGTATAAGTGTAATTAACTTCCTAGATATGTTAACAAGTAAAATATGGAACTTCGTGCATGATAATAATATATAACCCTTTTGTAAAAATGCAAAATTAATAGGACTCAATTATGTGATTGTTGATAATAAATATATATTACTTTAATAAATACAATGCTAATAAGATACAATTTATAATGCTACAGTAACTCATAAAATAATATCTCAAAACCTAAATCTAATGTGAAATCCATGTTCCTGGAGTCACAATTAACTTGGATGCCAAGTTTCATATTATTTGAACAATAATAATTATCTGAATTTTATTTAGAGATGAAAATAGAAGAAAAGGTCAAAAGTGTTAGATAAACTACTAAATGACTTTAAAAATGAAAAAACACTCTAAATTTGAATTCTACATACCAAAATTAGTTTATGTGTGAATTTTCAAATTAATTGGATAGCTTATCTATCCTATTGTAGTTTAGGAGAGAGAATGTATATTAAAGCCCAAACAATTAAATAATGTATTAAACAATCACTACAGGGAAAATTAATTATAAAATTGTAATCCTAATGTGTAGTTTTACTTATACGCTAAGTTTCACATCTTTTGGGTGTTTCTAAATGTCTCAAATTCATAAAGGAAAGAGAATATATGAATTAATCTAAAATTATAAAATAAAAATGAATATGTTAAAAAACAAAAACCAATGGGAAAAATAGGTCCTACATGTCCTAATTAAACTAGTCAGAAATTATGGTTTTATTTGGAACTTGTTTGAGCCGTTAATTGGTTTAGAAAAGAATAGTAATTAATATTTACATGTCATTTCATTTAATTATTTGATTTGATATGGTTTTCTTGATTTTAATTATCACTCTATATTTCCTTTATTAGAGTCATGCTCGTCTGTCTAATTTTATTGACACAGCTAGTGAGTGTTCTTCTTCCTTAGTTTCCTTCTTGGTTCACCCAAAATGGTACCACCCCTTTCCAAATTAGACATCTCTTTCCTCTGATTCATTCACCTTGTTTCCTTCCTCTTTTGCTTTGTCTCACCTTGCGAAAGCATTTGAACCATACTTTTGGTATTCATTATGCACTATAATACCCTGGCCAGCAGCCGCCCCTTTCTTCCCCTATTTCACCCCTATTGTCCTTCTCTTTCTCATCTTCCTATCTCTCCAGGGACTTAAACCACTCTATGACTCTCCCATAACCTCCACCACACTTCCTAGTTCAGTTTATAGTCATTGATTTTATAACATATTCCTCTAATTGTTGGTTCCCAACTCTGATTATCTTCCTAGACTCACATATAGTGGTTGTCATGTATGAGTCTCGCCTGACTACTCATGACCTACTTCAGGATTCTCAGCAAAGTATGGTGGGACACCTAAAACAAGTATTGCTACTTACTTCACTTTCTTCCCAGATAGAATCAAAACTTTTCATCAATCATGAGAATCCATTGATGAATTTTGCCTTACCTCAAGAAAACTGAACAACTCAAACAATTTGGCCCCTAGATCATCAATGAAGGTTCACACATTACCTATTTCCTTCCCTAAGGTATCTTCTAGCTTCCCCCTTTTCATCATGTTTATTAGTTTGATCGTGCTGTATCGCCGACTTCTCTTGTCATCTTTTCACTTGCCTCTAGCTTTGTGGTGCTTTCTCAAACATGTTGGACTATTCAAGTTATCTTCCTACATCCATATGCTATAGTGAGTCAATTCTTTGCCTTGTAGCTTTCTCAGCGTCTACCGCTGGTGGTACTTGGATCATCTTTGTGCCATATTTTTAGGTTCACCAAGATGGGCAGGTGGTGGGGGTTCTCTTAGGATCATCTGGAGATGTTGATCAGTGTGAGTGTGGATCGTTGGTTCTCACAATTGAGCGTGACAAAGATCTGTGCCTGGTCGAGTGAAGGTGTAAAGGGGAAGAAGAAGAAAATGGGTGATTTCGCAGTAATGCCCTTGTTTCAATTTTCTTTTTGGTACGCCAATATGGGTAAAATAGTTTTTTTCATGTTTTAGTTTTCTTTTGATGTGGAACCTTGCCCCTTGTTGGCTGGGTGACCAGCCCAGATGGCAGAACAAAAGATTGGGTCATCTCAACTTGACTTATAAAACAAATAACTTTATCTATGTGGCTTTTCACACTACTACAAAAAATGCTTTTTACAACGGGAGATAGACAACAGTTCTGATGATTATGTTGTAGTTAGAATACTTACCACAACAATCCTATTTTCGTGTTGTATATTGTATATTTTATACAATACAAGTCATTTACAACATTCCAAACCCATTGTAGAAATGTGATACTACAACAAGTACTAAAGTGTTGTAATAGGTTGTAGTATTACAACATATTCAAACTTGTTGTAAAAGAAGTTAATTACACAACATATTGTGACCCATTGTAATAGTAACACATGACAACATGTTGTAATAGACCATCATTACACAACATAGACTGACCCATTGTAGTATATTATAATTACACAACATGCCTTCATCTGTTGTATTTGGTATATGTTGTAATAGACCACAATAATACAACATATTGAAACTCATTGTTATATACCAAGATCACACAACAAACTCCAACCTATTGTTATATATTATAATTACACAACATGTTTTGACCTGTTGTAATATCCACACATTAAAAATCGTTGTAATAGACCACCATTACACAATGTAAACTAACCCATTATAATATACCATTATCACACAACATGAGATGACCCGTTGTAATAGCTACATATTGTAATAGACCATAGTCACACAATACACTATAATCTATTGTTATATGCCAAGATTATACAATAGACTCTGACTTGTTTTATATACCCAAAACCGAGCTAAACCCAATTTCTTATTAGAGAATTTTATCATGAACATGTAATCAAATAATTATTTTTTCATATAAAATTATTGTCAAATATGGGTCCGAGTTCTTTTTGGGATTTAACTGTTTTAATATGGGTTGGTTTCAGTTTGAGAGGTCGATTGAATAAAATTTAATTTTGTGTGGTCATGGGAATGACAATTTTTTCACTCTGGGTAGATGTTTTGACCCAGAACCGACCACCCAATATTATATCACATGAAATATAATCATGAACATCTCATCAGAGATTTTTTTTATATTCATTGTCAAATCTGGCTCCGAGTTTTCTTTCGAATCTAATGTTTTCAATCTGGTTCGTTCTCAATTGAGACACCATTCAAACAATTAAAATCTCGTTTCACATTTAGGTCTGACACTGACAATTGAACTCTCTAACTGGGCCATGTTTTGTCCCGAAACTGACTGACTCGAAACCAATTTTTAACACCCTGTGTGATATTATAATAGAGTAACTAATCAACCTCTATATTTACGTGTTATACATATGTATCTACTATTTTACATACAAAATAGCCTTTGAATTATTTTGGTTAAAAAAAATTTAATTTTAGATTGGGTCTGAGATTGATAGTTAAACACCCTGGACCGGTTCATTTTTTTACCCAGAACTAACAATTATTATTTTTTTGGTCGGCCAAAACTCCTGTTGCTTTTTTTCATTTTTCTTTTTGTAAAACTTTAAAGAACTTGTTAGTTCCAGAGAAGAACCAACTAAAAAGAAACTATACAATATAAGAAACTCAAATGGCCTCCAGGGGCCACATCTACAGAAATCCAAGGTCAAAAAGGTCAGAATCAAAAGCTCCAAAGATCAATCAACAAACCCATCATATCAGCCAAACTGAACAGAGCTGCAGGTTAGACAGACAAGAATGCAGCAAATCCAAAGTAGCTCACATCATCTTCAACCCACTAACAATAACCAAAGAAGAAAACCACAGAAACTCCAGCAGTAGAAAGCCGCCAGTAAGCAAGGAAAATGACTAACCAACCAGCAACGCCCAACAACAAATAGTCAAGAACATCATGGATAAAAGAAGGGGAATCTCTTGATCTTTAAGTCTCTTGGCTCAGCTTGCTATAACTCGCAGGAAGCACTACCAAGGAAAAAGACTCAACCAATCAATAGCACCCAGCAGCAAGACCATCAACAGAAGCCAACACCAGAATCACAAGCAGAAAAACAACACCATCAGTGCAAATGGATGCAACAGCTTCTAAACAACAAACCAGATCAAAACCAGTAGGTCCAACCATCAAGATGGAGTGGGAGGGGAGCGTCGACATCCACACAGGATGGGGACTCGACCCTCTCAGCATCCATCAAATAAAAGGTGAGAGGGGAGCGTCAACATCCAACGAAGGATGGGGACTCGACCATCACCAGAACATGAGGTAGCAACCTGTCAAGAACATCGTGGATAAAAGAAGGGGAAACTTCTGATCTATGAGTCTCATGGCTCAGCTTGCTATAACAGATCCAAACATGGCAGGCTCTGGACCTAAAAACGCAGCAAACTCAACAGAGGAACAGAGCACAACATCCACAGCAGCAGGGATAAGCTCTAACCACCACCAAAAGAACCAGAACCAAAGTGAGCTCCAGCCCACAACAGGACAACAGGGGCACCAACACCCATCACAACAAAACCTCCAGACACCAGAATAGAGATCAAGAAACCCCACTAATTCTCAGGATAAAAACATATAGCATCTTGATTAATAATCATCCACAACTGAATAGGATTCCTATACTTGTCTTCATGGACTCTCAGATTTCTTTCAGCCCAAGAGTGATAGAAAATAAGGCTCATAACACATTTCAATCTCAAGTCAGCAAGATTTTCAGCTTGATTCCAAGACTTAATCATAGGATCACTCGCCAGAATCCAAAGCTTCTCCACATATTCACAATCAAAGAGTAAATGATTGGTATCTTCATAACCATTTAGACAAATAAAGCATCTAGAAGATAAACAAATCCCCCTTCTTCTTGAGTAATCAGAAGTGGGAAGTTTATTGTGCATGGTTTTCCATAAATGAAAATAGCACATTTATGAGTTCTAATCTTCCATATCCACTCAAAGTTGGAACTGCAGTTCTTCTTCAGCTTAATAGAATCCCAGACATCACAAAGCTTGACCTTTCTTTTCCCTTCAAACAAAATGGTATCCTTCTACCCCTGATAGATGCCAACATTCTTGACAACTTTAAGGATATCATCTTGACCACGATTATTATCTTTAGGCATCCTCCAGCCACCATTATAAATCATAACATTTAGATAAGAATCCCATGAAATCCCTGATCTAATAATGCAATCTCATCCCACAAACTGTTCAAGAAAATGAGAATCACACCAAGGATTTTGCCACAACAGAAAAGAACTACCATCTCCCACAATGAACTTGATGTGGTTTTTTAGCTCATCTCTAACACAAATAAGATTATTGATCATCCAAGAATAGTTAGGAGACTCCTTAATAATCCAGAAAGATTGTCTTCTTAAATACTTTTCAGAAATCCATTTAACCCATAAAGTATCTTTCTTGCTAGCAATATCCCAGGAATTAATAACAAGGCAAGCTTTAGCAACATCTTTAGGCTTCTTAATACTTAAGCCACCATTTTCTTTAGGCTCAGTAACAACATCCCACCTAATCAGATGAAGGTTCTTTTTAGACTCAGTCTCTCCCCAAAGAAAGTCACGACATAACCTGTCAATATGATCCAGGATGGAGCTCGGAATAGGGAAAGAAAACAACCAGTAAAGATGCATGTTAGCGAGAGTATATTTGATCAAATCCAACCTAGCTGCAGTAGACAAAAGCTTAGATTTTCAAGATTCCAATCTAGCCTTAACTTTTTCAATCAGAGAACCACAAAGTCTTTTAGACAACTTCCCAGAAAAGAGAGGCAGACCAAGATATTTAGAAGGAAAACTACCCTCCTTGATCTTCATAATATCAATGATAGGTTTTTTTTCAGAATTTTTGCTAAAGATAATTGAGCTTTTATCAAAGTTAACACGAAGGCCAGACATCTCAGCAAATGACTCCAAAGTAGATTTAATGGCACTAACATCTTTATTAGTAGCTTTAGAAAAGATCATGAGGTCATCCGCAAAGATGAGATGAGATCTTTTCAAATTTTTTGAAGCAGCGATAGGTTCAAGGTCACCACACATAACCATCTTTTTAAAGAGCTCAGAAATACCTTGCATACCAATCACAAACAGATAAGGAGCAATAGGATCACCCTGTCTCACCCCATTGGCAGGTTTAAAAGCATCCGAGGGCTCACCATTAATAATAACCTGGTAAGAAGTTGATGAAAAAATTTCTCTAATCCAGTTTATCCAGATGGAAGGGAATCCCATTTTGAACATAATAGAGAAAATGAAAGAACATTTGATCGAATCATAGGCTTTTGAGATATCAGCCTGAATACACATTCTAGGCTGCAAATTAGCCTTCTTGAAATCACTTAAAATTTCATTGGTGAGCAAGGTAGCATCTTTAATACTCCTATCTTTAACGAAGGCGCACTGAGAATCATCAATAATGAAAGGCAACACATCTTGGAGCCTATTAGCAAGGATTTTAGAAATGATCTTTTAGAAGGTATTACCTAAAGCAATAGGTCTCCAGTTCTTGATATCCAATGAATCAGTAGCTTTGGGAATGAGGGTCAAGAAAGTTCTATTGGCTTCCTTCAACATTTTACTATTACTGAAGAACTCAAACACAACATTACAAACATCATCTCCAATGATATCCCAACAATTCTTATAAAAGAACCCATTAAACCCATCAGGGCCAGGGGCCTTATCAACTTTTAGATTTTTAATAACCTCAAAACTAACAATTATTTAACACCCTTATGTGATATTATTGTAGAATAATTATCAACCTACATGCATCATATACATTGCATATATGTACATGTACATGTATAGATCTAATTAATAAATAGGTGTCACATAATGTTAAAACAATTCAACACCCACATTTTCTCTTTTCCTCTGTGTGCCCATTTCCCCCAAAATTCACTCCTTCCTATGATCAACAGTTTCCACCGCAAACTGTCTGCCGTCCCAGAGCGCCGTAGAGCATCCGTACTCCTGTGATTAGTAGTTTTCACTGCAAACTGCCTTCACATCGCCGCCATCCCAGAGCGTCTGTAATACTTCTCCAGAAAGTGCTACCTTGGAGAGACCAACGATGACTCGACTCAGCTACCTTAGAGAGACCACCGACAACACCTCCTCATTCACCAGAAAGTGTCGTTGTCCTCTGCAATTTCTTCGCCAGAAAGCGTTTTGCACCCACCTCTACTTTGAGCTCCCTTCAATCCAAGGTAACCTCATGGCATGTCAGTTTAATGAACTCCTTTAAGAACTTCATCCTGATCAACACTTGGTATGTGGACGCCTCCCCAAACAGCATCAGGTCACTAGGAAATCAAACATGTGAGATTTTTGGTCGTCTTGTGGTGACCTTCATAGATTTCCACCTCCCCTATTGTTCTTCTTTTATAATAGCTTGATTAAGATGATCTCGACACAACACAGAGATATATTGGGAAAACATATCACATTGGGGAAACTGCGGGTTTGAAGGTAGGGAGAGTTTCCCCAATCAAGAGGAGTGGGGCTGCTTTTTGTTTAGGAAGGTTGGATACTTGGCGGCTTGTGTTTTGAGAAATGTATTTTTGTTGCTCCTGGTCTAAGTGTTTGTAAGAACAACCATTCAATGTTGGCTATACTCCTTTGCCCCTTCATCTACCATATGGAACTTCAATAGGAACATCATAGGGGTTTTTCACAAAGATTTAGGTCCTTTGAGAAAACCATTGATCTAGAGCGTTGTGAAATAACACATCATTCTATTAGGGAAACACATGGCCTAATGTGCATATCACTTATTATTTCAATTGGGTAGATGTGTAATGGGATTTAATAAGTGGAGATACCTAGGATCTGACCAAATCACTTCTTGTATATCTTATGTTAGACTTCTAGTCACTAGGTTATGGCTCCCTTTTCTTCCATGATCTAGGCTCAATTCTTTTATGATGGACGAAATTGTATGGTAATAGAGCTGAAAATCATGGTAGAGTCATCTCACTAAACCCTAATGGCAATGATAGTTAAAGAAAGGGAATCTAGTCATCATAGGATAGTGGGTACATTAGTAGAGTGTATGTCTGACCTAGGGATAAAGAACAACAAATGAGGAGAGAAACATTTGAAAACAACTATCAATTTTAAAACAATACTCATAAAGACTAATGAATCTGAAAAATTTAAGGCAATTGACTAGTTAAAATTAACTAATATATTGATTTACTAAATTAAAATTTAAAATCAAAGGACAATATCATTAACAACTAATAAGCATAACAATGAAGGGATGGGGTTGCGAGATCTGTCAGCCTTTAATAATGCGCTTCTGGAAAAACAGGGATGGCGGCTCGCTACTAAGGAAGGATCGTTGGTCAGTCGTATATTGAAGGAGAAATACTACCGGCACACCTCGGTCATCCACTCGGTGAGGGGAGGGGTACCTAGCTACACGTGGAGGAGCATATGGGGGGCACTGCAGTTGGCAAAGCTGGGTTTCCTCTGGAGGGTGGGTTCGGGGAGGAACATTGATATTTACAGAGATAGATGGATCCCACAGCTGGGAGGGACAGTTCACCGTTATCTGATACAGGGGCCGGTTACATATACTTCAGTGGCTGGGTTGATAGATGCGGAGATGGGCCTGTGGGATGAGGATGCCTTGATGGATGTGTTTCCCCCTCATATATGTTCTATGATTCATGCTATTCCTTTGGGGGCAGGGAGGATGCCGATACTCTATGTTGGGATAGTGAGAGCAGGGGAGAGTTTACAGTGCGCAACGCCTACAGACTGATGCACACAGGGGAGGACCTACTGGATGACTTGGAGAAGGAGGATTGGAAAAGAGTCTGGAAGCAACGTTGGCCTCCAAAGCTGAAACATTTTTTTTGGCGCGTGCTTCGAGACATTCTACCGACGAAGGCATCCCTGTACAGGAGGCATGCAGCACAAGATGATCTATGCCCACACTGTTTATCTCACCCAGAAGATGCCACTCATGCACTTTTGCTCTGTGCTTCAGTAGGTCCTGTGTGGGCAGCCGGACAACTTGCTTGGCCGCTCCACGCAGGGTTGGATGTTAGGGACTTTTCCAGGGAGCTATTATGGGAGGATGACTTGAGGAAAAGGGAGGAAGGGGTGACTTTGCTTTGGATAGCATGGACAGCCAGAAACAAGCATATTTTTGACCCACAACAGCCGCATATTCCAGTACTTGCAGCCAGCTTTCTTTCGTTGATGGAGGACTACAGATGGTACTCGTCGGCGTCACATGGAGGGGCGCATAGGGAGGGTGACCTGGATTCTTCAGCTTGGAACCCGCCCCCACAGGGGTGTTTCAAGATGAATGCAGATGCCAGTGTCCGTGATGGTGGCAGGGCGGGGATTGGGGCGGTGTTCAGGGACCACCTAGGGGTTATCAAGGCTACATACCAATCACATCTGGACCATGCGTTCTCAGTGCTTAGTGCGAAGGGAATGACAGTCCTACATGGGATGCGGTTAGCTCTGGACCTAGGCCTGGTGGATCTGATCGTCGAGACCGATAGTGCTATGTTGGTTCATGCAGTGAAGGCCGGCGGATGGGGACGCAGATATGAGGACATCATTGTCACTAAGATTTTCCGCTTATCTTTACGTCTTTCCTCTTACCATTGTTGCTTTATTAGACGACAAGGTAATGGGGTTGCCCATGCTTTAGCCGCTCATGCCTGTTGCTTAGGAGATCATCAGATTGTGTTAGAGGATTTTGATGAGAACATTGTAGCGTTTGCTATTTTTGATATGAATAAATAAAAGCGGCAGGCACCCTTTATCAAAAAAAACAATGAAAATTATTATCAACAGTTTTATGTACAATGTCAGTGTCTATAAATAGTTAAGAAGAAGCAATAAGGAAATGGAATGTCATTGTCTTATACAGGTACATAAGAGAGCTTGAATCTCCTTTTGACTCTTTCATAAAAGTCAAACCAGAACTTAACTTCCAACCGCATCCATGTCATCCAAAAGATCTCTGATACAAAATAGGGAGAGGAAAATAAGTAACTAAAAATTTAAACAGAACAGGAAATCCCTACGAAACTGAGTAAACATACTCTAGGTATCAAATCCAAATCCACTATCATTAATTGCCAACATAATATGAATTCTATATAATAAATATCATATCTACAAAGTAGTAGATGCCTAATGAGTTGCAAGACCATAGGATGGTAGCCTCATTAGAAATTACCTGCCCAGATTTTTGATCTTACAAGATAAACATAAATTCTGGTGCAACATTCCTAGGTCCTTCCAGAGTTAAACACACAATCGTCTTCTCAACATGATAATTTTTGTTGATTTTTTTTATCCATCTCATAATCACTTCAATGTATAACTTCCTTCAAAAGTGCTCTATTACCAACTAGACTGTCCCTAATCTCAAGTTTCCTTAGTTTTTTATAGCCATTAAGTACATATAGCATGCACTTGTGACTATCACCAACAAGTGCAATGAATAGCATCTGATTCACAAACTATTCTTCTGAATAAATCATTTTAGAAAGCATTACATGTTTATTGAGAGTCCACATAATCCTTCCTCTGGCCTATTACAATCAGATCATTTTGTCAAGAAAAGAAGAAATACATGATTGTGTAAAGTCTAATGTACAAATCACTATAATAGACATAATGTAGCTAAATTAGGGGATTCAAAACCTATATTTCTTGTCTAACTTGGTCATGGAAATAGCAATTGAAGCCTAGATGATTCAGTATGCTTCCATAAGTGGAGGCACTACCACTGATAGAATTAAAAAAAAATGACAACCAATCTTCAAGCTGAATCCTTGCTTCTCCACCCTCTTGTCTAGCTTTGTCCAACAACAATTTGCCTGTTCAAGTAAGTAGAATATGTCTAGGTTAGTCATGTTGTCATTGAATCTTCCTATATAATTATTCACCATCATATATATCAGTCATATCTTATTTTGTGTATTCTAATTTTCAAGCCTTTCCTATGTCAGATCCCAATATATTAAATATTACAGATCACCATACGAATATAAATTTACATATATCCTAGTATTAAGTACACTAACAAGTGAAAAGAGAATTAATCTCTTATAGAATAATGTTGTAGAATCTTGTATATGTATTATAATCAGCTTCATTTTCTCAATATAATGAATTGCGTATAAAAAAATAGGTTCTTGGATTGAGCAATGATAGCTTGCCTCTCCCTATTCGGGGTAACTAGGTTTTCATCAAAACAAGGTACAAATTCAATATGCTTTGTAGTTTAATGAAAGACGAGATTGTTCATCACCAAGATACTTTGACCCACACATAGTTATATGAGCGCTCGCCTAGGCACCCTAGGCGATCACATGGCTTCCAAATCCTGGGTACCCAACCTACTGCGCTCTTGGGCGCCTACTGGGTCTAACAAATGAGCTATTTTTTTTTCTTACCTTTGTTTTCATTTCTTTTGATTTTTATTCTTCCTCTTTAATATTTCCTTTTTTTTTCTTTTCCCTTACAACTCCATCAAGCAGTAAGGTTGCTGCAATGTTACTGCATTCCTCTTTATTTTAGTTCTTGTTTTTTCTCTGCCAACCAACAAATTGCTGCTCTATTACAGAGTTACTGCTGCTGTACTATTATGGTATTAATCATTTACTGCTGCCCCAGTTACCAATTTACAGTGTACAAAAGTGCCGCAATGTCCAAGGATAGTTCCACAATGTTTATGTGTGTGTAACACCTCATGCAGTTGATGCCTACACCTCGGTGAGATAATGTACTGAGTATACCATACATTTTAATTTAAACAAAAAAACAATCAGAACCATTACATTTATTTATAATGAACTAAAACCTCTACCTACCTCTCAAGCACTTGTCCATGGAATTGTCAAATATGTTACAGTGCTAGTATGAACAGATGCACTACTCCTATATTAGCTTTTGAATGAGAGTTTGCAATCTGGAAAGATAGATGTACTATAAGGAGCTACTTTTGTGTTTCATTAATGTATGCATCATCTCACTGTTGAGGACAGATATTTCAAGGTTGTGATGTGTTATAACTTTCTTAAGCAATTCTATAGTTTTGTTTGAATTACATTTGATCAGAATTCCTATATATCTTCTATAGGTCAGTCTGTATTAGGAACCATTCACCCGACCAATTTATGTTAGGCATCATCTTACTATGCTTTTCTGGATCATTTACTTAGCCAAATGATTATATCTGATTTTAATTTTCCTTTCTAGATATCTTGCTTCCTAAGTGTTATTATCTCCTGATTTGAAAGTCTCTCTTTTATGGTTTAAGTTCCATTTTCTCAAGTTGGCACCAGTGTTCATAACTTCGTATGCACATTTTCTAGCAGTTTATTTTAACTAGTGAATGTCCTACCAACTGAGTTACATCGTGATAATTAAATCCTTTAATCTTTTTGGTATGAGACTGGGTTTCATGATCAACTTTTATGCAGAAGGTGGAAGACCAAATGGCAACAACCATTAACTATGTATGGTTCTGGTCTAGTACGGGTTTAGCTGACCTAAACCCTACCTAAATTTTTCCTGACTCAAATGTAGGCTACTCCCCTTGTTTGAAAAAAAAATCACCTCATCTGGTGTCACCCGCCCCGCCCCGAAAACCCTACATGTTGTACTTGTTATTGATGATATCTATATTTGATTTTTCTAGAGCTATCACAAGTGTATTTTGATGTTGGATAATCCATTACGTGCAGTAGCTGATGGAAGGGTGTATATATCTCATGAAAATGAGCCAATTATCCTTCACAATGTGGCATTGGATCCAAAACACAAAAAAAATGGTGGGAAACTTGGAAACTCATATAGAACTTGAAGATTTGGTAGGAAAGTAATAATTTGAAGGGAAGACTAAAAACTGAAGGGGATGATTAGAAATTTGAAATAGCACAAGATTAAGAACCAAAATATCAACTATGCCTTCCTAAAATTTTGCCCCAAACACAGATTTGAATATCAGTCCATGCGTCTTGCTTACAACTATGCCTTCCCTACAAGAACTATCCACATATTTGTACTCACCCCTTTTATCGTTGTGCAGCAATGGATCGAAAGTGGATGTCTTCAAATTGCTTATCTGAAGAGTATGAAAAAAGAGTGGATGAATTTGTAAGGTGTGCAATTGAACATGCAGGAAATGATACTAGACTTCTTTGTCCTTGCACAAAGTGTGATTTCGGTAAGCAGATTAACAAAGACGCATTGCATCATCACTTATTTCGAGAGGGCATTGATACGACTTACACTCGATGGATACATCATGGCGAGAGGGAAGATTTTCATACTGTAGATCAGAGTGAACAATTTGAGGGAGGCAAAGGAGACACATTGCAGGACATGGCTTACAATGTAGAAGAAAAGATACGAGACTGTCCTAAAATATTTGAAAGGTTAATGACTGACTCTGAAACACCATTATACAATGGTTGTGTCAAGTTCACCAAATTATCTACTGTTTTAAAGTTATATCACCTAAAGACGAGCAATGGTTGGTCTGATAAAAGTTTTACGACCTTGCTATATCTCTTGAAAGATATGCTTCCTGAGGATAATGTCCTTCCTCGTCGCACTTACGAGGCAAAGAAAGTGCTTTCATCCATGGGCCTTGATTATGAAAAGATACATGCATGCTCCAATGATTGCATTTTGTATCAAAATGATCATGCTTTGAAGGATGGTTGTCCAGTCTGTGGAGAACCACGATACAAGAAGGATGGAATCCCTAGTAAGGTGTTGTGGTATTTACCAATTATATCGAGATTTAGGCGCTTGTTCAATAATGTTGATGATGTGAAGAAGTTGGTTTGGCATGCTGAGGATAGAAAAAAATATGGTTTTCTTAGACACCCGGCAAATTCTTCGCAATGAATGACAATTGATAATATATTTCCAGAATTTGGTGGTAATCCTAGAAACTTAAGATTGGCACTTTCTGCAGATGGAATGAATCCCCATAATTTCGGAAGTCATAGTACATGGCCTGTAATTTTGGTTATATATAATCTTGATCCAGATGTATGCATGAAACACAAGTATATGCTTTTGACTTTGCTGATTTCAGGACCAAAGCAGCCTGGAAACGATATTGATTTTACTTGGCTCCACTTGTTGAAGATTTAAAGATTATGTGGGACAAGGGTGTTGAGTTGTATGATGCATACCGCAAAGAGAATTTTAATATGAGGGCGATGCTATTTTGTACGATAAATGATTATCCGGCATATGGAAATCTATTTGGGTACAGTATCAAAGGACATCTTAGTTGCCCTATCTGTGAAGATGATACCTCTTTCTACCAATTGAAACTTGGGAAGAAAACTATTTATCTCGGCCATTGCAGGTTCTTGCCTAAGGATCATCATTATTGTAGAGTGAAGAAAGCTTTTAATGGAAAAGTAGAACTACGAAGAGCTCCACAACCATTAATCGGTCAAGAAATCTTCACTAAGGTGAAATAGCTGAAAGTAAAATTCAAAAAAAAGAATAAATCTCCAATTCTCAAAGGTCTCTACAACAAGAGGTCTATATTCTTTGATCTTCCTTATTGGAAGTCTTTATATGTGAGGCATTGTTTAGATGTGATGTACATAGAGAAGAACATATGTGATAGTCTGATTGGAACATTACTTAATATCCCATGCAAGACAAAAGATGGCCTCAAGTCAAGATTGGACATGGTCGACATGGGTATTCGAGATAGATTGGCTCCACAAATGAGGGGAAGTCAGACTTACTTGCCCCCAGCATGTTACACACTTTCAAAGTCTGAAAAAGCTGTATTTTGTGGGTTCCTAAAAGGAGTTAAGGTTCCAGAGGGATATTCTTCAAACACGAGTAGATTTGTGGATATGAAAGATTTGAAACTGTTGGGCTTGAAATCACATGATTGCCACATCTTAATGCAACAGTTTTTGTCGTTGGCTCTCCGTTCCATTTTGCCTAAGAGGGTTAGAAATGCAATCACTAAACATTGTATGTTCTTCAATGATTTATGCTCAAAAGTCATTGACCCTGAGACGTTGGACTCATTGCAAAATCATATCATCATCACTTTGTGTCAGGTTGAGATGTACTTCCCTCCTTCATTATTTGATGTAATGGTTCATTTGACTATGCACTTGGTTAGAGAGGTCAAACTATGTGGTCCGGTATTTTTACGTTGGATGTATCCATTTGAGTGATATATGAAGCTATTAAAGGGGTATGTAAAGAATAGATATCGACCCGAGGGTTGTATGGTGGAAAGCTATATAGTAGAAGAGGCTATTGAATTTTTTGTCCAACATTTATCCAATGTTGAAGCCATTGGTCTTCCTAAATCACGACATGTCAGAAAAATTAATGGACAAGGTAGTATAGGATGCAAGTTTGTACGACTTTCAGCTGATGAATTAGACACAGCGCATGTGTGTGTCCTTCGTAATACAACTGAGGTTGAACCATATGTTAAAGAACACATTGATTATTTACAAACTCATTACCGATCTAAGAATGAGAAGGATATAATGAACTTACACATCCGTTGTTTCACCGACTGGTTAAAGAATCGTATTAGTGAACAGATTGATCATTCACCAAATTCTGTTTCAAAGACCTTGAAATGGTTATCTGTGGGGCCTAAATCAACCGTGTTATCATTTGCTAGTTATTTTATAAATGGATACACTTTCTATACAAAATTTCAAGATGACAAAAGCACGATGCAAAATAGTGGGGTGTCTTTGGTCTCTGAAGCTTTGCACATTGCTAGTTCTAAAGACAAAAATCCAGTCTAGTGTGACATGTCCTATTATGGTGTGATGCAAGATATATATGAGTTGGACTACAACACGTTTCAGATTCCTATTTTTTGTTGCAAGTGGGCTGAAAATGATAAGGGTGTACACACAGAAGATGGATTGATCTTAGTGAACCTAGATAAGGAGGGATGTAAACACGATCCATTTATAATGGCATTACAAGCAAAACAAGTTTTCTATGTGATAGACACAGCTAACAAGGGCTGGTTTGTAGTCTTATCTCACAGAAGAAGGCCCCACGAAGGAGATGATGATGACGATGACATCATTTTAGAAGAAGAAACTTCTTTTTATTCAATCATTCCATCTATGTCTATAAATGATGATCTTGTTGTTGAAGAAGAAGAAGAGATATGTTCTTGAGAAGATCATAATGACGGGACATTTGTTGATGATGTCAGTGTGCATAAAAATAAAAAATAGTGTACGCATAAGTGAGAGTAAGTATTAGCATTTTCTTGATGTGCACTAATATCTCTCTGTAATGAATGTAAATATGTCTTAAATTTTGTAAGATTTTATTATGTTGTTTGTAATTGTTGTTTTATATGCAGTTTGCGAATATTTTTTGTTCCAAATTTTGTTGTAGATGTCTTTCAATGAAGATGACTCAATGACCACAAAGACTAGTAGGGGCCGTACCACAATGCCTAAAGTTTCGAGAAAAAGACGTAAAGGACAAAAAATTCAATTGGAATGGAATTCAGAAGGACAACCAATTGGGAAAACCTGAAACATTTTCAGTAGCTATATTGGAGTCGCATCCCGAGAGCGAGTTCCAATCAACATCGATACTTGGAGTGATGTGGGTGAAGATCTCAAGGACCTTATTTGGGAAGAGATTGAGGTGAGTATGTAGACGTTAATATTTTTTGTATAAAAATATTATATTATATTTTATGTGTATGTGATTTTGTTATTTGTAGGGTGTTTTTTCGATTGGATATGCCAGAAAGCAGTGGGTATTACAAAGAGCCAATGATAGATGGAGGGAATTCAAATCTCGGTTATCAAAAAAATTCATAAGGGACAAAGATGGAAACATATGCAAACACCCACCCAAAGAATATGATTTTATATCTGCAGATCAATGGGAAGATTTTTTCATGAGTCGATTGATCGAAGAATTTAAGGTGATAATATAAACTAGTGTACAAAATCCTTTTTGTTGTTTTGCTTGTAAGACATTTAAATATATTATCATATTTATTGTTTGTAAAAATAACCAGAGAAGAAGTAAGGCTGGAAGAGAATTATCGTCAAAGAATGAGTATCGGCCTAGAATTTCTCGTAAGGGATATGTTGGCCTAGAGAAAGAAATTGTAAGATTTGATTCATTTTAAAGTGATTTGTGAACTTTCATATAGAGGTATAGAAGTATTGTGGTTTTATCATATTATAAACAGATAAGTGATAATAGTTTAGATCCAGTTATTTCAAAGATTTCTAGAGAAGAATTATGGAAAAGAGCTAGAATGGAAAAAAAAATGGTGTTATTACTAGTGATAAGGTCAAGGAAGTGGTGTACAAGATTGTAAGTTTAATTTTTTATCTCGTTGATTTTTCATCACAATATATAATTTTTATTATTTTTACATATGTATGCTTTATATTTTGTAAAGATGCTCTATCTCAGGAAGTTTCTGAGGGACTCATTAGTGAGAAGGGATGTAATGATGTGTTAACAATGGTATTGAGAAAAGAGGATCACCCAGGACATGAGAGAGAAACCGGACCAGGAATAACAATTACAAAATATTGTCAAAGTGTGGCTCGAATAGATGATCAACCATCCCATATGTTGTTGCAAATGCAACAGACCATTAAAGCTTTGGCCATGAAGATCAAGTATTTTGAAGGGAAGAATACGAGCAAGGATATCAACAATGTTAGGGATACAGACCAATACCCTACTTCCAAATCTAATTGCCCACTTGCACAATTCTCACATCTACCTGAGGTGATCAACAAGTCTGTTATGTAGTAAATTTTAGAGATAGTGATTTCTCATGTGGGCAATATCTATATTTGATTTTTATAGGGCTATCACAAGTGTATTTTGATGTTGGATAATCCATTACATTCAGTAGCTGATGGAAGGGTGTGTATATCTCATACAAATGAACCAATTATCCTTCACAATGTGGCATTGGATCCAAAACACAAAAAAGTGATAATTGATACCCCGTTGATGCCTGAAGAAAGTGTGTCAATACCTTTAGATATGGCTGAAGTTTATCAAGTTTGTCAAGGCACAGGCACCTACCTTCCTTGGCCTGCAAAATTGATCAAAATAAATATGAAGGTATATGCGATAACTTGATAGTGTTTTTATTAATTTATTGAAATGAATCATGTATATTAATAAACTATATTTTTTATTTTTATAATCATGTGCAAGGAATCCCTAGAATCATTGTCTCAAAGAAAAGTGAGTGAATCAATAAGCACACAAACAGGAAACTCAAAAACTAGAAAAAATTGTGATGAAGTCTCAAGTCCCATCAAGCCAACAAGCAAAAAGCCTCCAACGAAGCTGAAACTGTTGATGGTGTATGTGGAAGATGATGAGAATCGTAACATCTCTCTTCAGATGTCTGAAGATGTAGTAGGTTACACACATGAGCTAATTATCACACCGGAATTGGTTAAAATATGCCATGATAAAGACCAACTAGAAGCCTCGCACATATCAGTGTACATAAAATAAGTTTCTATACGAGTAATATGTGTTCCTATACAAGTTTATATACAAGTACAAAGACTAAATATGTGTTTCTATACAATTACAAAGACTAAATATCTGTTTTTTGGTAGGCATTTGTTCAAAAAAGTGACCTTAGGAAATATATTTAATATATTTGGATTTATATGTCCACATTTTATAGATCTGTTATACAATGATAAAGTGGAGACTCGGGCACAGTACATAATAGATCAATTCATTAGAGGGAAGAAACAAAGATTAGAATTGTTCTTTATACCTTATAATGTGGGGTACGCATACATTTTGTCGATTGTCTGTTTTTTGTTTACTTTAAATGTTGCTTAAAAATACATTAATCTTAAAATGTAATACTCATGTATGTGTAGGGGACATTGGATACTTTGCGTCTTCGACCCTATGTGGGGTAAGTGCCACTATCTTGATCTGTTATGAAAAAAATTACGTGGGAACGTGGAAAAACTCATGGAGTTGAAAGTACTTCATAAAACAATTTCAATTACATAATATATGTATTGAAAGTTCCATATATAGTTACTAATGCATACTTCTCGATATGAATTTGAATAGGACTCATAAAGTTTATCAAAAGAGAGATGTGCAATATAGGAAGAATTTGAAATGGGAAATTATCAAGGTAATTTGCCATTTTGATCCAGAAAAATATTGCTTTCTGATTCACTAAAAGAAGTGTTATTCTAGTTTCTTCAGATTCTGCTACTTTTAATAAGTTTGTAAAGAGCCTTCTTCTAGAATGTATGCATGATCTTAATGATTGTTTGCTTGATAGTGTTCTGCTTGAATTGAATTTAAATGTTATGTTCTAGACTTGGGATGACCACCAAAGTGACGATGACTTTAACATTTCTAAGGTAGAAGAGTGATTCATAATTTTGAGTTTTTGGCTAAATTTCTTGACTTCAAATATTACTTTCATGCTAATATCATTATTGATCAAAAAACTAAGATGACATTTCCTGATTTGATAGTTAACACACATTTTTTGTGTGGCAGATATACCATTCTTCTAGGCATACAGTCTACTTTTGCATGCATGGGGTAGGTGCTTTTCTGAGAGTGCACATGTATCTCTTCCTATTTGTTAAACCAATTATTCCTATAATTAGGGTTTATGGAGGCATGGTAGGGTTAGGGCGAGAAGGTCTCAAGGAGGATCAAGCTCTGATACCATCTAAAATAGTAAAAGGCTTTGTATTAGATGATCAAAACAATTACAATGGTCTCTCTTTTATAGGACAAGAGATTTAAGAATATTCTTGAGACAAGTAGAGTTAAGAAAATTCTAGAAACATCTAATGAGGAATAAAATAAAATGGGCTAATAGTCTAAACAAGTGTAAAGCCGTTAACATAATAAGATCAATAAAATATATATACTAATACTTCAATATAGATATAGGAAGATTGGGGGTAAGTTAATTTATTTTACTGTAACTCGGTTGTCAGTTGTGGGAATTATATGCCAATATTTAGATAACCCAGACAGTGCCACTATGATGTTTTCTGTCATATTTAGCACTATTTCGAAAGGACTGCTATATTGGGTGCATGGCCACTGTGATGTATATGGACATTATGTGTGAAATGTTGTTGATAGGAAGTCTACATGTGGCTTTTTAGTTCTTATCTTTGTTGGTGGAAACCTTGTCTCCTAGAGGAGCAAGATACAAATAGTTGTAGGGAGATCTAGTACTAAGGCTGAATATAGGGCTAATGGCACATGGCCCATGAGATGATGTGGGTGCATTATCTTTTATAGGAATTCTCTATTCAGCCTATGATTCCTATGCCTAGTGACAAAAAAGGCAACCATATTAGTAGCAAGCCATCATTTATTCCATGAGTGCAGCAGTCATGTTGGGACTGACTGTTACTTTGTGCGGGGGGCTGCCCTGAATAAGTTGATCATTACATCATTTTCCACATTTGAGGACCAAGTAGCTAATATCTTTGCCAAGCCTCTTTTGAAGAAACCTAATTGCAATCTTGTTGACAAGCTGGCATCATTGATGTTAATGCTCCTGCTCGAGGGGAAGTATTAAAGGTGTTAGTGATTTAACATGGGCATATGGTGTTCATCACATATTCTATTAGAAGGTGATTTTCTATGTTTCCCTGGCATGGCCTTATACGGTCACGAACATATGGCCATTATTGGACCGGGACCATATACATGACTTTTTAGGGTCACATGCAAATCTTAAGTGTTTTATTTCTGAAGTAAAAATGGGATGTTCCTATTAGGGCTCCCCAACATTTTTTAAGTTCTTAAAAGTTCTTGGGTCATTATCTATGAATATCTACAGTGGGGTTGTGTTAGGTATAATGTAGCTATCCTATTAGGTTTGCTGAGAAAACTACCAAGAGATTTTTTTCCCCTCCACTTTCTCACAATTGTTTGATGTAGATTTTTTCCAGGGACTATGGGGGTATATTATTCTACCTACCCTCGAGGTGCATGCCTAATGCTTAGATCATTTTTGTGGGAAACAGTAAGATAGGAAGGACAAGATGTGTGCTCAAAGGAGCTACAAGGGACTGAAGTAATCTCTTGGTGAGATTGTCAGTAGTGTGGTTCATGGCCCCTGGGTATGTGGCTGAAACTAATCTCCTCAAAATTTTTAGTAGCCGTTCATATATGGCAATAGTTGGATTGATACTTCTGTGGAGCTTTCGAAGATTGTTAACAATGCCTATCTCTTGTCGAAAATCTGAGAAGATGATGACTTTTAGTATGCCCTTGTCCCACAACTTGAGCATGCACTTCCATATTGCATGCATTTCAGCTTTAAGAGTGTCAATGCCTACACTTTTGTAGTGTAGCCATAGCACCAGTTGCTACTTCTGCCAGAGATAACCAAGCTTGTGGATTGAAGGCTTAAGGCTTTCTTTTCAGCTGCATCGACATGAATGTAGACCCATCACTCTGGTAGATCAGGTGTGTTGGTTCCTTTCTTAGTATGTTGCTTGTTTGCCATGCTTGTTGAGGGCTTGAAGGCCTTTGTTCTAGAGATTGAGCAATAATAAGCCAATCTACTATTTTTTTCTTCTGGAGATACCTTTTTTCCTTTGTTCTCTTTTCCGTCTGTCATTTGTTTGATTTATATATGTAAGCATATAAAAAGGCTTAGTCTTGGTTACAATTGATATTCATGATCAATTCTGCCACCCAAGAGTTTGTATCTGATGCTACCACCTAAATTATGGCTTCTTGTGAAACTGCACTTGAACTTAGCCTTTGTTGAACTTCTGTTGACACTCAAAAAAGTTTCTGAACTTACACATGAATTTTGCAGTACAGTTAGTTTTGTGGGTATTTCTTGTATTGATGTTTGTTTGGAGGGTTATTGTTTTTGCATTGTCTTGAAAGATGCTATATATTTTGGACAGAAAAATGTTTGTTAGAGATTTCATTGTTAGCCTCCTTCTTAAGAAGCTTCACGTTTGTGTCATCATATTGGCCACTGGCAAACTAGTATGAAAGCTAAATCTTGGTGAGTTTCTCATGGCATCTCCTTGTGGGGACAAAATTATGGGGTTGTCTGACTTTGTAATTTTCTCAATGACATGGCAATAATGATTTCAAATAGCGGTGTTAGTGCCTTTTTTAGAGGAAGATCAGTGTTGCCTATTGAATTGATGGGTAGTAAATTCTATTCTTAAAGTGGTACATGATATCTATCCTCCATCTGCTGGTTCAAATGATGATGAATTCTTCCTCTCCAGATTTGTACACATGTTAGCATATGTTATAGTTGAAAAGGAGCTTGGTCATAAACTTATCTAAGCATTTCTTGTTGAGTTTTTGCTGATTTTACTTTTAAGGAACTTATTTGCATGGGTCCTGTGTCCATTTCTTCATGCAAACTTCGATTCCATCTTATAGGCACTCTTTGGTAGAACATTGGCCACATGAACAAGATTTGGTCCTTGTTAGGTTGGGTATCGTTTGTATTTCTGACATTTAAATTGTAATGTTTGCAATCTACATTTCTATTTGGTAGGATTTAGAAGATGTAGTTTGTTAATTTATAACTCAATCAGAATTGCAGTTCACTTTAAGATCTGGTAAGTTGTACAGAGGTTCTAAGTGAGGATGATCTATGCTTAGAGTAGATACACTTCATATATGTAAAAACAAAGCCGACAGAGACTGCAAGAACGTGGATGTCACAGTGCCACATGTTGTTCACTCTCATCTCATTTCCCACTTATGGACATTGGTTGTTGTTTGATGTAGCTAATTGTAAGATATTTTTATGGTTATAGAAACAACAATATGATCTGCACCTAACCAAACCAATGAAACAATATATAGACTTCTACTAATATGAAATTCACCTAACCAAATAAAATCATTGTAGTCTCAAATGTTTAAAACACTACTGACTTCAAAATTTGTCACCAACCCAATGCCTAAATTTTATTCCTAAATGTGTTAGGAGTGTGGTATAAAGCATGAACTGATAATGCTTAGTGAATGTGGTTTAAGTATTTATCTAGTGGTTAATTAATGGACTTATATATGCTTCTTGGACATATTAGGCATGCAACATGTTTTGAGTTTCATCTATGTTGCCATGAGTTTCTACAAGCTAATTTGCTTTGGTTTGCCTATGAAAGTAATTAGGGAAGGACAATTGACAACTCACTAATGGAATCCCACTCCCCGATTTACAAGAGGGGATATTATAAACTTGGCCCATAATCATTAATGGGTCACAGTCCTAGACCCATAATACATGCACAAGTAATTACCTATACCTACTCTCTAACACTCCCCTCCCTCGAGTTGGAGCATGGGAGAATCTCATCTCTAGCTTGAAGAACAAATCGTAGATAAGATAAAACTGTGTAGAAATAATCATTTCCCCTTAAAATCTCAACCTCAATAACCATGTCTAGCTTGAAGAACAAATCACAGAAAGATCAAACCATGTAGAAATAGTCACTTCCCCTGAAAATCTCAACCTTAATAATCACCTCAATTAGATGACTTGAAACATATAAGCTTCTATAATGGGTTGAATCTATAGCAGAATAGTAGGAAGTCAAACAATCATATGAGAGATCATATCAGTGACTATACCTCAGGAGTCTAGACTCAACTAGAAGACAGAAACTAGCGCGTATCGGTGCACATGCATACAGGTAATTGATGCACATAGCAATGCACATACACAAGTAGGTGAGCAACATGATTGGAAAATGGCAAATTGCAATGCGGATATGCTAAAAACTACTCACATCGACACAAAAAATGCAAACTTCATGTTGCAAACAATACAGCAGAAGTTCCATAGGCAATTATAGAAGTAAAGTTGAATATATATATATATATATATATATATAGAGAGAGAGAGAGAGATATATATATATATATATATATATATATGTATATATAGTGTTTGTGCCTGTATACTTATATGTGCATGTCGTGTGTCCATACATATGATTATACAATATACTGTATGAAGGCATGAACTAATATTTAATAGTTATAACAACAAAACCTTACAAAGTTAAGCTAATGGATACAGATCGCTCAGCACAAGTTAGTTAAATAACTTAATTAGTGAATATTACAATATTCAATATTTGGCTTTGGAGCAAGGGGATTATAATTAGTCACATGATCATAAAGGGTGGGAAAATAAAGTAGTGAAACCTGGTCTGGTCTTGAACCGAGGTCCTGAGGGCCATTTGACTGGATTGCGATTGAATCAACTGGGTCATTGGTCAAAATATGTCTTGGCCACAAATGGGTTTCAGCCCCACCCAACCAATTACATGTAATGAGTGGCAGGTCAACTGACTCAGTGATGGCTTGATCAGGTTGGGCTTCAAAATCCTGCAATAGAAAATAGAAGAAGGTGTAAGGACTAAACTACAACAACTTGTGCAGTAGCGGCCTTTGCATCACCGATGCAGAAAGGTTGGAGATATCAACAAAATTCATGATCACTGAAATGGCTTGACCACTAGCCAGGTGACAATGAGTACAACTTGAGTGCCAAGGCTTGATTGTGAGGTAATTAAGGCTGTAGCCCATGGGAGATAAGGTTGCATTACAAAACTTCTACATGCAACCGGAAAATATGACACTTGATAGTGAAATGACTATTGGTTGTGGCGTGGACCTGGAAGCTGCAGATGGTGGTGGTTCTAGCCCCAAGGGTTGATGGGAGTAGTGGTGGCCTCTCCTCACACAGCAAGAGGGTGTCACAGTGTCGACTTTCTCTCATGTAGAGCTGACAATGTGAGCAGAAGGGGGGCAACTATTTGTTCTTTGTTCTCTGGTGGAGATGGTATGGAATGGGGGCAACAATCATGAATGGGGAAATGCATGACAGAGGGTGACACAAGGCATAACAGAGGGTGACACAGGTAGAGATAAGGCACACAACCAAATAACACTGAGCCAGCGAGCAGACAGGAAAAGCAGTGGTGGCTTCTTGCAGGAATGACACACATGCTTTTAGCATTTTTGGATCAACTGCTCTGTATCATCTGGGAAAGTAATTATGGAATGAAGTAGATGATTCACTGAAGAACTCCACTATTAATATAAATGATAGAACAATTGTATTATACCAGATCTATAACCCTACCCTAGAACTTTGATATTTTAGGTTTGACCAAACAAGTTTAAGGTTAGAGTGATCCTAATAATCTAATGCATGAATAATGTAATATAATACATCAAATAATTCATTTGGTAATAATAAAATGATAAATAACTTAATTACATGCATAATATGGTTAATGGGCCTCTAATGAGCTAGATGATATAACCCATGTAAGAAAGTCTCAAAATAAAGAATAGACTCCAAATTCGTAATCTATACATAAAAATAAGTTTACATGTCAATTTTCATTTAATTTGGACAACCTTTAAATAATATGGTAAGTTAAGAGAGAGAATTTGCCTAAAAAGTGTAATTAATAAATAAATATAATAATTGACTCCAAAAGAGGAAAATAATGTTATATTCATGATCTACATAATAAATATAGCCTTTGAGTGAAATTTCATCCAATTTGGGGAAAGTTTGCTTAAAAGGTGAAACCAGGAGAGAGAAAGTATGTAGAACATTCAAAATATTAAATAAATATTCAAACAACTCCAATATGTAAAATTGATGGCAAATTCGTATCCAACACATTAAATATGACTTGTGGGTCAAGTTTTATCAAATTTGGATAATCCTAAAGCCATTAATGAAGGAAGAAAGAGAAAATAGTAATTAATTTATTTAACTCATCAAAAGTTTCCAAAAGGAAAAACTAAGTGCATAATCGGAATCTACATGCCTTTATTGGCCTCTGTGCAAAATTTGGCTTAATTTGGATAATGTTTGAACCCTTATTTGAAGAGAGAGAAAAAGGGACATTAAATGCAATTGTTACTTTATTCATTTGATCGATTTTCCTTGTCACGCCTTTGTTTTAGGCACGCTTAATCTGGACCGTGGATTTTAGATCCAACGGTTCCACGATTGACTTCTAGCTCCAATCGGAGTAGGAGTACAGGCTGTTTTCTGTGGGTTTTCGGACGAGGATATCTCCCTTGATTATTAATCTTTTTCGACGATTTCTTCATCAATGAGTTCGTGCTTGAATTCCGCATAAGCCGATCCCCTATTTACACCGTTTTGTTGAGTTTTCTAGAAACACCTAAACTTGGGCTCCAAGGTAGCTCGGTCACCTTGGGAAAACCTGAGATGCTTTTCCATATCTATATATAAGACTACCGTGTGCATCGTTTTCTTTGCTTAGTCATCCTATCCAATCAATTCTGATTCCCGTCATGTGAATCGCCGTCAGTAGGTGATTTTTGTTCTTGGGTTTGCGGTGATCGCTGCTCCCTCTCTGTGCCATCTTGGTGCCAATTGACTACATCTACAGGTTCGTTTGGTGCCTCTCTTTCTTTTCTTGTTCTTATTTTCCGATTTGAGCAATCATTGTGTTTTCGCCCAAATCTCAGGCTTCTCTTGCTTGCTGCTGCACAGGTCGCAGTCGTGGTGGGGGTGTCTGGGAGAAGATGATTCCCCCTCACGAAAGTACCTTCCTACCCTTCATTTTCCCTCATTTAGTTGTTTTATCGCCCAAGGGCATTTGCGACATTTCAACTTTTGTTTTCTTTGGTTCACTACGGATCTCGCGAGCTTTGATCAAACTTTGACCGGATGACACGGCTGTGGCTGATTGGGCCATGTCATGCGGTGATGGCCCATCCGTTCTCTCTCACTTGAATCGCTGACATGGATTTTCTTTGGATTCTGATTCGCCGATGCTTAAAAATCGATAACTAATTATTAGACGATCAGAAAAATATGGAAAAAATAGTCGCTGGATTTAGAAAATTAAGATCTATCTTTTGGTGTTGGTTTTGTCACCGGAATCTGATGTTTTAAAAGGGTGATTTAATGGATCTAATTAAATAATTTAATAACTTGTATAATTCATAACTAATAATTTATAGGTCAGCAAAATATAATAAAATATGTTTCGAACTCAGGAAAATATAACCTAAAATATGGAATGGTTTTGGAAATCTAATTCACATAATAATAAAAAGGTAGTTTTTAGGGTTTTGTATAATTAATGGAAACCTAACCCTAATCCCATATATATGCTTAATAGGTGCTTTGGAAACCTAAGCTTGGACCTAGAAGTGACTTTGGATCATTTGACTCTGAAGTTGAGGTATGTTTGCATCCCCGATTATTCTTGTTGAGCAATTATCCTATTTTTGTCCTACTTTTGGTCCTACGGACATTAGCCTACACATTGTCTTGTTCTTTTGAAATCATGCTTCATGTGAAGTATCTTACTTTTTTATTGATCTTTTTATCATGTATATTCTCTTGTAATCTTATCTTGTTGCCTAGTTGCAAGTTGGACTTTTAATATTATATGCCCACTATGATGTGGAAGTTTACTTGGTGATATATGCCCACTTTGAATTGGATTTGTTTATATGTTTGAGTTGTCCATTGTGTGATGGCAACGTTGTTTATTCTGACTATACTTTCTACTTGCCTCTACATTTAACATGCTATGTGATTCAGTAGCACTAGAGTAGTGTAATTACATTGGTTTTGTCTCATTATGCAACATGGCAACATTGTGATATCTTTGGGATGGAGGATGTGTGATTCCCCATACCCGCGCAAGATGTGTGATTCCTGGCCCATGTTATATATATTTGGATGGTGGATGCGTGATTCCCCATGCCAGGGAAAGATGTGTGATTCTTGGCCCATGTCCCACCAGGTTCAAGATGTGTGATTCTTGACCGCCATTGTTATTTATATTGTTCTAGGGCTATGTTTATATCACATGCATGTAGGTTGATGATGATATGTGCTTTGTTTCCCACCATGGTAGTACATGTTTATATTGATAGCACATTCTTATTATTTGTTGGTTATGGCAAGTATCCCTTTTGTTATGATCTTTTCTCTTGATACTCGTTTGGGTGGTACTTATCTCTTGCATGGGAAGCCTTTTATTTTGATGTCCCTATTTCCTTATATTGCTTAATTTGCTATTTAGTATGCACATACCAGCCTTTGCTGATGGTTCCTTTTATTTCTCTTTTGCTGGGGTATGCTTCCAACCCTAGGTGGAAGACTTGGATGCATGGCATGTTGACCTGGACTTAGTTGGTGATGATGAAGGTTGGAGACAATCTTGAGGTGGTTTAGATTTCCTCTACATGGATCCTTATGTTGTAAGTTTAAGCTGTTCCCTTTGTTTTATAATTGAATAGTCAAATATTTTCTTCCGCTGCTATACATTGGTCTTTTGATTACCATTATATAAAGATTTGAAAATTTTACACCCACTCCAACATACCTTTTGAGTGTGTTTGGACTAGAGGTTTTATTGTTCAAATTTTTAGTAGAGAAGTGGTTTCACTTCTTTACAACAATACAGACTTGGACTGAAATCACTAGTGGGCCACAACTCGGGTTATATCCACTGATGATCTTTCTTATTTCCTTCTTTCCTCTCATACTCGTAACAGGTCCGACAGACAGGGTATGCACACTCATTGCAAGCAACAAATACGTCACCATTAGCTGCAACACCAACAGAATCACCACAAATCTGGCACATTTGGTTGTTTGTGCTCTTCTGGGATTTTTGCTGCTTATTAGTAAATGGAAATAATAAAGATCATCAGTGGTAAATTTACACCTCCTTAAGAAGGTTAATGTGTAGATACAAAGATCATACTCCTGGCGCCAGTCGCCTCAACAACTATAAACTAGATTCTTCAACAATAAACTATGCCTTTTTCACTCTTATAGCATTTTTTATTCTGTTTACACATACCTTTTATTAAGTTTTTTGGCTATTTATACCTTTCCATCCTCTTATTTTCTAACAAGTTCTCACAATTATTTGGATAACAAATTAATATTTATTTTGTACAGTGTCCAAAGCAGTCGAACAATACAGATTGTGGGTATTATGTGCTGAAGTATATGAAAGACATCTTTGATGCGATAAATAGAAATATTCCTGAATGTGTAAGCTACTTAACATTATATTCTTTTAGTTTGTTCAAATTTCTAAATAAATTGAAAAAATCACAATATGTTGATATATTTGTCATATGATTGTAGTATTATTCGAAGTATATTGGTCGTTGCTTCAACCAAGAAGAAATCGACGAGGTCTGAAACGAGTGGGCGACATGTGTTCTTGAGCACACATAAAATTATGTGACATGTGGAGGAGACATTTTTTCTTTAGCATAGACCAATGTGTGAAACTTTTTTAGTTAGTTTTCAGTTCGATTCTAGAGTGGATACTCAATAATTTGTATTATTGAATTGTTGTATGGATGATTTAATATTAATAAAATTTAGTACGAGTTTCTTTCAAGATTTGATGGAAATTTGGTTCAACTATGTGTTTGTTTGTGAAATGAAAAAGTATAATTGTATATTTATTATAATTTATTAATAATATGGTTAATTTGATCAATACAATTGGTTTGATATATGACCTGTCAAACTCTAATCAAAGACAATAGTTAATGATATGTTGTAAAATGTATGATTCTACAACAAACAACACATGTCGTGTTATCCACACCTATTACAACAGGTTTGTTAGGAAAAAAATACACCTATTACAATAGGTGTTTCTAGTGAACTACAACATGCATAACCTATTATATAAATTGTGTATATTACAGCAGACACACACCATGTTGTCTAAACAATCCTATTACAATGGTTAAATGTATGGAAAGACAACATACTCCAACTATTGTATAAACATGTATATTACAACAGGTGCACTGTATGTTGTAATAGACCTACCTATTACAACGGGTGTGTTTAGTGAAAGACAACATGCTTTGACTGTTGTATAATATATATTACAATGGATGAACCGCATGTTGTAAAAAATACTCCTATTACAACGGGTGTGTTTAGCGAAAGACAACGTCGTTCAACTGTTGTATAATATATATTACAACAGGTGCACCACATGTTGTGTAAAATACCCATATTACAACAGGCCATTCCTTAAAAGACAACATGTTTCAACTGTTGTATAAAATACATCTATTACAACATGTGATCACATGTTGTGTAAAGCACCCCCCATAAGACCACGCGATCTAATACAACAGTTAACAGCTATTATAAATTGAGAAAAGGAACTGTTGTAAAAAGCATTTTCTGTAGTAGTGTCAATATTTACAATTGGTTGAAATTTCCTAAATTCTTAACTAATTATTTACAACTAAAAAAATTATTCTTTAGAATCAATATATCATTCTCTTTCCAATAGTATGGTTTCATCACCTAAATCAAATATAGTAAACATGTGATTTTTTAAGGATTTTTCCAGTTGGTTAAAATGTCTAAACTTCATAACTAATAATATATAAGTCAGAAACATAAAGAAAAATAGGTTATAAAATTAGAAAAATATAATCTGCAATATGACATGATTTTGGTGGCCACATTTATTATTAATAATAAAAGCAATTTTAAGGATCTGTATGATCAATGTAAACCTAATCCTAATTCTACATATATGTGTAATAGGTGCTTTGGAGACCTAGGCTTGGACTTTGGACTTATGTAGAGTTCTTGTGAGGTATGTTGCATCTCTATTTTCTATATTGAGCAATCACCCAATTTTTATATCTCTCTCTTAGTCCTTTGGACATATGCCCTACACACTATTTTCTCTCTCCTAAGAGGTTAACTCATTTGAGTAATTATATCCTTATATTGATCTTTTCTACTTAGTTCGATGTATATTCATATTGGACTCTTATTTATGTCTTGTTCATTTATTCCATGAGGAAATCCTATCTTGAGTATTTGATGCTCTAATCTTCTTGTGGTGGACTTTATGATCTTATGATGTATCTCAATTTCATACATGATTGGATATTTAGTTATGGGTCATCTGATCCCACATGATAAGTGTTGGACGTTCTCATCTTATTTTTTCATATGATCATACTTTCACTTGAATCTACATTTATGCATGCTTTGTGATTCAGTGGACCTAGAGTAATGTAATACTTTGGTTGTTTGAGTTTTATTCTCCTATGCGATATTATTAGACATTGGGTTCTATTATCCTACCATGCACTGAGATTTTACTCCTCCTGTATTTTTATATATTTGTGATGGAGGATTGTATGATCCATACCCCAGCTTGTATGCCAAGGGAGTTTGGTTAGGTGCCATTCTCCGTCAAGTTTTAAGGTTGTGAGCCTTAGCCGCCACTGACTTTACCATATGCTATTGCTATTCTTATCTCACATGCATGCATATTGATATTATAATGATATATTTTGTGTCCAAAATTTATATTTGCTTTTGAGGATCAACTTTTATATATTATTGATTGCAAGTGTGCTTTTTGTTTATCATCTTTTAAAATTCATATTCTTTTGATACTCACTTCAGTGGTACTTTCCTCTTCTATCAGAAGTCTTATTTATTTGACATCATTTATTCCTTACATTGCTCAATCCATATTTAATATGCACATGTGAACCTTTATGTTGATATCTTCTACCTTTTCTCTTTTTGTTGAAGTATGCTTCCGACCCCAGGTGTAGGAATTGGAAGACTGGACTTGATGAGATGGACATGCTAGATGGAGCTCTTGGGAGATAGAGTTGAGATAATTAGGTATCCCTCTACTTAGGTCTTTATGTAGTAACTTTTATGTAAATCCTATATGAGAGGTGATGATGTACTTTTGTAAAATTGAATTTAATCATGATTTTAATCCACTGCTATACATCAATCTTCTAAATACCATTATTTGAGAAATAAATAAAAAATATACACCTATTACAACATTCTTGTTAGTATGTTTGGAATAGATAGATTATTCCTCAAATTAAGTAGGGAATGGATCCCCTCTTGAGTCTCACTCCTTATAGTGGGATTTGTATTTCAGTTTCGGCCTCTTTATTTTATTAAACTTTCACTTGATTGGCATGTTTTTATTATGGAGTTAGAAGTTTCCCGTTAAATTACTTTGTATGACTTTTGTATATACAAATAAATATTATATTCTTGTTATTCATGCGATATATGAGGGAAAAGGTTGTTGGTAACTTTGAAATTCAATTTGCACTTGTTTTAGTGAGGAACTTGTTCATTTCTTTTGTATATAATTCAAGTACACCATCGAGACTTGGGAGTTCATGTACATAATAGTACCTACGGAGAACTCAACTAGGAGCCCGACGGTAATGTTTGTTGGGGGGTGGTACCGCATGTCCCAAGATTAAATCCCCCGTCTAATTGGGTCATTATAGGAGGAGAATTAACCTCTTTGCATGTTCGTAATAGGCATGATCATCTCTTGGAAATAAAATATATCAAAAAAAATTTCATAGGAGTTAATTCTTTAATTTCCGAGACCACTTCTGACATACCAAGCAAGTCTTTGTCAAATGACGGTATAAAATTTAAAAAGATAAGTAGTTCACCGATCCAGACTGATGAATGTATCATTGCGCTGATTATTAGGAAGTCAGATGAAGCTTATTGGCAACCTCCTCCTACTGGCACCCTCAAAATGCAGTTCGGATCCAGACTTGAGAGGGTTTTTCCAGGACATTCTGAGAAAAATCCCAACCCCTCAAATCTAAAAAAAACCCTCTTAGAGATTCGTGCACACAGTAAAACCCATTGGGCACACGGATTTCTAGGGGAGTTTTTGGATATGGAGGGCTATGATTTTTTTAAGATTTCTTGAGAAAAATACCTTGAGGATTGGATCCTGAATCCTCAAAATGAACACGGGCGCCGCACTAAATAAAAGGATTAGCGTTGTAGTGGTTATCCTCCGGAATGCTAACTATGATTTGATCGACGGACATGACTAGAGTATCAAAGTCGATTCAGTCTTACAAGCAGAGTTGATAGCCATTAACTAAGCTATGCAGCAGGCTCAACTGATGTCCTTGGGCGTTTGGAGTTGGAGACGGATTGTAGAAGGTTCGTGCTAATGCTGCAGGAACCTCTAAATTCTAACCCTAAGTATGGTCACTGGATCCATAAAATACATAGCACTTTGAAGGAGAATGAAGGATGGGCAATGAAGAACGTGAACATGAATTGTAATAAAGCTACGGACATCCTAGCTAAATTTCATCTTAGAAGCAAGCATGACACTTTTAGATAGACTACCCCCTGATCAGATCAATGTATGGTTGGCGAAGGACATATGTAATGGAGTAATACTACCAGATTTAATTCTAGTAGTAATTTTTGTAATGAATTTGCCTGCAAAAAGAAGAGGAAATGTATAGATGACCTCCTCACTTTTTCAAAATAAAAAATACACTAATTGATTTTGCGAATCAAACGACTACAAGTGACAAAACTGTGAGTGTAGTAATTACACTAATTATAGATGACCTCCTCACTTTTTCATAAACATAGAACTAAATGTGATGTGACGAAAGTTTTTCTTCTTTTCCATGTGTTTTAAGTAAATACAAGGTATGTACTTCTTAAAATACAAGCTTTGAGTTCGCTTCTGTAGTGGGTGTAGCGGACTGCTTTGTTTTTAAAAGTTTGTTCCAGGTCGATTTTGGCTTATCGAAAATGCAAGAACATCTAGGTCTCAATTATACTGAGTCAATCATGCAGGAACTCGAGACCTTGTTTTTGTAAACAGAAAATGACCTGTAATTGCATCATTGACACTCAAGAAGTTTTAGAATTTACACATCCTTTTATTCATGAAAAGACTTTTGCTGACAGAAACGTACCGCCATTGCTGATGGAATTTTGGTAAAGAATAATGCTACACAAAGGCAAAATTGCACCTTATTTGGGACGAATTTAACACTTAGCCTGTTAGAGAACAAAAAAGAGGAGGGAAATAATACCTCAGTATAGCAGATCTCTTAGGTAAACGTGTGTAAAAAGTGTTGGCGAGCCTTTGGTCACAGTGCGCCGTGATATGTCTTGGATTTCATTATGGATACAGATTTTGACAAATGACCAAAGAGAGCCATCAAGTTTCTTTTCGCTATTGGTTGATGTGAACGTCAGTGCTCTCTCTGTTTGAAAGCATTGGTCGAACAAGCTAAAGAACGAGTAGCTAGTCTCTACATATCCAATGATCGATCAATTCATGTCGACTTCACTGCTGCCACTCATGGTTTATTTGGTTGGACTGCGACTTGATGTGCAACATTTGCTTGACAGCGTTTTCTCAACCTACATTTCATGACGTGCATATTTATACGGTGCATCAGTAACGAGGCAAATGCTGATTGCGGGTGTGCCGTCGTGGAATTTGGAATTTAAGTAAATGTGTGTATGAATGTTGACTAGCAGCTGACTTGTGGCCAGCATGTGCCATTCTTTTGCTAGATTTAATCAAGGCAAACAGATTTACGTACGTGAATAAATTGTTGAAAAAATGACCAAAACGAAGCAACCAAGCTTGCTTTTCTTCGCTGGTTGTTTTGGACGTCGATCGTCACTAAGTAAATACCACTGAGCGACCATTCTAGAGAATGAATAGCTATTCTCGAGTATCAAATTATCAAATACATCGTAATACTGTTTGTTGTAATCTCATTTTTAGTTTAGGAATCAATTACAATTGAATGTATAGTGGTAGTTTTAGACTCCGTTAAACTACAATGTTAGAGATAGTGTTGCAACGTGGCATGAAATAAAAGACATAGAAAGTAAACAGCGTTGGCTATCTCATTATCCACTAACCACCTTTACCCAATTTATACTGAAATATCACCTAGTGGGAATAATACGTCCACAAACGGGGCAGCTTTGTTTGGATGGAACCCACATGCCTTTGACGGTCAGGAACTCTGAATCCATTGGTCTTGTGCATTCAAATCAGGGTCACATTGGTCCCAGCCCCTCATCGCATCATTTTCTTTACAAAAGGTCTATATTTTTTTGTTGCAAACATTGTTAAATCCCTAAAAATTCTTTTATTCTCTCACCATTGTCAAATTTACCTCATGCATTTGAGAGAAAATGAATACATGTCCATTGTATTTGTGATATGTAGTTGAGTTTTGTTAGTTTCCACTTTTGTAGAATGTCAATATTAATTAGTTACCAATTCATCGATTGATTTTTTGTCAATTGAAGTTAACATTGATTTCATTTATATACATGGATTGTCAATTTTTATCACATGTTCGTATCTATTATTTGTCTCATGTCTTTTTGACCTCTTCATCCCTTCTCATATCATATTGTAAAGAGGGTCTTTTTCTCTATATAAAGGGACATACCCTTGTAATACATATACAATGAAATATAATTGTCTTTCAAGTTTCAAGGTATAAGAGCCTTATAAATAAGGACAACTATTCTGTTATTGTCTGTATTTTGTACACACCCATTCATCCTTTTGTCTTTCTTCTTTAATTTTCTCCACTCAATCTTATGGCAAGCAAGATGGAATGAGAGAGAGATATTGTCCCTCCATGCAATATATTACTTGAAAGTTCTTCCCAGTAGAATGTGTGACCTTTGACAATGGAAACTACTCTATTTGGTCTCAACTTTAAGGACCATATTTTTTAGTAAACAAAACTTCTCAAAGCCACAATTGTGGAAATTGTACTTGATGTTCTTGATGCAGAAGAAAAGGAAGTTACACAAATACGTCATATGGGAAAAGCCAATGCAGTATATATTAAATGACAACTTCACAATCGATGTGTTAAAACTTGTATTTTGAACTCAATTTACCATGCCATCCGATATAATTACTAGGACAAAGAAGTTTACGTTGCTCCAATATGGAGCAATATTTCTCAAAATTTTGTTGAGAAAAAATATTCCCATATTTCAACTCTGTCTTGATATTATGGTTGTATGTCAAGGAGAATGGATAATATGTCAATTTCACAAAGCAATGATGATGATTTGGAGAGCTATGGAGTCTATCTCTCCTTATCTTTGCTCCACATACAAATGTTGTACTATGTGCATAGTAAAATAATATGATTGGTCTGATCATAGACGCTTACATGAATTCACCATTGATCTTCATTTAGAATTTCAAATTTTAGCACAATAACTTATTGCTTGTGATATAATTCCAAATTTTCAGGATGCATTGATGGAGATTGAAGCCATTACGACACATATAAAGATATTATCCTCTTCTAGTGGAGGACTCTCTTTAATCCATGTTTCTCACATCCCTACCATCGAGGAGGCTATCATGAAAATTTATGCTCTAGTATCTTCTTCAAAATGGGACAATTGAAATTATTGTGTGTATTGTAAAAAAAAGGTCACGACAAGACAACTTGTTGGAGTATACACCTTGAAAAAATATTGGTGCTCCTCTAAAGTATGCTACAACCTCTTCATCAACCTCATCTTCACCTGACTTTCAACAAATTGTATATGCTCCAACTTATGCTATCTTCCTGTCAAGCATATGTTGCATCATCTTCCTTTTTAATTGAAAATGGTAATGAAAATGATATTTTCTATATGGACTCTAGCGCATCTAGACATATGATTCATGATGATACATTTCTTATCTCATGCTCTCTTGATACTCTTATGCCCCCGTGTCACATTGCTAATGGAGCGTCTTTTTTCATTAAACAAATTTAGACGCTTAACAATAAAGCAAAAAAATCACTATACATTATGCTCTACACATATCAGATCTCGCGATGAATTTATTTTATGTATCACCATTATGTTATCTAAGTTAAAATGGAGTATGATTCCTCTTTGTGTATTGTGCATGATCTAGGTACTAAGGAGGTTATTGGTCGAGCATATCGGAAGGGAGATTTATATGACATCAACATTTGGACCACATGTCATAGTTGTGTCTTACAATTCTTGTTGAGTTACGAGTCTTAGTCTAGTTTCAAAATTTTGAATTAAGTCCTTAATTATTTTGTTCAAATTCTTACTTATTATTTTAAAATATAGTTACATCAAGACAACAGGCAGATGGGAAACAAGTTGTGTCAGCAAACCTTTATGATTAGAAAAATCAATATGAAACACTACATCCATAGACTCGGGGTCTTAACGTTACTAAGGATAACTTTTTGGATCCTATTAAGGAGCACTACAACCTCTTTTGCTAGGAAACCAAAAGTGTCAGACCCAAAAGGTATAAATACATGTTGATTATCAATATATTTAGTCACTTTGGTTGAGGCATCTTTGAGAGAAGATTGTCCTTATATCAAATGTAAATTAGCTAAGAATGCAACTTTTTTAATCATTAACTAAATCATCTTCCACATTTAATCTTGTACATTGTGATATTTGGGGTCCAATACCAACTGATTCTCTTAGTAGTTTTCAGTTCTTTGTAATTTTCATTGATGATTATTCAAGGTATACCTTTATATACTTAATGAATAATTGCTTAGAGTTGCCTTCAATGTACTCGACTTTTACCAATTGGATTTATACCCAATATCCCAAGCATATCATCATTTTTTAATCTTATAATGCACATAAATATACTTCTTTGACCATACTCCATGTTACAGGGCCATGATGCTTAGCAGAATGCCTCTTCCCCACATACTCGTCAGCAAAATAGTGCGGCAGCGAGGAAATATCATCACATTTTTGAAACATCTAGATCCTTTTTTATGCTTCCGCTCCTTGATCATATTGGGCAAAGGTTGTTGTTATAGTTGTCCACATTATCAATAGGATGCCTACTCCTTTTTCTCTAACTCCTGATCACTCCTTTTTGAGAGTTTTTGGGTTCACATTTTTGTCCTTCTTCCTGAAATAAGAGAAGAAAACTATCACCTAAGTTATATTGTTGTGTTTTTGTTGTCTACACTCTATATCACATGGTATATCACTATTATCACCCTCATACTAGACCTATCTTTACATGTAGAGATGTCTTTCTCATTGAAGTCACTCCTTATTTTTCTCTTGAGTCTCATGATCTATAATTTCTATCCATAGATGGTCTTATTTAAATACCTTTGAATGGCATTCCCTTAATAGTTTGTTCGGATGAGTTGGTACTTAAATGAGTACCGGTGCATGGTACACATGAAAGGCTCACAACCATGAGATGGAATTCTTTATTGGGGCCTGACGAGGTGTTACCACCTTCTGACATCCACTCTCCTGAGTACCTTTTGATACTAACAATCATGTTGTTGATACCAGCCACATAGATCTCCCTCTTACTACCACTCCTACAGATACTTTGGATCCTAGGTTCTCTACATGCTTTATACGAGCCACACAATGGTATGTATATAAAGATGATAGTGAGACTTCTGATCATACTAGTGTTCACTTTGCAACTTTTATTACTGCTTTATATGACGAAACTAAGCCATGTACCTATCAACAAGTAGAAAGTCATCCTAAATGGAAACATGCCATGCTTGAGGAATTTCATGCATTTGAGTAGACAAGTACATGGGAGGTTGTTCCTTTTCCCTCCTCACATAATCTAATTAGTTGTAAATGTATATATAAAATCAAGCAGTATCCTGATATAGCAGTTGACAAATACAAAGCTCATCTTGTTACTCAGGCATTTTCATAACAACATGGATATAGATAATAAATAAACATGTGTCCATGTTTCTCGTATGACTACAATTCATTCTCTTTTACCTATTATAGCTTCTTGCGTGTGGTCTCTTTTTCAAATGGATGTAGAGAATGCCTTTCTACATGTTGTACTTGCAGAGATAATATACATTCAACTTTGACCAAGTCTAAAAATTCCTCTAGGACATGTCTATGATCTTTGAAGAGCCATCTATGACTTAAACATGCTCCTACAACATGGCTTCAATGCTTTCATCAAGATATGAAACAAGCAGGCTATATACAGAGTAATCATGACCACTCAATGTTTGTTAGGACATCAATAGAAGAGTGTGCAGTCTTCTTCTCTATGTTGATGACATGATCAACACTTAAGATGATATTGTTGGTATCATTAACCTACATAAGTTCTTAGCGATCTGTTTTCAAATTAAAGATATATAAGGTATTCACTATTTCTTGGGTCTTGAGATTCAAGAAAACCATTTTGGTATTTTTATATCACAAAAAAATATGCATATGAAATTATTTCCAGGGAAATAATTTCATATGATAGGGTAGTTGAGACACCACTGGAGCTGTATGGAATGCATACACCTAATGATGGGACACCTCTAGTGGTTCATACCTGATATAGGAAATTGTAAGGATTGTTAGTCAATTCATAAGTGTTCGTTGCCAATCTCATTATTCTACTATTTTGTGAATTCTTCATTATGTCAAAGGAAGAACACAATGATCACTTATGATGTGCAAAACTTTAGATCTCACTCTTAGAGCATATCCAATTGTAAGGTAGAATATAGAGATATTTCCAAAATAACAACTAAGATTTTTCACTAGAGATGGCTTCTTTCCTACATGGGTGTTATTATTTATAATAGTTCTCCACTCTTTGTGACAATAAAAATTTCATTTACATTTCTACAAATCCAATATTTCATGATAGAACAAAGCACATTGAAGTGGATTGTCACTTCATACAAGAAAAGTTGCAGGCTGGTGTCATCTCTTTACCTCATATATTGTCGAGAGATCAAATTACAGATGTTTTTGCAAAATCACTCCCATCGCCTAAACATATCATTCTCATTTCCAAACTCAATGTGTTTTACCATGTTGAGTTTGCAAGGGCGTGTTAGTTTCCATTTTTGTAGAATTTTAGTATCAGTTAATTTTAAATTAATCTATTGATTTCTTGTCAATCGATGTTAACATTGATTGTAGTTATATAGATAGACCATTAATTTCTATCACACATTGATTGTATTTATTATTTCTTTCATGTCTCTTTGACTTCTTCATGCCCTCTCATATCACATTGTGAAGAGGGTCTCCTCACCTATATAAAGGGCCATACTACTTGTAACACATATAGAATGAAATATAGTTATCTTTCATGTTTCAGAGTTAAAACTTTATAAACATGATATATTTCTACATAATCCTAATAATATTCCCACAAAAATTAGAAAACATATTTAAGTTAAAAGAGGTTTACCAATTGTTTCTATCCATTTTAAATTTCTCGTGCTCCACTTATACAAAATCATCATCATCAACACCATCTTCATCATCAACATCAACATCATCATCATGCATCATCATCATCATCATCATCATCATCATCATCATCTAAGCCTCAGTCCTAACTATGTTAGGGTTGGCAACATGGATCCTACATTCCCATTTAGCTCATGGTTATATTTGGGGTGAGAGTTAGAGATTCAAAATATCTCTTTATGAGATCATCCCATGTTAATTTAGTCCTTCCTCTTCTTATATTCATTGTGCTTCGTATAAGTGAATTAATCGTTCTGCATTGTACATGCCCGTACCATCTGAGTCCACTTATACAAAATGTATGTAATAAATTTATATGGACATACACCAACAAAATGAATATATGAGACAAACGTATAAGAATCATATCAATAAATGTGACTGAGTGAAAGTGAAATAACACATAATGCAATAATAAATGAACAAAATCTAGTTGTGCCATGTAGACTTTGACCTCACCATCAGTCCTATCCATGTCCTTATACCTAAGACTCTCTAGTATGGAACTTGTGTGAAGAATACTTTACAAGTGTTAACTATATAACCTGAGACCCACTAAGATCCATGCATCATGAATTTTAGTGTGGCGTGAGGGGTCATTGAGTACTAGATATAGCGGTAAAAAGTAAAATACAATGAATCTCCATCTATATAGATGTAGAAGGTGCTATAAAAGATCTCTTTTGACCCACATGACTAATCCAATAGGTTTAGTCCTCCAAGTTAATAGAAAATATGTGGGTTGAGGGTGAGGCGTGGCACAAAAATGAAAATATCACTTGAAATTGATTTCCTATTTGTTCCCAACTAACAGACTGAGCATAACAAGTATGTTTACTATGTATTATAGAATTCTAACTACTTAAGTAGGGTGTTGTAGGAGTAGGGTGTTGTAGGAGTAGGATGAGTGATGTATCAACATGCTCAGTTGTCTCGATCATCTCTGAAGGGTAATGCTAGTGGTGGTTTTTGGTTGATAATCGTAGAGTGAAACATGGATAGAGTATACATCCTCCTAAACCTTCACATGTGCCTTATTTCTTTACTATCATACAGTTACGTTTGTTGTACATTCTACCCATGTTAAGAAGTTAGGCTATGAATAATTAAAACTACTTTACAAAAAGTGACTAAAAATACATAAACTTACAAACTCTTATTGTTCGTAAAAATATTTGGGTAGCATGTTGTCAGAGGTTAAGGAGGACAAAGTTCATTTTCTTGTAATTATAGATGATGGGTGTCATACTTGTTTTTATGGTTGAACTAGATGTATTTGTATGTTGTATCATAGTGATGATTCTTGTCTACCATGATCTGGATAGAATGTGGTACAACCATCCTTGGAAGTAGGAACATGCTTTAGTTAATTCACTACACAATTTAGGAAGTGCAACTCCACAATGATGTAACACATCAAAAGGACCCTAAGAAGCCATGTTTCATCCATGGTGACCCTACCAAATATACTCTAGAGATGATGTTAGGATATGTAGTCAAGTCTATTTGATCAAATTGAAATAAAAAGGTCATATCACATGCAAAGCATAGATGAAAATTATTGTCTGGTCGGACATTTCATTGAAACCAAACAAAGATCAAACAATTTGAATAGGATCACCAATCAATTTATTTTCTTCAATAAATTTTGTCTGCCTTCTTACCAAATAAAGCAATATGGATTGAGTAATGGGTTTAAAAATATTAGTTATTTAACATTCAATATTTACAAATTGAACCTTAAAGGGACATTCCATGGCGAATGTCCTAGTTTCTCATTAATCTACCTAGGTTCATATTACTAGAATCTCCTATATCCACAAGTATCATACAAATACAAAACCTAAGATATGGGGACTCGACTTTGTCTTTATTGCACTATTATATAATAATACTACAAATAATACATGATTCTACCACCGTAAGGAAGCATGCTACAACAGTCAAAGTTAGATATGAAGGAAGATAAAGTTTATGCATTTAGATATTGTGACATACAAGATGAGGTGGATCCTATGAAGTACATGAGAAAAGATATAGTGTCTGAAACTCATAAGTTGTGTTTGGATTGTGGATCTCTATGCATCAAATCCATTTCATAGAAAAAATTTATCCAACCACATCATGTGGAATGTGGACACTCCATCTAGATGAAGAACCAAGTATTGGTCACAAAAATCAAATCTAGAGAGAAAAAATTAGGTTTGTCCCTTTTTGACATCATTCTATATCATTATTTGTATATATTCATAAAGCTAAAATATTTTACACATCATAAAGTGTCACTATTATATATGAGAAAGGAAACCATAATGTGTTGTTACTTTATTCACACTAGAATACATGGAAAGTAATAAGCTTAGGATGTAAAATTAATTCTCTTGAGTTTTTGGATAAGGATCAATCTTGGTAAAGTAGTGCTATCTAGGGCTCCTGCATTGATAAGTAGCCATTGTAAAAATGTATTGGAGTTAGGAAGATTGAAAGGTGTATCTCTTGTATCCATGTCCACTAGAATTAAATTTTAGAAAAATATTATTTTATAAGACATTAATATATACTTTTAGATAATGAACAAACATGGATCTCATACTAAATATAAAATTCAAAAAGGCATTACAATCATGATTTATTCATTAGATTATAGGATATTGTTGGTGTATATGCCCTAAAAGCCAATCATTGGAAGATGGTTTTAGGGGTATTTTTTACTTTTACTTTTATTAGAAAATGTCATTTCAAATTATTAATACTACACATTTAACATTTGTGATGTTAACATGCGTAATAAATATCCTAAAATTATTTGTTGAAATTCATGGGACTTGAAATGTGTGACATGAACGTTATATCCTAATGGATGTTATATACAATATTCTTTTATATACCTAGTCAAGTATTATTATGGATTGGACAACAATGACACACTTGAGACTAGTATATGTGGTGACTGATGACCATGTCTTATGGGTCATAAGTATTGGATACTAAGCAAACACATATGTACTTGTTAGAAAACAAGTGTACTAGAAAGACTCACCGTGAGAATGATTCAGGACCGTTATTTAATATTCATGATCAATTTCTAAAATGTGGGAGTGGTGTTGTGGTCCTTTTATCAGAACTCACTACAATGGTGACATGACAATCGTCATGCTTTGACCCTATCCTATGTGATATTGAATAAGGTAGCCATACAAGTATTGATTGGGTGTGATGTGAATCACACTATGCATTGTGAGTGATGTACATGGTATTTGTCCCTTCCATTTAACAGGAGTCGTACCCTAGGATTCTTGATAAGTGAAACTAGATAAATTCATGGCCATGATCATAGGAGTTAGTATGTGATATTGAGATAATAGATATCTTGCAAGTCTACATGGTGATCAATGAATGTGTCTGTGCCTCTAGTTCAATTTGGAAATATGTGAAAAAAGGATTATAAAACATGGTAACATTATTTGTTGTTGGTTTAGTTTTGTCTGATAATCCTACTACTTGGGTAGCAATTATGTGTAGCTAGATGTTTCTCATTACTAATGGATTTAAATATTGATTAGTGAATCCATTTCCAATGGAGTATTGTTCCTACAGGCTCATACACAAACAAATAGCTTGAAAAATGTTCATTTGGATTGAATTGTAATTTCTACAAATAGAGGAATCTAGAAACAAGTTTTGAGTACCAATAATTCAATATGAGTTCATACCATGGAAATTATTTTGCAAAATCCATGGACCCACCCCTCAAGGAATTAGGAAAATTGCATAGCACAAGGACCCATGAAACGATGTGTTGCGCAAGACCTTATGCATGGAGGATTCCCTCATTCCATGAGGGATTCCATCAGAATAGTCAGGTTTGGGCTTGAAAACCCTACCCTCTCCAGTACTCTATATAAATGACATGAGGTGGATCTCCAGTAGAACATCTCATTTTTCTCATTGTTGCCTTCAAGGTTTGAGAAATCCTAAGAGAAATTAAGAGAGAAAGAGAGAGAGAAATAGAGGGAAGAGATAAGAGACTCCAAAAGTATGTACTCAAGTTCTCATGTGGATACCTTGAAGATTAGTTCGCATTATGAATTTAAAATGAGTAAATTCACGGGAAGAACACATTTCAAGTAGAATGTCTTCACTGTAGAATGGTGTTTTTGTAGATAGTGTTATCTACGTAATAGCCCTTTCTACAGCTAGCGTTTAGCCACAGAACATTGTGATCTGCCCAAGGCAACTTTAGGATCAGAACTGGAATCAACAAAGAAAACTTTGAAACCTTAGAATCTATGCTACTAGCCAAAACAATCTGGAAATCCTCCACTAGTAGTTATATGTGGATTCATGTGATCTACCATAGAAAAATCAATTTTCTGGATACATCCCAAAGTGACTTAAAATTACCAGAGACACCATAAATTACTTTTAATTTTTGTCCCAGTGAGATTAGAAAGAGATGTATACTGTAAGGTCTAGATCTACACTGATATTTACAAGTTAAATTGTGGGAACCTCTTCTATGATAAGGTATAAACTTGTAAACCCTAATCCAATTTTCTTGCATATGACAAACTATGGTCGTAGGATTCTCAGGAATTTATTATTTTGATGTGCTTTTCACTTGTGAGAATCAAACACATATGTCTATGGAACAAAAACAATTCCACAAAATATTAAGGTCAATTAACATTTGATGCAATAAAATTAATGTGAAGAAATTACATTATAGTAACAACAAAAATTATTCAATCAACAATACATTGACATCATATTTATTAACATGACTTTACAGTAACTAACATGGTCAATACCTGATAATACATTGAGTAACATCACATAATTCTCACGATAGTAAAACTTTCATCTATAATTTCCTTTTCTTCCACAATTATGATATAGCGTCAATCCTAGTTAAGATTATGTATATAATGCCTCCATACATATGTCTCTGATCTTAATTATAGACTAGAAATTAATGCAAAAAAAATCTCTCATAAAATTAATGTCAATGCATTTTTGAGGAACCTTATCAAATCCATATATGCTTAAATGATAGCAATTTTGGATTATGTAGTACATTCTAGCAAAATAATTACAGTCAACATCCACGAAAGTTACAGTTTGTTATGTGGGCCTGAAATGTTCCGTAGTTGAGGGAATTTGCAACTACAACAACTTGCACCATTGGATTATAACTTAATACTACATTTGTGTCCATACATGTCATAAACCACAAATTTCATTTAATAAAAAGAATTTTCACCCATGTATTCTTGAATGTTTTATCTATATAGTTTCTATTAAACTTGGGAGTGAAATGATAGTTTTTCCAAAAGACATCAGGGCTACCATTTCACAACAAAGGAAAGTACAAAAGGAATAATATGTCCCCATGTTTGTAGATTTTAAGAACCTATGACGTACCCATTAAGGAACTCTATAACTCTATATATGTCCTTGTTTCTGCCCCTTTTGTAGAACCTCTATCACATATGTATGTAATTTAGTGAGGTATTCCTATACCATTCATGTGCTAGAAGCTGGATTGATGGGATATATGTAATATTGCAATCAAATTCAGTTTTATTTCATACTTTACACTATATTTCCACATAATTTGCATAAACTATACAATATCAACATTCTTGTGAAAGATTCATGAATATTAAATTGAAATAGTCAATTCCTAGAAATGTGTGGACCAAATAGCATTGAAAAATTCACCAGGTTAGAAAAATACAAATATCATCTAAGGAAAACACAATTATAATCATTTATATAAAGGCATAGAGAAATCACTTGTATGAATTGACTGATTACTTAAATATAGCATTTACAAACCGAAAGATGTCTTTATCATTGTATACATGATAGAAAATAATAAGCTTGTTGTTATATTTGCAATAGAGAAATTTAAATATTAAGGTGTAAAATTATTCAAGTAATGTATCAATAAGGATTTAAGTTAATCCAAGGAAAAATAAAAATGGGACAAAAAAGCATGAAAGACTATCATAATAATCCACCTTCTATTCTAATGCTTTAAACCCCCAAGAAAAATCAAATTCATTAATTCAACTCTATTTCTCTCTCAATTGAAATAAATGATAATTGGAAAACTCATATCAAGAATACAAACTCCCTAGTTAATGTCATTATTAGTTAATAGAAAAACCAAATGGAAATCGACTGTTACCATGATCTCCTTCAATTCATATAAGATGCTATTCTTTTTAAAAAATCAATAACTAAAATGATATATATGAATATTAATATCAAATATCTAGCTACTAATTGTTAAAGAAAAACTTAGAACACTCCAAAACTCCTAGTCAATCCACAAGTTATAAAGAAGAATACAATTTCCAATAACAACAATAAAATAAAAACATGCTTTATGAACTAAAAAACAAAATAAAACATTCCTTTATTAACTCTCCTCTCACTCTTCGAATTTTGACCAAATTATTGATAAAAAATCCTTTAACATCTCCATAATTATATTTTATAAATGAGTATATCTAAGCTAGTAATGGATAAATAAAACCAATATATACCTATGTACTTAATACAATTAATCATATAGTGGATAACCTCTTTGTGTATCTTTTGTTTAAAATATCACAAAAAAGTATTTAAAGTATATAATAATCATATGCATGCTTTAGTTATTTGTGCCATAAAAGCTGAAGTGATTTGAACATTATTCAACCTCATACAAAATTTGGGGAAAAAAGCATCTAAACTCCATAACATATTTTGTTTATAATATATAATTAGTGTGAAGGCATATATATATAATCATTTATGCACTTTTTGCATACTACAAGTATGACAATTACATGAATGCATTTCCAAAAGTGCAAGCAACAAACTGGGCTACCAAGCCTTTCTGGATGGAGAAAATTATGGATCTAAATATCGAATTATTGAAAGTAGATGAAGGAAGCATAACATTCCTATTTTTTATTTGTGGATTGCACTTCAAAAGAGTAGCATCATCTTCAACAGGTGCCCTAAAGGTATCAAAAGTGAAAGGCAATAAATGATGGTAATTTTCCTTGCAAGCTGCTCAATGCTGATGAACCTTTCTTAATGTGACATCAGAGGCTTCTCGGTCTGCTTTAAAATTATTTGATACGACCCCTATCAAGGGGGAAATATTTAAATTTTCTTTTTTGTCAACAAACCTCCTTTTACTACTTTTTTATTTTTATTAATACAAAGCTAACGTAAGTGAAAAGTGATAAAATAAGTTTTGGTGCACTTTTAATAGCCTTTTACATGATAAAGATCAAGAGAAATAATTTTCAGATGTTTAGTACCCATTTCTACACTAGTTCATTTAATGATAAAAGTCTAATCCTATATTGATGATATTTGAAAGAATCGGGTGCAAAGTTCTGAGCTAGCAAAGTGTTAAACAAGGTAGGCCAATAAAACCCACTCTTGAAGACTTTAGCCATAGTCCTAAAGCTAGCATAGTGTCCACCTGTGGGTAGGGAATGATAGTGTGACAAGATGCTCTCTACCTCACATTTGGGTATACATCTTCTTAATAGCCCATCCCTACATTGCTTAAGAAGAATCAGGTTTTCCCAAATATAAAACTTCAATGAGTGGAAAAATCATTTTTTCTCTTGATACCCCCAATCTATAGGCAATTCCTTACAAGCTAGGTAATTAACATTATCTGCAAACCAAGGATATTCAATTTTAATTGCAAACAATTTCTCATTAGGGAATTCCTCAATAATGGGGATGGCTATATCTTTTTCGTCCGTCCTTTCCAACCTAGACAAATGATCGGCTCCAACATTCTCAACCCCTTCCTTGTCTCTAATCTCAATGTCAAATTCCTGAAGCAAAAGAATCCACCTCATCAATCTGGGATTGGCATCTTTCTTTTGCAACAAGTATTTGATGGCGGCATGGTCTGTCCAAACTATCACTTTAGCCTCAACTAGGTGTTGGTAGAATTTTTCAAAAGCAAAGACTACCGCCAACAATTCTTTTTCAGTAGTGGTGTAATTCAACTACGCATCATTCAAAGTCTTTGACACATAATATATGACAGTTGGAGTCTTGTCTCTGTGTTGACCCAACACAGCTCCTATTGCACAATCTGATGCATCACGCATCAGCTCAAAGGGCAGGCTCCAGTCAGGTACTTGCACAATAGGTGTGGAGATCAGTTGTTCTTTAAGAATTCAAAGGCTTTTAAACACCACTCATCAAAGGAAAACTCAACGTCTTTCTCTAAAAGTTCAGACAATGGTTTGGCAATTTTCAAGAAATCTTTGATAAAACGATTGTAGAATCAAGTGTGTCCTAAAAAGATCCTCACCCATTTCACCAATGTCGGTGGAGGTAGTGTGGAGATGACTTCAATCTTTAACGGATCATGTTCCATGCCCTTGCCGAACACCTTGTGTCCAAGGACGATCCCTTCACTTACCATCATGTGACACTTCTCCCAGTTTAGAAGTAGGTGAGTGTCCTCACATCTCTGTAGCACCCTATCAAGGTTATGTAGATAATCATTGAAAGATTCCCCATACATAGAAAAGTCATCCATAAAAACCTCTAAGCACCGCTCTACCATTCCAGAAAAAATGGCGAGCATACAGTGTTGAAACGTAGCAGGGGCATTACAAAGACTAAAAGGTATCCGTCAATATGTAAAGGTGAAAGTGGATTTCTCATGATCCTTAGGCTCAATGGAAATTTGTTTATACCTAGAATACTCTTAAAGAAAGCAAAAGTGTGAATGGACAGCTAATTGTTCCAAGATCTTATCGATAAAAGGTAAAGGGAAATGATCTTTAAGAGTGGCTGCATTTAAATGGAGATAATCTATGCACACTCACCATCTCGTCACTAGCCTAGTTGAAATTAATTCATTAGTCGTGTTAGTAGTGACCGTGACACCCCCTTTCTTAGGAACTGCCTGGGTAGGACTAACCCACATTGAATTGGAGATTGTGTAGATTATACCTACTAATAATAGCTTGACAACTTCCTTATTTACCACCTCAGTCATAATCAGATTGAGACACCTATGAGGTTGGACAATTGCCTTGGCTCCTTCTTCGAGCCAGATCTTTTATTGACACAAAGTTGGAGAGATCCCTTTAATGTCATCTGTGGACCACCTGAATGCAACTCTGTGGTTTTTCAGCACGGTGAGTAACTTTCCTTCCTCTTCACCACTCAAAGAAGATGATATGATCACTAGAAGCTTTTCCTCTATGGCTAAGAAGACACACTTTAGGTGCGGCGGTAATGGCTTCAGCTCCAAGTCTGGTGGGCTCAATAGGGATGGGACCAATGGTGGGGGTGGTGGTCCAAGGTCCTCAAAGTGTCTTGCATAGTAACAAGGTATTGCCTTCAGCATCAAAACACACTCCTCTAGATGGTTGTTGTAGATGTTGTCCTCCATTCTATCCGTCAAGCATGCTTCTAAGGGTAGCTTGGTGATGATTGTATCACATAATCAGCTACAACTTCTTCTTCAATAGCAGGGTCATAGTCATCTCCCTCATCATCCAGGTAGCACATTGCTTGAGTCAATGAGATCAACTTTGTATTTTCCAAGATGACCACTACTAGAGTTCCTCTTTCTACTTTAGTCATAACATGGGCCATATCCAGGAATGGCTTCCCTAGAAATAGAGAAAACTTTCTACCCATGTGTTGAAGCATGTTGCGCTGCACCTTATCTCCTGTGGCTTAAGAGTGCTTGACATCTTGATCTCAAACATGTCATCTTGGATTCCCATAGTCAGATGTCCTATGCCCATCTCAAGTATCATATTTGTAGTAGATTGAAATAGTCTTCTAGGTAGAAGCTCATTGTCATGGTCATCCTACATTTTCATCACAACAAAATCTACAGGAAAGACGAACCTATCCATTTTCACCAGGACGTCTTCGCGTATACCATATGGATTAACTACTTAATTGTCTGCCAACTAGATTGTCATGATGTTGTTTCTAGATTCCTGAAGTCCGAGCTTCTTGAAGGTAGATATAGGCATCATATTTATACTTGCCCCAGAATCACATAGAGCCTCTCCAAATTTTGTCTTGCTTATGAAGCATGTGATATTAAAGCATCTTGGATCTTGTCTTTTAGGAGGAAGTGTCCCCAAGATGAAGGAACTAACCTACTCTTTTAGAAACACAACATCAAACTCTGGTATCTTTCTCTTCTTTGTAATTATATCCTTTTAAAACTTCCCATAGGATGGTATCTTCTCAATATGTCTATCAAGGGAATGTTCACAAGTAACTTTTGAAAATTGTTTAGAAATTTCTTGAACTGTCAGTCCATCTTGGTCACTTTCAAACTGTTTGGAAAGGGCACAGGAACTATAGGTTCCCTCTGATGAGGTGGAATATAAGCTTGAGTTTCATTACCCCCAACCTTATCAACTTGCTCCTCAGTTGTCTTTTCATGTGTTTCCATGTTTGGTTCTTCTGCATCCACTGGTATAGTTTGATTTGTAGCTTCTTCACTAACTGCCCCACGTGATGCATCGTTCACTAGTTTCTTACCACTGTGTAGCAGAAAAACCTTCACATGCTGGAACCTGAAAGGTATATTAGTGTTCGATGGAAATCCATGTTGGGTTGGTTGCTTCAATGTACTCACACTAGTGAGAGCTTAGGGCTAGAAGAAGAGGATTCGATCATCTATTCTCTAGTTGAGAGGGAGAATAGTCAGCCGAACCTAACTTAAATTTTCTTCATCCTGCAGATCGGTCGAGTTCTGAGAGTCAGAAACTCGATCGATTGGTCCTCTGAAGAATAGCTCTCGGCCATTGATCGGTCGAGTTTGTCCTGGGGGAAACTCGACAGATGGTCAACCTGACCTAAAACTATCAAACTTAATTTCTAGCCATATACATGCTAATTAAATTCATTTTTTGAGTCTATTATGTACATTGAACATACTTAGGCACATATCACTCATCATTAGGTACTATTTTTTGACAAACCAAGAAAGTGGAGAAAACCCAAAAACAAGTGAAACTAAGCATGTCAACAAGCAAGTGAAGCACATTTTAAGCATATATAGGAAAGCAAGGTGAGGAAAGCATGAGCACAAGATATATGATAGAAACAACTAGCTAGATCACATATCAATATAATCCAAAGCAACAATGAGCAGTTTACATCTAATAAAGTTAAATTGCTCTCTAGCTAGAGGTTTAGTGAAAATGTCCACCAATTGATTTTCTATGTCCACATGTGTGATATAGATATCCTTCTTGGCAATGTGATCACAAAGAAAATGATGGAGAACCTCTATATGTTTAGCTCTACTATCTAATGTAGGATTATAAGATAGATTGATTGCACTAGTATTATCACAATAGATAGGAGAAGCATCAAAATATATGTTAAAGTCTTGGAGCATTTGCTTCATCCATAGGACCTAGGCACAACAACTCCCTACTGCAATGTATTCAGCCTCGGTAGTTGATAATGCTATGATGCTCTATTTCTTGGAAAACCAAGACACCAAGCACGGTCCTAGAAGGAAGCAAGTGCCACTTGTGCACTTTCTATCAACCAAACAACCTACATAATCCGCATCACTATATGCCACAAGGGTAAAGTCCCTTGACTTAGGATACCATAGTCCAAAATTTTGAGTTTTGGATAAGTACCTCAAAATCCTCTTAACAGAAATAAGATGTGATTTCCTAGGGATAGATTGAAAGCGAGCACACAAGCCAACACTAAACACAATATCAGGCCTAGAGGCAGTTAAATAAAGTAAACTTTCAATCATACCTCTATAGAGATTCTCATCTACCTTCTCACCTTATTCATCTCTATCAATTTTGGTGGTATTGGACATGGGTGTATCCATCTGCTTCATGTTCTCCATCCCAAAGAGTTTGAGTAATTCATTGGTGTACTTGCCTTGGTTGATGAAGTTTCCATCTTTTGTTGCTTGATTTGAAAGCCGAAGAAGAAAGTCAACTCACCTATCATGCTCATCTCGAACTCACTCTGCATAAGAGAACTAAACTCCATGCAAAGATCAAGACCAGTCCCACCAAAAATGATATCATCAACATAAATTTGAATCATAAGAAAATTGCTAGAAGTGTGTTTTAGAAATAAGGTAGAATCAACTTTTCCCATGACATACCCATTATCTAACAAAAATTTCTTTAATTTCTCATACCAAGATTGAGGTGCTTGTTTGAGTTCATAGAGAGCTTTTTTCAAGAAATAAACATGATTGGGTAACTTGTCATTTTCAAAGCCCGAAGTTTGCACAACAAATACTTCCTCCTCGATTGTACCATTCAAAAATGTACTTTTAACATCCATTTGATATAACAAGAAATTTTTGTAACTAGCAAAGGCTAGTAGCATTCTAATAGATAAAAGTCTAGCAATAGGAGCATAAGTTTCATCAAATTCAATACCTTCTTGTTGATTGTAACCTTGTGTCACTAACCTTGCTTTATTCATTACCACTTTGCCTTGTTCATCAAGCTTGTTGTGGTAGACCCACTTGGTGCCAATGATTTATCTATCACTTGGTCTTGGCACTAGAGTCCACACATGATTCTTCTCAAATTACTCTAATTCCTCTTGCATGGCTAGGATCCACTCGTCATCACCAAGATCTTCTTTGATGTTCTTTGGCTCCAGTTGTCTGATGAAGGTGATGTCTTCTTGTTCTTTGTTGTAGGCAGCTCATTTCTTCACTCTCTCAAATGGGTTGCCAATGATCAGCTCTTTAGGATGATTCTTTGCAAAGCGAGGAGTGGGATCCTTCTTTTCTTCATCTTTTGCTTCTATCACCTGCTTACCTTTGTTGTTGATGTTGAGGTCTTTCAAGATAGGAATCAAGTCATCTACAACATCATTATCAACAACATGCTTGCCAACAACAGGGTTAGTTTCAATAAACTTAACATTAATAGATTCTTCAATTTTACACAATTCAATATTGAAAACTCTATAAGCCCTACTTGTAGTGCTATAGCCTTGGAAGAAAGCCTTGTAAGGTTTCATATCAAACTTGTCGAGAGAATCCTTCATGTTTAAAAACAAAACAAGAACATCTGAAAACATGAAAGAAATCAATGGATGGCTTTCTACCACGCCATAGCTCATAGGGGGTTTTCTTCAAAGAAGGATGTGTAAAATCTCGATTCTTCACAAAATAGAAATGACTAACGGATTCAGCCCAAAACTTCTTAGGAATGTCATATTCAAGAAGCATTGTCCTCACCATCTCTTGAAGTGACATGTTCTTCCTCTCTACTACCCCATTTTGTTGAGGCATACGAGGAGAAGAGAAATTGTGCGAGCAACCAGATTTTTCACAAAAATGCTCAAAAATATCATTTTCAAATTCTCCCCCATGGTCACCGCGGATAGAAACAATCTGGCAAGAAACTTCGTTTTCAACCCATTTGCAAAAGCTTGAGAAAACATCAAGATTATCACTTTTCAAAACAAGAAAGAAGGTCCAAGTATATCGAGAGAAATCATCAACAATAACAAGACCATATTTGGAACCACGAAGCATTTGCATTCTCATTGGTCTGAATTGATCAATATGAAGAAGCTCAAGAGATCTTTTGGTACTCATGACTTCTTTGGATTTGAAGGTACAAGGTTGGCATTCCTCATCCTTTTCAAAATCCAGTTTGGGAAGTCCTTGAACCAAATCCTTTTTGCTCAACTTCTTTATTTGATGCATATTCACATGACCCAAATGACGATGCCAAAGAGAAATATCATTTTTATCCACTGCCAAGCATCTATCAAGTACGGCTTAAGAGCATCAAGAACAATAACATAAAGATTATTGTTTCTAGTTCCCTTATATATGACATTGTAAGTGAGGAAATCTAGAAGCAAACATTCTAAAGATGTAAACAACACAAGATATCCATTATCACACAGTTGGCTTACACTAATCAAATTGTGATGTAGGCCATCAACAAGCAAAACATTCTTGATACATAGCTCATTGCCTACATCACCCTCACCTATGACCTTACCCTTCATGTTGTCCCCGAAGGTCACCGATCCTCCTTTCTTTTTTGTGAATTTGTTAAAATGGATGAATTCACCTGTCATATGTTTTGAGCAGCCACTATCAACAATCCATCTCTTTTTAACCTATAAGAAAGAAGGATGTCGTTACCCAACTCCAACTTTGGGATCTGGGGTTAGCTTAGGGACCAATTTCATCTCTGGGTTGGTCCCTTTGGGCTTGTAAGGACAATAAGTAGAGTAATGATCATCACATTTACAATGAATATATACCATAGGGTTCTTTGAGCTGGAAGTCTCTCCATGGAGGATGGGAAGTTCCACACTCTTCTTCTTACCCTTGGTCTTGCTCTTTCTCTTACCTTTGGGAGTAGTCCCATCATATTCTAAACCACTAGTACCAATTTGTTTGGTAGAGTGTTCTAGGACATTGTTAAGGGATTTCTTTCTCGTAAGAAACTTTTGCAAAGAAGATCTTAACTTGGCATTATCATCACTAAGGTTAATAATAGTAGTAGATAGACTAGCAAGATCATCTCTAGCATGCAATAGATCAGCCTATAAATAGGGGGCTATAGTATGAAAGGAATCACATTGTAAAACTATGCTAGCAACTTCATTACTTTGCAAAATAGGTCGAGAAGATAGATCATTAACTTGAGCAAGTAACTTGGCTTTTTCAGATTTAAGCAACAAAATTTTCTTTTGATAAACATGAATCTCTTACTTCCTAGCATCATCAATGAGAGTTCGTTCTACATTTTTAGTTTTAAGAATATCTAACTCATCTTGGTATCTTTGGTTGTCTTCCTTAAGATTTGCAATAGTCTTAAGATAAGCCCCATTCTAAACCTCTACTCCATTATGTTGAAGCTCAAGGTCAAGAATTTTCCCTTGCAAAGAATCTATGCTATCAAGGATCAGTTTTTCATTTTTATCAAGAATCTCAATTTTAGCATAAAGATCATCTTCTATCTTGCCTAGTCTTTTCCTTTTAGATTTGCATTTAGTAAAAGATCATCGGCAATCATTAAGCATATCAATAAGAGTTTCCTTAGATAACTCATGCAAATTGACTTCACTTACCTCACTTACCTCACCTACATCTTCACTTATACAGGCCATGAGAGCAAGGTGGCATTCTCCATCTTCGGAGCTTAAGAAGTTTAAGGAAGACTCATCTCAAGCTGCATGAGCTGCATCTTTGGATCTTCTTTCTTTATTTTCTTTCCTCTTGTACTTGTCTTCTCTCTTATACTCCTTGTCTTTCTTATGGCTTCTCTTGTGATGGATCTTCTTGGCCTTTGGGCAGTCACTCTTGTAATGGCCTTTTTCTCCACACTCATAGCATCTCGGAGTTGATGAAGAAGGCTTCCTCTTGAAGTGCTTGCCCTTGGAGTAGTTTGCTTCATTCTCATTAGGGCCTTCATCTTCACTTGAGGAAGTAGTAGGGGACTTGAGAGAAAGTTGTTGCTTCCAAACCATCTCTTCAATTTGACCTTTGAAGGTTGTGTCCTTGATCTTCTTAGACTCCTTCTCTTCTCTCTTTTCTTCTTCTTCTTGCTTATCAAGCCAAGGTTCATGGGCTTGAAGGTTACCAACCAGCTCCCCAGTTCATAACTCACTTAGCTGCTACACCTCTTCAATGGATGTAACCTTGGGCTCCCATCTCTTAGGAAGAGATCTCAAGATCTTAGAGTTGATAGTGCCTTTGTCCATCACACTCCCCAGGGCTGCCAATCCATTAATGATCACATTGAGCCTAGTATACATATCAGCCACTCTCTCATTCTTACCCATCTTGAAGTTCTCAAGTAGCCCACCAAGCATGTAGATCGTGGCTTCCTTCACTTGCTCCATTCCTTCATAGGTGACACAAAGCTTGTTCCAAATCTCATGTGAGGTGTCCCAAGAGGAGATCTGGTTGAACTCAGATGGGGTGAGGGCTACGTAGATGATGCTCACTTCCTTTGCATTGAGTTGAGTTTGCTTCATTTTTGCTTTAGTCCATGTGGAGATTTCCCCCTTTGGGTCTTCATACTTGAGGTGCACCACCTTCCACATCTCATAGCTCACACCTTGAAGGTAGAACTACATTCTTATCTTCCAATATAGGAAGTTGGTGTCGTCGACTGGAGGTCTCATGGAGAAGCTCCCTTCTAGGTTGAGGGATCTAAGAGACAAATCTCCCATCTTCTCCTACTTTTTGAAGTAGCTTGGAGAAGACCTGATCTGATACCACTTGTTGGATCAAGGGTTCTAGAGGATGGGGTGAATAGAGCTTCACAATTCTCACAAAGAGGATTAGACCACCAAACTATATTAAGTACAAAAATTTAAACAAACAGAAAATTTGATGTCTTAGCTAGCAAGCACATCAAGGATGAGAGACAAGGTAGAGACAGAACTTGGACAGGTGGTTTAGAGTGGTTCCACGTCCTAACTAGGAGAAATGTTAGTCCACTACCTAGAGGTGGTTAATCTCTAGGATTTGCAATATTGGTACTCTTATATTCCATCATAAGATTACAAGACACAACAACCACACATCCAAGGGCTTAGTACCTCAAGCAAAGATCTTCAACCTATAGAAGGAGCTTACCCACTTGAACCATGGAGTCTTCAGCCATCAACATGGACTTACCCATGCACTCCTTCTTCAAGTTTTCAGCCTTTAAGGGATTACCTATCTTTCTTGAGTGCTTGCCTTGACCATCTCCTTTACTTGTAGATCTGGAATACCTTGCCTTCTTCAACCTTGAAGAACAGCAACCTCTTCTCCTTCACTCGGAGAAGATCTTCAACCTTTTCTTTGATAGGAAAGAGGGTAGGAAGATGGTGGAGGAGAGCTTTACATCAATACATGGACTAGCTCTCTTACAAAGGAACCTATCTCACTCATACTCATGAATTTGACTTGAAGGTAAAGAGAGAAAGGGTCTCAAAGGGTTAGAACACTCTCAACTAGGCTAGGACCAAGAATGTAGTGAATGAGCAACCTTGGAATAAACTCCAAGAGGTCCTATTTATAGTTCAGGGTGCCCCTTTAAGTTGTGGGACACTTAGATACAAAATATAGCCATTCTTTCTCAAAGAAACGACTCTAATTTTGATCAAAACACACACCAACGATCACAATCACTTTTTCTAGAAATTCCATACAGTGCAATCGGTCGAGTTTCAATAAAGGTAACTCGACCAATAGAGTAAAAGACAAAGCCGATATTCAAATCATCGATCGAGTTTATCTTGGAGAAACTCGAATGGCCAATGAAGATCGAATTGGTCAGGTACTCAATTGGTTGAGTTATGTGAAACCACAACTCGACCGATGCTATCTTCAGAAACTTGATCCAGGAGGATCAGTCGAGTTTGCAACTCGACCCATTGACTGTCTGTGGTCAATTTTCTAAAGTGCATCTAAAGTGATTAAAACTTGGTGTTTAGTGTCCCAATCAATTTTCTCAATTACAAGTCAATTCATCATTACAAGTGATTACAAAAAAGTTCTAAGGTCGTTTACATAGGTTTTCAAAATTGCACACTTGTAGCGCTTTTGACTTGAACTTGAGCCAAACTAGAGCTTTTGATTTTTGATCCTTTTCTTGTACCTAACATCTAAAATCAATCTTTAATACACATATTAGATACATATGAATGGAATGGTTAAGTCATTGACAAAATATGGACAATGTATAACCTCTAGGTCAATAGTGCAGGCCATAACAGAAAATCTTGGCTTGCCCCGGTAGATCAATGCCATCATGAGGCACTTTTCTCAGCATATTCTGAAACCTTTCTCATGCCTTTGAATACAACTCATATGATTGATGTTTGAAGTTAGGAATCTTATTTACTAGATCATTCATCTTTTACTGAGGGAAGTAGAGCTCAAAGAATGCATCTATCATTTGATCCCATGTCTCAATGATCTCATCATCAAGATTGTTGAACCATGATTTTGCACTATATGCCAGTGAAGATGAGAACAACTTGAGATATATTGTAGTCGCTGGAATCCTATCTATCTTGACCATGTCACAATTCTCCACAAAATTGTTGATATGTGTCATTGGATCTTCAGTGGGATGGCCATGGAACACTTGAGATTTAACTAAGGCAACAAGTCCCAGATCTATTTTGTAGCTGCCTACATTGATGGATTGCCTTTTGATGGGCCCTTTCTAGGCTGTAGCAGACGAAGCCTTTATCCTTTCCCATACTATCATTTCTTCTTCTCCTTCCATTTCTATTGTCTCTTGTTGTTCCGGTGTTGCAGGTCTGATGAATGTATATTCATCATGGAATTCAAGTACCATATTGGATCAATTTCAACTTAACACATCATATTTCACTCATCAATTATCAATATGCATCATAATGTGCAAAATTACTTAATTGATTCGATTATCAAAGTTTTAACTGAAATTATGTTGATTCAATGCAGGTCTTGATAAAGCTGAATAATCAGCTAGAGCCCACCTTCGCTCAACTTTGGTCCCGGCCAATCAATTTCGATCACCATTCGGTTTCAACCAAATGGCCTCACCAAATGGTCTTGACCAAACGGTTTCATCCATTTGGTTTTAAGACCGAATGGACAAATTTACCTCAAAAGAATTTGGACGTCGCACGGTTCAGACCATTTGGGAACCAAGTTCGCAAGACCGTTTAGCCACGGAGACCATATGGCCACAATACTCTCAAGACCATTTTTGGTCTCACCATTCGGTTTCATCCATACGGTCTCAAGACCGAATGGACATGCTCACCTTGAGACCATTTGAAGAGATTCGGTCTGCAAGACTATTTGTGGAGATCCAGTCTGTGAGACCGTTTGAATAGTTTCGGTCTGTGAGACCATTTGGAGAAATGCAGCAGACCGTTTGCTGAGAAAATCTGAATGAGCGTGAAGATCGTTTGCTTCAACAATGTTGCGAAGACCGAATGGGCGCAGTACACAAGACCATTTGATTAATCTCGTATGCAAACCGGATGATAAAGGAGATCTACGTGACCGTGTGCCAAGACAAAATATAGGACCGAATGAAAAAGGCTATATTGAGAAACCATTTAATAATAATCCAAAATCATATGAGCATCACGTACATGCAGACCACATGAGCAACAAACTGCATGGTCAATTGCCAATGCAAACCGCATGAGCATGAAGAACAAATAGCAACTGAAGACCAAATGGGCTACTGGAAAATACAAAGACTAAATGGCCATCTCAAGACCGTTTGGTGCCATTCAGTCCCAAAACTGTTTGCTTACAATACCGAATGAAGACCGAAAGAAGATAGAACTCAAGACCGTTTGGACGTCAAATGGTCTCGAAACTGTTTGGACGTCAAACGGTCTCAAAACCGTTTGAGGTGCTTCATGCCAAAAACATGAAGCTCCCATCCAAACCTATAAATAGACTCCCAAGGGTCCCCTTTTGAGGCATCGGTTCTGGGACACCGACAGGCTACCTGTACACAGGTCCGATCCAAATCCAGTGTCATCCGCGCCAGTTTCATTCCACCTACTGCCCGTGTTGCAACCAAGGTGACTGAGGAGAGAAGGAATACAGAGCAAGGGAGACTGTCTGGTCTGTCTTGGCATCTCCCTTTCGCATCCAGATCTGCTCCGACATGCCGTAGAAGGTCGTATCTTTTTCACCGAGCTGCGACTACCTTCTGCATCGAGTTCATGGCGGATTCCTCTCTCTTTCTCATCCGTCTTGTTTCTTGCATCATGAGCGAGTAGTACCTTTTCACTGGGGTGGGGGGATTAGCCCAGCTGCCCATGCAAATCATGTTCTTTTGTTAAACTCTCCATGGCAATGTATATAACTTTCCATTTCGTTGTTAGTCGGTATGTTTGTAGTTGATTATCTACTTGCTTTCATCTTGTTCTGTCCTTTATTGCGAAATCTTCTATATATAGGATGGAATGGCAGTTTACAAGTTTGACTCCTTGACGAGAACTTCTGATAGGATTCCTTGAGGTCGTAAGTGTATGATCTGTGAGGGGACGAGACATCTAACCTACGGTGCCAATTCTGTGGTCTAAACATCCCTCAGGGTGGACCACAGCCTTAGTTGGATTTCATATCGTCTTATTTATCGTCGATGTTAGTTTGTAGATCTATTACCTGCTTGCTTATCAATTAATGTAGTTGACTCCCAAACTAAAAATAGAATGGGTCTTCTTTGAGGTCGTAAGTGCATGATCCACGAGGGGATGAGCCATCTAGCCTTCAGTGACGCTTCTGTGTGCCTAACGCCTGTATAGGGGGTCCACAACCTTCGTTGGATTTCTACATCTTCGGAGTCGTAAGTAAGTGATCCGGTTGGTGATGAGACATATGATACCTAAGGTGATGCTTACGTGAACCTAATGCCCGTATGGGGGGTTCTACAGTAGCTCTATTTGGATCATTTTATCTTGCCTAGATAGTTTGTGTTGGAATGTGTTTGCGTATGTATCGGTGGTGAAACCCGATACCATCCCAGCGATTCCATATCATTGATCTAAACTCAACTTAAATTCAGCTTTTACTTTCTTGCAACTAGTTTAATTAACCTCAAATCAAACTATCGTTCTAAATATTAGTCTTGACTCGAACTAGATTAGACTGACAAGGATTCTTAAAAATGTTGTCCTTTGGGTTCGATCCTTAACTATACTGCGATAAGACTCGTCCTCTTGCCGGTGGTATTATTACACTTTGGTTTTGGTAAAATCTCAGGGATTTCAACCCCGAGTGAGTTTGTTAGTGCGATAAAAGCTCACGTCAAATTCTGGCATCGGTGCCGGGGACAACGGAATCAATTAGTCAAATCTAGTTCTTTTAAGGCTAATTTAGGATTTTGCTTTTTCTTTTGACACAATGGATCATCTACTTGAAATTCGACTCTACTCCACAGTCCTCACTTTTGAAATCTTTCTGTCTCAGGTACAATCCAAGGTGTAGTACATGCGCCGTTCGGACAGCCCCGGACTAACAGCGAGCTTTGATCCCGAGATAGACAGAACTTTCCATCGTCAGATCAGAGAAAATCAAGCAAGGATGGCTCAGGAAGAGGAAGTAGCCTGAAGATTGGCTCAAGCCATCAATGCACAAAGAGAGAGGCTCATGCAAGAAGCCAGAGCACAAAGAGAGAGGCTCATGCAAGAAGCCAGGGTTGCAGTTCAACAGGAAATCATAGCAGTGCAAGCAGATGAACTACAAAAAGATATTAGAGAGTTCTCAATCCCGAAATCTGTGAATGTTCATCATCCAGTCAACATCCACCCATCAACGCTCCTAATTTCGAGATATAAGTGCATTGGATCACCCTGCTTCAGAACAACCCATTCTACGGAAAACAAGGTGAAGATAGTCAAGAACATCTTCTAAGGTTTATTGATCTTTGTTCTATGACAAAGCAAAACGGAGTGTCTGGTGATGCCATTAGACTCCGCCTCTTCAAGTATTCCCTTACTGATAGAGCCATAAGTTGGTACAATTCGCTACAAAGTGAGATACCCATCACCACCTGGGAACAACTCCAAAATGTGTTTCTAGAGAAATTCTATCCCCCATCCCTCACATATGAAATCAGAGGGTGAATAACAAATTTCACTCAAGTTCCTGGAGAAACCCTTGTTGAAGCTTGGGATATATACAAAGAGTTTCTACACAAGTGTCCACACCACAAAATTCCCAAGAATCAACTCATCGAGATTTTCTATAGGGGTGTGGATGATCATATTAAGATTGAATGGACAAATTTACCTAAAAAATGTTTGGACGTCGCACAGTTTCAGACCATTTGGGCACCAAGGTCACAAGACCATTTAGCCACAACAACCGTATGGCCAAAATACTCTCAAGACCATTTTCAGTCTCACCATTTAGTTTCATCCATACGGTCTCAAGACCGAATGGACATGCTCACCTTGAGACCATTTGAAGAGATTTGGTCTGCAAGACTGTTTGCGGAGATCCGGTCTGTGAGACCGTTTGAATAGTTTCGGTCCGTGAGACCGTTTGGAGAAATGCAGCAGACCATTTGCAGAGCAAATCCGAATGAGCGCGAAGACCGTTTGCTTCAGCAGTGCTGTGAAGATCGAATGGGCAGTACACAAGACCGTTTGATTAATCTCGTATGCAAATAGGATGATAAAGGGGAGCTATGTGACCGTGTGCCAAGACAAAATCCAGGACCGAATGAAAAATGCAATGTTGCGAAACCATTTAATAATAATCCAAAACCGTATGAGCATCACGTACATGTAGACCGCATGAGCAACAAACCACATGGCCAATTGCCAACGCAAACTGCATGAGCATGAAGACTGAATAGCAACTGAAGACTGAATGGGCTGCTGGAAAATACAAAGATCGAATGGCCATCTCAAGACCGTTTGGTGCCATTTGGTCCCAAAACCGTTTGTTCACAAGACCGAATGAAGACCAAAAGAAGATAGAACTCAAGACCGTTTGGACGGAAAATGGTCTTGAAACCGTTTGGACGTCAAACGGTCTCAAAACCATTTGAGCTGCTTCATGTCAAAATCATGAAGCTCCCATCCAAGCCTATAAATAGACCCCAAGGGTCCCCTTTTGAGGCATCGATTCTGGGACGTCGACAGGCTGCCTGTACACAGGTCTGATCCAAATCTAGTGTCGTCCGTGCCAGTTTCATTCCACCTACTGCCCGTATTGCAACCAAGGTGGCTGAGGAGAGAAGGAAGACGGAGCAAGGGAGACTGTCTGGTCTGTCTTGGAATCTCCCGTTCGCATCCAGATCTGCTCTGACACAACATAGAATGTTGTATCTTCTTTACTGAGCTACGACTACCTTCTGCACTGAGTTCATGGCGGATTCCTCTCTCTTTCTCATCCTTCTTATTTTTCGCATGATGAGCGAGTAGTACCTTTTCACTATGGTGCGGGGATTAGCCCCGTTTCCCATACAAATCATGTTCTTTTGTTAAACTCTCCATGTTAATGTATATAACTTTCCATTTTGTTGTTAGTCGGTACGTTTGTAGTTGATTATCTTCTTACTTTCATCTTGTTTTGTCCTTTATTGTGAAATCTTCTATATATGGGATGGAATGGCGGTTTACAAGTTTGACTCCTTGACGAGAATGTCTGATACGATTCTTTGAGGTCGTAAGTGTATGATCTGTGAGGGGATGAGACATATAGCCTACGGTGACACTTCTGTGGTCTAAACATCCCTCAGGGGGCCCACAACCTTCATTGGATTTCTACATCTTCGGAGCCGTAAGTAAGTTATCCGGTTGGTGATGAGACATCTGATACCTAAGGTGATGCTTACACGAACCTAACGCCCATATGGGGGGTTCTGCAGCAGCTCTATTTGGATCGTTTTATCTTTCCTGGATAGTTTGCGTTGGAATGTGTTTGCGTGTGTAGCGGTGGTGAAACCCGATACCATCCCAGCGATTCCATATCATTGATCTAAACTAAACGTAAATTCAGCTTTTACTTTCTTGCAACTAGTTTAATTAACCTCAACTAAAACTATCATTCTAAATATTAGTCTTGACTCGAACTAGATTAGACTGACAAGGATTCTTGAAAATGTTGTCCTTTGGGTTCGATCCTTAACTATACTACGATAAGACTCGTCCGCTTACGGGTGGTATTATTGCACTTTGGTTTTGGTAAAAGCTCGGGGATTTCAACCCCGAGTGAGTTTTTTAGTGCGATAAAATACCATGTCAAGGTCTCTCATGTGGAGGTGGAGGTGGAGGTGGAGGGGTTCGGTTAAAACTATCCACAGATTTGTCAAACTCCATTTCTCCTTGTAAGAGCTCTGCTTGTCCAAATCCTTGTGAGGACGGTTCTCTGTAATCTATGGCTCTGGTACACACCATGCACTACCTTCCCTGAAATAGTATAAAGTAGGTATTAGCACAAGAAGTTTATGATGTATCAAAAAGATCTTCTGATTCAGCTCAAAGAAATTTAAATGAAAATAAAATGTGTAGTGTTGGATGTTTCCGCTTCCCCGACAACGGCCCCAAAAACTTGACACGAGTTTACCGTGCATAGTACGCAAACAAACATATCGAAGTTATAAGGCCTTGTGAGGCCCAAGTCAAACACGGGGAAGCATTTCTCCAGTAGACTACTACTAACTACAATCAAATCAGCTAAGCCGATTGTAAATGGTTGAATTGGGATTGAACAACAGAACAAAGATAGAAATAAAATGAATTAAAGGTTGAATTCATCAGATATGGGGTGAATTCCTTAGGACAGTGATTTCACCACGGACAACACTAATAACTGACTTCACACACACTAATATTTATTACCTCAATCTCCTATATAAGGAGCATGTAGCTAGAATTACATGCTCCGCAGTGTAATTTACTACCTAATCTAATGTCAATCCCACTTCTACAGTTATTGGTTGATTAGTTAGATGCTTTACGATTATTCTCTGGGTTTCTCCTCCCGTTTACACTCCACTTTTCCCAAAGGGCATAGTATATGGGTAAATATATTCTCTCTGACCCTCAACCTCTCTCCCAAGATGACTAAGCGTCTATCAATCCACTCATGGTGATTAAGCACAAGTAGAACATAAAGCTTTCATAGATTTATATCTAGTAGAAAGAGATAAAAAATGATATTAATGCATGCAAATCAATCACATTGTATATCCAGGCTACTCCTGGATCCCAAGGAATACAGGTTTTTAGCCTTGCATGGTTTTCATCAATGAATACATGGAAGGGAAAAAGAAGAATGGGGGAAACATGAAGAAACTAAGGTAACCCCTAAATATCCACCCGTCTGGAAGATCCTCTCTGTCATGCGAGTGTTCTAATGTCTTCCTACTACAGAATCATCCTCCAGAGGTGCCTAGATTTCCTTGATCAAAGCTTTTGGTCCTCGGTTCTTCTTTTCTCTTTCTTCGATCATCATGCAATGAAAATGGCTGCCTCCTTGTCTCTGTCTGTCATCCCCCTAAGTCATAGAAGGCACTTAGGGTCCGAATTAACGTCCACTGTTGGATTAGAAATAAATATGTGGCTAGCCTGATCAGGTAGACTCAGTAGTACCGACTAGGTGAGTCGGTAGTACCGAGTCACTTAGGTTTGGTCATGCAATCTCATTCCTGTTGGTACTATCGATTGGACTTGATAGCATTGAGTTTTATGGTTTTTAAGCTGCCTCTCTAACTTCAACTCAATAGCACAGAGTTGGAAACTCAGTAGCACTGAGTTTTCTCAATTCATTATGGGGTTTGCTGATGCTAATTTGGTACCACCGACTTCAGTTGTCGGTAGCACCGACTGTGGGTGAGTTACTGGGTTCAACACTGACATCAAGTCAGTAGCACTGATTATTGTCAGGTCGGTAGCACCAAGATTGTGGCTCTTCCTTGCATGTGAAAATAAACAAAAATGTCATAAGCACTTGGGATGTGTAAAATATTACATAAGACAGTAAAAATCATATAATTTGATGCATTTAATAGAAACAGGTCTTCTATGCCATTTTATGCATAATAAATCAAATAAATGACTAAACTACACATGAAATCAAGGAAAAATGTGCCTTAAATAACAACTATAAACTCATGCACCAGTGGCCCGTTCAACATCTTGAACATGTTATCACTGTGAGATGTGTCGTATGTGACTTCCTCAGAGGAGGATTGGTGAAATTGTTCGATATGGTGTAGGCGGTGGATGTTCCATGGAATGAGGTTGGTGATGTATGTGAGCCATAAGATGATGTTCATATCTCCCTAAGGATGGAGAATGAGATTCCAACCTACGCAAAGGTTGAGGGTGATGAGCATGTCTCTCTAACATTGGGTAGACTGGAGAAGGCCCCTTCTAGTGAGGTAGAAGTTGACGGTGAGGGATGTGGAGCCAGCATAGAAGTGGATGTAGCCGTCGTTGATGTCCATGTTAAGATATCTCCATGATCTGGGTAGGAAGATGCACCTAATCGTTATGTTATCCATGTATACGTCCAGGTCGAACATCACTAGGGATCTGGTGGTAAGTGGTGGGGGATGGTTGGGGATGTGTACATCTTTTAGGGTGACAATAGTTGGTGTTGTTGTTGGTATCTAGGTTTGTATATCGTTGTTGGTTTTTCAACTATAGTGTATAGATTATAGATGGAGTGAGTGGTTGTGTAGTAAATGCATGGCGATTGAATGTTGTAATAAGTGTAGGTTTGATTCCTTCAAGCAAAACCGGCGGTAAAATCTAGTAGCCAAGAATCCATTCTCAGTGGATGTAATAGTTGTCTCTCTCACAATGGATGTTTCTATGAGCAGTGCATCAGGTTGTTTTAACTATGATAGAATCCTCTTATGATATCCATATGTTCAGATGGAATGGTTGCTGCAGATTTAAGTGTTGGAACATAATAGTCTGTGTCTGAGAAGATAGTTGTCATAGTAGGATTGGTGTGTAACAATAGTAGTTTGAAAGTGATAGTAGTCGTTGCTAGTGATAGCCTCAAATTTAAAGTTATAAAAAGTCATAACCATCCCATGTATATAGTAATAATAACATCAAAATTTGGAAAACTCATATTTAATTCTAATCAAAGGAAAAGTTGAATTCCATAATGAAGGAATGTGCCCACTCTTCTTGTGTCTCATTCAGCTCTTCTTTTTTATAAGGTTTTGTCATCTCAAACAGCTGCAAAGAGAATGGCATAATTCAAGATTTTTTTTATATTATCAAATAAGACTATTTACTTATGATGATCAAGATTATATACATTACATTTTGTATACAATGAATGCTTTGTGAGATCTATTTGGCAATTAGGATACTACATCATGTAGTATTTGCATGCCCAATTACTATCTTATATAGGCATTATAACTTTACAGTTATGTGAAATGTTAATAATTAAATGTAAGCATAGTTAGCATATATACGCATTGGAGTTAGAAAACTACCTTAACATTCTTCCAAATTAATAATTTCTTCTTTATCTACGTTTCCTATGGCCTATTTGAATGCTTTTATGACCCAATAAGTTAAAGTAATACATTTAATTGAATTACAAAATAGTCATATAATGATTTGAACATTAATATATATTGACAGATAAATTTTTTTTCTTACATTACTAATGCCACTTTCATTTTGTAATCCCCACTCCCTATTTTGTTGCATAATGAATCTATATAATACACTGATAGCATCTCATGTACAATTACCAACAGCTCCCAATTCTCATTAATGAGTGAAAAGAAGGCAAAAGAAGAAAACTCTAATTCCACAATGAAATATAATTCATCAGTAAATTTTATAAGAAGTGGCTAAAACATACTTAACATTGAAAGGAGCAATAATCACTCTCTTTCCCACAACACCAAAATATATAAATGTTATAGATCAATAATCACTAATTGATGTTGGTCTCTATATACACAACTAATAAATGATGGAACTAGAAATTCCATAGTGGTTGATGTAATGTGTCCACACACTACGTATAAGTAGTTGCAAAATATATATGTATTGATTAATATATAAGAAAATCAATCAACATAAATTTCACATATATAGAATAAGGTATATAGACATAAGATCTCACCATATCTAAAGTTTTATCAGGGTTGTATACAACCAATCATAAGTAAATAGCTCCACAATTATTTATCAAGAATACACTAGTATCATGATCTTAACATGAAGTGTCCTCCAGGGTATGGACCATCTTAGTAGACCCTTCTTCTAATTATGTATCCATAGTGCTAACCCCCTACACTTAGGGCTTAGCGATTCAAATAGGTTATTTGCACTCAATATAGAAAATTAAGAATGAACTATAGGGGGTGTCTTAGGAACCTTTGTCTGCATGTATTCTCATATAAGTTTCCAATTATATATATCACAAATATAGATGCAATTTAAATTTATCATCCATTCGCATAGATAACTTTAGCTTTAGGTCACACAATCATGTCGCCTTCTTCATCTCCTATCGAATAGTGGACTCCAACTTTGAGCCACACAAGTAAGCTTCCCTTCTATGCCTCCTCTCATGTTGTGGTTGGGTTGGGAATATGGTAGTGGTGTATGTCTCCAATCTGGGCAGACAAGCCTAATTGTCCCACGAACCATATTTTTAGGTATTGGAGCATCACGAATCATGGCACCTGGTAGGGGTTGGAAAGCATTTCGTGGTGCAATGGCATAGAATCTATGTTCTAGTAACGCGAGATAGCATGACTTGAATGCCTACAATTTTGTATGTAGTGTTATATATACCCAAACATGACATATTATAGGTTCACCTAAAATACTATTATTGAAATGACCCTGACCTAGGTTATGAAGTAACCCTATTTGTTTTGGCTAATTAAGTTGCTTAGAACTTTAATATAATCCTCTAAGGTGTTTTTTTATCATATGAAATGATTATGTTTCAAGTTTGGTCCTAATTGAATGTTGTTTGAGCAATTTTGCTTTATTTTGGACTAAAGCACAATTTACCCAATTTAAGGGGTTACCTTGCAAATGTTACATGATAAATGTTCCTCAAGTGTTATAGCATCATAAGAATGAGAATGATGTTGAGGTATGGCTTGTGGAAGCCTAAGTTCCAAGAAGGAGCTTGTTTGAGTAATGCCTGTGTATTGAATGCTAGTTTTGGTATAATTTGCAAATTACCCAAAATCTATGGTGGAATATGTAAAATACCACTTAAAGAATGTCCCTACTGTTTCTTGGTATCAATTGGAGAAAATAAAAATAATGTTTCATCTTGTTGAACCACTTTTGAGGAGAGATAATCTTGATAATAAAATAATCAAGATTTAAGTATAATTGAAACCCTAATTTATTTTGTAGCAAAAATAAATATATTAATTGAAGTGCCCATCAACTAAAAAGGGTTGTGGTTGAAATCCTATAGTGGGAGGACGTCCAAATTCTTTGAGTTACACCGAAATATCCTAAGTAGGTGAAGAAATCCACTCACATATGTTAATTAAAAAGTAATGTCCACTAAAAATGGATAATAGTATTATAATGGTTAAGGTGCTTAAAGTGATTGCTTTTAATTCAAGGATAAACGAGAGGATATTGAGTTCAAGGAAGATAGCTTCTAAGGCAAGGAAGTTAAGGGGGCATGTGGCAAGAAAGTGGATGAAATTTCTCCTACGTACTTTCTCTCTCCTAGAAAATCAATTACATATATTCAATTTTCTCCTTACTTGAAAGGACATTTTGCAAACCACTTTATTATCTTGCTTTGGCCGACGACCAAGGAGCTCAGGAGAAGGAGGAAAACATTCCCCAAGCTAAAGGTAAGCTCCATGATCATCTTCAACCTTGAATTGATGGTTGAAAACGGATTTCAACATTGATTTTCTTCTCTTTTCCAACCAATGCTCAACCTTGGCCATTCCTTTGCATCCAAAGAGTTGGAAACGAGCCTTGACTAGTTGAAGTAGCTTCATTCACCATTATATATGTGAAGCTTGGAGCTTCGAATCTACCTTGAAGGCGGGTTATATAACTTGAACCCATTGATGTAGTTATTGATTTCAATTTCTCATCATATGTTGATCCTTTATTTCTTCTTGAATAATTGCTGAATTTTTCATATATATGGCAATAGAAATTGGAGGTCTGAAGCTTGATGATGATGACATCATCTTATCACACACCTCAAGAAATATCATGAGAAAACGACTTCACTTTGTGTTGGTCAAACGGTTTCAAACCATTTTAGACCAAACAGTTTCAAACCATTTGGTGACCAAACGGTTTCAAAATCGATTGGATGGCAAATGGTTTCAAAATCGTTAGAGACGAAATGGTTTCAATAGGTTCAAGGATAGATTGATTTCATGATCTAATAACTTCAAACAAATCAAATTCAATTGATTTCAAAACCCTAGCTGAATTGGTTGCAAAGCCCTAAATCAATTGAGATCATAATCCTAATTTAGGGTTAAACAATTTTAAGCTGAAATGACCAAACAGGCTCAGACCATTTGAGGACTAAACAGTCTCAAACCATTTGGGGTTAAATAATATTCAAATCAAATGGTCTCAAACCATTTAGGTTTAATTAATATTCAAATCAATTAAAGATCAAACGGTCTCAAACCGTTTAGGGTTGATCAAACCTCAAGACCGTTTGGAGGTCAAGCACCTCAACACCGTTTGAAGGTCAAGAACCTCAAGACCGTTTGAAGGTCAAGCACCTCAAGACCGTTTGGATATCAAGCACCTCAAGACCGTTTGGAGGTCAAGCACCTCAAGACCATTTGAAGGTCAAGCACCTCAAGACCGTTTGAAGGTCAAGCACCTCAAGACCATTTGGAGATCAAGCACCTTAAGACCGTTTAGAGGTCAAGCACCTCAAGACCATTTGAAGGTCAAGCACCTCAAGACCGTTTGGAGGTCAAGCACCTCAAGACCATTTGGAGGTACAAAAGGTTCAAGACCATTTGGAGATTCAATTGATCCAAGACTGTTTGAAGGTCTAATTGGTTCAAAACATGTAATTACTAATAACCCCATAAGTGGTTGAAGAATATCTCAAAGTTGTTTCAAATGGAATCACCTCTAAATTTCATAGGTGATTAGTATAATTAAAGTGAATATCACTTGGTGCCTATGAAAGTAATAAACTCAATACCCTATGAGAAGCATAGGTGTATGTACTCAGTGAAAGGTTAAGTCAACCTAATAAGATATGCTGATTATGTGTGTTCCTAGTATATGGATCAATGACAAGTATGATTAAACGCTTAAATAATGACATGTGCTCCAAGATATGTGGAAGCACTGACTTAGGGATTGTATTGATGAATTAATCATAAAACCCTAATCAATGGAGAATGGAAATCCTAACCAATAAGGGAAATTACAATTCATAAGTTTAATTGAATACTTATGAAGGTATTATGAAATTCTAGACATGTGGAGCAATGAGTTAGGTTTTGGATACTAATTGTAACAAAAATGCATTATCCAAGATGCATGGAGTTTTGAATTAGGGATTGATCTTTGATAATATGATCGTGAAGCCCTAACACAGGGTGATGTTATGTGAAACCCTAATATAGGGTGATGATATGAGAAACTCTAATTGATAAAGATGTGAAACCCTAATATAGGTAATGTTATGTAAAACCCTAATATAGAGTGATGTTATGAGAAACCCTAATATAGGGTGATGTTATGTTAAACCCTAATATAGGGTGATGATATGAGAAACTCTAATTGATAAAGATGTGAAACCCGAATATAGGGTAATGTTATGTAAAACCCTAATATAGGGTAATGTTATGTAAAACCTTAATATAGGGTAATGATATGTAAAACCCTAATATAGGGTGATGCTATGTGAAACCCTAATGTAGGGTGATGCTATGTGAAAACATAATATAGGGTGATGCTATGTAAAACCCTAATATAGGGTGATGCTATGTTAAACCCTAATGTAGGGTGATGATATGTGAAAACCTAATACAGGGTGATGCTATGTGAAATCATAATGTAGGGTGATGCTATGTGAAAACATAATATAGGGTGATGCTATGTGAAACCCTAATATAGGGTGATGCTATGTGAAACCATAATGTAGGGTGATCATATGTGAAAACCTAATATAGGGTGATGTTATGTGATACCCTAATATAGGGTGATGTTATGTGAAACCCTAATTTATAAAGATGGGAAACCCTAAACCTAATGAGGGAATAGTGAGGTTATCCTTGTATTGCATAAAGTTGATATGTGATTAGTATAGCTGTTACCAAATATACTAACCATGCAAATATCATGACATGATGAGCATAATTACTTGTATGCCATGTGAATGAGTTGTTTCCTAGTAACAAGTGACCATATGTGTAATGTCCTTGTGAGCCATGTGAATGAATCGTTGCCTAGTGAGAGGTGACAAGATGTGTAATGGCCTTGTGAGCCATTTGAATGAATCGTTGCCTAGTGAGAGGTGACAAGATGTGCAATGGGCCTTGTGAGCCATGTAAGATGCTTGTACAACAAGTATCATGTATACCTTGGTCTGAGGACATAGAGAGAATAGTTACCTGATAATTGGTAACAGTGTTCTGTGATGAACTAAGGGTTTGAATACCCAGATCCAGTAATTATGATAATGATGATGTGAAGGGATGAGAATTCCCAGTAATGTGATATGGGACTGAGATCCCAAGTATCATGTGTTTTAAAGATTTGAAAGTACATGATAGATGTATTACACCTTTCTTTGTAGCATCTGTTATAATAAATCTTGTTTGAAACTTGATTGATGCTAAAAGATATGGTAATGCACTTAATTAATCAAGTGGAATCGTATCATGTAGAGCCCTGAGCATAGATCCATCAGCGTCAGGATTTGCTGAATGGTGAAATGGGTTGCTCCATGGCATAACCCGGAATGCATAGTTTTGAGTATGTGGGGGTAATGGGCGAATATATCCTTACGCCTCATAGGAATGACTGCGGGCCATATCCTATGCACATGAATGGTTATGGACCATATCCTAATAAACGTATGGCTATGGGCCATGACTCCACAATACTAGGCATTGGCTACGGGCCATATCCTGAAGAGAGTATATGCTATGGGCTATAACTCTATAGCGAAGTTGCCAATATACCCTGGAAAGATATTTTAGCAAGAGACACGAGATGTCCTGCATGTGGTCTCGCACTGACCGAGATAGATGAGGCCATGGAGTTTGACTCTTCCATTGACCTAGGTATGGAACCGATGTTTTACACCGTCGTGGTCGGTTGGAGTATGAGCGGTATACCTCATCTCCTCAGGGCATAAGTGTGATTGTAAAATGTAATCAGCCGTGTAGCATACTTGCTTAAGAACGAATTATGGAAAGCATTGGTTGATGTTACATTGCTTATGGTATCCTAATGGATAGATATTATACATGTTCTTCATATTCCTTATTAAAAAGGATAGATGATTTACTAATTTATCATTCATATAGATAATTCTTTAAAAGATGATATTGCTCTATTATGCTTAATAATGATTAAATCTTATTGTTCAGTAGAGATTCCTCTGCTCAGTTTATTATTGTTTGTTTGCAATAATAATGTTTCTGGTGGAGATTTATATCTCTCACTGGGACAATTTCAATTGTCTCACCCCCGTGGGATCCAACCTTTTTAGGTAGATGAGGACAAGGAGGTAGAAACCATATAGTAAGGGAAGGACATCGGCAATAGGGATAGTAGTAACATCTCAGGTGGAGATACTGACTATCGTGTCTTGTTGATATGAGTCCTATGTGTCGTCTCTGTACTCTTAGGTCCTTGGAGTTAGTAGTTAGTGCTTTTATGATTGATTTGAGATTTTTCCATTGAATGCCTCGAGGTTTTATGATGTTTATGTGTGGATTTTAACAGAACAATTGTTGTATGTAATTCTCGAAAAGAGAAAGTACATGGTATGTACTTTGTGGACCAGAATGTATATATATAATATTTTGGTTCTTGTTATAAGAGTTTCTTGGAAATGGATCTCTTTGTAAATGGCTTTAATTTTTAGTGATTTTCAGTAATCCACTGCTAATGTTTTAATTCCACATAATCAGTCATGGTTTTTTCGGCTGTCGTGACAATTTAGTGGTATCAGAGCTCTAGGTTCACTGAGTCTACAGAGACATAGGACTAAGGTGTTGAGTTTGTTCTATTGTCCTCTAGTATATCTTATAGTGACTTCTGCTCATGCAGAAGATAAAGTAAAGCTTAAAGATGTCTGGACTACTGAAAGAGTACATTGTTGAAAGCAATGTTGCTGCACCAATAGAAGGTAGGGACCATGCAAGAGAAGAATGACTGCCTGAGAATCCCCAAGATGATCCAACTATGACAAGGAATCCTTCATTTGATATCACTGTTGGGCAAGTTAGGACGACAATGATGTGTATAGTGGACCATGTATTAGCAATACAACCCAGATTACCAGCCTCCAATGATGAAGTTTGAGACTCCAATAGGATTCTTGATCAACATCAACATGTTGAAGCAATAGAAAATGTTAAAAAAATAGGTTACAACCCAAAATCAGGGTTTGCTATAGGTGTAGGCAGGCTGGACATATCAGAAGAGATTGTCCAGAAAAGGATAATGAGGAAAGAATTAAGAAAAGACCTATCCTAACTCAAAAATAGAGGCCTAGTAGTTTCAAAAAGGGGAAGTTTTTGGTACCCCTGATACAACCAGTGTCTAGTGCACTAGGGAAATGGCTACCCAGAAAGGGTAAAGGACCTAATGTTCCACCAGTTAGAACTCATATTTTGGCCTTTACATCGATTGAAAGGCCGACAAAGCTGGGGAATGTTTATAAGATGTGTTATAAATTTAAACAAATTGGGCATATTATATCCTCTTGTTTCAAAATGAAGGAGTAAATGACCCAACCGCTGAGGCAAAATCAGCAAAATCCTCAAAGGTAGAAGTCCAGTAGTGGCGTTCGGGGATGTAGACAGATATCCCGAGTAGGTCCATCTGCACCGAGCAATAGAGAACAACTTTGGGATCATCCATCGACAAGATTCTATGAAAAGTATCAGCCTGAGGCAGTAAACAAACTACGAGATAAGATAGGTTAGATGAAATAGTTTCATTTTGATATATCATTTTATGATTCTCTGTGTTAAATATAAGAAAGTAGTTGTTTTTTAGCTTCCTTTGACTAGTCAAATGAGGACACAAGGAAGATGAGGACTTATATTTTACTCAGTATTCCTTTAAATGCTTTATAATTTCTCTTATCTTTATGAAAGATGATAAGTCCTATGTTTTAGATGATATGAAAAGTAAGGAACATGATAGTAAATAAAGTGCATACTACCTAATCTCAGTCCTTGTATACCCTGGCCAGGTATATAATTATTGAAGATAAGGTGAGTATGGAACTCATAGATTGTTATCTTTCTGACTACTATGATCAAGTAGTCATTCTGAGACAATCTAGTGAGCATAAAGAGACTAGAAATATGGCATGGATATTTTTATCACATCCTAAGTGCAAGAAAGAGGAATCTGAGATGATCTCAGATCAATATGTGAGTATGAGGAAGTAAAAAGTATAATCCTCATAATAAAGACAATAAGAACAAGGGAGATGATCCATGTCTAATAAAGCATGTGTGAATAGTAAAAGATCTTTTCCCATGATGTAGAAATGGGAAATGTGATGAAATCACAAAATGCTCATGAACATATCAGACAATAACAAAGAAAGGAATAATGACATGTAATCATCCTTATAATTCTTATGCTAATGGCAAGGAACGTAGGATGAACCAAGAGTAAATGACTCATGAATAGTTGAAAGTTCATACAATAATTAGAGGAGAAGACAATCTTTTCTCTTTGATAAACAACCCTGGCTGATGATAGGGTGATAAGAGGAATATGTTTCTTTGTGTTCTCTCCTTTTTGGGACATGGCAATCAAGTGAGTACTATGACACTTGATGTGAATGGATTAGAAATAATTCAATAATGGATACCTAGAAAAGTGTAATGACCATCTCGTGAAAACATAATTAACTAATGAGGAAGCGTTCATTAAGCAGCAGATTACCAAAAATCACTAAAAATTAAAACCTTTTTATCAAAAGATCCATCAAGTAAAAACTTTCTCACATAGAACAAAAGTAAAACAATTACATTCTTGTTCACAGGTATATATTCTATATCATCTCCTTTTGAGAATTACAAGCATTAACTGTCCTGTCAAGCTAAACACAGACAGTTCAAAATCTCGAGGCATTGAGCCAAAATCTAGAAAGCACTAATTACTACTCTGAGGACCTGAGAGTACAGAGACGACACATAGGACTTTATATACATCTATACATGGCATAACAACCAGTGTCTCCACCTGAGACTTCACTGTTGTTACTTCTGCTACTGTTGTCCTTCCCTTACTGAAGGGTTTATGTCTCCTCCGCGACCACCTAAAAATGTAGTTCCCACGGGTGTGAGACAATTGTAAATTGCCCCAGCGAGAGATATAACTCTCCGCAAGTAACATTATTATTGCAGCTTAAGAAGATAAATATGAACAGAGGAATCATATTTGCTTGATAGTAGTTAATTCAATGTCTATCAGATTAGAATATTAATCTTATTCAACATTGCAACTATAACTTGAAAGAGCATCATATCACATATCCATTAGGGAATATGAAGAACATGTATAACATTTATCCACTACAGAATCATTATCACATCATTAACTCTCTTCAGGCTTAGATCATATATCTAAAGCCTGGCATTGTCATAGTGGAGTCATGGCCTGTAGCCACACTCTTTTCTCAGAGTATTGGGATCTCAATCCCTCAACTCATAAAGTACAATTCCACTTCTTAACACATTCATCATTATGATTATAGAATCTGGGTATTTAAACCCTTATCTCATCATCGAACACTTGTTACCACTTATTAAGTAACTTCATACCTTCAGGTCATCTGACCAAGGACATTATAATTCTTGCTACACAAAGTATTGCACATAGTTCACAAAGCTCATATCACCTCTTATTACCCCTTAATAGGAAACAAGACATATGAAAGCTTATAAGGTATATAGAACATTTTCAATGTACAAAACATCATAGCCCATACTTGGCTATGCTCATCTTCTCATCATATCTACATGATTAGTAATCATGATGCAATTACATATCAGTACCATGCAATACAAGGGTTATCTTATTATATTCATAACCCATTAGTCTGTATTTGAGCTTCACATAGAATTACTCTGTGTTAGAGCTTCACATAACACCACCCTGCATTAGGGACTCACATAACAATCACCCTACATTAGAGATTCACATAGCATTTACCCTACATTAGGGATTCACATAGCAATTACCCTGCATTAGAGACTCACATAGCAATTACCCTGTGTTAGGGTTCATATAGTATTACCCTGTATTAGGGTTCACATAGCAAGGAATCATTATGGAATAATAAGTATTTTAATCATACTTCATTATTCTCATCATTTATCAACACACAACATGAATTTCTCTTTCATCTTTGCCAGACTATGATTACATCATAGTTTATAGGTTTGGATTAACCCTTTTTATAAGGCATGTTGGCCTACATTCAACAGGGTACATTTCATCTCAATGGTACCATTGACATGACACATCTCATGTGTTATTCATCCAATTATATTTGACTTATAACACATCAAGGTATACCAGTATTGGGGTGTTGGATGTGATATTTATCATATCTTGATGTATCACTTCCCTCAACACCTTTATCTTACTTGAGTTTCATACACTTAGCTTGTATTAGGGTATTACCCAGCCTAATACTGTATGTACCAGTTCATCACATTTATCATGTAAGGTAGTGATCATTAGTCACTCACTTAGAATATACAGCCATTGCCAATACTATGATTCATCCATAAGTTAGGAATTAATAAAAAGACCATATTAGGTCCCTTTCAAATCAACTGAAAGTTAATCATAGAGCACCACGGTCGTGCAACCAAGAATGGTCGTGCAAAGGTTAGTCACCATAGTTGTGCTACCTTGCACGGTCGTGCAAAGTGAAGCCACCACCGCCGTGCTACCTTGCACGGTCGCGCTATCCAATGGAATTAGGGTTTCCAATGTTGATTCCTTTAATCATTGAATTCATGGAACCAATCATCAATTGGACCTATACTCATACTTTAATTGAGTTTAATATGTCAACCTTCAACTGATTTGACCCTCAACTGACCCTCAATTGGTCATCAATTAGGGTCTGATTCATTTGAATTAGGGTTTGGAATCGATGATCCATCAACACTAATCAATGTGAGATTGGATATTTTGAAACCATTGAGCCTTCATCCAAATTGGGCATGACCTGACCCCAAACGGTCTTGACGTCGTTCGGATGCCCTCCAAACGGTCTTGAGACCGTTTTCCCATCATATCATCAAAATCCAAGTCAACCAATTAAGGTTTGGATCATTGGATTAATCACCAAATCAGTAATTGATTACACTTCAACTTAGTGACATTGGATCTTCAATTGCTTAGCCATACTCAACCCTAGACCTCCAATCGGTCTTGGATGACCCCCAAACGGTCTTGGATGACCCCTAAACGGTCTTGAGACCGTTTGTATGAGTCCCAAACGGTCTTGAGACCGTTTGGCTCATCCAAACCATGGATTCTAGTGAGATTCCATCAAGGTTTAGTCTATTGAGTTTATCAACAAATCAGCACTTAACTGCAATATGATTTGGTAGCTTTGGACCTTCAATTGGTCAACTATACTTAACCCCAGACCTCCAAACGGTCTTGGGTGACCCCCAAATGGTTTGGAAACCGTTTGGGTGATCCCCAAACAGTTTTGAAACCGTTTGGGCCAATCAACCCAAAACATAATCTCAATCACTTGCAAAATCAGCACTTAGCCGATTAGGGTTCATACCACCTCTTTGGATCTTTAAACACATATCCATACTTGACCCTAGACCTCCAAACGGTCTTGGGTGACCCCCAAACGGTTTTGAGACCGTTTGGGTGATCATCAACCCAAAATCTCAAATCAACTTATTGGAATTTCAGCACTAAATTCAATTAGGGTTTGCCTAATTGATTAGCCTTAAAATCACGATTCCTTGGGAGTTAACCCCTCAAATTTGCTGAGTTATCAACTAACATAATTATGAACAGTAATCTCAAACGTTCAACCATTGTTCAACCATCGCAAACGGTCTTGAAACCATTTTCCCAAAAAGGTCAACTTAATCAGATTGAAAATCAGCACTTAATCCAATTAGGTTTACCTAATTGATTAGCCTTCAACTCACGATTCCTTGGGAGTTAACCCCTCAAATTTGGTGAGTTATCAACTAACATAATTATTAACAGGTATCTTAAACGTTAAACCCTTGGTCAACTCCCTCAAACAGTTTTGAAACCGTTTGCCCCCAAACAGTTTCAAACCGTTTTCTCTCAAACGGTGTTGGTGAAACCGCATGAGCAACTAATTGAAACCGTTTGGCTTTGATATTTGGTGAGGTTCTTGCTTATGATGATTTCATCATCATAAAGCTCCAAGCTCACCAAATCTACTGTTATTTCCATGGAAATTGCATCAATCAACCAAATCAATTATCGTAAATAGAGAAATGATCATTATTTGATGGAGAATTGAATACAATAACAGAGTTAGGGTTTCAAGTTATAAATCCCGCCTCCAAATGAGCTCCAAAGCTCCAAGATCACGCCAACAATGGTGGATGAAGCTCTTTCAACTCCCCTTAGGCTCGTCCTCAAGCTTTTGATTGAAAAGTTTAGCTAGGGTTGAAGAGGAGATCGAAATAAGAAGAAATCAATGATTTTTACTTTTGATTTCCACCATGGAATCAAGGAGAACGAAGGTCAAGGGCTTACCAACAGGTTGGGGGTCGTCCTCCTGCTCCTCCCTAGCTCCTTGGTCGGTATTGCAAGCAAGGGGAAAGAAAGAAATCCGAAAAAGCCTTTGTTTTGGCTTGGAAAGGGCACTTATATAAGGAAATTGATGAGAGAGAAAATGCCTTAATAAAATACATTTAATCCCAAAAATGATGCTGCCTATTCCCCCTCAACTCCTTGGATACGAGTCTATCTTCATTGCTTCATATTCCTCTCAATTATACATGATTTAAAGAAAAACAAATTAAGCACCTTAATGCTTATTATATTAATATCCCATATGTGAGTGGGAATTACTTTCCTTTATAATTAGGTGAGTGGAGTTTCACCTCCTTTAGATATTTTCGTTCCTTATCTTGGAAAAAGAACGTCCATCCTTATTCAAAATCAACCAATAACACTTTGGTTGAAGACCCTTTAATTAATACATTCATTTTTTCCCTAAATTGAATTAGGGTTTCACTTAAAATTAAATCTTGATTATTTTAATATCAAGATTCTCTCTCCTCCAACTTAATTCAAATGAGATGCCCTCTCATTTTCTTTGATCTACATGATGCCAAGAAACATTAAGGACCTTATTGAAGTGGTAATTTGCATATTGAACCCTAGGTTTTGGGTAAATTACACATTACACCAAAATTGGGTTTTAATGCATAAACATTGCTTTACAAGCTTAATCTTGGTGCCCAAGCTTGTGAGAACCATACCACTACATTATATTCATTCTTATGATGTCTCAAAATAGGAGGAACATCTTATCATGCAACATTTGCAATTTAACCCCTTGACCTGGGTAATTTGCACTTTAGTCCAAAATAAGCAAACATTGCTTCAAAAATGTTCAAATAGGACCAAAATTGAAACATAAGTTTCTCATGAGCCCTAATTACTTTTCCCAAGATAAGATTAAGAATCTACTCAATCTTATTAAGAAAAACATCTAGGGTTAATTCATAACCCAGGTCAGGGATGTTATAAATTATAAACCCCTAACAAGGATTTTGTCCTCGAAATCCCAGGAAAAGGAGGGATAGATTATTCATTAATCATGCTCTCAAGTCTCCACATATCATCTTAATGTTATGGAGATACCATGGGTCTGTAGTTCACACAAAGTTCCTTTCATTAATTCAACCTTCTCAATGTTTATTGTTTATGCAAAGCATAAACCCCTAACATATGATGTCCATATCATTAAAAGGAAGAAACATAAAAGAAAATACATCTATCATCACCTAAGAACATTTATCAAAGGAAAAAATATATATATATCTAACAAAGATAATTTACTCAGCAATCCTTTATTCATTTAGGAAAGTTCACTTAGAAAACTCTATGTTGGGAATGTTCACATAGCTTTTCCTTTTTAGTTGGGAATGTTCACATAACTTTTCCTTTTTAGTTGGGAATGTTCACATAGCTTTTCCTTTTGGCTGGGAATGTTCACATAGCTTTTCCTTTTTGTTGGGAATGTTCACATAGCTTTTCCTTTTAGTTGGGAATGTTCACATAGCTTTTCCTTTTTGTTGGGAATGTTCACATAGCTTTTCCTTTTAGTTGGGAATGTTCACATAGCTTTTCTTTTTGGTTGGGAATGTTCACATAGCTTTTCCTTTTTGTTGGGAATGTTCACATAGCTTTTCCTTTTTAGTTGGGAATGTTCACATAGCTCTACTTTTTGGTTGGGAATGTTCACATAGCTTTTCCTTTTTGTTGGGAATGTTCACATAGCTTTTCCTTTTTAGTTGGAAATGTTCACATAGCTTTTCCTTTTAGTTGGGAATGTTCACATAGCTTTTCCTTTTAGTTGGGAATGTTCACATAGATTTTCCTTTTTTGTTGGGAATGTCACATAGCTTTCCCCTATTGGTTGGGAATGTCACATAGCTATTCCCTTTTTGTTGGGGATGTCACATAGATTTCCCCTATTGGTTGGGAATGTCACATATCACTTCCCTTTTTGTTGGGGATGTCACATAGCTTTCCCCTATTGGTTTCATTATACTCTCTAGATTTTTTCAGAATGATTGCTTGATCAGGGCAATAAAAAAGATACCAATCTAAGAGTTTCCATACTCACTTTATCATCAATAGTTGTATACCTGGCCAGGGTTTACAAATACTGAGATCAAGTAGTATGCACTTACATGCTATCATATTCCTTGCTTTTCATATCATTATACACACATGATTTTCCCTTGTTCCAACATGACTAAGTCATTTAGGAACTCTTTTAAAGATCAAACTTTCTATATTAAGGACTGATAACCTAGATCATAAGGCTAGTATCCAGTCCACTATATGCATTATTGTTGTCCTAATCTACCCAACAAGAGCATGATCATAGGATTCTCTATCTTGATCAAGTCTTAATGGGGATTCTCAGCCACTTGTTCTCCTCTTGCCTAGTCCCATGCACCCTCTCCTGGTGCAACAACATTGCCCTTACCAATGTGTTCCTCATGTTCTCTAGTCATTTTCAAGTTCTTCTTCTCCTATGTGAGCAGAAGATACTATCAGATAAACTGGAAGACACTTAGAACAGACTCTACAACCTTAGTCCTATGTCTCTGTAGACTCAGCAAACCTAGAGCTCTGATACCACTTAATTGTAACGACCGTATTGTGAAAACACGATTAACTAATGCAGAAGCATTCATTAAGCAATGGATTACCAAAAATCACTAAAAATTAAAACCTTTTTATCAAAAGATCCATCAAGTAAAAACTTTCTCACATAGAACAAAAGTAACACAATTACATTCTTGTTCACAGGTATATATTCTGTATCATCTCCTTTTGAGAATTACAAGCATTAACTATCCTGTCTAGCTAAACATAGACAGTTCAAAATCTCGAGGCATTGAGCCAAAATCTCGAAAGCACTAATTACTACTCCGAGGACCTGAGAGTATAGAGACGACACATAGGACTTTATATACATATATACATGGCATAACATCCAGTGTCTCCACCTGGGACTTCACTGTTGTTACTTCTGCTACTACTATCCTTCCCTTACTGAAGGGTTTCTATCTCCTCGTCTGTGACCACCTAAAAATGTAGTTCCCACGGGGGTGAGACAATTGTAAATTTCCCCAACGAGAGATATAACGCTCCGCCAGTAACATTATTATTGCAGCTTAAGAAGATAAGTATGAATAGAGGAATCATATTTGCTTGATAGCAGTTAATTCAATGTCTATCAGATTAGAATATTAATCTTATTCAACATTGCAGCTATAACTTGAAAGAGCATCATATCACATATCCATTAGGGAATATGAAGAACATGTATAACATTTATCCACTACAGAATCATTATCATAGCATTAACTCTCTTCAGGCTTAGATCATATATCTAAAGCCTGACATTGTCATAGTGGAGTCATGGCCTATAGCCACACTCTTTTCTCAGAGTATTGGGATCTCAACCCCTCAACTCATCAAGTACAATTCCACTTCTTAACGCATTCATCATTATGATTATAGAATTTGGGTATTTAAACCCTTATCTCATCATAGAACACTTGTTACCACTTATTAAGTAACTTCATACCTTCAGGTCATCTGACCAAGGACATTATAATTCTTTCTACACAAAGTATTGCACATAGTTCACAAAGCTCATATCACCTCTTATTACCCCTTAATAGGAAACAAGACATATGAAAGCTTATATGGTCTATAGAACATTTTCAATGTACAAAACATCATAGCCCATACCTGGCTATGCTCATCTTCTCATCATATCTGCATGATTAGTAATCATGATGCAATTACATATCAGTACCATGCAATACAAGAGTTATCTTATTATATTCATAACCCATTAGTCTGTATTTGAGCTTCACAAAGAATTACTCTGTGTTAGAGCTTCACATAACACCACCCTGCATTAGGGACTCACATAGAAATCACCCTACATTAGAGATTCACATAGCATTTACCCTACATTAGGGATTCACATAGCAATTACCCTGCATTAGAGACTCACATAGAAATTACCCTGTGTTAGGGTTCATATAGTATTACCCTGTATTAGGGTTCACATAGCAAGGAATCATTATGGAATAATAAGTATTTTAATCATACTTCATTATTCTCATCATTTATCAACACACAACATGAATTTCTCTTTCATCTTTTCCAGACTATGATTACATCATAGTTTATAGGTTTGGATTAACCCTTTTTATAAGGCATGTTGGCCTACATTCAACAGGGTACATTTCATCTCAATGTAACCATTGACATGACACATCTCATGTGTTATTCATCCAATTATATTGGACTTATAACACATCAAGGTATACCAATATTGGGGTGTTGGATGTGATATTTATCATATCTTGATGTATCACTTCCCTCATCACCTTTATTTTACTTGAGTTTCATACACTTAGCTTGTATTAGGATATTACCCATCTTAATACTGTATGTACCAGTTCATCATATTTATCCTGTAAGGTAGTGATCATTAGTCACTCACTTAGAATATACAACCATTTCCAATACTATGATTCATCCATAAGTTAGGAATTAACAAAAAGACCATATTAGGTCCCTTTCAAATCAACTAAAAGTTAAGCATAGAGCACCACGGCCGTGCAACCAAGAATGGTCGTGCAAAGGTTAGTCACCACAGCCGTGCTACCTTACACGGTCGTGCAAAGTGAAGCCACCACGGTCGTGCTACCTTGCACGGTCATGCTACAGAAGATCACCACATGAATCATATTCATATATGAATTCTATTCTTTCATCCTTTCAACTTGATTAGGTCACATCAACCCTTGAATAAAGTTCATACAACTATGATTAACATAGTGTATCAAGTTATTGATCCTATAAGCAATTAGGGATTCATCCCTTAATTGACACTAATCACTTAGGTACTATTAGGGTTTCAACCTTTGTACCTTCATTGATTATCATTACTAATCGTCATTGGATCAATTGAACATTCATCATCTTAATTCTCAAAGATTCAATCACATTGGACCTCCATTACATAAGGTATCCAATTGAATTAGGGTTTCCAATGTTGATTCCTTCAATCACTGAATTCATGGAACCAATCATCAATTGGACCTATACTCATACTTTAATTGAGTTTAATAGGTCAAACTTAAATTGATTGACCCTGAACTGACCCTCAATTGGTCATCAATTAGGGTCTGATTCAATTGAATTAGGGTTTGGAATCGATGATCCATCAACACTAATCAATGCGAGATTGGATATTTTGAAACCATTGAGCCTTCATCCAAATTGGGCATGACCTGACCCCAAACGGTCTTAAGGTCGTTTGGATTCCCTCCAAATGGTCTTGAGACTGTTTGCCCATCGTATCATCAAAATCCAAGTCAACCAATTAACACTACTACAGAAACAGCATTCAGTGTCACTTTTCAGGGCGTCAGTTCTTTAGGAAAACCGACGCCTAAAATATTAGACGTCGGTTATTTAGGCAAACTGACGTCTATATTCGAAGACCAGCCAGACACGGGTACCACTTTGAATACAGCGTCGGTTGTTAATAACAAACCGACACCTAAAGTCGCCCGCGAAATCCAATTTTCGAGCAAAAAAAATAGTGTCACTTTCAGCGTCGGTTATGTAGATAGAAACCGACGCCTATGCGCGAAAAGTGTCACTTTCAGCATCGGTTAACCTTCTATAACCGACGATGAAAGTGGTTCCCGCCAAACATTTTCATGAAAATATCATCCAATTGGACGTCGGTTGGTTCAAACAACCGACGCTAAAGAGGTTTAGGCGTCGGTTGGTTGAAACAACCGATGCTATTTGGGAACTTAATATCCCACGATCGCCCGACTCTTCCCCTTTCTTCTGTTTCATTGCGAACCGATTTCCCTTTTCTTCTCTGCTGTCGCTCGACCACGCCGCCGATTTCTCCTCCACGAAAGCTCCTTCTTCCTCCATGACAGCATCGCCGCCGCGCCCCCTTCTCCGCCGCCACTACTGCTGCCTTCTTCCCCTTCTCCGCACCCCCTTCTCCGCCTGGAGCTCGCCGGCCACCGCTGCCCTGCCGCCGCGAGCTCGTCGGCCACCGCTGCACCTGCCTTCCCTACCGCCTGGAGCTCTCCGGTCACCGCCACCACTGCTGGGAGGTCATTTGTTGTTGTTCTCCTAATATTGCATCTAAATCTAAGTTTCACAACTTCTTTCACTGAGAACTGAGAAGAATGGCCTACCACGGCCGTGCTGGGCAGCACGACCGTTTTGGACAGCACGGTCGTGGTAGGCCAACACAGCCACGGACTTGTTTGATTTGATTTAAACCCTAATTTGATTTAAATCCATTCTAGCATCCTAATTTGATTTGATTAAACCCTAACATCAATTGTGAACAATCATTGTTCTTTATATTACTTGTACATTGGTATAAATTAGAATGAACAATCACTAAATTATATACTGTTTGTATGAAGTCCGGCTTCATTGTACATATCTATTATTGTTTTTGTTGGCCTAGAAACCCGTCCAAGATTGACTCATTAGGAGTAAATATTGGATAGTCCCCAGTTTGGGACTATTCTTGAACACCTAATCTCACTTAGGATGTAAGTGTATAATGTGTATTGGGTTTTCGAGAAAATTTCGGTAGCATTTCCCCGTTTGTTCTCTAAGTACATATGTACATATGTATACCCTAATCTTTTCCTAATATATACTTGTTTCCTAATATATACTTGTTTTCTCTGATCATAGAATGGATAGATCATGGATGTCCATTCGTAATCGTTGCACCCCAGAGTTTATATCTGGTCTTGATCAGTTTATTAGATTTGCCGAGGAACATAGGAAAAAACCTACAGATAGGTTCTACTGTCCATGTAGGCATTGCGGTAACAACTTGAAAGTCAACACTGGTGAGGAAATCAAAACTCATGTCATGTGCAACGGGATTGTACAAGGCTATAAAAAATGGCACTGGCATGGAGAGATTTCAAAATTGAAACCAGTAGATGTCGATAGCAGTGCTTGGGTGGAAGAAGAAATTGCCTCCGATGACGTAAATGTGAACGAACCAGTTCCAGCAGACATCGTTGATGCGATGTTGGATAGTTGTAGGGTAGATCACACCGATCCACCTCCTATCTTTAGAAACATTGTGCATGATGCTGAGATACCGTTATACATAGGATGTGCTAAGTTTATGAAGCTTAGCGCTGTGTTGAGATTGTATAAGTTGAAAGCTAATAATAGATGGAGCGACAAAAGCTTCACTTCATTGTTGACTTTGTTGAAAGAAATGCTTCCTGAAGGAAACGAGCTTCCAATCTCAACATACCAGGTAAAGAAAATGTTGTGCCCAATGGGAATAAAGGACAAGAAGATACACGCATGCCCGAATGATTGTGTATTATTTCAAAAGGACTATGTAGATTTGAAAGATTGTCCAAAATGTGGTGCGTCAAGGTATAAATTGACGACTTCGGGGGAGTCCAAAACTGGTTCTCCTGCCAAGGTTTTGTGGTATCTACCTATAATATCACGGTTTCAACGCTTGTTTGCAAATCCGAAAGATGCGAAGAATTTGAGGTGGCATGCAGATGTTAAGAAAAATAATGATGGGATCCTACGACATGCGTATGATTCCCCACAGTGGAAGAAGATTGATCTATTGTACCCAAATTTGGTGAAGAAGATAGGAATCTAAGACTTGGGCTTTGTATAGATGGGATGAATCCATATGGGACATTGAGAAGCCAACATAGCACTTGGCCAGTCATGCTTGTTATATACAATCTTCCTCCCTGGATGTGTATGAAAAATAAGTACGTTATGTTGTCGTTGTTGATATCGGGCCCTAAACAACCCGGAAATGATATCGATGTTTATCTTGAACCTTTGATTGATGACTTAAAGAAACTTTGGGCTGAAGGTGTGATGACCTATGATACTTCAGCAAGAGAGACATTTTGTTTGCACGCTATGTTGTTTTGCACTGTTCATGACTTTCCAGCATATGGGAATTTGTCTGGATATAGTGTCAAAGGAGCTAAAGTGTGTCCTATATGTGAAGAAAACACTGATTCAATAAGACTAAAACATGGCGGAAAGACTGTATATCTTGATCATCAAAGGTTTCTTTCAAAATTCCATCTGTATCGTAGGAAGCGCAAAGCATTCAATGGATGGAATGATGAACGGAGTGCACCTAAACCTATACCAGGGGATGTTGTTTATGCAAGAGTAAAAGACATTGTCAATGAATTTGGTAAGAAATCACAATGTAGTATGGCCACACGGAGTGACAATTCTTCATTCAAGAAGAAGTCAATATTTTAGGATCTTCCTTATTGGAGTTCTTTGATAGTCAGGCATTGTATCGATGTAATGCACGTTGAGAAAAATGTATGGATAGCATCATTGGTACTCTGTTAAATATACCAGGTAAGACTAAAGATGGGATAAAATCTAGACTGGACCTACGTGAAATGGGAATAAGGTCAGAATTAACAGAATTACGTGAAATGGGTAATAAAAGAACATACTTACCTCCCGCTTGTTACACGTTGTCTAGAAAGGAGAAGAAAACTTTTTGTGAATGCTTGGTAAATGTTAAGGTGCCACATGGTTACTCATCCAACATCCGTAGATTGGTATCAATGAAAGATCTGAAGTTGATAGGTCTTAAATCTCATGATTGTCACACTCTAATGCAACAAATATTGCCCGTGGCAATTCGATCTATATTGCCGAAGCATGTAAGGTTTGCAATTACCAGACTTTGTTTCTTTTTCAACAGTCTATGCAACAAAGTTATTGACCCTGATACTCTCGATAATTTGCAAAGAGAAGTGGTTGTTACCCTATGTCAGCTTGAGATGTATTTCCCTCCTTCATTCTTTTATATCATGGTACATCTTGTTGTCCACTTGACTAGGGAAGTGAAAATGTTGGGACCAGTTTTCTTGCATTGGATGTATCCCTTTGAACGATACATGAGCGTTTTTTAAGGTGATGTTCGAAACCGTTATCAGCCTGAAGGGAGTATTATTGAAGGTTATGTGGCGAGAGAGGTTATGGATTTTTGCAATGACTTTCTCAGTGGTAATGACACTCCTGATAATGACAAGAATATTGAGGAGGGCAAAGGAATTTTGGGATCACGGGTGAAAGTAATCAACCGTGAGCAGTTGGAACAAGCTCACTTGTATATTTTACACAATATGGACGAAGTGAGTGTTTATATCGAGGAACATACCAATTTCATAAAGAGACAACATCCTCGAGCAAGTTCAATGTGGCTTGATAGAGAGCATAATAAGACTTTTACTAAGTGGTTTGAAGATAAAGTCTTACATCAACTATCTCAAACACCAAATGATATTACAGAAACTATCAAATGCCTCGCCTTTAAACCAAAACCGAATGTTATGTCTTATGAAGGGTTTGACATTAATGGATTCACATATTACACAAAGTGCCAAGATGATAAGAGTGTCGTCCAAAATAGTGGGGTCACTCTTCAAGCGTCGACTATGTAATTTGCAAGCGAAAAGGATAAGAGTCCACGTGAAGCTAAAATGTCATATTACGGTGTCATTGAAGACATTTGGGAGTTTGACTACATAGATTTCAAAATTCCGCTCTTTAAATGTAATTGGGTTGATAACACCAAAGGAGTTATAGTGGATGAATTGGGTTTCACTTTGGTGAACTTTGAAAAGATTGGCGAGAAGGGTGAACCATTCATATTGGCATCATAGGTGAAACAAATATTCTATATCAATGATCCTACAAATGATAAATGGTCGGTTGTTCTTCATGGTAAAAGACAGTTCATTGAAGATCCTATAGATGAAGAAGAGTACTATGATAAGTATGATGACTCCAGTCCATTCTCAGTTGGGTTGCCAACTCCACAAAATATTGAAGCTAATGATGACTTATATGTGCGCGGAGATCACAATGAAGGATTGTTAATTGATAAAAGATCATAATTTTAGAGACATGTATGTTTATACAAATGCTAAATGTTTGCCTTTTTCTAGTTAATACAAATGCTAAATGTTTGCCTTTTTCTAGTTAATACAAATGCTAAATGTTTGCCTTTTTAATGACATTTTCAGATGGCTGACCATGATGAGCATGATGTCCATGATGAGCATGAAGTCCATGATGAGCATGTTGTCCATGACGAGCATGGCGAGGATACCAATGTAAGCTCTAAAAACATATCCTGTATTTCTATAAAATTCATTATCTTCTAGTTGTGTCATATATCTTATATTTCTATATTGGGCTAATTCAGTGTGTTTATTTTTGTCAAATTTTAGGTTGATGATGCACATGTACCCACTGAAGCACTGGAGCAACTTGATGTGTAGCACCAAACACTTAACAAGAAAAGGGGCATCACTATGTTGAAGAAGTTAATAGCGCTTAGTGGCAGTGGATCCAAATTGGTTGTGGAGTTTGATAATGGAGGAAATGCAATTGGAGTGAACCGTAATAATTTTGTAAACTATCTTGGGTGTACCTCTCGGAGCCATTGTGGTGTTAAGTATGATAACTGGCATAAAGTTCCTCAGGGGAAAAAAGACTTGATATGGAAGGATTTATGCATGAGTTATTATTATTTGCAATTCTATTTTGTAGATTACAAATTCTATTATTTGCAATTCTATTTTGGATACTAGTTAATAACATTTCTATTTTACAGAATCTGTTTGCATTGGATGAGAAGTTGCATCGTAAAAGTGTGATGCAACGCGCTGGAAAGATGCTTAGGAATTATAGGACAAATCTGAACAGAGAATACATAAAAGAGGGTGATAAGAAAAAGAAGTCAGCCCTTGAACAATGGAACTTCTTGGACAAAGAAGATTGGGACAATTTTGTTGCTTCAAGAAAATCTGAAGAATTCAAGGTATTAGGTGTCACTCCCAATTTAATTAATATACATTGTATTCACCTAATCAAGATTAACATTTAGTGATACTAACCAAATCATTAATGTGCATACTAACTAGGCCCTCAGTGACGCACAAAAAGCAAGATGTGCACTGAATGTGCATGACCACACTATGGGTCCAAAAGGATATGCAAGCGTTCGCTAAAGACTACATGCGGAGTCTGCGGCTACTCAGGAGTCTGCTCCTACTCAGGAGTCTGCCACACCCATGCCTCGCCATGATATCTGGATAGCTGGGAGGCAAAACAAGAAGGGTGAAATAAAGAAGCCCGTAACTGCTGAGGCGGCTACGAAAATGGTAAAATACAACTCTTAGAGCAATCGTTTGAATATTGATTATTTGTGGTGTTAACTTACCAATTTCTGTTGATGGTGATTAGCGGGAGCTGCACGAGCAGAGGAAACAAGGCACGTTCATCCCTCAGGGCACAAGGGATGAATTGACAGTTGCTCTGGGTAACCCAGAGCATCCTGGACGTGTTAGGGGTGCAGGTGCTAGTGTGGGCATCAAAGCATTCTTTGGGCCATCCCAGCGCAAACCCAGAGCGGGACTTTCTCAAGAAGAGGTAACCTATTCTTTTTTTAGAATGTTACTGCAAAAGGAAATTCAATAATAAGAAGCTAATGTTTCTTTTATCCATGTATAGGAGAATAAGAGAGTCGAGGATATAGTTGCTAAGAAGGTCAATGATGTAGTTGATGAGAAGGTCAAGGAAGAATTGTTGCGGTGGCAGGCATCTCAGGCTTCCAATCAGCCTATGGTGACCCACTCTTCTCCTGATGCACAAACTGTGAGTAATCCTGGAGACCCATCGCCTAACACGTCTACTGTAAGTGTTGTTTATGACATTGTAGCTAGTCTTTTCAAGATGATATGTTTTCAAGATGATATGTATATATGTATAACATTCTTTACATAAATTTGTAGGCATTGAAGCCATGCTGCTTAAGAATACAAGACTATGTTGTTGCAGAGGCACAGGCTTACCCATCCCTTCCTGGGGAAAGGTTTCACAGGACTCCAATGCCACATGGCTACGTTCGTGTGGGCCCATTACATGTGTTACCCGATTGGAGGGAAGCTACATTGCCATATCCCCACCCGGATATTGATACACTTGTTGAGGCAGAAGGCGGGGTCATATTGTGGACCAAAGCAGATGTCGTCTACACTACTGAAATTGTAAGATAAATTTACATTGATTTAGACTGTTAATGTGTATATATGAGGTCAACTGATCTGAAATTATATATACAGGTTAAAAAGAAGACACCATGACCACCTAGGCCTCCACCTCCACTTCCCGCATTACCAAGTTGGGTTCCAACTGACCTAACATACTCGTTAGGTCCTGCTTGTAGGGGAATGGCATGTTGGCTATGGGCACATAATATACATTGCCCTATAATTGCTTCTTTAGATGCAGATTATGCAGGTCAATCATACGATAGCTCTTTATTTATACAAGATATTATTGAGTTGTTTATGTATGCTTGGCTGAATACATCAATGATAGAGACATGGATAAGGTGAGATCTTGTTTATACATCTATATACCTTGTGTAAGATCCGGTGATCTGGTTTCTTATAAATTAATGAATACGTAATACATATTTTGCAGCTACTTAGTCGAAGATCAATGCAAACAATTTGCATTTGATCATGTGGGATTTTTGATTCCATCATTGATTAGTATGGTAGCTAAAGACCCCGATAGTGTTCAACAATACTATATAGATGCTTTTACAATTTTTGGTCAGCAAAAGAAGACGATAATAATAGCTCCATTCAATGTTGGGCCCACCTTCCAACCGTGGCGGCGGGTGTTGCGCCGGAGGATCATTCAATGTCAAGTAAGTTTACTTTATTTATAATTTGGACTTAAGAAAATCCCATTTTTATTGTGCATTTTGAGTTATTAATTGTTAACTTTTTACCTCTAGCGGTAAACATTGGGAGTTACTAGTTATTGTCCCTGGGACGTTCACTATTTATTATCTAGATCCCGCGGGAAGTACATTAAACACTAAAATTGGACACGTAATGAGAATGCCATTATTCTGGTGAGAAATATTTCATTTTTGTATCCGTTAACATCTGTTATTACATAACTATTTACTTATGCAATTTACTGTGTTATATTAACATGTAGGGGTTTAGATGCATTCAAAAAGGCTGGAGGAACGGTCCCAAGGAAAAAGAACCAGCCAATAAATTGGCAGAACGTACAAGTAAGTTCCCGATTCCAATGTATATATTATTGATGTGAATTGTGCTTAGTTGTATTATTTTGTATGTTTCAATTTATAGTGCGCTACAAAAGACAACGGCTGGGCATGCGCATACTATGTGATGCGATTTATGCAGATGATTATCCAACATGCCGCATTGGACATCGATAACATACATGAGGTATTATATATAGTCTCATTAGTTAGTATGAAATATATCAATCTTATTTTTATATTATTACTTATATATATACATCATTTTCTTTGCAGGTGTTTAAAACTGACCACACTATAGGTAAACGCTTAAAAAATATACATGCTCCATATACGATGGAAGCATTAGATGAAATAAGAGAAGAATGGGCAAAAGCCATACAAGCAGTGGCAACTGTAAGATATAATTGGGATGTTGATAGCGATAATGAATGATACTTTGTAAATGAATGTTTCTGAATGTTAATACATGTATTTGAATGTTTCTATATGTGTGAATGTGAGAATTGAATTGATGTCTGAATGTATCTACTGGTGTGAAATTTTCCTTGGGACTTTTGTAGGTTTGTGGCCTGTTTGTAGGCTGATATCAATGGATGTCGTAAACCTGCAGTTCAGAAAACTGAACTGCAGGTTCTCATCCTGCTGACCAGCCACAGCAGGCCTGCAAACTGATATAAAAAAAAATAGATATAGCCGTCAGTTATTTACAGAAAACCGTCAACAAAGACCTACAACGTCGGTTATTGGACAAAAACCGACGCCTAATAGTACAAACAACCCGACCGTGCAGGATAGCACGGCCGTGGTGGAAAAGGTGTCGGTTATTCATATAAAACCGATGCCTATAGTACTAAACACGGCAGTGCAGGGAAGCACGGCCGTGTCATCTTGAAGTATGGCGTCAGTTTTTATAGAGAACCGACGCCAAAAGGGTTCGCGCCACAGAAAACAGCGTCATCTAGGACTCTTTCTGCGTCGGTTACCAAGTAAACACCGACGCTATAGTCCATATAGGAATCGGTCTTTTAGTAGATAACGGACACAGAATGTGTCCTAGATGACGTCGTTTTCTGTGGCGTGAACCCTTTTGGCATCGGTTATCTACTAAAAGACCGACGCCTATACGGACTATTGGTGTCGGTTAAAAAACCGACGCTGAAGTGTTCGACCTTTAGCGGCGCCCACATAGGCGTCGGTCAGAAACCTACACCAAAGGGGGTTAAACAACTGACGCCAAAGGTTGTTTCTGTAGTAGTGTAAGGTTTGGATCATTGGATTAATCACCAAATCAGCAATTGATTACACTTCAACTTAGTGACATTGGATCTTCAACTGCTTAGCCATACTCAACCCTAGACCTCCAAACGGTCTTGGATGACCCCCAAATGGTATTGAGACCGTTTGGATGAGTCCCAAACGGTCTTGAGACCGTTTGGCTCATCCAAACCTTGGATTCTAGTGTGATTCCATCAAGGTTTAGTCAATTGAGTTGATCAACAAATCAGCACTTAATTGCAATATGATTTGGTAGATTTGGACCTTCAATTGGTCAACTATACTTAACCCCAGACCTCCAAACGGTATTGGGTGACCCTAAAACAGTTTTGAAACCGTTTGGGTGATCCCCAAATGGTTTTGAAACCGTTTGGGCCAATCAACCTAAAACATAATCTCAATCACTTGCAAAATCAGCACTTAGTCGATTAGGGTTCATACCACCTCTTTGGATCTTTAAACACTTATACATACTTGACCCTAGACCTCCAAATGGTCTTGGGTGACCCCCAAACGGTTTTGAGACCGTTTGGGTGATCCCCAAACGGTTTTGAAACCGTTTGGGCTAATCAACCCAAAATCTCAAATCAACTTATTGGAATTTCAGCACTAAATTCAATTAGGGTTTGCCTAATTGATTAGCCTTCAACTCACGATTCCTTAGGCGTTAACCCCTAAAATTTGGTGAGTTATCAACTAACATAATTATGAACAGTAACCTCAAACGGTAAACCCTTGGTCAACCATATCAAACGGTTTTGAAACCGTTTTCCCGAAAGGGTCAAGTTAATCAGATTGAAAATCAGCACTTAATCCAATTAGGTTTACCTAATTGATTAGCCTTCAACTCACGATTCCTTGGGAGTTAACCCCTAAACTTTTGTGAGTTATCAACTAACATAATTATGAACAGGAATCGTAAATGATAAACCCTTGGTCAACTCCCTCAAATGGTCTTGAAACCGTTTGCCCCCAAACGGTTTCAACTGTTTGCTCTCAAATGGTGTTGGTGAAACCACAAGAGCAACTAATTGAAACAGTTTGGCTTTGATATTTGGTGAGGTGCTTTCTTATGATTATGTCATCATCATCAAGCTCCAAACTCACGAAATCTACTGTGATTTCCATGGAAATTGCATCAATCAACCAAATCAATTATCGTAAATAGAGAAATGATCATTATTTGATGGAGAATTGAATGCAATAACAAAGTTAGGGTTTCAAGTAATAAAACCCTCCTGCAAATGAGCTCCAAAGCTCCAAGCTCATGCCAACAATGGTGGATGAATCTCTTGAAACTCCCCTTAGGCTCGTCCTCAAGCTTTTGATTGAAAAGTTTAGCTAGGGTTGAAGAGGAGATCGAAATAAGAAGAAATCAATGATTTACTTTCGATTTCCACCATGGAATCAAGGAGAACGAAGGTCAAGGGCTTACCAACAGGTTGGGGGTCGTCCTAATACTCATCCCCAGCTCCTTGGTCGGTTTTTCAAGCAAGGGGAAAGAAAGAAATCCGAAAAAGCCTTTGTTTTGGCTTGGAAAGGGCACTTTTATAAGGAAATTGATGAGAGAGAAAATGCCTTAATAAAATACATTTAATCCCAAAAATGATGCCGCCTATTCCCCCTCAACTCCTTGGATACGAGGCTATCATCATTGCCTCATATTCCTCTCAATTATCCATGATTTAAAGAAAAACAAATTAAGCACCTTAATGCTTATTATATTAATATCCCATATGTGAGTGGGAATTGCTTTCCTTTATAATAAGGTGAGTGGAGTTTCACCTCCTTTCGATATTTTCGTTCCTTATCTTGGACAAAGAACGTCCATCCTTATTCAAAATCAACCAATAACATTTTGGTTGAAGGCCCTTTAATTAATACATTCATTTTTGCCCTAAATTGAATTAGAGTTTCACTTAAGATTAAATCTTGATTATTTTAATATCAAGATTCTCTCTCCTCCAACTTAATTCAAATGAGATACCCCTCTCATTTTATTTTCTCTAAATGATGCCAATAAACATTAAGGACCTTATTGAAGTGGTAATTTTCATATTGAACTCTAGGTTTTGGGTAAATTACACATTACACCAAAACTGGGTTTTAATGCATAAACATTGCTTTACAAGCTTAATCTTTGTGCCCCAGCTTGTGAGAACCATACCACTACATTATATTCATTCGTATGATGTCTCAACATAGTAGGAACATCTTATCATGCAATATTTTCAATTTAACCCCTCGATCTGGGTAATTTGCACTTTAGTCCAAAATAAGCAAACATTGCTTCAACATTGTTCAAACAGGACCAAAATTGAAACATAAGTTTCTCATGAGCCCTAATTACTTTTCCCAAGATAAGATTAAGAATCTACTTAGTTTTATTAAGAAAAACATCTAGGGTTAATTCATAACCCAGGTCAGGGATGTTACAAAAAGTATCAGTTCGTCTTGGACTTTGGTTCCACAATAAAAATATGTGTAATAAATAATGTCCCAAAGATGAAAGGAAGATCATATTATATGTTTGGCTTTGGTAAAAACAACAGAGAGATGGAAATAATGGGGATGTGATGTGTTTTCGAAAAATGTGACAGATACCAAAGTAAGGAATTCTGGTATCTAAGAAATATTAGGTGATATGGCAAAGTAAAAACATAACTCCTAATTAGATGATATATGTTGGTTACCTGGGATGGTTAACTGTGAAATTAGTTTAATTACATAAAATAGTATGAACATCGCATGTTAGGGGTTTATGCTCTACATAAACATAACATCGATAAGGATGCACTAATTGAAGGAACAATTGTAAAATCATTGTGGGAAAACCTTATCAAGCTAAAAATAATTCCTTAAGATACCTCTATCTAGATTTGTTAAGGAAACTTATATATAAAATCTAAAGATACCTCTAAGATAAGTTCTTAATTGATAAGTAACCTCCCCTTATGAAAAGAATATGTACAACTAATGAGATAGTTGGTACAAGCAGTAAGAAAGTTTAGTGTTGTCTCAGTAGATTGGATGGGACAACAGATGTATGATAATACTTATAGTCCCAAGTGGATGACAAAACATAACTCTGATTTTTCCTTGAAAGTGAAATGCTAAACTAAATGAGTATGGGAGACTCCCCAGAATCAAGAATCATGTCACATAAAGTTGTAAGTTGAGAAAGGTGACAAATCAGTGAGGTTTGACACCTGAGTTAAATAAGGTATGTATAATGTTTCTCTGACAAAGAAAAGTATTATCTGACACAGAGTTGACTCTGCAGTCAATAATGAAAAGGATAGTGGAGTATGTGTCATGTGTGACATATTCTATAATAACCTTGTGTGGAAGAACTTTGTGTTGATCAAAGTTCTATGGCATCTCCATAAAATTAAGATGTTATGTGGAGACCTGATGATGTAGTGAATGAATAATATTTGTCTCCCTTTTACTTGGGATTTCGGGGATGAAATCCTTGTTAGGGGTTTATAAGTTGTAACGACCCTGAACTGGGTTATGCGGTAACCCTATTTGTTTTGGGTAATTAAATTTCTTAGAACTTTAATATAACCCTCTAAGGTGTTTTGTTATCATATGAAACACTTATGTTTCAAATTTGGTCCCGATTGAATGTTGTTTGAGCAATTTTCCTTTGTTTTGGACTAAAGCACAATTTACCCAATTGACCGGCCAAAATCGCACGTCCGCAAGGGGAGCGGATTTGAAGTAGTCGGACTTTTAAATTTATAAACCGAAACCTTCTAGGCCCCCGCAACTTTATTACGGGGTCGAAGTAGATATACGGGGTCAAACACAGGGACAAGGGTGGTAGTGTTGGGAACGCGGAATCGACATGTTACACTCCGGTATGGGTAAGGAGATGATAAAGTTCCCCAAGGGAACAACAAGCTAAGATCTATAAAATAAAAGAAAACTATCTCTAATTGGAGCTATGAGGAAAATTAAGGTTTTAAAGGTTTATCAGTTTTTAGGGTTTTCGCACAACGGAAACAGAGAGGATAACACTATTGCTTTAGTAAGGAACGAAGGAGAAAGCTTCGGTAAAACAAGTGGCAGCAGAAACATCATGTACCCCTTCTCTCGAAGCGGGTACCTCTAACTAAGCATCAACACCTCTCTCGAGGTTGCTGGTCTTAAGTTAGATTAGAAAAGTTACTAAAGCAACTCTGATCCTGGGCACTCTCGTACTACCGTATCGGACCAAACACTAGAGCCACAACACCTCTTTCGAGGTTGCTGCATCGGGAAACACGATTCGATAGCTAGTCAAAACATGATCCAAGCATGCAAGCTAGAGTTCGGATGTTAAACAAAGCAATCATCCAACAAAAAGGGACCAAACATAAAGCAGCAGATAATTAAAACTATTATAATTCCATTAGCATAAAAGGGGTCTGGTTACATTGCATAAGTAAAGAAAATAAATGACTGAAATAAGTAAAGATAAATATCGCCTTCTTGATTTAGAAGGGTGACAGGCAGTAGCAAACTCCCAAGATCCCTCCAGCCCGATACTAGGTGGGAGCCTTGCCCGATACGCCCGTGTCGAGCGGCACACCCTCTCGGGTGAAACGCCGTGACTGGTGATGCGTATCAGGATTGGTATCATGACGGGCTAGAGTTTTGCTTCGAGTATCGGGTACTCATATCGGGTGTCCTTATTGGCCGATATTGGTCTGCAGCGGTGCCCGGGGCCGATCCTAAGTGAACCATTCCCTCCCTCTCGGGTCGGGGAAGTGCTCACCTAGTATCGCCCGGTACACCTCTGAGGCACGACACACTAGCTCTAGATGCTTTCCCAAGTTGGCTTTTGAGAGATTCCGACTTGTCCCATCGAAGTCATGTAGCTGCTATTTATAGGCAGCGGTTGGGGGAAGTTGTGGTTCTCCGGACGCCACGTGTCCTTCATCAGCTCTATCGTCACGGATTCGGGGATGCCTGATATGCGTGTCGCCCGGCACAAGGATATCGGGTTGTAAGTGTGTCGGTCATCGTGACGAGTGGCACCTACCGGTGGGTGGCCTGTATCATGCAACATGCTTCAGCAGTCGTGGCGAGTTCGGCTCCCTGTCGGGTAAATGGTGTATCGCTCGTTCGCTCCTTCTTGCGCGGCACCCTCGCGTTGCACGGTAGTGTATCGTGTTGCCCTGTGTCGGGCAATGAGCGTATCGGCCGGCTGGTTGGTAAGGAGGTTGATGCAGGTGGAACACATTCGTGGGTCGGGACGGGCCTTTTTGCTGATAAATGAGCTGAAAATCGAGGAAAACTCTGCAAAAGATGATAATATTGAGTTAAAAGTGTAGCGTGGCCTGTTTATGCAAAAACATGATAAAAAGGAGAGGAAACCAGTTTAAAAGGGCAGATTTGATAACGAAATAAGGGCCAAAAACATCACAAAATTTGGTGTTATCAACTCCCCTAAACTTACATTTTGATTGTCCTCAATCAATCTTTAAACTTTGTTTTGTGACACTTCTTCTTGACCGGTATAGTTTCAGGCCATGGGTTTGAGCGAGCATTGATAAGTCTTACAGAGAATATGGCCCGGCCACAAACAACAGACTTTACTTCTCCTGCCTTATTTAAGCAAAAAATTTATCCACAGCTTCGACGAGACTTGGGTGCATGATTTCGAAGTTAGCTTTCACACCAAACAACTTTTGGGAATAGAAAGTTGTGTGTTTGGGTAGGCTTAAGGCTTTTTAGGTTTTTCTTGTTCCCATCAGCCCATCTAGGTACGGGTCTGTTAGTGGGCGAGTGGTCCCTGCAGTCCAAGCCATTTGGCTTTAGAGCAGTGATTTCACATCCTACGTACCAATGTCCCGGATCTACCATGCCTAAAGATGGGTACTTTTAGAAAACAAGTGTGTATATATTTTTTTTCTTTCTTTTTATTTGGCACAACTCTCATGCTTTTATTCACTCTCATAAGTCTATTCCCTCTTTTTGGGATTTTGTCAGGTAAGGTAAAACAAGAGGAATTTTTTCTATTTGGGCAGCTTTTTCCTTCTGCATACACGTCTCTTAGCTGTTGCGAGATTGTTTTTCGAACTTTTTTGGCATGGAAAGTTGTAGTCTTTTGTTGTTTAGGGCTGCATTGTCAGAAAGACATGACAAAACCTACATCTCCTTAGACACATAGAAAACCAACTGGCAAGAAGCCGTATCAGGTTTTTACTATATATCGTCTTTGTACATATATGTGGAGACAAAATAAAAAAAAATCAATTTTTTTAGCAATTTTTTTTGTATGAGGCAAATATATGTATATGTACACATGATATAGGAGAAGAACAAGAAGAACAAAAAGGGTGAAGTTTGAAGAAAAAATTTTATACCTCCCTCACTGGTACATGGTACCCCCCCCAAACTTACTCCACACTTTGTCCCAGAGTTGTGAAGTAGATAAGGTAGCACTACTACAGAAATAGCATTCAGTGTCGCTTTTCTGGGCGTCGGTTATTAAGGAAAACCGACGCCTATCATATAAGGCGTCGGTTGTTTAAGCAAACCGACGTCTATATTCGCAGACCAGCCAGACACGGGTACCGCTTTGTATTAAGTGTCGGTTGTTTATAAAAAACCGACGCTTAAAGTCGCCCGCGAAATCCATTTTTCGATAATAAAAAAATAGTGTCATTGTCAGCGTCGGTTATATACCTAGAAAACCGACGCCTATGTGCGATGAAAATTTGCGCCGAAAATGTCACTTTCAGCGTCGGTTATCCTTGTATAACCGATGCTGAAGGTGGTTCCCGCCAAACATTTTCATGAAAATATCGTCCAATTGGACGTCGGTTGTTGCAAACAACCGACGCTACAGCTGTTTAGGCGTCGGTTGTTGTAAACAACCGACGCTATTTGGGAACTTATAACCCGCGATCGCCCGACTCTTCCCCTTTCTTCTGTTTCATTGCTATCCTATTTCCCTGTTGCGGCGATTTCTCCGGCGATTACTCTGCTGCTGCTGCTAGTTTTTCTCCGGCGCTTCTCTCCGGCGCCCCATCTCCGGAGTCCCCTCTCCGGCGCCCCTCTCCGGCGCGTTTATTCTCCGCTGCCCCTGCTGCCCGCCCTGCTGCTCCAACCGCCTGCGCCGCCGCCACGCCTGAGAACCGGCGCCGCCGCCCTAGCTCCTTTCTTCCTGCTCACGCCCGGCGCCACCCCCTTCTTCCTGCTTTGACCACCACTGCTGGAAAAGGTATGTAAGCTGCTTTCAGTGATTAATGATTGGTACTACTGGTTTCCTTATATACTAGTAATGCATGATTAGTTTTACTGATTTCCTTGTTGCTTTCAGTGATTAATGATTGGTACTACTGGTTTCCTTATATACTAGTAATGCATGATTAGTTTTACTGATTTCCTTGCTGCTTTCAGTGATTAATGATTGGTACTACTGGTTAGTATTACTTTAGTGATTACTTTAATTCAACAATTCATAGTTTTTTATTTACAATTACTGATCTGCTTGCCGATTTTAATGATTAGAGATACTGATTAATAGTAAGTATTGATGAATACTTAGTTAATTACTGATTTGTTGATTAGATATGTATAGAAGTTCCTTATAAATATATTTTTTATATACACATACATGTAATTTTGTATAAAATACATGATATAGTGTGATCTTAAATCCTAGAGTGTACCCCTTTTGTTCTATGATGGTACCTATGACCCTAAATACATCCATAAGGGTCTATTGTATCCTAAAGAAGATTTATTTCTTACTTCTGCCCTAATTTTTATATGGATCTTAATATTATATCGCTTACTCATAAATAAGGAAATATCCTCCCTTATGACCACCTTGATGTGTATGTCCCATATAATCCACATGTTGGACCCTAATGATACAAATTTTTTATGTTGAAAACGAATGTATGTTTCAAGTGTTGAACCTAATGTTGGACAATGTGTTTGTTATAGGTGGTACACATTTATTATATAAGAATTACATCACATGTGTTTGTTGGCTTAGAAAGTCAACAATCATTGTTCTTTATATTACTTGTACATTGGTATAAATTAGAATGAACAATCACTAAATTATATACTATTTGTATGGAGTCCAGCTTCATTGTAGATATCTATTATTGTGTTTGTTGGCCTAGAAACCCGTCCAAGATTGACTCATTAGGAGTAAATCTTGGATAGTCCCCGGTTTGGGACTGTTCTTGAACACCTAATCTCACTTAGGATGTAAGTGTATAATGTGTATTGGGTTTTCGAGAAAATTTTGGTAGCATTTCCCCGTTTGTTCTCTAAGTACATATGTACTTAGAGAACAGCGGGGAAATGCTGCCGAAATTTTCTCAAAAACCCAATACACATTATACACTTACTAGTGAGATTAGGTGTTCAAGGATGGGATAGGTGGTACACATTTATTATATATAAGAATGACATCACATGTGTTTGTTGGCCTAGAATGTGAACAATCATTGTTTTTTATATTACTTGTACATTGGTATAAATTAGAATGAACAATCACTAAATTATATACTGTTTGTATGGAGTCCGGCTTCATTGTAGATATCTATTATTGTGTTTGTTGGCCTAGAAACCCGTCCAAGATTGACTCATTAGGAGTAAATCTTGGATAGTCCCCGGTTTGGGACTGTTCTTGAACACCTAATCTCACTTAGGATGTAAGTGTATAATGTGTATTGGGTTTTCGAGAAAATTTTGGTAGCATTTCCCCGTTTGTTCTCTAAGTACATATGTACTTAGAGAACAGCGGGGAAATGCTGCCGAAATTTTCTCGAAAACCCAATACACATTATACACTTACTAGTGAGATTAGGTGTTCAAGGATGGGATAGGTGGTACACATTTATTATATATAAGAATGACATCACATGTGTTTGTTGGCCTAGAATGTGAACAATCATTTTTTTTTATATTACTTGTACATTGGTATAAATTAGAATGAACAATCACTAAATTATATACTGTTTGTATGGAGTCCGGCTTCATTGTAGATATCTATTATTGTGTTTGTTGGCCTAGAAACCCGTCCAAGATTGACTCATTAGGAGTAAATCTTGGATAGTCCCCGGTTTGGGACTGTTCTTGAACACCTAATCTCACTTAGGATGTAAGTGTATAATGTGTATTGGGTTTTCGAGAAAATTTTGGTAGCATTTCCCCGTTTGTTCTCTAAGTACATATGTACTTAGAGAACAGCGGGGAAATGCTGCCGAAATTTTCTTGAAAACCCAATACACATTATACACTTACTAGTGAGATTAGGTGTTCAAGGATGGGATAGGTGGTACACATTTATTATATATAAGAATGACATCAAATGTGTTTGTTGGAATTTCCCCGTTTGTTCTCTAAGTACATATGTACGTAGAGAACAGCGGGGAAATGCTGCCTAATCTTTTCCTAATATATACTTGTTTCCTAATATATACTTGTTTTCTCTGATCATAGAATGGATAGATCATGGATGTCCATTCGTAATCGTTGCACCCCAGAGTTTATATATGGTATTGATCAGTTTATTAGATTTGCCGAGGAACATAGGAAAAAACCTACAGATAGGTTCTACTATCCATGTAGGCATTGCGGTAACAACTTGAAAGTCAACACTGGTGAGGAAATCAAAAGTCATGTCATGTGCAATGGGATTGTACAAGGCTATACAGGATGGCACTGGCATGGAGAGATTTCAAAATCGAAACCAGTAGATGTCGATAGCAGTGCTTGGGTGGAAGAAGAAATTGCCTCCGATGATGTAAATGTGAACGAACCAGTTCCAGCAGACATCGTAGATACGATGCTGGATAGTTGCAGGGTAGAGCACACCGATCCACCTCCTATCTTTACAAACATTGTGCATGATGCTGAGATACCGTTATACACAAGCTGTGCTAAGTTTACGAAGCTTGGTGCTGTGTTGAGATTGTATAAGTTGAAAGCTAACAATAGATGGAGCGACAAAAGCTTCACATCATTGTTGACTTTGTTGAAAGAAATGCTTCCTGAAGGAAACGAGCTTCCAATCTCAACATACCTGGTAAAGAAAATGTTGTGCCCAATGGGAATGGAGGCCAAGAAGATACACGCATGCCCGAATGATTTTGTATTATTTCAAAAGGACTATGTAGATTTGAAAGATTGTCCAAAATGTGATGCGTCACGGTATAAATTGACGACTTCGGGGGAGTCCAAAACTGGTTCTCCTGCCAAGGTGTTGTGGTATCTACCTATAATATCACAGTTTCAACGCTTGTTTGCAAATCCGAAAGATGCGAAGAATTTGAGGTGGCATGCAGATGTTAAGAAAAATAATGATGGGATCCTACGACATGCGTCTGATTCCCCACAGTGGAAGAAGATTGATCTATTGTACCCTAAATTTGGTGAAGAAGATAGGAATCTAAGACTTGGGCTTTGTACAGATGGGATGAATCCGTACGGGACATTGAGCAGCCAACATAGCACTTGGCCAGTCATGCTTGTTATATACAATCTTCCTCCCTGGATGTGTATGAAAAATAAGTACGTTATGTTTTCATTGTTGATATCGGGCCCTAAACAACCCGGAAATGATATCGATGTTTATCTTGAACCTTTGATTGATGACTTAAAGAAACTTTGGGCTGAAGGTGTGATGACCTATGATGCTTCAGCAAGAGAGACATTTCGTTTGCACGCTATGTTGTTTTGCACTATTAATGACTTTCCAGCATATGGGAATTTGTCTGGATATAGTGTAAAAGGAGCTAAAGCGTGTCCTATATGTGAAGAAAACACTGATTCAATAAGACTAAAACATGGCAGCAAGACTGTATATCTTGGTCATCGAAGGTTTCTTTCAAAATTCCATCCGTATCGTAGGAAGCGCAAAGCATTCAATGGATGGAATGATGAACGGAGTGCACCTAAACCTATACCAGGGGATGTTGTTTATGAAAGAGTAAAAGACATTGTCAATGAATTTGGTAAGAAATCACAATGTAGTATGGCCACACGGAGTGACAATTCTTCATTCAAGAAGAAGTCAATATTTTGGGATCTTCCTTATTGGAGTTCTTTGACAGTCAGGCATTGTATCGATGTAATGCACATTGAGAAAAATGTATGTGATAGCATCATTGGTACTCTATTAAATATACCAGGTAAGACTAAAGATGGGATAAAATCCAGACTGGACCTACGTGAAATGGGAATAAGGTCAGAATTAACAGAATTATGTGAAATGGGTAATAAAAGAACATACTTACCTCCCGCTTGTTACACGTTGTCTAGAAAGGAGAAGAAAACTTTTTGTGAATGCTTGGTAAATGTTAAGGTGCCACATGGTTACTCATCCAACATCCGTAGATTGGTATCAATGAAAGATCTGAAGTTGATAGGTCTTAAATCTCATGATTGTCACACTCTAATGCAACAAATATTTCCCGTGGCAATTCGATCTATATTGCCGAAGCATGTAAGGTTTGCAATTACCAGACTTTGTTTCTTTTTCAACAGTCTATGCAGCAAAGTTATTGACCCTGATACTCTCAATAATTTGCAAAGAGAAGTGGTTGTTACCCTATGTCAGCTTGAGATGTATTTCCCTCCTTCGTTCTTTGATATCATGGTACATCTTGTTGTCCACTTGACTAGGGAAGTGAAAATGTTGGGACCAGTTTTCTTGCATTGGATGTATCCCTTTGAATGATACATGAGCGTTTTTAAAGGTGATGTTTGAAACCGTTATCGGCCTGAAGGGAGTATTATTGAAGGTTATGTGGCGAGATAGGTTATTGATTTTTGCAATGACTTTCTCAGTGGTAATGACACTCCTGATAATGACAAGAATATTGAGGAGGGCAAAGGAATTTTGGGATCACGGGTGAAAGTAATCAGCCGTGAGCAGTTGGAACAAGCTCACTTGTATATTTTACACAATATGGACGAAGTGACTGTTTATATCGAGGAACATACCAATTTCATAAAGAGACAACATCCTCGAGCAAGTTCAATGTGGCTTGCTAGAGAGCATAATAAGACTTTTACTAAGTGGTTTGAAGATAAAGTCTTACATCAACTATCTCAAACACCAAATGATATTACAGAAACTATCAAATGCCTCGCCTTTAAACCAAAACCGAATGTTATGTCTTATGAAGGGTTTGACATTAATGGATTCACATATTACACAAAGCGCCAAGATGATAAGAGTGTCGTCCAAAATAGTGGGGTCACTCTTCAAGCGTCGACTATGTACTTTGCAAGTGCAAAGGATAAGAGTCCACGTGAAGCTAAAATGTCATATTACAGTGTCATTGAGGACATTTGGGAGTTTGACTACATAGATTTCTAAATTCCGCTCTTTAAATGTAATTGGGTTGATAACACCAAAGGAGTTATAGTGGATGAATTGGGTTTCACTTTGGTGAACTTTGAAAAGATTGGCGAGAAGGGTGAACCATTCATATTGGCATCACAGGCGAAACAAATATTCTATATCGATGATCCTGCGAATGATAAATGGTCGGTTGTTCTTCATGGTAAAAGACAGTTCATTGAAGATCCTATAGATGAAGAAGAGTACTATGATAAGTATGATGACTCCAGTCCATTCTCAGTTGGGTTGCCCACTCCACAAAATATTGAAGCTAATGATGACTTATATGTGCGCGGAGATCACAATGAAGGATTGTTAATTGATAAAAGATCACAATTTTAGAGACATGTATGTTAATACAAATGCTAAATGTTTGCCTTTTTCTAGTTAATACAAATGCTAAATGTTTGCCTTTTTCTAGTTAATACAAATGCTAAATGTCTGCCTTTTTCTAGTTAATACAAATGCTAAATGTTTGCCTTTTAAATGACATTTTCAGATGGCTTACCATGATGAGCATGATGTCCATGATGAGCATGAAGTACATGATGAGCATGCTGTCCATGACGAGCATGGCGAGGATACTAATGTAAGTTCTAAAAACATATCCTGTATTTCTATAAAATTCATTATCTTCTAGTTATGTCATATATCCTATATTTCTATATTGGGCTAATTTAGTGTGTTTATTTTTGTCAAATTTTAGGTTGATGCACTTGTACCCACTGAAGCACTGGAGCAACTTGATGCGCATCACCAAACACTTAACAAGAAAAGGGGCATCACTCTGTTGAAGAAGTTATTAGCGCTAAGTGGTAGTGGATCCAAATTGGTGGTGGAGTTTGATAATGGAGGAAATCCAATTGGAGTGAACCGCAATAATTTTGTAAACTATCTTGGTTGTACCACTCGGAGCCATTGTGGTGTTAAGTATGATAATTGGCATAAAGTTCCTCAAGGGAAAAAAGACTTGATATGGAAGGATTTATGCGTGAGTTATTATTATTTGCAATTCTATTTTGTAGATTACAAATTCTATTATTTGCAATTCTATTTTGGATACTAGTTAATAACATTTCTATTTTACAGAATCTGTTTGCATTGGATGAGAAGTTGCATCGTAAAAATGTGATGCAACGCGCTGGAAAGATGCTTAGGAATTATAGGACAAATCTGAACAGAGAATACATAAAAGAGGGTGATAAGAAGAAGAAGTCAGCCCTTGAACAATGGAACTTCTTGGACAAAGAAGATTGGGACAATTTTGTTGCTTCAAGAAAATCTGAAGAATTCAAGGTATTAGGCGTCACTCCCAATTTAATTAATATACATTGTATTCACCTATTCAAGATTAGCATTTAGTGCTACTTACCAAATCATTAATGTGCATACTAACTAGGCCCTCAGTGACGCACAAAAAGCAAGGCGTGCACTGAATGTGCATGACCACACTATGGGTCCAAAAGGCTATGCAAGCGTTCGCCAAAGACTACAGGTGGAGTCTGCGGCTACTCAGGAGTCTGCTCCTACTCAGGAGTCTGCCACACCCTTGCCTCGCCATGATATTTGGATAGCTGGAAGGCAAAACAAGAAGGGTGAAATAAAGAAGCCTGTAACTGCTGAGGCGGCTGCAAAAATGGTAAAATACAACTCTTAGAGAAATCGTTTAAATATTGATTATTTGTGGTGTTAACTTACCAATTTCTGTTTATGGTGATTAGCGGGAGTTGCACGAGCAGAGGAAACAAGGCACGTTCATCCCTCAGGGCACAAGGGATGAATTGACAGTTGCTCTGGGTAACCCAGAGCATCCTGGACGTGTTAGAGGTGTCGGCGCTGGTGTTAGCATCAAAGCATTCTTTGGGCCATCCCAGCGCAAACCCAGAGCGGGACTTTCTCAAGAAGAGGTAACCTATTCTTTTTTTAGAATGTTACTGCAAAAGGAAATTCATTAATAAGAAGCTAATGTTTCTTTTATCCATGTATAGGAGAATAAGAGAGTTGAGGATTTAGTTGCTAAGAAGGTCAACGATGTAGTTGCTGAGAAGGTCAAGGAAGAATTGCTGCGGTGGCAGGCATCTCAGGCTTCCAATACGCCTATGGCGACCCACTCTTCTCCTGATGCACAGACTGCGAGTAATCCTGGAGACCCATCGCCTAGCACGTCTGCTGTAAGTATTGTTTATGACATTGCAGTTAGTCTTTTCAAGTTGTTATGTTTTCAAGATGATATGTATATATGTATAATATTCTTTACGTAAATTTGTAGGCATTGAAGCCATGCCGCTTAAGAATGCAAGACTACGTTGTTGCAGAGGCGCAGGCTTACCCGTCCCTTCTTGGGGCAATGTTTCACGGGACTCCAATGCCACAGGGCTACGTTCGTGTGAGCCCGATACGTGTGTTACTCGATTGGAGAGAAGCTACATTGCCATATCCCCACTGGGATATTGATAGACTTGCTGATGCAGAAGGCGGGGTGATATTGTGGCCCAAAGCAGATGTCGTCTACACGACTGAAATTGTAAGATAAATTTACATTGATTTAGACTGTTAATGTGTATATATGATGTCAACTGATCTGAAATTATATGTACAGGTTAAAAAGAAGACACCAGGAACACCTAGGCCTCCACTTCCACTTCCCGCATTACCCGATTGGGTTCCAACTGACCTAACATACCCGTTAGGTCCTTCTTGTAGGGGAATGGCATGTTGGCTACGGGCACATAATGTACATTGCCCTATAATTATTTCTTTAGATGCAGATTATGCAGGTCAATCATACGATAGCTCTTTATTTATACAAGATATTATTGAGTTGTTTATGTATGATTGGCTGAATACATCAATGATAGAGACATGGATAAGGTGAGATCTTGTTTATACATCCATATACCTTGTGTAAGATCCGGTGATCTGGTTTCTTATATATTAATGCATACGCCTATATGTTTTGCAGCTACTTAGTCGAAGATCATTGCAAACAATTTGCATTTGATCATTTGGGATTTTTGATTCCATCATTGATTAGTTTGGTAGCTAAAGACCCTGATAATGTTCAACAATACTGTATAGATGCTTTTACAATTTTTGGTCAGCAAAAGAAGACGATAATAATAGCTCCATTCAATGTCAAGTAAGTTTACTTTATTTATAATTTGGACTTAAGAAAATTCCATTTTTATTTTGCATTTTGAGTTATTAATTGTTAACTTCTTACCTCTAGCGGTAGACATTGGGAGTTACTAGTTATTGTCCCCGGGACATTCACTGTTTATTATCTAGATCCTGCGGGGAGTACATTGAACCCTAAAATTGGACACGTAATGAGAATGTCATTATTCTGGTGAGAAATATTTCATTTTTATATCCGTTAACATCTTTTATTACATTACTATTTACTTATGCAATTTACTGTGTTATATTAACATGTAGGGGTTTAGATGCATTCAAAAAGGCTGGAGGAAAGGTCCCAAGGAAAAAGAACCAGCCAATAAATTGGGAGAACGTACAAGTAAGTTCCCGACTCCCCGACTCCAATGTATATATCATTGATGTGAATTGTGCTTAGTTGTATTATTTTGTATGTTTCAATTTATAGTGTGCTACACAAGACAATGGCTGGGCATGCACATACTATGTGATGCGATTTATGCAGATGATTATCAAACATGCCGCATTGGACATCGATAGCATACATGAGGTATTATATATAGTCTCATTAGTTAGTATGAAATATATCAATCTTATTTTTATATTATTACTTATATATATACATCATTCTCTTTGCAGGTGTTTAAAACTGACCACACTATAGGTAAACGCTTAAAAAATATACATGCTCCATATACGATGGAAGCATTAAATGAAGTAAGAGAAGAATGGGCAAAAGCCATACAAGCAGTGGCAACTGTAAGATATAATTGGGATGTTGATAGCGATAATGAATGATACTTTGTAAATGAATATTTCTGAATGTTAATACATTTATTTGAATGTTTCTATATGTGTGAATGTGAGAATTGAATTGATGTCTGAATGTATGTACTTATGTGAAATTTTCCTTGTGACTTTTGTAGGTTTGTGGCCTGTTTGTAGGCTGATATCAATGGATGTCGTAAACCTGCAGTTCAGAAAACTGAACTGCAGGTTCTCATCCTGCTGACTAGCCACAGCAGGCCTGCAAACTGATATGAAAAAAAATATATATAAATAGGCATCGGTTATTTATACAAAACCGTCAGCAAAGACCTACAGCGTCGGTTATGTATAGATAACCGACGCCTAATGTGGCCAAAGCAGTCCTGGAAATGGCGTCGGATATTCGTATCGAATCGACGCCTATTTAAACAACCAGGCGTCGGTCTTTTGGTATATAACCGACGCCAAAAGGGTTCGCGCCACAGAAAATGGCGTCATCTAGGAAACTTTATGCGTCGGTTATCTACTAAAAGACCGACGCTACATGGAATATAGGCGTCGGTCTTTTAGTAAATCACCGACGCAGAAAGTGCCCTAGATGACGCCGTTTTCTGTGGCGCGAACCCTTTTGGCGTCGGTTATATACTAAAAGACCGATGCCTATAAGTTAAATAGGCGTCGGTTAAAAAACCGACGCCGAAGTGTTCGACCTTTAGCGGCGCCCACATAGGCGTCGGTCAGAAACCGACGCCAAAGGCTGTTTCTGTAGTAGTGTAGGGTAATGTTAACGCAGTGAGGGTTAGCTGGTGAGCGTGCATGCGCCAGATAGAAGCTCCCACACATATTCTCCTTATTTGATGTGGTAGTCGATGTGGTGGAGTTGGTCAGGCGTCTCTTTATTTAATATCCATTCCAGGACGAAGATGTTGCAGTCATTGGATAGCGGAATTTGTTGTGGACTGCGGTGGAAGAACTGGAGCTTGTGCCATTTGCTTGTTGCCGTATCCATGAATGGTTGTATCAACGTCGCCATCTCGTCCTAGTATTTTCATACTAAGCGCTCGAGGGAGGTCAATGCCGTCGATGTACACTGCACTGGATGATCTTTGTTGCTCTCTGAGCTGTTGTAGAAGATTCCTGCTCATTGGCGAGTGTACATCGTCAGGAGCATCCAATGGTTGTAATGCAGGATGGCCAGGAAGATTGTGCGTGGAACCCTATGCGCCAACTCTGCCAGAAATGATTGCTTTGCTCCTGATTCATTGGTGAGGCAGATGTCATTGAACAACATTGGATGAGCTATGTACGCATGTTCAAACTTCGTCTGTAGTGTCTGGATGTAGGCGGCCACCAAAGATATCACCAAACATCCTCCTTCTTTTACCATGTCCCTCAAGTCATCAACCGGGACTATGACACTGCCTGCCTCATAGATGACATCTGTCGGGGTAGAATCAGCTAACTTCAGAAGGACTTCATTGACATGCTCCTGCGTGAGTGTAGAGCACGAGAAGCAGTCGAAGTTGTTGATCAATTCTTCTGAAGTTTCAAGCGAAGCGGTGTCTTCAATTCCGTGCATTTCCCGAAGAATTTCTAACTGCTTGCCTGCCCCGTAGATGTCTATTTCTATCTCTACTTCTTTCTCTGGAGTGATGCTGGGTTGCGAAGATTCGCCTTCTAGGTCACTATCCAGTAGCTTCTCTGGTACCCCTGCGTTTTGGAAATAGCATCTGTCTTTGATCAGTAGCAGTGCATATATGCTTCTGAGCTGGTAGAAGTTTTGGCCCTGGAGATGCCTTATGTATCCAAATATGTTGAGCAGCTCCATGGTGCGCAAGACGATAAAGGCGATGTTTCTGCTTCCCTCTTCTTCTTGGACGGGGAAGTCTCTGATAGAGAAGAAGTTCCAACCGCCATTGTGACGTTTGACTCCTTGCTTGATGGCTCGTAGCAGATACAGTGGTAGAAGCCTTAGATGTTTGTCCTCCGGGCGACTGAAAATAAGCCCGGAGCGTGGCACCTCATTGTTGCTGCAGCTAAGCAGCTGGACGTCGTGGTTCCTGAGGTCTGCCACACACAGAAACCACATATTGCGGTGCTTGTACGGCGCCAACACGATGTTTGTGTTATGCTCTTCGATGTGTTGCAGCATGTTGGACACCGCAATGGAGTCTGGCACTCTCATCATCAGTCTTCTTGCCAAGGTCGGGGTGGAATTGTATATTGTTCTCCGACCTGTTCTGGTGCTGATGTTCTCTATAATTGTACCTTCTACGACCCTGAAAAACTTCTTGCCGACAACGGCTGGTGAGCGGAATATGTTTCTGAGTGCTCCCCGTCGTATGGAGAATTATTCGTCGCTCCAGACGACGTCTTCTTCATCTTCCTGCGACCTCAGGACCTTATTCAGCAATTTTTGGTCCCTGATCGACAGGCAGTCGATGACCCTTCTGTCGAAGTCGGCCATCTCAAAGGAGGGTAGCTCTGATGGCGCAGAGAACGCATCTTCCGTCGAGCGTCTTCCTCTGGGGGGTGTCTTTCATTGGCGGCACATATGTCCCCCCTCACCCTCTGATTCATCAGAAGAGTCCTCCCCGACGCTAATATCTTTGTTGTCATCTTCAGCTTCGTCCAGGGGGACTGAGGGAGCTACTTCTTCTAGACCGCGGGAGCTCGCCTGTCCTGCTGGAGCTCCGTTAGTTGACCTTGGTGGCATCCCTTCCTCAGGCATTGGGGATGGCCCGCTGGAGGAGGAAGAGGACGATGATCCTGACGAGGCTACTGACGAGGAGGGTGGAGAGCCTGATCTAGGAGACGACAGGGACCTTCTCAGCTGCCTTGGGCACGAATGGTTGTCCCCTCTATTTAGCCTCTCCTCGATCTCGTCAAGGTGCCGGAGGGCCTACTGAAGCGTGGCGTTGAGTGCCTCTAGTTGGCCAGGAAGACCAAATAGAGTCAGCAGTTGCCACTCCTGGTTGTTCAACCTCTACTGGAAAAATGAAAACTTGTGGGTTAGAGAAGTAAATGTAGTCGAGTGGCTTTCTGTTACCTCCCGTAAGTGGTCGAGTTCATGCCCCAGCATTTTCCCAAGCGATGGAGGGTCTTTTGCAGATCTCCCTCGCATCCTCATGATGCTCCTCCCTTGTGAAGATCTACCTGATGAGTGTGCTACCTCACTCGGGGTAGTGTCAATCTGCACTGTTCTCGAGGTGGATGCTTCTGGGTGAGGCGTCGGAACCCTTGCGGCCGTCACTGCCTCGCCTTCTTGTTGTGGTGGAGAAGGTCGTGGTGTGGGTGGATGCTGCTCCACCTCTACATTGTCAGTGATCTCTTCAGCAGCTGCTATACGAGACACCGACGGCGGTGTCAGTGTAAGCTATGCAGCTCCGAGCTCCATCTGTAGGATCTCAGCGAACACCCCATTACTGGCGTCCGGTTGTGCTTCTTCTTCTGCCTCTAATGGCACCATAGAAGCTTCGGGAGCTGTGGTTGTCTCTTCTGCGACAGCTCGCTCTAGGGCTTGTACTGTTGTCTCTTCCCCGGTTGTCTCGGCAACCTCGACAATTGTCGGTTCTTCTTCAGCCACGGTAGGAGTGGCGACAGCTCTATCAATTACTGTCGTCGGCGGTGCTGGAGCAGTGGGCTGCTCGGCAGGAGCTGTTGAAGAATTGTCCTGCCGGGTGTCAAGAGGGATTGGTTCTCCTCTTGCAGCTGCCCTCTCTTGCATTCTGGTGGTGGCGGCGTAAGCTGCTTCTACTGCCATAGCTTTGATTTCTACTGAACTGAAGACCAACTTTTCTGTGTCATAGGCGGCGCAGTGAGGGAGTGGAAGGAGGGTGTTTGTCCTTGTGAACTTGTAGAAGTAGCTTTGCCCCTCCTTCTTTATGATGTTGGCCCTCATAAGGTACTTGAGTTCGATCAACTCGTCGCCCCTTATCCTCGAAATACTACGCGGATCTCGTGGGTATCCTAACCCAACCGCGATCAGATTGATGATGCCACCCATGCAGTATTCCTTGGTGGCATCCTTTATTGGGTGCAGCCTATTTAGCAAAAAGCACCCCAGATTGATCACCTTGCCCTCCATCATGTGCCACATGAGATGGAGTTCTTCGGTGTAGATATTGTTGGACTCGTTCTTGTTGAAGAGCAGGCACACCACCAGCTTGTGCACTATCCTCCAGAAGCAGGAGTGCACCGCCGCAACCTTGCTTCCCGGCTTGATAAATGATTCACCGATTAGCTTCCTCCATTGCTCCACGAGGTTGAACCTGTCTCCTTCAGTGATCCTCGCACTGTTATTAAGTTGTTCTTTCTCCTCCTTGTTGGAAGAGAAGATCTCGTTGAGCAGCTTTTCAGAGATGACATGCTCCGAGTTGTACAGTCGGCCTTGCAGTCTATCTGCTCCGCCATATTCTTCAACGTCCTCAGGTGTATTCTTCACCCGGCGGAGAGACGACATGAACTCCCTGGTGATTTAGGTGTAGGAGGTAGAGCGGATGAGACATATCTTCCTTAGTCGAGCTGCAACTAGGACATTCTCTAGTCTTTCGAAGATACCTAGTTGAAGGAAGGACGACTGGTGGCAGAATCTTCTCGGCCTGTAGATTTTTGTTGCCAGTTCTGAGTACCGGCGTCTGTGCTCGCTATCTCTAGGCACGAACCTGCCTGGTGTGTGATCTAGGGGTTATGTCGCTGTTGTTGAAGCGGTTGTTAGAGCCGTTACTTCTTCCGTTCTTGCCCTCTTCTCAACTATGGATGGCCCCGCTACCTCAGGGTTTGGGCGTTTCTACCCGACCATTGTTGCTTTAGCTGCGGACTCAGTGTGGATTCTTCTGTCATGTTCGTCAACTAAAACAACGGTTTGCTTTGTACGGGCCATCTCAGTTATCATTAAACAAGTTCATTTATCATTTAAATGTTCCGGTATTAGGCAGGCAAAACTTAAAATTGATACCGACTTTTAAGAGAAAACTGAATGCACGATAAAATTTGGCCCGATACAAAAACTACCCGACACCACCGTATCAGGCTTCAAAACTGAACAAAATGAAGCTTTCCCGCTACACCAGTGTCGGGTGATACTGTATCGTCCGTCGAAAGAAGATCTAGGTGATAAAAAACTTGGACGATACAGAGAAAAGCTGCGCGTCATACCCATTGCCTAATACAGGTGTGTCGGGCGATACGGTCGTGTGAAACAAAGTGCTCGATAGGGTTTTCCCTGATAGAAAAATGTGTCGCCTGACAAAAAGAACAAGCGAGGCGACACAAGGATGGGTGACATGGTTATCGTCTGATATAGGGTATCAAGCAAGCACATGTTAAAGACGTGTCGCGCGACACAGGTGTCGGGCGATACAAGGAAATCAACTAAAGTCGTCGGCCCGATACACTGTGCGCGATATGAAGTTCGTGTCGGGCAAGCAGGACGATACGGCTGTCAGGCTATACCTTTGCTATCTGAAGCTATCTTACGCAACACGAGAGCAAAAGTTAGCTGAACGACACACGAGCAAAAGGAGAAATTACTGCACGATACGGGTAGTTGGAAAAGTAAAAGCAGTAGCCCGTCATAGTAAAACCTACATACTATATATAGCAATCCCAGCCGGGGGTAAAACGGGTAAATTCGAGACGTGTTTCGGTCGTTGAGACAAGTCATTCCCGAGACGAGCAGTCCCATCCATATAATCAAGGGTAATTACTCCTGTTGCCCGACACAGGTGCTCATCGCTCGGGTGTGTCATCCGACACGGCTCATGGCCTGATGCGATGAGTGATTTACTATCGCCCGATACGAGCGCATTCTGCGCACCAACTGAATCTTTTCTCGATACGATCAGGAAAAAGGGTATACTTTCCCGATACAAAGTCTTCAGAACAAAATTCTACATGAAAAACCCAAAAACAAAGCGAAGGAAAAAACGATTGATGGGTAAAACATCATTGGCCTAAGGTTAAGTTCCCGGCCTCAAATAGTATTACTCATCAATGCTCATAAAATAGAGTGGTGGCCCATAAAACAGAAGAGTCAACGCACGTGACGCATGCACTGACTCGGGTCTTATTACAGTCCAAATGTTCATAGTATTTTTCTTGTAAGAAAGTAAACAACATCCTATTCTAGGAAAAGTAAAAGCCCGGGCTGCCTCCCAAGGAGTGTTGTAGTTTGTGTCACCAACTCGACAGCTCCAGGTCCTTCACTTTTCGCCTTCAGCAGTTTGCATATCTTGCAAATTGATCTCCGTCCTCCTTGCGAAAGCTTTGTCTTCATAGAACCTTTTCACCCTGTGCCCGTTCACTTGAAAAACCTTGAATGGATCATCTTTGTCATATAGCTCCATCATTCCACACGGGTATATCTTTGATACGGTGAAAGGTCCGGACCACCTCATTTGTAACTGACCGGCCTAAATCACGCGTCCCAAAAAATGGAGTGGATTTGAAGTAGTCGGACTTTTACATTTATAACCTGAAACCTTCTAGGCCCCCGCAACTTTGTTTACGGGGTCAAAGTAGATATACAGGGTCGAACACAGGGACAAGGGTGGTGTTGTTGAGAACGCAGAATCGACACATTACACTCCGATATGGGTAAGGAGATGATAAGGTTCCCCAAGGGAACAAAAGGCTAGGATCGATAAAACAGAAGAAAACTATCTCCAACTGGAGCTACAAGGAAAATTAAGATTTTAGAGGTTTATTAGTTTTTAGGGGTTTTCGTGCAACGGAAACAGAGAGATTATACTATTGCATTAGTAAGGAATGAAGGAGAAAGTTTCGCTAAAACAAGTGGCAGCAGAAACATCCTGTACCCCTCCTCTCGAAGCGGGTACCTCTAACCAAGCATCAACACCCCTCTCGAGGTTGCTGGACTTAAGTTAGAGTGGAAAGGTTACAAAAGCAACTCTGATCCTGGGCACTCTCGTACTCCAGTATCGGACCAAACACTAGAGCCACAACACCTCTCTCGAGGTTGTTGCAACGGGAAAACACAATTCGGTAGCTAATCGAAACGCGATCCAAGCGTACAAGCTAGAGTTCAGATGTTAAACATAGCAATCATCCAACAAAAGGGGTCAAACATAAAGCAGTAGATAATTAAGGTTCTTCTAATTCCATTAGCATAAAAGGGTCTGATTACATTGCATAAGTAAAGAAAGTAAATGATGGAAATAAAGATAAATGCCGCCTTCTTGATTTAGAAGGGCGACAGGCAGAAGCAGACCCTCCAGCCCGATACCGGTCGGGGCCTTGCCTGATACACCCGTGTCGGGCGGCATGCTCATAACGGGCGGATGCATCATGCGGGGCGCCCATGACCGATACGATCATGTCAGGTGGCACCCTCTTGGGCGACACGCCGAGACTGGTGATGCGTATCAGGCTTGGTATCGTGTTGGGCCAGAGTGTTGCTTCCATCATCGAGTACTTCTATCGGGCATCCTTATTGGCCGATATCGACCTGCAACGGTACCCGGGGCTGACCCTAAGTGAACCATTCCCTCCCTCTGGGGATGGGGAAGTGCTCACCTAGTATCTCTCAGTATACCCTGAGGCACGACACGCTAGCTCCAGATGCTTTCCTAAGTTGGCTTTCGAGAAATTTCGACCCGTCCCATCAGAGTCATGTAGCTGCTATTTATAGGCAGCGGTTGGGGGAAGTTATGGTGCTCTGGATGCCACGTGTTCTTCATTAGCTCTTTATTATCATGGATTCAGGGGTGCCCGATATGCTCATCGCCCATCACAGGGGTGTCGGGCTGGGAGCGTGTCGGTCAACATGACGAGTGGCGCCTTTCGGTGGGTGGCATGTATCGCGCAACACGCTTCAGCAGTCGTGGCGAGTTCGGCTTCCTGTCGGGTAAATGGCGTTTCGCTCATCCGCTTCATCTTGAGTGGCACCCTCACGTCGCGCTGCAATGTATCGTGCTGCCCTGTCGGGCAGTGACGTATCGGCCGGCTGGTTGGTAGGAAGGCCAATGTAGGTGGAACACGTTTGTGGGCCGGGACGGGCCTTTTTGCTGATAAATGAGTTAAAATTGGGGGAAACCCTGCAAAAGAAGATAATATTGAGTTAAAGGCGTAGCGTGGCCTGTTTATGCAAAAATATGACAAAAAGGAGAGGAAATCAGTTTAAAAGGGTAGATTTGATAACAAAATAAGGGCCAAAAACATCACAAAATTTGGTGTTATCAGTAACTTATCTGGAAAAAGACGAATGGAAGATTTAAATAATAAAACTTTGTCACCTTCACTTACATCCTTCCTCCTCAAGTGGGCATCATGCCACACCTTCGTCCTCTATTTATAGATCTTTGCGTTCTCATAAGCATGCATCCTCAATTCTTCGAGTTCTTGCAACTGCAGATATCTCTTATCTCCTGCCTTCTCTAGATCCATATTCAAGAACTTAATCGCCCAAAGGGCCTTGTGTTCTAGCTCAAGGGGTAGATGATAAGATTTCCCATAGATCTAATTGTAAGGAGTGGTTCCAATGGGCGCTTTATAGGCAGTTCTGTAGGCTCAAAGTGCGTCATCTAACTTCATTGACCAATCTTTCCTCATGCGGTTGACAGTTTTCTCTAGAATCTGCTTGATTTGTCTATTCGAAACCTCTACCTGCCCGGAAGTTTGTGGGTGGTAGGGCGTAGCGACCTTGTGTTTAACTCCATACTTTCGCAGGAGCGCTTCAAACTATCTTTCTCTAAAATGCGATCCACCTTCTCTTATTACAGTGTGTGGTACTCCGAAACGATGGAAATAGTCTTTTCGAACAACTTGATCACTGACTTAGAGTCGCACGTTTGAGTTGCAACAGCTTCTACCCATTTGGATACATAATCCACTGCCACTAGAATGTACAGATATCCCTTTGATGGGGGAAACGGTCCCATGTAGTCGATTCCCCATACATCAAAGATTTCCACTTCAACCCAATTTGCCATAGGCATCTCGTTTCTTCATCCAATATTTCCCGTCAATTGGCACTCTTTACAGACTTTTACATATTTTGCAGCGTCTTTGAACAAAGAGGGCCAGTAAAACCCTGATTGCAGTACTTTGGCGGTGGTCCTTTTGCTGCCCAGATGTCCTCCATAAGGGGAGGCGTGACACTCTTTCAGAATGTTTGGGAACTCTTCTTCGGGAATACATCTTCGGTACAGGTTGTCTGTGCATCTTCTAAAAAGGAGAGGATTGTCCCAGTAGTAGTACTTCACATCCGCGAAGAGCTTCTTCTTTTGGTTATAGGTTATGTCAGGGGGAAGTTCTCCGCAGGCAAGATAATTACATATATTTGCAAACCAAGGTAAACTCACTTCCTTGGTTTCAATCATCATCAAAGCTTCGTCAGCATAATTATCATTAATAGGTGGTTCCTTCTGCCCTTCCACAATGATCCTTGATAAGTGGTCGGCGACCACATTCTCTGCACCTTTCTTATCGACTAGCTCATGGTCGAACTCTTGTAGTAACAAGGCCCACATCAATAGCCTGGGTTTTGTATCTTTCTTCTGCATGAGGTATCTTATAGCCCCATGATCTGTGTAGACTTTAACCTTTGCTCCAATAAGGTAAGATCTGAACTTATCGAAAGCGAAGACTATCGCGAGCATATCTTTTTCTATAGTGGTATAATTTACCTGAGCTTCATCCAGGGTGCGACTAGCGTAGCAGATTACATGGTGCTTTTTATCCTTTTTCTGCCCCAGGACCGCTCCTACAACATATTCGTTGGCTTCACACATAAGCTCAAAAGGTAAATCCCAGTCTAGAGCTTAGAGGATAGGCGGTGAGACAAGAGCATCCTTTAAAGCCTGAAAAGCGATTAGACAATCATCACATAAATCAAATTCAACATCTTTTACCAAAAGGTTGGACAACGGTTTCAAAATCCTTGAGAAGTCTTTTATAAATCTTCAGTAGTAGCCGACGTGCCCGAGGATACTCCTTACTCCCATCACAGACTTTGGTGGAGGAAGCTTGGATATGGCTTCAACCTTGCTAACGTCTACCTCAATGCCACGCCTCGAAACTTTATGTCCCAGTATGATGTCTTCTTGTACCATAAAATGGCACTTCTCCCAGTTCAAAACCAAAGTCTTTTCCTCACAGCGTTGCAAAACCAAAGAGAGGTTTTTCAAATAGGTATCGAAGTCTTTTCCATAGACAGAAAAATCGTCCATGAAAACTTCCACGATATCCTCCAGAAAATCTGAGAACAATGATATCATGCAACGTTGAAACATTGCGGGAGCATTGCACGGGATGAAAGGCATCCTCCTAAAGGCATAGGTGCCATAGAGACAGTAAAAGTTGTTTTCTCTTGGTCATCTGGCAGGATGGGGACCTGATAAATCCTAAAAAACCATCCAAGAAACAGAATTAGTCATGATGCGCTAATCTTTCAAGAACTTGATCAATGAAAGGAAGCGGATAATGATCTTTTTTAGTGGCTTGGTTTAGCTTCCTGTAGTCAATACACATTCTCCATCTTGTTACGGTCCTAACCGCCACATCATCGCCTTTATCTCCCTTTACTACTGTTATACCACCCTTCTTGGGTACTATGTGGATCGGGCTCACCCAATTATTGTCACTGATCGGGTAAATGATCCCATCATCCCTCAACTTGATTACTTCTTTCTTAACGACTTCTTTCAGCATTTGATTCAATTTTCTCTGTGGTTGAGCCAGAGGCTTAGAAGACTCTTCCAAATTGATGTGATGCATACACAATGCAGGGATAAGGCCTTTGATATCCTCTACCGAGTATCCTATAGCCTGCCTGTGGAGTCTCAACTCCCCAAGAAGTCTGTCCAATTGATCTTTTGTAAGATGGGCACTGAAGATGACAGGATTCCCTTCCTCTCGATCTAGGAATTCATATTTCAATCATTTTGGTAACTGCTTCAACTCAGGCTTGGCCTTGGGTGACCTTTCTTCCGGTGCCTCCTCAAGAGAGGCAAACTTAACAGTTTCCACTACCTCATCCTCGTTGCTCATGTCTTCATCAAACTGGTTAAGATAGTTGAGAAACTCCACATCTTCTAGATTTTCAGAGTCAGAATCTTGATTGCTTATCGCCCTTACAAGAGGGTCAACCATGAGGATGTCCTCTTCTACCTCTTCGCAGAATTGGCTGTAGCTTTCCGCAAAGTAAGCGGACTCTAACAGGGATGGTCCTCTCATCGCATCCTTTACCTTGAAGTCTAAGTGGTCATTTCCGACCCTTAGAGTGATTATTCCCTCATCAACATCGATCAACGCCCTTCTTGTAGACAATAAAGGACGTCCAAAGATGATAGGACAGCCAGGGTCCTCCACGGTATCAATGACAACGATATCACAAGGAATGAAGAAACTTCCTACCCGGATAGGTACATCTTCAACAACGCCAACAAGCCTTTTAAAGGTATGATCTGCTAATTCAATTCTCATATTGGTTTTGACCATATCAGTCAAACCTAATCACTACGCGAAGTTTAGGGGCATAAGGCTGATACTAGCCCCTAAATCGGCAAGACCTTTTCGTTCGACATTATCTCTGATGGCGAAAGGAATGGTGAAAGCCCCTGGATCTTTCTTTTTGTTGGGAAAATCTGATTTGACCAAAGCAGAGGACATACTTGCTAGATGCACGGTTTCGATTCTTCCTCCTCTTCTCTTCTTGGTAATCAAATCTTTGAAAAACTTAGCATAAGTCGGCATCTCTTCTAAAGCATCCAAAAAAGGTACTTCGAGATGAAGTTTCTTTATTGATTCCATGAACTTCTCGTGGCACTTCTTAAGGTGTGCCTTTATCAGCTTGTAAGGAAAAGGCAACTTGGGAGAGTAAGGGCTTCTCTTACCAGATAACTCCTCAAAGGATCTTGGTTCAGGTTCTCTGTCATAAGTTTGTCGATTGTCTTCTTATGCGGGATTTTCATCCACATTCCTCGATTCAGGTTCCTCTGGTCTGACTTCTTCATGACGTTCTACTGTCTTTCTTGATCTCAGCACTGCCATTTTGGCAGATTCGGTGTTGGAGGGTATCTTACCCGAGGGATTCTTTATCAATTCATCCATCTGGGCCAACTACTGATTGATTTGGCATTGGTGCATCTACATGTCTGCCATCTGGACTTGCATTGTGTTCAGAACTCCTGAATTTGAAAGCACACTTTGCGCCAGCTGGTTATTGATGGTATCTTGTCTTTTTACAAAATTGAATAACTGGCCAACCAAGTTTGGTTGGTTTGAAACCTTGTCTTGACCTTGCTCCTTGGCTTGACTTTGACCTTAAATAGTGTTTGCTAGTTGACGACCTTGGTACTTTCCTTGTCCTTGGAAATTTGCCTTGTTTGACTGGAAAGAAGTGGTTCTGGTGAACTTATTTTGCCCCCCTCTTTTCTTGAAACCTTGGGATTACTTGGTGGGGTTATGCAGCTGATGCAAGTTTTCAGCTACATCCTTGTTGCCATAACTAAAACCAGGATGATCTGGCCTCTTGAAATTAATGAAAGAGACTTTCTCAGCCTCCTCAGCCTTGGATTCACTTTCGGTTGACTCGTCAGGTTGGGTGTAGATACAATTATCTACCACGTGTCCACCTTCTCCACAGGTGTCACATTTCATGACCTTTTCGACTTGTTTCTTCCCCTTTCCACTTGATTCTTTCAGCTATTTGACATCAGTGGCTATCCTCTGGATCTGAGAGGTGATAGTTTCTAGAGCCTTGGATTCAATTGAAGGTCCTTCACTAGCCTTCTTAGCATGTCCCCTGTCTGATCTATCGTAGTCGGTGCCGGCTTGCAACTTGGCCATGTTCTTGATGATCTTTTCGAATCTGCTAGGCTTCTTCCCTAGAAAGTCACTACCTGCTGCTGCATTCAGCGAAACCCTTTCCTCAGGGGTTATACCATTGTAGAAGGTAGTTATCAAGAAACCCTTCTTATAGTTGTGATGATGGCAATCCCTCTGATATTCTTGATATCATTCCCAGGCATCGTGTAGATTCTCGTTCGGCTTTTGCATGAAAGACGTGATCCTCTGTCTATTCCGGATGGTTTTCTCAGTAGGATAAAACTTGTTTACAAAGGCATCCGCTAGTGCATTCCATCCATTAAGAGCTCGGTGTGGCAGCCCCAGGTACCAGGAGAGAGCCTTATCTTCTATAGAAAAGATGAAACCCTTGCAATAAATCACCTCCTGTGGGACTCCCCTCATTTTGATGGTGTCATAGATGTTTTTAAAAGCATCTAAATGGTGGTCGAGATTATCATTCTTCGAACTCCCTCTGAATCTCTTATTCTAGATCATAGAGATGACTGATGGTTTTAGCTCGAAGTTGGTTGTGTTGAATCTCAGGATGACAACAGGACATCTGGAATTATTAGCCTTGGTAGCAGCTAACTCCCTAAGGGTCTTTTCTTCTTCATTGGAATCGTCACTGTCACGGTCTCCCAGGTTTTGTTCCTGATTATTTTGATTCCTTCTTCTCCTCCGGTGATAATGACGTCTCTCCCGGCGATGGTCATCCTCGAATTGTTATGTTTCAGGATCTTCATGTTGATGATTTCCGTCATAGCGGTCATTGTCTTCAGGTGGAGGCGAGTGAGGTCTAGCTCTCGCGTGTCGCTCACCTTCTGAAAGAGGTGGTTCAATGCGAGGTGGCATGTCTGGTGATGTAGGTGCACAATTGAGCATAATGCCTCCCTTCTGAGTACCTGAATAGCACGTAAAAATCAAGTTAGAAAACCTATATAAATAATACGAATTACTCATTTCAGGTTAAAATATAAAAAAAAGGAAAAAGAGAGTGTTGTCAAGCTCATTTCTAAGCTTCAGGCACTGGAGTGTAGTTAGTGGATTTGGGTTCGTCAACCGTACCATTTTTCCTTGTCCCCGACAATGACGCCAAAAAGTTGACTGGCCTAAATCACGCGTCTGCAAGGGGAGAGGATTTGAAGTAGTCGGACTTTTAAATTTATAACCCGAAACCTTCTAGGCCCCCACAACTTTATTATGGGGTCGAAGTAGATATATGGGGTCAAACACAGGGACAAGGGTGGTAGTGTTGGGAACGTGGAATCGACACGTTACACTCCGGTATGGGTAAGGAGATGATAAAGTTCCCCAAGGGAACAACAGGCTAAGATCGATAAAATAAAAGAAAACTATCTCCAACTGGAGCTACGAGGAAAATTAAGGTTTTAAAGGTTTATTAGTTTTTAGGGTTTTCACGCAACGGAAACAGAGAGGATAACACTATTTCTTTAGTAAGGAATGAAGGAGAAAGCTTTGGTAAAACAAGCGGCAGTAAAAGCATCATGTACCCCTTCTCTCGAAGCAGGTACCTCTAACTAAGCATCAACACCTCTCTCGAGGTTGCTGGTCTTAAGTTAGAGTGGAAAGGTTACTAAAGAAACTCCAATCCTGGGCACTCTCATACTCTCGTATCGGACCAAACACTAGAGCCACATCACCTCTCTCGAGGTTGCTGCAGCGGGAAACACGATTCGATAGCTAGTCATAGTATGATCCAAGCGTGCAAGCTAGAGTTTGGATGTTTAACAAAGCAATCATCCAACAAAAAGGGACCAAACATAAAGCAGTAGATAATTAAAACTCTTCTAATTCCATTAGCATAAAAGGGGTCTGGTTACATTGTATAAGTAAAGAAAGTAAATGACTGAAATAAGTAAAGATAAATATCGCCTTCTTGATTTAGAAGGGTGATAGGTAGTAGAGGACTCCCAAGATCCCTCCAACCCGATACCAAGCAGGAGCCTTGCCTGATACGCCCATGTCGGGCGGCACACCCTCTCGGGCGACACGTTGTGACTGGTGATGCGTATCGGGGTTGGTATCGTGACGGGCCAGAGTTTTGCTTTGAGTATCGGGTACTCATATCGGGTGTCCTTGTTGGACGATATCGGTTTGCAGTGGTGTCCGGGGCCGATCCTAAGTGAACCATTCCCTCCCTCTCGGGTCAGGGAAGTGCTCAGCTAGTATCGCTCGGTACACCTCTGAGGCACGACACGCTAGCTCCAGATGCTTTCCCAAGTTGGCTTTTGAAAGATTCCGACTTGTCCCATCAGAGTCCTATAGCTGCTATTTATAGGCAGCGGTTGGGGGAAGTTGTGGTTCTCCAGACGCCACGTGTCCTTCATCATCTCTATCGTCGCAGATTCGGTGATGCCCGATATGCATGTCTCCCAGCACAAGGATGTCGGGTTGTAAGTGTGTCGTTCATCGTGACGAGTGGCGTCTGCCGGTGGGTGGCATGTATTGCGCGACATGCTTCAGCAGTCGTGGCGAGTCCAGCTCCCTGTCGGGTAAATGGTGTATCGCTCGTCCACTCCTTCTTGCGTGCCACCCTCGTGTCGTGCGGTAGTGTATCATGTTGGCATGTGTCGGGCAGCGAGCGTATCGGCTGGTTGGTTGGTAAGGAGGCCGATGCAGGTGGAACACGTTCATGGGCCGAGACGGGCCTTTTTGCTGATAAATGAGTTGAAAATCGAGGAAAACTCTACAAAAGATGATAATATTGAGTTAAAAGCATAGTGTGGCCTGTTTAATTAAAAACATGACAAAAAGGAGAGGAAAATAGTTAAAAAGGGCAAATTTGATAACGAAATAAGGGCCAAACATATCACAAAATTTGGTGTTATCACCAATTTAAGGGGTTACCTTGCAAATGTTACATGATTAATGTTCCTCAAGTGTTATAGCATCATAAGAATGAGAATGATGCTGAGGTATGGCTTGTGGAAGCCTAAGTTCCAAGAAGGAGCTTGTTTGAGTAATGCTTGTGTATTGAATGCTAGTTTTGGTATAATTTGCAAATTACCCAAAATCTAGGATTGAATATGTAAAATACCACTTCAAGAATGTCCCTACTATTTCTTGGTATCAATTGGAGAAAATAAAAAGAATGGGGCATCTTTTTGAACCACTTTTGAGGAGAGGTAATCTTGATAATAAAATAATCATGATTTAAGTATAATTGAAACCCTAATTTATTTTGTAGAAAATATAAATATATTAATTGAAGTGCCCATCAACTAAAAAGGGATGTGGTTGAAATCCTATAGTGGGAGGACGTCCAAATGCTTTGAGTTACACCAAAATATCCTAAGTAGGTGAAGAAATCCACTCACATTTGTTAATTAAAAAGTAATGTCCACTAAAAATGGATAATAGTATTATAATGGTTAAGGTGCTTAAAGTGATTGCTTTTAATTCAAGGATAAATGAGAGCATATTGAGGGCAAGGAAGATGGATTCTAAGGCAAGGAAGTGAAGGGGGCATGTGGCAAGAAAGTGGATGAAATTTCTCCTACTTTCTCTCTCCTAGAAAATCAATTACATATATTCAATTTTCTCCTTACTTGAAAGTCCATTTTGCAAACCACTTTCTTCTCTTGCTTTGGACAACGACCAAGGATCTTAGGAGCAGGAGGAAACGTTCCCCAAGCTGAAGGTAAGCTGCATGATCATCTTCAACCTTGAATTGATGATTGAAATCGGATTTCAACATTGATTTTCTTCTCTTTTCCAACCAATGCTCAACCTTGGCCATTCCTTTGCATCCAAAGAGTTGGAAATGAGCCTTGACTAGTTGAAGGAGCTTCATTCACCATTAGAGACATGAATCTTGGAGATTTGAAGCTACCTTGAAGGTGGGTTATATAACTTGAACCCATAGATGTTGTTATTGATTTTAATTTCTCATCATATGTTGGTCCTTTATTTCTTCTTGAATAATTGCTGAATTTTCCATATATATGGCAATAGAAATCGGAGATCTGAAGCTTGATGATGATGACATCATCTTAGCACACACCTCAAGAAATATCATGAGCAAACGGTTTCACTTTGTGTTGGTCAGACGATTTCAAACCGTTTTAGACCAAACGGTTGCAAACCGTTTGGTGACCAAACAGTTTCAAAACCGATTGGAGGGAAAATGGTTTCAAAACCGTTAGAGACTAAATGGTTTCAATAGGTTCAAGGATTGATTGATTTCATGATCTAATAACTTCAAACAAATCAAATTCAATTGATTTTAGAACCCTAGCTCAATTGGTTTCAAATCCCTAAATCAATTGAGATCATAACCCTAATTTAGGGTTAAACGGTTTCAAGCTGAAATGAGAAAACGGTCTCAGACCGTTTGAGGACTAAATAGTCTCAAACCGTTTGGGGTTAAATAATATTCAAATCAAACAGTCTCAAACCGTTTAGGGTTAATCAATATTCAAATCAATTAAAGATCAAACGGTCTCAAACCGTTTAGGGTTGATCAAACCTCAAGACCGTTTGGAGGTCAAGCACCTCAAGACCGTTTGAAGGTCAAGCACCTCAAGACCATTTGAAGGTCAAGCACCTCAAGACCGTTTGGAGCTAAAGAACCTCGAGACCATTTGGAGGTCAAGCACCTCAAGAGTGTTTGAAGGTCAAGCACCTCAATACCGTTTGAAGGTCAAGCACCTCAAGACCATTTGGAGATCAAGCACCTCAAGACCATTTGGAGATCAAGCACCTCAAGACAATTTGGAGATCAAGAACCTCAAGACCGTTAGGAGGTCAAGAACCTCAAGAATGTTTGAAGGTCAAGCACCTCAAGACCATTTGAAGGTCAAGCACCTCAATACCGTTTGGAGGTCAATCACCTCAAGACCGTTTGGAGGTACAAAAGGTTCAAGACTGTTTAGAGATTCAATTGATTCAAGACCGTTTGAATGTCTAATTGGTTCAAACCATGTAATTACTAATAACCCCATAAGTGGTTGAAGAGTATCTCAAAGTTGTTTCAAATGGAAGCACCTCTAAAGTGCATAGGTAATTAGTATAATTAAAGTGACTACCACTTGGTGCCTATGAAAGTAATAAACTCAATACCGTATGACAAGCATATGTGTATGTACTCAGTGAAAGGTTAAGTCAACCTAATAAGATATGATGATGATGTGTGTTCCTAGTATATGGATCAATGACAAGTATGATTAAATGCTTAAATAATGGCATGCGTTCCAAGATATGTGGAAGCACTGACTTAGGGCTTGGATTGATGAAGTAATCATAAAACCCTAATCAATGGAGAATGGAAATCCTAACCAATAAGGGAAATTACAATTCATAAGTTTAATTGAATACTTATGAAGGTATTATGAAATTCTAGACATGTATGGCAATGAGTTAGGTTTTAGATACTAATTGTAATAAAAATGCATTCTCCAAGATGCATGGAGTTATGAATTAGGGATTGATCTTTGATAATATGATCGTAAAACCCTAATACAGGGTGATGTTATGTGAAACCCTAATATAGGGTGATGATATGAGAAACTCTAATTGATAAAGATGTGTAACCCTAATATAGGGTAATGTTATGTAAAACCCTAATATAGAGTGATGTTATGAGAAACCCTAATACAGGGTGATGTTATGTGAAACCCTAATATAGGGTGATGATATGAGGAACTCTAATTGATAAAGATGTGAAACCCTAATATAGGGTAATGTTATGTAAAACCCTAATATAGGGTAATGATATGTAAAACCCTAATATAGGGTAATGATATGTAAAACCCTAATATAGGGTGATGCTATGTGAAACCCTAATGTAGGGTGATGCTATGTGGAAACATAATATAGGGTGATGCTATGTAAAACCCTAATATAGGGTGATGCTATGTGAAACCCTAATGTAGGGTGATGATATGTGAAAACCTAATATAGGGTGATGCTATGTGAAACCCTAATGTAGGGTGATGCTATGTGAAAACATAATATAGGGTGATGTTATGTGAAACCCTAATATAGGGTGATGCTATGTGAAACACTAATGTAGGGTGATGATATGTGAAAACCTAATATAGGGTGATGTTATGTGAAACCCTAATATAGGGTGATGTTATGTGAAACCCTAATTGATAAATATGGGAAACCCTAACCCTAATGAGGGAATAGTGAGGTTATCCTTGTATTTCATAAAGTTGATATGTGATTAATATAGCTGTTACCAAATATACTAACCATGCAAATATCATGATATGATGAGCATAATTACTTGTAAGCCATTTGAATGAGTTGTTGCCTAGTAAGAAGTGACAAGATGTGTAATGGCCTTGTGAGCCATGTGAATAAATCATTTCCTAGTGAGAGGTGACAAGATGTGTAATGTCCTTGTGAGCCATTTGAATGAATCGTTGCCTACTGAGAGGTGACAAGATGTGCAATGGGCCTTGTGAGCCATGTAAGATGCTTGTACAACAAGTATCATGTATACCTTGGTCTGAGGACCTAGAGATAATAGTTACCTGATAAGTGGTAATAGTGTTCTGTAATGAAATTAGGGTTTAAATACACAGATCCAGTAGTTATGATAATGATGATGTGAAGGGATGAGAATTCCTAGTAACATGATAAGGGGCTGAGATCCCAAGTATCATGTGTTTGAATGATTCGAAAGTACTTGATAGATGTATTATGCCTTTCTTTGTAGCATCTGTTATAATAATTCTTGTTTGAAACTTGATTGATGCTAAAAGATATGGTAATGCACTTAATTAATCAAGTGGAATCTTATCATGTACGGTCAACAAAAAGACAAGTGGACTCAAGCTTGACAGACTCATCCAGCACCAACTCATCAGATTGAAGAACCTCGACAACCATCTATCTAGTAATGAATGACAAGAAAACTGCAAGTTTAACATCTATCGATTAGACATCAATAGTCCACTCCATTGACACTGATAGATTTTTATCAGTCCAAAGCTATCGAGCCAAACCTTGAAAAGCTTGTCAAGCAGAGGATCCTTGATACCCCCCACATAGGAAACATTCCCAGTCTCCTCATCTTCCTCGATTTCCTCATCAGGTTGAGTGTAGATGCAATTATCGACTCCATCACCTCCTTCTCCACATTTAACACACTTCATGACTCTCGCTATAGGTTTCTTTCCTTTACCTCTAGACTCTTTCAGTTTCTTGACATCCGTGGCTATCTTCTTAATTGGGGCAGTCATGGTTTCTCAAGCCTTTGATTATATAGAAGGTCTGACAATAGTCATCTTCTTTGTTAAGCCTATGTCTCCTTTTTCAAAATCCATTCATAGATCCATCAGCGTCAGCATTAGCTGAATGGTGAAATGGGTTGCTCTACGGCATAACCCAGAATGCATACTTTTGAGTATGTGGGGGTAATGGGCGAATATATCCTTACGCCTCATAGGAATGACTACGGGTCATATCCTATGCACAAGAATGGTTATGGACCATATCCCAATAAGAGTATGGCTATGGGCCATGACTCCACAATACCAGGCATTGGCTACGGGCCATATCCTGAAGAGAGTATATGCTACAGACTATAACTCTATAGAGAAGTTGCCAGTATACCCTGGAAAGCTATTTTAGCAAGAGACACGAGATGTCCTGCATGTGGTCTCACACTGCCCCAGACAGATGAGGTCATGGAGTCCGACTCTTCCATTGACCTAGGTATGGAACCAATGCTTTATGCCGTCGTGGTTGGTTGGAGTATGAGTGGTATGCCTCATCTCCTCAAGGCATAAGTGTGATTGTAAAATGTAATCAACTGTGTAGCATATTTGCTTAAGAATGAATTACGGAAATCATTGGTTGATGTTACATTGCTTATGGTATCCTAATGGATAGATATTATATGTGTTCTTCATATTCCTTATTAAAAAGGATAGATTATTATCTAATTTATCATTCATAGTTGTAATGCTTTAAAAGATGATATTGCTCTATTATGCTTAATAATGATTAAATCATGTTGTTCAGTAGAGATTCCTCTGCTCAGTTTATTACTGTTTGTCTGCAATAATAATGTTTCTAGTGGAGAGTTATATCTCTCGCTAGGACAATTTCAATTGTCTCACCCCTATGGGGTCCAACTTTTTTAGGTGGATGAGGACAAGGAGGTAGAAACCATACAGCAAGGGAAGGACAGTAGCAACAGGGATAGCAGTAACATCTCAGGTGGAGATACTGATTGTTGTGTCTTGTAGATATGAGTCCTATGTGTTGTCTCTGTACTCTCAGGTCGTTGGAGTTAGTAGTTAGTGCTTTTATGATTGATCTGAGATTTTGGCATTGAATGCCTCGAGTTTTTATGTTGCTTATGTGTGGATTTTAACAGAATAATTGTTGTATGTAATTCTCAAAAATAGAAAGTACATGGTATTTACTTTGTGGACCGGAATGTATATATATAATATTTTGGTTCTTGTTATAAGAGTTTCCTGGAAATGGATCTCTTTTTAAATGGTTTTAATTTTTAGTGATTTTCAGTAATCCGCTGCTAATGTTTTAATTCTACTTAATCAATAATGGTTTTATCGACTGTCATGACAATTATCTCACAAAAATATTACACTTGACATCCCTGTTGGGTCCATGGGATTACTTCCAACCACCTCTTTGTGAGGAGGGTCCACATCCTAAGAAGAGCGGTGTGGATAAGGTATTGTTTGAGGAGGTTGAGACTGAGAAGCCTAAAAATATCTCATTGCTTCTTCTATTCTCTTTGAAATTATGTCATCTACCTTATCTTGTGAAAATCCACATTTCTTAATAGATCTGTTCTTTTGCTCTGATGTGCCAAAAAGGATCTTATGCCTACTCTTGATTTTCTTAACCTCTGCATGCTAAGATAAATTCTACACATCTATGGAGCAGCAAAACTACTATACTATAGGTAGATACCACATCACCTTGGTAGGAGAGCTAGTTTCATCCTTACCTAAAGTAGTCATTTTGTACCTTGACTCCCCACATTTTGGACAATCTTTCAAAACAATATAGACCTATTGAAATAACACACATTCATTCGAGAATGAATATATGCTCTTAGCCTCCATTCCCATCGGGTTTTTCATATGTTGATATTGGAAGCTCATTTCCTTCAGGAAGAAATTCTTTAACAAATACAATAAAGATGTGAAGCTTTTGTTACTCCATCTATTGTTAGCCTTAAGAGTATACAATTTCAATACAAAACTCAACTTCCTAAAGCCAACACAACCTAAGTATAATAGTATCTTAACACCATTCACATTGTTTCTTAATAAGGAAGGCATATCAATAAGATTTACCTCACAACTATCTAGCATTACATATATCATGTCCATCAGAATTAGTTCATTCACATAAACATCATCGACAAGTTCTTCTTCAACAAAGTATTGCTATTTAAATCTATTGATCTCATAGTAGGAATCTCTCCATACATGTACCATTTTGCACATCCATTTATGATCATGTTGTACATGACATGACTTTTTCTTTTGTCAACAATGTCGACTTTCAAGTTATTACTACAATTCATACATGGAAAATAGAACCTATCTTCATGTCATTTCCTATATTCCTCCACAAATCTTATAAATTGATCAAGACCAGTAATAAACTTTGGATTGTAGAGACTTGGAATAGACATATATGATCGATCCATTCTACAATCATAGATAAAATGAGTGTTGAACCAAATCTTTAGAGATTGGGGTTTAGGGATTTGGGTTTACCATTTAGGGTTTAGGTTTTAGGTTTTACATATTAGGGTTTAGGGTTTAGGTTTTACATATTAGGGTTTAGATTTAGGGTTAGTAATGAATGTATACCACTGATAACACCAATTTTTGTGATGTTTTTGCCCTTTATTTTGTTATCAAAACTGCCCTTTTCTACTATTTTCCTCTCTTTTATTAGTACTTTTGCAATAATTGGCCAAGCAATGCTCTTAATCCAATATTTCCATCTTTTGCAGAGTTTTTCCTCATTTTGGTACAATAAGGCCGTCTCGGCACACAAATAAGTCCAAAGTCTGTTTCGGCCTTCCTGACGCCCGATACGACCTCTGCCCGACAGGGTGGAGCGACACAATGACGCACGAAGAAGGGATGCCGCGCAAGAAGAAACTGACAGACGACATGTCTTCTACCCGACAGGGAGCCAAACTCGCCACGACAACCCAAGCTTGTTGGGCGACACAGCCACCCACCGGCAGGCACGCTTCCCGTCACGTGACGGATAGCCGACACCCATGTGCCGAGCGACACCAGTATCAGCCGTCCACCGACCCACGAATAAGGAGGACACATGACGCTTCGAGCACCATAACTTCCCCCAACCGCTGCCTATAAATAGCAGCTACAGGAAGCTGAAGAGACAGTTCGCATAGTCGAGAATCTTGAGCGATCTTCAGAGGAAACTGTGAGAGCAAGAGTATCGCGCCCCAGTGCTCGTGCCGAGCAACTCCAGGTGAGCTCTTCCTCGTCCCGAGATGGAGGGGATGGTTCACTTAGTACTATCTCAGGCGACACTATGGGCCGATATCGGCCAACGTTGATGAGCGACACAAGTGCCCGACAATAGAACGCGTCGCTCCATGCCTGACACGATATCGAACTGATACGCTTCGCCTATCATAGTGTGCCGCTCGAGAGGGTGCGCCGCCCGACATGAGCGTATAGGCCAGGGTCCTTGAGCGATACAGTCGGTCATCACGGTGTGCCGCTCGAGAGGGTGTGCCGCCCGACACTGCTGTATCGGGCTAGGCTCCTGACCGGTATCAGGCTAGAGAGCCGCAGTAGCCTGTCGCCCTTCTACATCAAGAATATGACATCTATCTTTAATTCTATTATTTAATTCCTTACTTACGCAATGTATTAAGACCTTTAATGTTTATGGGAATGGAAAAGCTTAATTACTTGCTACTCTATGCTTGGTGCAATATGTTGGATGACTGCTATGTTTGATATCTGAACTCTAGCTTGCATGTTTGGATCGCGTTTCGCTTAGCTACCGAATCGTGTTTTCCCGTCGCAACAGCTTCGAGAGTTGTGTTGTGGCTCTAGTGTTTGGTCCGATTCTGGAGTACGAGAGTGCCTGGAACGGAGTTGTTTCAGTAACATTCCACTCTAACTTAAGTCCAGCAACCTCGAGAGGGGTGTTGATGCTTGGTTAGAGGTACCCGCTCTGAGAGGAGGGGTGCAGGATGTTATTGCTGCCGCTTGTTTTACTGAAGTCTTATCCTTCATACCTTGCTCTAGCTCTGGTTGTATCTTTCTGTTTCTGTTGCATGAAAACCCCTAAAAACTGCTAAATTACTAAAACCTTAAATCTTTCTTGTAGCTCCAGTTGGAGATAATTTTCTTTGTTTTGTTTGTGAAGGCTCTGGGGTCCCTTTTCTTATTTGGCAAGTTGGGCTTCACGAAGGCAGAGGAAGCAGAAGCTAGGTGCACTATCTCAACCCTTCCTCCCCTTCTTTTCTTTGTGATAAGGTCCTTGAGGAATTTGGCGTATGTCTCAACCCTTCCTCCAATGTGTCAAGGAAGGGCACTTCGAGATGCAGCTTCCTGATTGACTCCATGAACTTCTCATGGCGCTTTTTCAGGTTCGCCTTTATCATCTTATGCGAGAACGGAATCCTAGGAGTGTAAGCATTCCTTCCGCCAGGTAGCTCTTTAGGGAACCTTTGCGCAGACTCTCGAACGTCTGCTTGTCTCCCTTCCTCCTCTGCTGGAGTTGCACCCTCATGCCTCGGCTCGGGCTCAGGCCTGACTTCATCAGGGCGCTCCAACGTTCTTCCAGACCTCAGTACTTCCATTCTGGCAGTTGCAGGGTATGGGAGTGCTTTTATTGCAGGATCCTTCATCAGAGCAGTCATCTGGTTCAGTCGATGGTCGACCTCACGCTGGCGCATCTGCAAGCTTGCCATCTGGCGTTGCATTGAATTCAGAGCTCCAGGGCTAGGAAGTGTGCCCTGCACCAGTTAGCTGATGATGGTGTCCTATCTTTTTATGTAGGCGGAAAGCTGACCAACCAAGTTAGGTTGGCTCGACCTCTCTCCTTGGCCCTGACATTCACCCTTAGAAAGAGACTGCTCACAATGAGACATGGTATCAAAGCTCGGTGGAACAGGTCACAGCTCTTCAGGGTTCTTGAAATGGCACGAAAAATCAAGTTTAGAAAATTGAAATTTTACTTTTTAGGCAAAGAATAACAATAAGAAAAAGAAAAAGAGTGATGTCAAGCTCATTTCTAAGCTTGAGGCATGGGAGTGTAGTTAGTGGATTCGGATTCGTCAACAATGCCATTTTTGCCTTGTCCCCGGCAACGGTGCCAGAAAGTTGACTGGCCTAAATTGTGCGTCCTAAATTTGTAGGCGGATTGGAGGTAGTCGAGCTTTCACATTTATAACCCGAATCCTTCTTGGCCCCCGCAACTTTGTTTACGGGGTCGAAGTAGATATATGGGGTCGAACACAGGGACAAGGGTGTTAGTGTTGAGAACCCAGAATCGACACGCTACACTCCGGTAGGTATAGAGATATAAATTCCCAAAAGGGAAACAGCAGATGTCACAAACAAAACAAAGAAAACTATCTCCAACTGGAGCTACAGGAAAGATTTAAGGTTTTAGTAATTTAGCAGTTTTAGGGGTTTTCATGCAACAGAAACAGAAAGATACAACCAGAGCTAGAGCAAGGTACGAAGGATAAGACTTCAGTAAAACAAGCGGTAGCAGTAACATCCTGCACCCCTCCTCTCAGAGCGGGTACCTCTAACCAAGCATCAACACCCCTCTCGAGGTTGCTGGACTTAAGTTAGAGTGGAATGTTACTGAAACAACTCCATTCCAGGCACTCTCGTACTCCAGAATCAGACCAAACACTAGAGCCACAACACAACTCTCGAAGCTGTTGCGATGGGAAAATACGATTCGGTAGCTAAGCAAAACGCGATCAAAATATGCGACGCCAAGTCGGCTATCAAGCTATTTGAGAAGACCATCTTTCCTCGTTTCGGTGTACCGCGCACTGTTATAAGCGACGAAGGGTCACACTTTGGAGAGAGACAGTTTGAAGCACTCATGCGCAAGTACAGAGTGAAGCACAAGATAGCTACACCCTACCACCCACAGACATCAGGGCAGGTAGAGGTTTCCAATAGACAAATCAAGTAGATCTTGGAGAAAACTGTCAGCCAAACAAGGAAAGACTGGTCCATGAAGCTTGATGACGCGCTTTGGGCCTACCATACTGCTTACAAAATGCCCATTGGAACCACCCCCTACCGTCTTATCTATGGAAAGTCCTGCCATCTGCCTTTGGAATTGGAACACAAGGCCCTTTGGGCAATCAAGTTCCTAAATATGGACCTCGACAAAGCAGGAGAAAAGTGGTTTTTGCAGCTTTAAGAGCTCGAAGAGCTGAGAATGAATGCCTACGAAAATGCAAAAATCTACAAACAGAGGACAAAATTGTGGCACAATGCTCACCTCAGGAGAAAAGATGTAAGCGAAGGGGATAAAGTCTTGTTATTCAAGTCCTCTATTCATCTTTTCCCTGGGAAGTTACAAACGAGATGGTCAGGACCGTTCACTGTGTCAAAGATATACCCATCAGGAATGATGAAGCTCTACAACAAGGACGATCCGATGAAAGTCTTTCAAGTGAATGGGCATAGGGTAAAAAGGTTCTATGAGGATGAAGCTTTTGTCAGAGGAGTAGAGATCAACCTACAAGATATGGGTACATTCGAGGGCTGAACAAGATGATCCTACACCGGTCGAGCTGGCGACGCAAACTTCAGTGCTCCTCGGGAGGCAACCCGAGTTTTTCTTTCTTTCCTAGAGTAGGATGCATTTTTCTTAATTACTTGTAAAAACAAACTTTATGGATTGTAATAAGGCTCGACTCTTCTGTTTTATGGGCCATCGCTACATTTTACAAAGCATTGAGGAGTAATTTTGTCTGAGGTCAGGGACTCTACCCTAAACCGATGATGTTTTGCCCGTCAATAGCTTTTTCCCCGCCTTGCTTTAGTTTCAGACGCCTTCTTTTAAGCTGTGTCGGACAGCAGCTCAGCTGGCGCGTGGTCACGCTTGTATCGGGCTGCAATTTCTTGGGCACCGCAAGAGCCGTGACGGATGGAATTCCCGAGCGACAACCATATCGTGCATGGGAATAAATGCCCTTAATTAGACTGACGGGACCGTCGTCTTGGGAACGGCATGTCCCAAACAGCCGATGTGCACCCCAGAACTACCCGATTTACCCCCAGCTAAGTTTGCTATATATAGTAAGGTGGATTTACCGTGTCAGGCTATCACATTCACTCCTTTTAGCCACCTGTATTATTCAGTAAGCCGCTTTTGCTCCTGTATCGGCCAACTTGCCTTCACCCCCATATCAGGCGATGACTCCAATGAGCAAAGGTATAGCCCGACAGGCTTATCGCCTAACACGAGTTTTCATATCGTGCGTTGCTTATTGGGTTTACGAGCCTAGTCAATTTTTGTATCGCCCGACGCAGTTAAGCACGACATAACGACCAAAAGTGTTTGCCCGATACGCCATATCGAGCGACACATTTTTCTTCTGAGATGTCCTATCGGGCGGATGCTTTTGGCGACCTTATCGCCCGACATACCCGTGTCGGGCAGTGTGTTGTGCCGCGCAGCTCTCCTCGTATCGTCCAATCTTGTATTGTCTCGAGTTCTCTTTTGATGGACGATAGCTGGATTTTGAAATAAGTCAATTTTACCGAGTTTCTTTTGCTTTTCCTACCTAACATTTAAATGGGTAATGAACTTGATAACAGGTATGGATCATACAAGGCGAACCTCCGGCCGAGCTAACAAATGAGGCACAAGAATCAGAATTGCGGCCGTAGTTGAAGAAATAACTATCGGACAGAAACGTCAGAACCCCGAAGAGGAGCACTTCCTTATCATAGTCTATCTTCTGTGGTGGTTTAGGACCATCTCCAGAGACAGCACAAATCTTGCCCCGATGGCCTTCGGATTTCATCTGGGCATTCCGGTTCCATCCTCTTAAAGAGGGGGAAGCATCCACAAGTGTTTTCAAGAGCTCTCTGTCTACCATGCACAAGCTTCGAGCTTCCTTCTTGAGAGCTTTGCACTTGTTTTGGCTGCTTCCAACTGGGGAAATGAAAGGGTTGTAGCAAAGAAGCATATTGCAGCTTCTCCAAGGCACAAGCGAGCCCGCTAGATAACCTTCACTGGGCTAACATGACCTCACCCTGTATCCTTCGCTACTCTGGGACAGAGTGCGGAGTAAGTTTGGGGGGTACCCATGTACCAGTGAAGGAGGTATAATAAAATTTTCTTCACCTCCACCCTTTGTGCCATTTTGTTCTTGCTCTTTATCATGTGTATGTATCCATGCTCGTATAAAATGTCATGATCATATAATTTTTTTTTAAAAAAATTGCTTTTATTCCCATGCATATGTACAAAGTTGCTATAATAGTGAAAACCTGTTGCGACTTCTTGCAAGGTTTGTTTTCTATGTGCTTAACGAGATGCAAGTTCTGTTATATATTTTTGATAATGCTGCCTCAAACGAATAAAAGATTATGTTTTGCCATGCCAAAAACTTCGAAAAATATAATAATCTCGCAAACAACTAAGTGATGAGTATGGAGAAGGAAAAAGCTGCCCAAATAGCTGAAATCTCTTTGTTTTCCCTCACCCAACAAAAATCTCAAAAAGAGAAAGAAGCCTTATGAGTGTGAATAAAAGCATGAGAGTTGTGCCCAATAAAAGAAAAAGAAAAAATATATATATACACACTTGTTTTCCAAAAGTACCCATCTTTAGGCATGGTAGATCCGGGGCAGTGGTACGTAGGATGTGAAATCACTGCTCTAAAGCCAACTGGCTTGGACTGCAGGGACCACTTGCCCGCTAACGAACCCTTAGCTGGATGGACTGATGGGAAAGAGGAAAAACCCCAAAAAAGCCTTAGCCTACCCTATACACAACTTTCTGCCCCAAAAATAAAGTTGTTTGGTGTGTAAGCTAACTTCGAAATCATACAACAAAGTCTTGCCGAAGCTGTAGAGAAACATCTTACTTAAATAATAAGGCCAGAAAAACAAAGTCTTTAGTTCGTAGTGAGACAACATTATCTCTAAAGCATTGTGATTCTTGTTTCACCTCTTGGCCTGAAAGCTACTCCGAGCAGAAGAAGCATCACTAAACAAAGTTTAAATAATTGATTGAGGACAATCAAAAGGCTAAGTTTGGGGGAGTTGATAACACCAATTTTTGTGATGTTTTTTCCCTTTATTATGTTATCAAAACTGCCCTTTTTTGCTATTTTCCTCTCTTTTATTAGTACTTTCGCAATAATTGGCCAAGCAATGCTCTTAATCCAATATTTCCATCTTTTGCATAGTTTTTCCTCATTTTGGTACAATAAGGCCGTCCCGGCCCACAAATAAGTCCAAAGTCTGTTTCGGCCTTCCTGATGCCTGATATGACCTCTACCCAACAGGGTGGAGCGACACAGTGACGCACGACGAAGGGATGTCACGCAAGAAGAAACTAACGGACGACACGTCTTCTACCCGATAGGGAGCCAAACTCACCACGACAACCCAAGCTTGTCGGGCGACACAACCACCCACCGGCAGGCGCGCCGCCCGTCACGTGACCGATAGCTGACACCCCTGTGCCGAGTGACACCAGTATCAGCCGTCCACCGACCTGCAAATAAGGAGGACACGTGGCACTTCGAGCACCATAGCTTCCCCCAACCGCTGCCTATAAATAGCAGCTACAGGAAGCTGAAGAGACAGTTCGCACAGTCGGGAATCTTGAGCGATCTTCAGAGTAAATTGCGAGAGCAAGAGTATCGCGCCCCAGTGCTCGTGCCAGACAACTCTGGGTGAGCTCTTCCTCATCCCGAGAGGGAGGGGATGGTTCACTTAGGACCGTCTCCGGCGACACTTCGGGCCGATATCGGCCAACGTTGATGAGCGACACAAGTGCCCGATAGTAGAACGCGCTGCTCCATGCCCGACACGATATCGAACTGATACGCTTCACCCGTCATAGCGTGCCGCCTGACATGAGCGTATCGGCTAGGGTCCTTGAGCGATACAGTCGGCCGTCACAGTGTGCTGCCTGACACTACTGTATCGGGCTAGGCACCTGACCGGTATCGGGCTGGAGAGCCGCAGTAGCCTGTCACCCTTCTACATTAAGGTGACATCTATCTTTAATTCTGTTATTTAATTCTTCACTTACGCAATGTATTAAGACCTTTAATGTTTATGGGAATGGAAAATCTTAATTACTTGTTGCTCTATTCTTGGTGCAATATGTTGGATGACTGCTATGTTTGATATCTGAACTCTAGCTTGCATGTTTGGATCGCATTTCGCTTAGCTACTGAATAGTGTTTTCTTGTCACAACAGCTTCGAGAGTTGTGTTGTGGCTCTAGTGTTTGATCCCATTCTGGAGTACGAGAGTGCCTAGAACGGAGTTGTTTCAGTAACATTCCACTCTAACTTAAGTCCAACAACCTCAAGAGGGGTGTTGATGCTTGGTTAGAGGTACCCGCTCTGAGAGGAGGGGTGCAGGATGTTACTGCTGCCGCTTGTTTTACTGAAGTCTTATCCTTCATACCTTGCTCTAGCTCTGGTTGTATCTTTCTATTTTTGTTGTATGAAAACCCCTAAAAACTGCTAAATTACTAAAACCTTAAATCTTTCTTATAGCTCCAGTTGGAGATAGTTTTCTTTGTTTTGTTTGTGACATCTACTGTTTCCCTTTTAAGAATTTATATCTCTATACCTTCCGGAGTGTAGCGTGTTGATTCTGGGTTCTCAACACTACCACCCTTGTCCCTGTGTTCGACCCCGTATATCTACTTCGACCCCGTAAACAAAGTTGTGGGGGCCTAGAAGGATTCGGGTTATAAATGTGAAAGCTCGACTATCTCCAATCTGCCTCCAAATTTAGGACGCGCGATTTAGGCCGGTCAACCACCTATCCCATTCCTGAACACCTAATCTCACTATTAAATGTATAATATGTTTTCAATTTTCAAGAATATTTCAGCAATATTTCCCCACAATTCTTTAAGTGCACTTATGTAGATGGGAAAATACACACCTACATATGTACATAGATAACAAAGGGGGAAGTTCCTACGAGACATCTTGAAAACTAAGTAAACATCATACACTGATATCCTAAGTAAGATTAAATATTCAAGAACAATCCCAAACTTGGGACTATACAAGTTTTACTCCTAATGAGTAAATCTTGGATGGATTTGAAGACCACTAGATAATTTGGTCATTTTTATACTTATAATCTTAGTGTCATCATTTATATCATAGATGCAAGAAAATGTACATTAAGATAGAAATATTCTATTTAAATAGCCTAGACAATATTTAAATGAACCAAACAAGAAACCATTATTCATTCATTTTCCTATTCATAATTTTAAAATTCTAATTAGATATATAGTAAGAATTTAGCGGTCTGGCATAATACATAATACATGCATTTTCATAGAAAATCATAATACAATTTATGATTTAATGACTTAAAGACAATACATCCATTTTCATTAGAAATCAACAATTATAGGTAAAAGAAATAAAAAAGAGGAAACTTGCTTCATGGATTAACTGAATTAGAGACACTAGTAGAAGATAAGCAATAGAAATGGTGGCCACAACAACATTGCGGAAGAGAAGAGGCAACACTAGAAGAGAACAAGTGACGACATTTGCAGAGAAGAGGTGAAAGTGTCTATGACAACATAGCAACAATGATGATAGAAGTATAGCTGCGGCAATGGTGACGATGAAGGTAGGAATGGAAACTAACGAGCAGTGGAGGTCAAAGGAGCATTTCGGTCACCAGAGAACAAGAGTTAGGTTTAGGGATTAGGTGATGAAACTAATAATTGGGGAAAGAAATTTTATAGGTGTGATTAAGTGGAATTTAATCATTGGTTGCTAAAAAACAACGAATAAGTATTTAGTCATTGGTTCTTTATGCATAACTGATAACGTAATTTAATCTCTTTAGTTGGTTTTCTTTTGATATGCCTATGACATATGTACTTATCCTTGTTAAAAAATACTGACCTCACTCATTTTGGTATGTATGCCCATAAAGCCAATCATATGACGATTGTTATGGGGCATCATATACTTAATTTAATAATTATATAGGTAATTCCATCTATTATATTTGTCTCAATCATGATATGATGACACACACATAGTAGATGTCTAAAGAATGATGTTACTCGATGACACACATCTTTAGGTTTAGGACCTGAATAATGAGATCATATGTATGATAAGAGTACATGCATTCTTGATATATCCCTAGTCAGATATTAGTATGGAAGAAAAATAGAAAATCATAATACATAAGACTAGAATGTGTCTTAACTGATGATTGAGTCTCATTAGTCATGATGTGGGATATCAAGTCAAACACATAGATACATATTAGAGAATAGTGTATCAAACAGACCCACCTTGAGAGTGATACATGAAGACCATGGAATGGTAGTCAGAATCAACTCTCAAACGTGGTTCTTAGACCTAAATTCGCTACACTCATCACATGTCTTTAAATGTATTTTGACACCATCCAATGTGACCTTGAATAAGGGCTGCCATAAAGGTGATATTGGGGTACGTTGTGACACATTGGGATTGAGTGTGAGTGATGTAAATGGAATTTTTCCCTCCTAGAGGAGATTGATCATAGCCACTTGATAAGAGAGACTGAGAAATGTATGATCATGCTCATGTGACTCAATATGTTATATGTGAGTTCATGCATCTCATTGGTGTCAACTCCAACCATAAGTTTTTAAAAGTCACACTTTGATGACTTCTACTAATAGTTTTATTATTTATGTCGATCTAATTTTGGGGGACTGATCACATATTTTTTCTCCTATCCTTTTTAATAAGATTTGGAAATATTTTTTAACTATAATGAAGCTCCTATATGTACGGAGTTGTCGACCATTCATTGTATGCAACGTAACAACTCCAAACTACACAATATTCTACACACATACTCCCCCACTTGCATAATTTTTTGTCCATTTGGATTGAGTGAAACTAGTGAGCTTTTATAATCTATCCACCCCAAATCTCAGATAGGTCATAATATTCATATATTTTATGAAGGTCTCTTACTTCTTTTAAGCTAATGTAGGATATATATTCTGGATCTTGATCAAGGTCATCCATGAGTAAATTAGATGTAGACATGTGAAACGGGATGATAGGTTTTTCAAGTGTGGGTCTTGCAGGTGTGGGTCAAAAAGACCCAATTTATAATGGGTGGAAAAAATACACCCAAACTCAACCCAACGGGTTGCAAGTGGACCCAAGTGTGCCAATCAATCAAAAATAAGTTGCAAGTTACTTATTTGAAGATTTAGAAAAATAAATAATATGTCACTCATTTATTTTTGTCAAATATAGTACAAGATAGTATCCAATTACTATGTTTGAAATTTAATATAACAGAGTAATTGTTGTCTTCAATCAATAGGAGACTAAATAAATAAATTACATCAACTAACTTTTGTACTTAGATGTAAAATGGGAAAATTAATATGGTTGTCAAGCATAATGTACCGCAAAAATAAAAAACGAATTTTGTCTTCACATTAGAAATATCAACATCTACTTATGCTTGTCTACTTCAAACACAAAATAAATAAAATATAATTGTTGCAGTTCAATCTAACACATTTAGTTTTGCAAAATTGACAATATTTCTTAACAAATGTATATGTACATACCTATATTAGTATATATAATTTAATTAACTATGTCAACTATGGGTATCACTGGTCAACCACATAACCTACTAACTAAACATGTCAGTATAGATTTGGGTGATTTTTAGTAGGTGGAAAATGATATCACCCAAATCCAACTCAACGGGGTGACTTGTTGGTGGATGTGGATTTTGACCCAATTTGACAAGGGTCATATGGTTTTTGATGTTGCATGTAAGAAAACGTACTCCCTAGAATCTCTTCTTGAGGTCCTAGGAGAGGATGAATACTTAAGAGTCTATTTATTTGAAATGTTCTTATGTTTGATGACTTTTTGAAAGGATTATTTATTTTTACAATAGTTGGTCAGATATATTAATAACATATTTGTTGGGGAATACTAGAAGTTTGTAGATTACAAAATAAGATATAATAAAATAGAGGAGAAATTTTTTGATAGAGGTGTAGAAACAACTTATAGAACATGTCCCTGACAAAGGAGGGGGAGCGCCATAAGTAACCCCACAATTAAGAAAGATAAGTCTAAACTAGTTATGGAGTTTGGAACTTCAAGATATCTAGTGTTGTAATGTACTTCAAGAAAGGAGGGGAGGGTCCATCAATGGTATCATATCAACACTTTTAAGGGAGGGCGTCTCTTGTCAGGTGTGATATTGACCATCAAACATGTAACAATTAAGGCAATTATAGACAGTTAGAGTAGAAGACTTCAGACATAATGTTAGAAATAGAAATATGAGGTGTAATGTAATTATTTGGAAAAAGTATACAACTCCTTTCTATCCAAATGTTCCATAAATAAAGACTAATGGTATTTTGTATAAGATTGCATTGCTTGCTAACAAAGCGTGGACATAGACTGAAGCAAACTCATAAGTGAAGAAGTTATGAGGGATTCTTCACTATTATTCTAGCATAGCAAGAAAGGAAAGGGTCCATGAATGGATCTTTATAAATATTGTGACCTATGAGAAGTAAATTTGAGCATACATAGAGGATAAAAAAGTATATTAGGTATGTATTAATTTTCTGGAGAGATTTGTTAAAAGGTCATTTTGAACCATGAAAATATTGGTTTTTGTAAGCATATCGAATGGTGTAATAATCACCCAATAACCATGTGAATTGTGGGTAGTTATGTGGGGCACTAATGTAGTTGATGAGCTTTCTAAAGAGGGAGGGGGTAAGGTTGTGCCAACATAATAAGTTGAAATTATTTGATCTATTACTAAGAATTTAGTGTGAGGCATTTTTAGAAGATATGTCTAATTTTGGTAAGGAGTTGATATTCAGTATAGAGGCCAAGGTAAAGTGATCAAACCAATACTCAAATTAGAAAGCTAGAGGAAAGGAATTATGTATAGGGAAGTGACATAGATGTTGGAAACTCTAAGATTTAACTTATATGTCTCCCAGATGGTGATCATTTATGTAAAGGTATATCTTGCCATAATTGACTTTTTTTAGCTTGAGTATAATAATTTGACACTAGCGAATAGATGGACTGTGTATAAGGGATAGAAGATTCTTTATACAAAAATAAATTGTCATAGTTTTGAGGTTGATAATAACCCAGGTTCCTTCAATTTTGGAAGGTGAAGGGTATTTCAAAAGATAGGATGCATGTGTTTTAAGTTCTATAAAAGTCTCTATGAAGTTTATCGATGATATTGATAGTTTATTGTGTGATAGGAATGTCACCAATGTAGTAAGTTGGTATATGTGATAGGATTGATTTCACAAGCGTTAATTGATCGGTAAGGAATAAGGTAGAGCTAAACCAACTCTAAAGTTTAGATTTCATATCTTCAATAATGGGTTTTGAGACCGAAGAGTTTAGAACTTTATTGCTTATAGGTATACCGAGGCATTTATTTGGGAAGGATTCAAGATTTCAATTGAGAATATTTGCATAGGAATGTAGGTAAAGTATAAGACTGTGACAATTTAGAAAGAAAAATTTGTTGTAATTGATCTTAATTCGTAAGATGTTGGAAGATACAAAGAATTCTTTCAATGTTTAAGATATATTTCTGCGATGGTTTGATGAGAAGGAGAGTGTTAAGATATATTAAGGCATCGAATGACAGGAATCAAGAGAAGGGGTGATAGGGTGTCCCGCAGTCTGTGGTCATTATAGTTGTAGAAGTAAGCAAAGCGTGAACTATTGATAAGAACTCAGAATGATGTTGAAATACCACATACTTTTATCCTACTATTCCACATGTTATTGAAACCATGACCTTCAATGATGGTGTGTAATCTTCATATATTATGAGAGGCTTGTTAGTCGGTGATCCCATATGTTGGTACTTCGTATACCATTCACACCTTATTTTTCTATCTTTTCTCTATACCACGGTCTGATTGAACGGTTGTGATTTCAGTCTTTTTCAATATTATTGTAAACAACGTTTTATTAGAGAAACTAATAGTGTGGTCATGTGGTTGTGACCCGTTGGATTAGTGTAAGGGCCAACAGCAAAGTCACGCATGTCCGGCTTCACATGAACGAGAACATACATAAGACGCTTGTTCTATAGGACTGGTCTTATAGAAAACTGATAGGATCCGATATGATTTCGTTATAGAACATCTTGTACTTTTTTTTCCTTATTTTTTTAAAAAGTTGGGTTTTAAATAGGAGTGAGAAGGAAACATTAGATTGTGATTGGTTGTCCTATATAATTTTTATAGGACGTGTCATATACTATTGGATTGGTGTCCACACTAGCAGAAAAAAAAATGGCGTGAGGAGACCCGTGCGCTGGCCCTTGGATTGCTCAAACCAGGGACAAACATATAAACCGGCGGTAGGTTTATCTATGAGCAATGTTTCCTTCTCACTTTTATTTAAAACCCAACCTCCTAAGAAGAGAAAAACGTAAAAGATGTTCTATAACAAAATAGAAGATGCTGTCAGTTTTCTACAGGCGTGGGTGTGGGCATGCGTGGTTCATCTTGCTCATTACCACCCCGGCCCCTCCTTTCTTCACCAGCTAGCCGCTATTGTATATTTTCATTATTAGCAACACGTGACCTGTACTTGCGCCCGCTAAACCACGTGGTCTCCGTAGATGACTTCTCCTTATCGGCCCATCGGGTACAGGGCAGGCAGCGGAAGGATGGATCTGGACAAGTCGGCGCGGGAGATGTTGATGTTGCGGACCTTTTTTGGATTTCGTTGGAGGTTTAATTGCCAACTTTGATGCTAGCTAGAGACAGTACGTGGCGTCTGTCCCATCGTCGCCGTCGTCGCCGCGTGATAGCAGTCCAGCCACAGTTGGTTCCCACCGTGGTGCCATTTTCTTCCTTCCAAACGGTGTCATGCATATGAAGAATCGAGATGATGGTCAGTATGGGACGAGGGTGAGGTTGTCTTTTGTGAAGGTTCCCATGTAGCCGATCGTGACGGAAATTGCAGGTTAGAAGGAGGGTGGCTTTCTCCGGAGTCGTCATCGTTCCCCGGTAGCTGATCTCTGGATGAGCAACAACTGAGCGGTGCGTCCACATAGCCACGAACAAGGCCGCGACGTACCATGCCTCCACCATCCACAGCCAGCCAGGAATTTCACGACTTGCCGTGTGAATGAGATGTGAACAAAGGGTTCCGAGCAGCTATAACGTTCAACGTTCTCGGTGGGGAGGTTGCCAGCTTGAGAACTTTTCGTCTCATGGAGAACGCGGCATGAAAATGGCTCAGGATAGAGTACAATATTATCTTCCTTGAACTTGTTCAAGATAATGTCGATATATATACATACGAGAGCATGAGCTGTACAGACAGACTGTTTCCTTCTAACAACCCAAACGGAGAGGTGGTGCTCTGGAATTACTTATATCACCAAACATTGACACTTTAACTTGTAGTAGCATTTTTTAATTCATGTTTCTCATATCTCACTTGGTAAATAATTATTTAGAGGATTGTATTATTGGAACAAGAAATAAGATTAGAAATGAGATTTTTTTTGTCTCCACATATGTATAACAATAAAATAGACAAGACAAACAAGTTACTTCTCTCCTCTATTTTGTTGCTATACATATGCCATTTTTCATTCATGTATCATTATTCAATGATTTATACCCAGCTTGACTTGTCTTCACGACGGCGGCCGTACGTGTATCCAGGACCGGTCGCACTCATCCGATCTTGCAGCAACATGTTACCTAGTTGCTGCGACATATGCATTTGTATGGCGCCATGGTCTTTATAGTCACCACACCCAAGCATATTTTTTTTATAATATGTTTCTTGTATTGATAAAAAGACTTATGTATGTATATGGGAGTAAAACATAGTAGTAGCAGAGAGTTAAAGGGGTTACATAGCACCAAAAATAAAATAAAAAGTTAGGATTAATCACCTGTGGTGTATCCCTCAGGAGCGTGAAAAAAGGAATTTAATTACATATAATTTGTCTAAGAAAAAGATCGTTCATCAAAATAAAGTTCATTCCTCTTGTGAAGACAAACTCTAGGTTCCTACTAGCGGTATGACACTTCAATTTTCACCGGCTCCTCCGTTCGTTCCAGCATCATGCATCAGGTTGTATGGGTCCTAGTGGAATCCACTCCCATTGTCGTTGTTGTGACCTGGCGCACAAGAGATCGTGATATGTTGAGTCCACCTGTTGAAGGGTGTGTTGTTGGATAGGGTGAAGTTGTCAAATATAATTTTATTTCTGGTAGTCCATATGACCCATATGATGGCCATCGTCAATATGTCATGATTAGCGTATCAGTCCGTTCGACTTGTAGTATGTTGTATTTTGTACATGATGTTGAGGTAGGTGTCAGCTAGAATGGTTATGGTTATGGTGTAGTGGGTCCTAGAGATACCAACTATTGTAACCAATAGGAGAAATTTCCATAGCTGATGATAATATTAAAATATTGTTGACGTGTCTCAGATTTTGTTGACCCACCAAGACTGCATAGCTCCAGTTGCAATGAAAGAATGGATCTTAGCCGACCCCCAAACCGTATGGTACAGCTCAACTAATTTTCAAATCAAGTTGAGGACCACTAATATAAGGGATTTACAAACATAGAGATGCACCATCCATGGTGTTTGCTTACTAGAGAGTTATCTTTCTCCGTCTCTTAGGCGACTAATATTCCTCAAGTTCCACTCCATAAAATTCGTTGGGTTCATCTGGACTACTCTCGGAGAGAGCACTTTCTTCCATACTGTCCTTATTATAGTTGACTTCTTCTAGTATTTTCTCCTCTCATCTCTTTCATTAGTGGCAGGTTGAGCTAACTACTTACATTATGTATTCCATGTTTTATGTATGATTGTGTTTGTGTCGCCCTTGCTATCTTTCGCTATTGTGATTTCTCAATACTTAATATGTTCTCATGCCCACTTTGTGTTCATTCCAACATATTTGTTGAGATATCAATATAGCACTGCCCAATAATGATTAATAAATCTAACAATCGGAATCATGAAATCTCTCTATCTAGCAATTGTAACTCAAGATGGGATCTAAAGAATCTAGTGCTATGCATAACATATCATAGTGAACTATAAATGCTAACCGAAAACATAAATATGTGAGTTGAAGTGGTGAAATATGACTATGTACCTAAATGGGACTTCAACTACAACACTAACAGTACTTTAGTTCAACAAAATTTAACAATCAAGTTTGAGTTGGATGATATATGGTTCACACTAGTTTTGGCCAATGCATTCAGGATGCATGCAAATTTAATCCTAAAATGTTTGTCAATCCTAAACTGATTATAATTTATTTTTTTACTTTAACTAGGTTCAACTTGCAAAAACCAAAAATCCAATACCAAAAATTTTGGAGAGAAACCATTTACACTATGTTTAACTATGAAGTAAAAGTATATGACATATAAACCCCATGATTGAGATGAATAACTAATCATTATAACTTCATATAATATTTCTACCACATATGTGTACTACAAAAATAGTAGTGAATGATAGGAAGACTCATCCATGCATATTTGACTAGATATTATAAAATTAAACTTGTTTATTATTGTGTATCAAAGTTCATTATGAAATGGAGTTAAGAAATCTTTCTTGGAAGGCACACACATAATGCCCACAACAATTGGGAAGAATTCAAAATCATGTGATTCTTGTGGGTAAACATATTCTCGATTATTTGCAACTATAGGAAGATGAATCTCGTTCTTCATCACAAGTACCAAATATTGTGTTTACTGTATTTCAAAAAGCAAAGGCAATGCTTTAGTCCCATATTGGGGGAATCTGATACTTCCTTCCTCCTTATACATGAGTTCTTACCCATAGGATAATTGAGAAAAATAAATGGATAAGGGTTTCGCACGCGCATGGTGGGCAACCCAACTGGGTTTGGACCAGGTCGATTCAGAAACTCTTTAATTGGGCGCATCGACGCATGTCGCATCTCGTGCGTAGGGGGGTGCAAATCTGGCCTCCCGAGCCTCCTTGCATGGGCACGAAGCTGGGTTTGTTTTTCTCCTTGGTTCACTAAACCATTTTGTGACTCTCCCTATGAGCACATGTTACACTAAATGAGATTACTCAAAACATAAAACACAATCAATCACCAATTAACCACATAACCAAAAATATAGGTAAATTAAGACCGATTTCAACGTCAGCACCTGCTCAGAAATATTTACATAAGAGCCAACATCTTTCTTATATCCATACTATGCCAAGAATTTGATACAAATTATTCTATCACCTTAGACACAACATATACATACAGGAGAACAATATTCATATATGCCACACAAACAAGCATTAACACGCTAACAAAAGTTCAATTTGTTTGAAACACCATATACAAACTATTCTTGCCCGGACCTGAGAGTATATGGATGACTCTAGGACACACTAGACATCTAATCAACTTTTTCAAAGATTCATTACTATAGCTCCTCTCTACTTCCATGATTTTATTGCCATCACTGTCGATTACCTAAAAAGATGTGGCAAACCACAAGGGTGAGACCCATGCCCAGCAAGAAATATAAAGTCTAACAACGCTTATTGATTACAACATTTTAAGCAATTAAACAGTTTAATCAGATATAATAAATAGGCTCAATAGCAGGGATAATTGACAGAATACATAAAGGAGCTGATAATAATTATCATCATTAGTCAGATTATCACCCTTTATCTTGTTGATGATATAAGAAATTCAGTAGCATATGCATATCTAGCATCATGAGCAAGTCTAGTAACATAGAATCTCTATCATTATGAATAAGTCTAGCCACATAAGCATAGCTAACAACATTATCATGTCTAATAGGTCAAACATATTAACATCATAAGAAGAGCTAACAACATAAGCACAACTATCTGCATAAGCATGATTAGCTGTATATGCATATCTAGTAACAAAGGCATGGCTAGCATGCTAAACATAACTAACAACATGAGATATGTAGCATCATGATTATAATTAGTAGTAGCAGTATAGTTATCAACATAAGCATGACTACTGTATGTATGCATCTACAATCCTAAGAATATCCACAACATAAGTATATCTACTATCTCTTAATTGTACTAAGCATCATTGTTATGTAAAGATAACAAACAAGGGTTATCATCCAATGTGAAACATTGTGTATAACCCTAAATAAATATGTTACACGGTTGTATTACATATTTTATTATGCCCTGGGGAATTTGAATCGTACCACTCAAAGTCCAACTGACCCCTAAGATCATTTCTGTACAAAATCTAGGAGTGTCGGTATCCTAAGATCTCTTCCCCTCGGTCAGTATGAGTAAAAGGTTGTGACATATCAGTCAAATTTTCCACCACAGTGACATATAGTCCTATAACTAGCCCACCTTAGTACAGGTCATGATGCTAGAACCTAGGATATTCAAACCCAATCACTGAGGTACAACCACATTTGTCCTCTAATCACATCTTGGTATAATCACCAAGACATGAACATAGTCATTCTCAATCACATCAGATGTATGAGGCATGACCATAGACAACCTCCACAATCTACATTGTGGATGACAAGGATATATCCTCAACCTTCCACCCCCACATACTCAACAGTATGCACTCTGAGTTTCCCTTAGGAATACTCATTTCACCATCTATCAAGTTCTGACACTGAAGATGGTTCTATGGCATAGGGCACTACATGATTAGAGTTACACTTGATTAGTTATGCCAATTGGGTGAATTAAGGCTGCATCAAACAAGTGGACATACAAAACCTAATTCACTTCTAGCAAGCATATAAATATTACAACTTTGAAAAGATATAAAATGTGTGAAACATAATTTCTCATCTCGTCATCACATGGTACTATTCACTTTCCATTCATGAGACCACACTAGTCGTCATACTATCACAAGATATGAATCCTTTTCACAATATCACAGGGTATCAACCCTTATCAACATAAGAGTATTACACCTCATTCAGGGCTCAACCATGCCCAAAGGTCATTAAGACCATCATACTATTCCCTGTAAGATCATCATTATCTTTGCACGCCTTATAACAAGGCTCAACAACATCACTTGCATATAATACACCAAATCAGCACAATATTGCTTTAATGAGCTAGGATATATTCATAAACAATCATAGAAGGGTTATATTAACATTAAGAGCATTCCTTTATTACATCAACATGCAATGAATCTAGATATCATTAACCCTCATCATATTCATAATGCACATGTTTCACATAAGCAAGTATCAACAATGTGGCTATGGCAACCATCAATTAACACATTAAGGTTATGATGATGTTAAGGAGATTATTTCACCATCATGCCATCATATAATAATGTTAAACATGAATACTCATCTTTATATATTTGCATTAGAGTTAGGTTCAACAAGATAAATTATATTAATGTTACTAATCAACACTCATACCCAAACCCTAACTCACGACATCTCCATTGGATCATGGATGCATAAGGTGAAGCATCACCATCACATTCCATACTATTCTCAAGTATTAACTCACACATAAATCAAGGTGTAACCATTGGGTTATAGCATACTAGGGTTTCAACAACATTAACATAGTACTTCAGGATTGTATTAGTCATTCAAGGACTATTCATACCCAATTACCATCATTTAGTTATATTAAAGATAGGTATAACAAGATATACCTCATTAGAGTTACATATCAACACAATATGATTATCATCCCTTATATTCATATGATTGAATATGTAAGACTACCTTATTAAGGGTAACCCTCCATTTGTTCCATCATCATTCAACCCATATCACCATACCACAATGTCACCCAGAACCATTGGATGTTTAAAAGGTAAGACCATTGGTTGTTTACATAAGTAAACACCTTGGATAAGCCAACTATGAAGTCATTGATTTGTTATCTATAAAGAGCCACCATCTAATCCTAGACATCCCTTTGATTAACAACACAAAAAGTTCCATTGAAAGTAGGGTAAAACCCACAATTGACTGTTCATTTAAAACAAGCCATCCATTGTCAACAAGTAAGCTCCTTAAGTTGATCATATAAAGGAAACCATCTAAATCACATTATTAGGACCAACATATTACATTATCCATCATTTCACTTTATTATAGGAATAAACATTATATCTTAACCATTGGGTCAAGTTCATATATTAAAACCATCAATTACAGTATAGGTCCAACCATGGCATCAAGTTACCCAAGAAACCATTGGTCTAAGGCTTAATTGATGCTAAACTATATGATTAACTCATTATTGGTTTTGTAGACCTGATCCACCATAATTAGTGACCATTAAGTCACCATAGGTTGTTAGATCAGCACTATATTCATTAATCAGCATCAAACATCAAACTAATATCACCATTGATTGATAGCATCATTAGGATACTTAGTTGTTAATCACTAGGCTTCTAATTAGGACAAAACATGACCTAAGGGGTGAACGTTAATTGACATTCTTAGTTACCACCATCAATTGTCATGAATACAACACCATAGGGTTGTTGCAATGGTATCATCATCGAGTCATGGGTTTATAGAAGAAATCAACTCAAAACCCTAAAATTGACCATTGGTTGATTGGTGCTTAGCACCATAGGTTATCAAAACAACCTGATACAAGTCATAGTATACCTTAGTAATAACGTACACATGATCACAGGTTCATCTATAACTGAAATTAGAACAAGGAACATTATAAAAATCAAAATACAAGTCAAGTATAGCTTTTTAGTGCATGGATCATCATTTTCAAGCAAGAACATGATCTAGAAAGCTTATGGTAAGAAATAAACATAGAGCAAGTTATAAAAATTGCCTCTAATGAGAATATGAAACCCCAAAAAGAAGAAATCTCGAGAAAGTAGGGTATAAAATCTAAGCATAAGCTATGAACTTGTCCATCTAGCACCTTTCTTCATGAAATGAGCAAACCCTAAGCATGAGGAGCAAGAAAGGTAGGGTTTTAGAGCTTTAGAGAAATTTCTACATGGAACATCAAGGTTCCGACCTGGAGGAAGGACTAAGGAAGGAGAAGATCAAGATAAATGGAGAAGGAAGGAAGAAAATAACTTGCCTTGGTCAAAATCCCTAGAAGATGACGTTGGAAACCCTAGGTAGGGCTAAATGGAGCTCTAGGAGACCTTCTTCTCCAAAAAGAGGTTGTCTTCTACCTTAGAGAACTTGATTATGCAGAAAAATAGAGTGGAGTCGTTGCTCCAGGTTAGAGGAAAGATAAAGCAGGCAAAGTTTCATACTTGGTCAAGGAAGAGGTACATATAGCCCATGGATAAGAATGGGAGCAAACATGAGGTGTAAAAGTAGCTTCCCCATGTTTCTATGGCCTTAAACTATTAAGAATATACAAGCACACGCACAAGAATCTCCCCTACCATCCTTATAGACCTTATTAGCATTCCTTTGTCTAATTTCCTAGCCAATCACATAATTCATTAGTTGATAGCTACTAAAGGTAGCTCATTCGTGAAGGGGTAAACCTTAAAATACCCTTAGAGAAAACACCTTCAAACCAAGGATTAAATAGGTGCCCCATGGCTCAACAAGCTCAATAATAATGATAGAATATCCAAGGAACATAATTCAAGTGATAAATTACAAATAAAACCTCTCAATTGGGTAAATTGTAGAAAAATCCAAAATGTGCATAAAATTGCATAACTTGCTCAAACAATGTCCAAATTGGACCAAATTTGAAACTTAAGTTTGTCTTATGATTTCAAAGCATATCACAAGATTATATTTGGGTTCTAAGAATTAAATTATGGTAATTAATCTTATTCAACTCTTTAGGAAGTTTAGGGGCCTTACAACTATAAACCCCTAATAGGGATTTCGCCCCCAAAATCTAAGGTAAATAAAGATGGGTACTTCCTTTGCACCTCATTCTATTACCTTCACATGGTTACATGCATATCATGGTGATGTCACATCATTCATACATATATCCTCTTGGGTCAGCACAAAAAACCCCACCTAAGAAGACATTCTCAATATGGATTGTAGAAACTTATTGTGTCATCGATACAACTCTAGTAGTAATGTTCAACTTTAAATTCTAGCTATCATCCTAAAATTATATCTATTGTATCAACACATTACTAAAAAGTCATACTTGCTAGCTTTTACCAATCATGGCATGTGTCCCATACCATTCCTTCAAGCATATAAAAAAAGGCGATGTATCCATCCTTTTTTTTTAAGATACACTGACACTGGAACACTTGTCAATTCTTTTTAAGCATCAAAAGAAATGCTGAAGTTGGCACCTATCATTCCATACAAGAAACATCATTCCTAATCAACCTTGTTAGGGGTGAAACAACAACACTATCTTCACCTTACTAGGATTTACACAACCTACTTAGAATACATATCATGATCCCATAAAGAAATTTAATCAACCCCATCTCACTCTTGTTCAACTTATCTCATAGCTATTGCTGCTTCAGCAAACATAAGATTTTTGAAGAAATATTGATCATATTTTTGACCATATTTGAAATACTTTGACATGTCATCATTCAAAGATTTATATAACTTGTATGACATGACTGGAACACTCTGTTCCTCCTACTCATAAATTTTATTTGTACATTGGTTATCTAAAGGACATAACTCTAAACTCATCATGGTCATGCGAATTATGTCATCCAATCTAACTCCCATGCATTGATACTTGATCATAGGTTTATCTTAAAGTAACACGGTATTACATATCTATTAACCAACAAACCATCTATCCTTGATAGTGGTCTTGCCCAGCTATCACTGAACCATACACAACATTATAGAATCACTTTTGTTTTTCCTTCCAAACAACATTTAGAGGGTCATCATCAACTCTCTCTCCCTCTCTCTCTACGAAAGAGGAATACTTGGAATGTTCCTTTAATAAACATCTCCAGCCTTCACATATTTCTCATATTATTAATACATCTTGGATACTAGGATTCATTACCTTGGTATCCACCTCATGTGCTATGAGAAACTCACATCCTTATATCATCTACTTTTACCAACATAACAAATATCAAGACATATAAGAGGAGTCTTCCTAATTATTGGAAGGCTCAAAAGAAAAATCATCACAAACTTTATGAACTTGAAACCATAGTCCAAACAACCTTATGCTATAATAAGCTATCCACCCTCATGTTTATAACGAATCCACACATACCAAGTGGCAATGATCCACTAGAAAGTTGTGTCCTAGAAAGGAAAGACACAAAGGGAAACACACTTCCCACATCATAGCAACATTGTTCAAGGTCACTAGCAGAAAGGTAACCAATTCTATTTTCATTATGCAAGTTACAACTTCTTATGTATCATTTTACCTTTTTCATGCCAGGTTCCTTGCCATTAGCATAGGAATCATCATGATTAACATATCTCATTACTCCTTCCTTGACGACTATTTATCACACTTGGTATGTTCTCTTATTTTATTATTTTTTCAACCACTTATCAATAGGTAAATCATCATATTCTACATTTTCTTCATTAAATTGGGATCATCTCCCTTAATTTCTTTCACATGATATGCTGATTTTTCATTAACACTTTCTTACACACATAGGTTGGTCTGAGATTAACTCAGGTTCCACCTTATTTCTTTTTCATTGTTCCCATTCATCTTCTCATTTTGTACTTGTTACATGAGTTCTCTCTATCTTATGCGGATTTCATACCTTGATACACTTTATAAGCATAGACTTGTTTGTCTTTTACTTTATTATCTTCTTGAATCATATCTTCAAGAAATCCTCTTTTCCTTATTTGTATTTAGATTTAGATTTCATGGTGTTGTATCTTTCTCTTATATTTACAAAACATTCAAGTTTTGATAGATAATGATGTAATTTTCATCTTCTTTAAGGTAGGATTGAGATATTCACATCATGATTTCTTATTCATTATGATATTTAGATTGTCTCAAAATGAATACTTGATCAGAGTAATCAGAAAGATAACAATCTAAGAATTCCATACTTACCTTTTCTTCAATAATTGAATACCTAGCTAGGGCACCCAAATACTGAGATTAGGCAGTATGCACCATATTTTTATGTCACAATCCTAACTTAGACATCATCTTAGTCCTAAGTCCTAGTGTCCTTGTAGACTCAATGAACCTAAAGCTATGATACCAACTTGTGAGAACTCGTTACACTAAACAAGATTACTCAAAACATAAAACACAATCAATCACCAATTAACCACATACCCAAAAATATGGGTAAATTATAACCGACTTCAATGTCAGCACCTACTCAGAAACATTTGCATAAGAGCCCAACATCTTTCTTATATACATACTATGCCAAGAATTTGATACAAATTGTTCTATCACCTTATCCACAACATATATATACAGGAGAACAATATTCATATATGCCACACAAACAAGCATTAACACGCTAACAAAAGTTCAATTTGTTTGAAACACCATATACAAACTATTCCTGCCCGGACTTGAGAGTACATGGATGACTCTAGGACACACTAGACATCTAATCAATTTTCTCAAAGATTCATTAGTATAACTCCTCTCTACTTCCATGATTCTGTTGCCACACTGCTGATTACCTAAAAAGATGTGGCAAATCACAAGGCTGAGACCCATGTCCCAGCAAGACATATAACCTCCAACAACACTTATTGATTACAAAATTTTAAGTAATTAAATAGTTTAAGCAGTTTAATCGGATATAACAAATAGTTCAATAGCATGGATAATTGACAGAATACATAAAGGAGTAGATAATAATTATCATCATTAGCCAGACTATCACCCTTTATCTTGTTGATGATATAAGAAATTCAGTAGCATATGCATATCTAGCATCATGAGTTAGTCTAGTAACATAGAATCTCTATCATTATGAATAAGTGTAGCCACATAAACATAGCTAACAACATTAGCTTGTCTAATAGGTCGAACATATTAATATCATAAGAAGAGCTAACAACATAAGCACAACTATCTGCATAAGCATGATTAGTAGTATATGCATCTCTAGTAATAAAGGAATGGCTAGAAAAAAAGATTCCTGACAAAAAAAGGCATGGCTAGCATGTTAAACATAACTAACAACATGATATATCTAGCATCATGATTATAATCAGTAGTAGAAGTATAGTTATCAACATAAGCATGGCTATTGTATGTATGCATCTACAATCTTAAGAATATCCACAACATAAGTATATCTACTATCTCTTAATTGCACTAAGCATCATCATTATGTAAAGATAACAAACAAGGGTTATCATCCAATGTGAAATGTTGTGTATAACCATAAACAAATATGCTACACCATTGTATTACATCTTTTATTACGCCCTGGGAATTTGAATTGTACCATTCAAAGTCCAACTGACCCCTGCGATGGGCTATTCAGTTCCGTACAAGATATAGGAGTGTCAGTATCCTAAGATCTCTTCCCCTCAGTCAGTACGAGTAAAAGGCTGTGACATGTCAGTCAAAGCTTCCACCACAGTGACATATAGTCTTGTAACTAGACCACCTTGCTACAGGTACTACGCTAGCATCTAGGGTATTCAAACCCAATCACTGAGGTACAACCGTAGTTGTCCTCTAATCACATCATGTTATAATCATCGAGACACGACCACATCCATTCTCAATCACATAAGATGTATGAGGCATGGCCATAGACAACCTCCATAATCTGCATTGTGGATGACAAGGATATATCCTCGACCTGCCACCCCCACATACTCAATAGTATGCGCTCTAAGTTTCCCTTAGGAATACTCATTTCACCATCCAACAAGTTCTAACACTGAAGATGGTTCTACGGCACAGGGCACTACATGATTAGAGTTGCACTTGACTAGTTATGCCAATTGGGTGAATTAAGGTTGCATCAAACAAGTGGACGTACAAAACCTAATTCACTTCTAGCAAGCATATAAATATCACAACTTTGAAAATATATAAAATGTGTGAAACATAATTTCTCATCTCATCATCACATGGTACTATTCACTTTCCATTCATGAGACCACACTAGTCATCATACTATCACAAGATATAAATCTTTTTCACAATATCACAGGGTATCAACCCTTATCAACATAAGAGGATTACACCTCATTTAGGGCTCAACCATGCCCAAAGGTCATTAAGACCATCATACTATTCCCTACAAGATCATCAGTATCTTTGCATGCCTTATAACAAGGCTCAACAACATCACTTACATAGAATACACCAAATCAACACAATATTGCATTAATGAGCTAGGAGATATTCATAAACAATCACAATAGGGTTATATTAACGTTAAGAAAATTCCTTTATTACATCAACATGCAAGGAATCTATATATAATTAACCCTCATCATATTCATAATGCACATATTTTGCATAAGCAAGTATCAACCATGTGGCTATGACAACCACCAATTAACAAATTAAGGTTATGATCATGTTAAGGAGGTTATTTCACCATCATTCCATCATATAAGAATGTTAAACATGAATACTCATCTTTATCTTTTTGCATTAGAGTTAGATTCAACGAGATAAATTATATTAATGTTACTAATTTACACTTATACCCAAATTCTAACTCACGACATCCCCATTGGATCATGGATGCATGAGGTGAAGCATCACCATCACATTCCATACTATTCACAAGTATGAACCCACACATAAATCAAGGTGTAACCATTGGGTTATAGCATACTAGGGTTTCAACAACATTAACATAGTACGTCATGATTGTATTAGTCATTCAAGGACTATTCCCAATTACCATCATTTAGTTATATTAAAGCTAGGTATACCAAGCTATACCTCATTAGGGTTACATATCAACACAATATGATTATCATTCCTTCTATTCATATGATTGAATAGGTAAGACTACCTTATTAAGTGTAACCCTCCATTTGTTCCATCATCATTCAACCCATATCACCATACCACAATGTCACCCAGAACCATTAGATGTTTAAAAGGTAAGACCATTGGTTGTTTACATAAGTAAACACCTTGGATAAACCACATATGAAGTCCTTGATTTGTTATATGTAAATAGTCCCCATCTAATCCTAGACATCCCTTGATTAACAACACAAAATGTTCCATTAAAAGTAGGGTAAAACCCACAATTGACTGTTCATTTAAAACAAGCCATCCATTGTCAACAAGTAAGCTCCTTAAGTTGATCATATAAAGGAAACCATGTAAATCATATTATTAGGACAAACATATCCATCATTCTACTTTATTTTTGGAATAAACATTATATCTTCACCATTGGGTCAAGTTCATATATTAAAACTATCAATTACAATAGAGGTCCGACCATTGCATCAAGTTACCCAAGAAACCATTGGTCTAAGGCTTAATTGATGCTAAACTATATGATTAACTCACCATAGGTTTTGGAGACCTGATCCACCATCATTAGTAACCATTAAGTTACCATAGGTTGTTAGATCAACACTATATTCATTAATCAACATCAAATATCAAACTAATATCACCATTGATTGATAACATCATTAGGGTACTTAGTTGTTAATCACTAGGCTTCTAATTAGGCCAACACATGACCTAAGGGGTGAACGTCAGTTGACACCCTTAGTTACCACAATCAATTGTCATGAAGACATCACCATAGGGTTGTTGCAATGGTACCATCATTGGGTCATGAGTTTATAGAAGAATGAGCTTAAAACCCTAAAATTGACCATTGGTTGATCGTGCTTAGGACCATAGGTTGTCAAACCAACCTGATCCAAGTAATATTATACCTTAGGAATAACGTGCACATGATCAAAGGTTCATATATAACTGAAATCATAACAGGGAACATTATAAAAATCGAAATCCAAGTCAAGCATAGCTTTTTAGTGCATGGATCATCATTTTCAAGCAAGAACATGATCTAGAAAGCTTATGGTAAGAAATAAACGTGGATCAAGTTATAAAACTTGCCTCTAATGAGAATATGAAACTCCACACAGAAGAAATCTCAAGTATTTAGGGGAGAAAATCCAAGAATAGGCTATGAACTCATCCATCTAGCACTTTTCTTCGTCAAATGAGCAAACCCTAAGCATGAGGAGCAAGAAAGGTAGGATTTTAGAGCTTTAGAGAAATTTCTACCATGGAACAGCAAGGTTCTGATTTGGAGGAGGTCTAAGGAAGGAGAAGAGAAATATAAATGGAGAAGGAAGGAAGAAAATAACTTTCCTTGGTCAAAATCCCTAGAAGATGACCTTGGAAACCCTAGGTAGGGCTAAATAGAGCTCTAGGAGACCTTCTTCTCCGAAAAGAGGTTGTATTCTACCTTAGAGCACTTGGTTCTGCAGAAAAATAGAGTGGAGTCGTTTCTCCAGGTTAGAGGAAAGATAAATCAAGCAATGTTTCGTACTTGGGCAAGGAAGAGGTAAATATAGCCCATGGATAATGATGGAAGCAAGCATGAGGTGTAAAAGTAGCTTCCCCATGTTTCTATGGACTTAAACTATTAAGAATATTCAATCACACACACAAGAAGATCCCCCACCATCCTTATAGACCTGCTTAGCTTTTCTTTGTCGAATTTCCCAGCGAATCACATAATTCATTAGTTGATAGCTACTAAAGGTAGCTCATCCGTGAAGGGGAAAACCTTAAAATATCCTTAGAGAAAACACCTTCAAACCAAGGATTAAATAGGTTCTTCATGGCTCAAAAAGTCAAGAATGATGATATAATATCCAAGGAACATAATGCAAGTGATAAATTGCAAATAAAACTTCTCAATTGGGTAAATTGTAGAAAAGTCCAAAATGTGTATAAAATTGCATAACTTGCTCAAACAGTGTCCAAATTGAACCAAATTTGAAACATAAGCTTGTCTTATGATTTAAAAGCATATCACAAGGTTATATTAGGGTTATAAGCATTCAATTATGGTAATTATGCTTATTCAACTCATTAAGCAAGTTCAGCGGCCTTACACTCCCGGTCCAATTGTACGTGTTCATTTGGGCAGTTCCAAACCGCAACACATCCTTTCACCAATGTACAACTGCACACATCTGTTAATGAGAATTTTTCTTTGTTATTTAACAGTGTCCTCACCTTCTTTATAAATAGAAGCAAAAACGTTCCACTTTCCTTCTTTTCTCTCTGCCGCTTTACTACTCACTGGAAGAATGATTAGTTCCATTCTTTCTAAATAGAAGAAAAAACGTTCCAATTTTCTTATTTTCTCTCCACCGCATTACTACTCACTGGAAGAATGATTAGTTCCATTCGTTCACTGGTGTGATTGCGGGTGCACGCTTCACATCAACAACCGTTGTTGGATCCTGAGAGAGTACCCATTGTAGTCGTCTACTGCACTGGCGCTCATCATCAAGAGCCACATAAATACTCTTAGGGATAGTGCATCTTGCGCACCTCAACGTCTCTATCTGGTATAATATTTTATGCTTACTACTTCTCAGTGGTTTGTACCCTTTCTCAAGCAACAATCTTAAGAGTAATTTCTTTACTGATGGGTACTAACATGGAAGGGTTTGAAACTCCCTTTACGCCTATGACACCATCAAATAATAACAATCAGGTCGTCACTATTTCTACACGCAAACACCACTTCCTGATGTTGTGAAAATTGAAATGTTTAATGGATAACATTATAAGCATTGACAAGAAAAAAATTATTACTGCTTTGGAAGTTTCTAATGTATCGTTTGCTTTAACTGAACCCAAACCTAAAAATGATTCTGTTGATTAAGAAAAAGAAAATTCGATATGCCGACATGATATTCTAAGTACATTATCTAACCCACTATTTGACGCATACTTTCCATTTAAATTACATTCAAAATTTGGGAAAGCCTAAATAAGAAAAACATTCTGGAAGAGGCTTCTATCTAGAAATTTATTGTTGCAAATTTCCTAAATTTCTGTATGACTGAAGATAAAGAAATAAATACTCAATTTCATGATTTTCAGATGTTACTAGATGACTTGAAAAATGAAAAAATTGATCTTCCTGATTATTTCGTTGTGGGTTCATTAATTGAAAAACTATCTGATTCTTGGAAACATTACAAGAATAACTTAAAGCACAAAAGAAAGACTATGTCATTGGATGATGTAATAATATACATCTGAGTTGAAGATCAAAATTATACTAGAGAAAAATCTGATTTGAACAAAGAGTTATCATGTTCTGCAAACTTTGTTAACAATGAAGTTAAAAATATTTCTTCTGATCAGTCTAAAAATAACTAGAAAAGTAAGAAAGGAAAAGAAAATAAAGGCAATAAAAACATTAAAAAATGTTTTTTGCTATGTTTGTGGCAAACCTGGTTATACTTCTCCTAAATGCAGTCATAGGAAGAAGTAAGTAGTTCAAGATTCTAAGAAAACACCAACCAACCTTTTCACCGAGGACATGTTTGTGGCATTCATCAGCCTGGTCAGCATGGGATCATTCCAACAGCATGATTGGGTCATCGACTCCGGGGCTAGTCACCGCATTAGTGGAAACAGAGATGCCTTCGTGACCTACTCAAAAGTACGACATGATGAGACTTAGGTTGTCATGGGAAAATCTAGTGCTTCATCTATGATCGAAAAGGAAAATGTCATGATTAAGATGACTTTTGGGAAAATTCTACTGATCAAAGACGTGATGTATGTTCCAGACATTAGGGTTAATTTGATTTCTATCTCTCAACTTGTTAAGTTTGGGTACAATGTATCCTTTGAATCAAACAAGGTCATTTTGCCTAAGTTTGGGGACTAACTTGGTATGTGGTACTCTTTCAAATGGTCTCTTTCTTTTGAATGTACCAAACTCTTATGCTAATGAAATTTCTTCTTTTTCTTATATCGTTGATTCTTTTGATATGTGGCACAATAGACTTGGACATATTAATTTTAAATATGTACAACACATGAAATCTTTAGATTTGCTAAAAGATATAAATGGTGTTGTTGATTTAAATAATAAATGTCAAGTATGTGCTGAAACTAAATCTACAAAGAAATCATGTCCTCAAATTTCACATAGAAATTCTGAATTACTAGATTTAGTGCATACCGATCTTGGAGATTTAAAAGAAAATCTATCTAGAGGTGGAAACTATTGTATTTTATTTTTATAGATGATTTTTCACAATATACAAAATTGTATCTACTACAATCAAAGGATGAAGCTTTTGAAATGTTTGTTAAATATAAAATAGAAGTAGAGAATCAATTTAATAATAAAATAAAATGTCTTCGCTCAGATAGGGGTGGTGAATAGGATTATTCTCCTTTTAATGATTATTATGTAAACCATATTATTATACGTGAATACACTGTTGGTATATGTATGCCCGTAGAGCCATCCCAAGTGATTGCATGGAGTCAGATATTAATTAATCAATTAATGTGATTATTTGGTTAATTAATGAATTCCAGAATATTCTAATTAATCCACGAGCGTTTTAATTAACGCAACGTTTCTATTTACTGATGGGTTTAGGAAACCCTACTTCCCTTCGTATCCTATTTAAAGGAGGATCGGCGTCCCTTATCTATATATGATAGAGAGAGGTTTTTCCGTTTACGCTCACGTACGTAAACCTAGCCGTTGCCATCCTTAGGAGCGAAAGAAGAGCAACGCGCCGCTAGCACGCCGCCGCAGAGACATACTCCTTCCCGCTGGCTTAGGAAGCACGACGTGGAGTTCCGTCCATCCGCGTGGATGAAGTAGAGACGCAGAAACATTGACGCCTGCGTTCGGAGGACGTCGATGACCACCTATACGCGCTACGAGCGGCAGACATCACTGCCGCAAAGAAGCGCCGCCGGATCAACCTGCGACAGCAAACGGGAGAGAAGTTCCATACGTGTCGCAAAGCAGTGTTGCACCGTCGTGCAGCGGGACATCGCCGGACTTGCTCCGCGATAAGGTATATCCCGGAAACAAACATGTTTCCGAATACACTGTTATCGACGAGATCCTATTACGGGTTGCGTGGATTTTGTTGCTTCCGCCACGCATGTTTTCTCCACAAAACCCAACAGTGGTATCAAAGCAGCGTCGATCTACGACGTATTTGGATTAGTTTTGATATGATCGAATCGATGTATACTATTTTTAAGTTGCATACGATGCGAATTAAACCTGTTAATGTGAAAATCTAAACCTAATTCCACATACGCCGCAGGCTACTGTTTTTGACGTTTTGGACGGGGTCGACTATGGAAAATATAGATTTTCCTAAGTTCACGGAAGTGAAATTCCGTAGACCTTTCAGGGGCTCTGCCCGCATAGGGGCGCTGCCCCTGTGTACCCCGCAAAGTCTGTGTGGGAGTCAAGAAATCATTTAATGGGGAATGTCCCACATTAAAAGTACTGCAATTTTAATATGTATATATGTATATGTAGATATACCTATGATAGCATACACGTCGCCTTTAAAATCTGTTTTATGTGGTGAGTGCATGCACGGTTATGGCCTAGTATCCCCTTTTGTGAATGTTGTGAATGAATGTGGATGTCAATCTTGTGGATATGTTTGTTAGTGAATTCTATGGATGTATAATGGTTACATATGGATCCTTTGTATAAAGTATTCGGCTTGCATGCCGAGCCTCATCTCTTATTTCAAAGTGTAATTAATTCTTTCTTTTTATATTTGTACTCTCATGATGTAATAGAGATAGGATTAGTTTTAGTTTTTGTACACTTGATGTAAGGAGGCCACTTGAAGATCCAACTCCAAGGAGTGTCCATGGAGAAGCACCATGAAGATCTAATTCCAAGAAGCAACCTGAAGATCCAACTCCAAGGAGCGTCCAAGGAGAAGCAACAAGAAGATCTCATTCCAAGAAGCAACTTGAAGTTCCAACCTCACGAAGCATCCATGAAGTTGTTCATTATAATGTTGATCATTACAGGCTTACAGGTTTATTCACAGGTGTTGCATGAGATGCATAAGACCATAGGTGGACCGTAATTGCTCCAAAGGATTACAATAGTATGGCCATAACCGATGTATTTGTGTTTGTGATTGCATGTCTATCGTTTGTGGTTGTGGATATAGTAGTATATGATACGTACTATAAGTATGTGGTGTTTGGATATGTATATGTATTAATAAAACCCCTCAATTAATAATATTAAGTTTTAGTTGCCTTCCATAAAGTAACACACATGAAAAGCTTGATCGATTATGTGTGGGCACGCCTCCGCGTGGTAAACTGTCTATCTCGTGGAAGTGTGATGGTGGGTGTGTGGGTCTGCCTCCGCAGGGTGCACACTCATCGTGTTGGCTTATGGGTTGGACTTGACTAGGGAACCTTGATAGGATCAAGTACCTAGAGGAACACAGATGCATCATGGCAAGGAGTTGTACATGATCATCTATCCAAGAGTTGCATATGATGCAATTGGCAAAAGTTGCCTACCTTAGTATTTGGTCTTTGACGCCAGCGTTGGCTGGGCATTGATCCAATTATTTTGGGTCTTGACTCACTAGAAGGTTGTGCGTTGCAATCTTCCAAGTTGATAGTGAGGGCTATCAATTTGAATAAAATAGTGGGAGCGTAATTAATTAAAGGCCTAATTAATCTCATTTATCAAATCTTTACAAGTCAAAATGTTTTGGACTAAATGCAAAATTTTCTTTTGTAGCAATCAAATGGCAACCAACACCCACACTTTCTCATTGTGATCGGTCCTTGAGAAGGACAAACTTACCAGAACCAACTTTCAAAACTGGTTTAGGACGTTGAGAATTGTTCTCACACATGAGCGTAAGCTTTATGTCCTTGAAACACTAGAGCCAGAGGAGCCCGCCGTAAATGCGCCCAAGGCTGAAAAGGATGCTTACAAGAAGCACCTTGATGATGCCGTGGATGTCAAGTGCCTGATGTTGTGCTCAATGAACTATGAGTTGCAAGAGCAACATGAGAACATGAATGTCATGGAGATGGTAACACATCTCAAGAACATGTATCAACATCAATCAAGACAGGAGAGATATGATGTCTCAAAGGCTTTGTTCAAAAGCAAGATGAAAGAGGGAGACTCAGTTGGCACCCATATACTCACCTTGATTGGGTACGTGGAAAGACTATCCAAGCTGGGATTTCCCCTAGGTCAAGAGTTGGCCACTGATGTGATTCTACAATCGTTTCCTAAATCATATAGTCATTTTTTCATGAACTACAACATGAACAATTTTGATAAGCCGTTGTCAGAATTGTTGGGCATGTTGAGGACAGCTGAAGCACATATGAAGAAAGACAAGCCCAAGTCTGTGATGGTGATCAGCAAGGCAAAGGGAAAGTCAAAAGGCAAAAGAAAGGCTAAGAAAGGTTCTAAAGCCGGGCAGAAACCAAAGTCATCCACGCTCAAAGCTAAAGGTGGGATCTCCAAAGAAGGCAGTTGTCACCATTGTCACCAGCCTGGACATTGGAAAAGAAATTGTCCTCTCTACCTGGAGTAACTGAGGAAGAAGAAGCAGGGGATAGAGATCTCCACTTCAGGTATATACGTTATTGAGATAAACTTAAATACTTCTTCATCATGGGTACTGGATACCGAATGTGGATCTCACATATGTTCTAATATGCACGATCTGATAAGAAGTAAGCCTTTACGAAAAGGCCAAGTCGAGCTGCGGGTTGCTAATGGAGCAAGAGTTTCTGCCACCACAGTTGGAGTTATTAGTTTATCTTTGCCTACGGGCCTTGTAATAGAATTAGAGAATTTTTATTACGTACCTGCCATTAATAGAAATATTATTTCTATATCTTGTATGGACAAGAGTGGATTTGAATTTCACATTAAGAATGGAATTATTTCTATATCCAAAGATGAGATATTTTATGGCAATGCCCCTATGTCTTATGGTATCTACTTGTTAGAACTTGAGACTAGCATATATAACGTAAATACTAAAAGATTAAAACTTGACAACTCAAACAAAACATTCTTATGGCATTGTCGTCTTAGGCACATAAACGAGAAGCGCATATCTAGACTCCATAAGGATGGTTATCTAGACTCTTTTGATTTTGAATCATTAGAGACATGTGAGGCATGTTTATTAGGGAAGATGACCAAAACTCTTTTCACTGGACACAGTGAGAGAGCCAGTGATCTACTAGGGCTCATACATACTGATGTATGTGGACCTTTTAGATCAAATGCTAGAGGAGGCTATCAATACTTCATTACCTTCACTGATGACCTGAGTAGGTATGGCTATGTATATCTTATGAAACACAAGTCAGAAACTCTTGAAATGTTCAAGACTTTCATGAATGAAGTAGAGAAGCAACTTGGTAAGAGTATTAAAGCACTCCGTTCAGATCGATGTGGTGAATACTTAAGCCAAGAGTTTGAGGACCTTCTGAGATACCGTGGTATTGTATCACAATGGACTCCACCTGGTACCCCACAACATAATGGTGTGTCAGAAAGAAGGAATCGTACATTATTAGACATGGTATGATCAATGATGAGTTCAACTGAACTTCCAATATCGTTATGGGGATATGCTCTTGAAACTGCAGCGTTTACACTTAACCGTGTGCCTTCCAAATCGGTTCAAAAGACACCATATGAGATATGGAATGGGAATCGTCCCAATTTGTCTATGTTAAAGATTTGGGGATGTGAAGCTTATGTTAGGAAACAATTTCCTGAAAAGCTTGGACCCAAATCAGAAAAATGCTATTTTGTTGGATACCCCAAGGAAACTAGGGGATACTACTTCTACACACCAACTGACAACAAAGTGTTTGTTGCTAGGACTGTTGTATTTCTTGAAAAGGAATTTATTTCCAAAGGAATTAGTGGGAGGAATGTAGAGCTCGAAGAAGTTCGAGACCAACAAGAAAGTAGAGAACCTGAGGAGGTACATAAGGAACATGAAGACTCACAAGTTGTTGTGGAATTTCAAGTTCCAAATGTAACACAGGAACCTCATATGTCTAGTAGGACACGACTTGAGCCTGAGAGATTTGGATTTCTCGTTACTCAAGACAGTGATGAATTGGGCATATCAGATGAGCCAACTTCCTATCTAGAAGCTACTAAGGGACCAGAATCTGAGAAATGGCTTGAAGCCATGAGATCTGAGATGGAATACATGTACACCAACAAGGTATGGACCTTGGTGGATCCACCCGAAGGGGTAAGACCCATAGGGTGCAAGTGGGTCTTCAAGAAGAAGACTGACATGGATGGAAATGTTCAAACCTATAAAGGTAGATTGGTTGTGAAAGGATTCCATCAAATTCAAGGTGTTGATTATGATGAGACCTTCTTACCAGTTGCCATGGTTAAATCCATCAGGATCATGCTTGTCATTGCATCTTATCATGACTATGAGATTTGGCAGATGGATGTTAAAACAACATTCCTTAATGGGAATTTACTCGAGGATGTGTACATGACACAACCTGAGGGTTTTATCGATCCAAAGGAAGCCAATAAAGTCTGTAAGCTACAAAGGTCAATCTATGGATTGAAGCAAGCATCTCGGAGTTGGAATCTACATTTTGATGAAGTAGTCAAAAAGTTTGGCTTTAGTCAAAATGAAGATGAACCTTGTGTTTACAAAAGGGTTAGTGGGAGCACAGTCGTATTTCTCATATTGTATGTGGATGACATACTATTGATGGGAAATGACATCCCTACTCTTCAGATAGTAAAAAGTTGGCTAGGGAAGACTTTCTCTATGAAGGATTTAGGTGAAGCATTCTATATACTAGGGATCAAGATCTATAGAGATAGATCTAGAAGGCTTCTAGGCCTAAGCCAGAGCACATACATTGACAAGGTGCTAAAGAGGTTTAGCATGGAGGGTTCTAAGAGAGGTAACTTGCCCATGTTCCATGGGGTTACGATCTCTAAATCTCAATGTCCTAGTTCATGTGATGAACGGGCACGCATGAGTAAGATTCCATATGCATCAGCAATTGGATCTATCATGTACGCAATGTTATGTACTCGTCCTGATGTGTCGTATGCTTTGAGCATGACGAGCCGGTATCAGTCAGATCTAGGTGAATGTCACTGGACAGCCGTAAAGAACATCCTAAAGTACTTGAGAAGAACTAAGGATCAATTCTTAGTATACGGTGGTGAGGAAGAGCTCGTGGTAAAGGGTTACACCGATGCTAGCTTCCAAACTGACAAAGATGACTACAGATTGCAATCTGGATTTGTGTTTTGCCTGAACAACGGAGCTGTGAGCTGGAAGAGTTCCAAGCAAGAGACGGTTGTGGATTCTACAACAGAGGCCGAATATATTGCCGCATCTAATGATGCAAAGGAAGTTGTGTGGATCAAGAAGTTCATTTCTGAACTTAGAGTGGTTCCAAGCGCTGGTGATGCAATTGAGTTGTTTTGTGACAACAATGGAGCAATTGCACAGGCTAAAGAACCAAGATCGCACCAACATTCCAAACATATTCTATGGCGGTTCCATCTCATACGAGAGATCGTACAATGAGGAGATGTGAAGATTTGCAGAGTACCTACAGAAAGCAATGTGGCTGACCCGCTCACAAAAGCACTTTCACAGCAGAAACATGACGGACATGTTCGATCACTTGGATTGAAATTCATGAGTGATTGGGTATAAGTGCAAGTGGGAATCTGTTGGTATGTATGCCCATAGAGACTATCATTCGATGATTGTAATGGGATACTATGTAAATGATTTTTAATACTACATTGATCATATCAATAAAGGCAAGTTTCCAATCTATATGTTTGTGTTTTATATTGTGAGATGACCATAAAACTTATAGATGTCTATAGAATAATATACTCAATGACATATGTCTTCGGGTTGATGACCTGAACAGTGAGATCATATGTATGCTAAGAGTATGTATCCTTGTTTTGTCCCTAATCGGTTTTTATTGTGGAAATATCCATAGACATCAATAACACATAAGATTAGAATGTATGTTGGTTGATGGAAGAATCTCATTATCCATGATATGGAGATATCAAACCAAATACATAGATACTTGTTAGAGAACAGTGTATCAGATAGACCCACCTTGAGAGTGACACATGGATACCATGATTGGTAGTTAGAGTCACATCTCATAATGATGGTGGTGATTGTGGTTCTTAGACCTGAAGTCACTACACTTATCACATGTCGTTCGGTGTACTTTGACATCATCCACCGTGGTCCTGAATAAGGATTGCTATAGAGATGGTGCTTGGGTGCACTGTGACACATGGGGATGACTGTGAGTGATGTAGATGGAATTTGTCCTTCCTACGGGAGTTTGATATTCCGGCCACTTGATAAGCGAGACTGAGAAATGCATGGCCATGTTGATGCGAGTCAATATGTGATATTGAGCTTACATATATCTCAGACAATCTTCTCTAGTTCAAGGAACATGGATTGAACGTTGAAAAGGATAACAATTCCATGACTCGAGTTCAATCCGGATATCAGTGACAAATGAACTATACAATCACTGTAACACCAGTCATGAATGATAGGTCAAGTTGTTCTCCAACTTCTCCAATTACTTGGGTGGCAATGAAGTCTTGCTAGATACCAATCATTGCTTGTGAAATCATAATATGTTTATAGATATCACTGCCAACGTAATTTGGAGCCTACCGGGTCACACACATAGGATGTATTGGAATAGGAGTATAATTGTGGATTTGATTGGAATTGCTCCGAATCACATTGATTACTAAAATGTTTATGTAATGGATTAGAATAATATTGGAGTGACTGGCTCTAAGTGCAAGTGGGAGTCTGTTGGTATTTGTATGCCCGTAGAGCCATCCCAAGCGATTGCATGGAGTCGGATATTAATTAATCAATTAATGTGATTATTTGGTTAATTAATGAATTCCGGAATATTCTAATTAATCCATGAGCATTTTAATTAACGCAACGTTTCTGTTTACTGATGGGTTTAGGAAACCCTACTTCCCTTCGTATCCTATTTAAAGGAGGATCGACGGCCCATATCTATATAAGATAGAGAGAGATTTTTCCGTTTAAGCTCACGTACGTAAACCTAGCCGTCGCCATCCTTAGGAGCGAAAGAAGAGCAACACGCCGCTAGCACGCCGCCACAGAGACATACTCCTTCCCGCCGGCTTAGGAAGCACGACGTGGAGTTCCGTCCATCTGCGTGGACGAAGTAGAGACGCAGACATATTGACGCCTGCGTTCGGAGGACGTCGGCGACCACCTGTACGCGCTACGAGCGGCAGACATCACTGCCGCAAAGAAGCGCCGCCGGATCAACCTGCGACAACGAATGGGAGAGAAGTTCCGTCCGTGTCGACAAGCAGCGTTGCACCGTCGTGCAGCGGGACATCGTCGGACTTGCTCCGCGATAAGGTATATCCCGCAAACAAACATGTTTCCGAATACGCTGTTATCGAAACTGTTACGGGTTGCGTGGATTTTGTTGCTTCCGTCGCGCATGTTTTCTCCACAAAACCCAACATACACACCTCCGTATTCACCTCAATCAAAGGGGATTGCAGAATGTAAAAATAGAACTCTAAAGAAGATGATGAATTCTATTTAATCAATTCATAAGCACCCAACAACTTGTGGGGGAAGCAATTTTATCATCTTGTTTCCTTCAAAATTGTATTCCTAGTAGGAAGATGAATAAGACATCATATGAATTATGGAAAGGATATCCTCCTAATTTGAAATATCTCAATGTGTGAGGGTGTTTAGCTAAAGTCTTATTAACTGAACCTAAGAAATGAAAATTAGGATCTAGAACTCTAGATGGTGTTTTTATAGGTTATGCTAAAAATAGTGCATCATATAGATTCTTGGTACTTAGAAGTAGTAACAATGTCATAGAACCTGATACTATAGTTGAATCTAAAAATGCTGAGTTTTTTTAGCATATCTTTCCTATGACAACCCTATAAAAAAGTGTCTTATCCTTCAAATGAAATTTTAGAGAACATACCCATTACATTCAATATTAATGATGTTTTTGAACATGATGATGTAGAACCTAGAAGATATACTAGGATGAGGAAGGAAAAGAATCTTGGTGGTGACTTATATTCCTTCATTGTAGATAATGATCCTCTATCTTACAATGATGCGATTAATTTATCTAATTCGTCCTTATGGAAGGAAGCAATTAGTAGTGAGATTTGAGTCTATATTATCTAATCATACATGGGAATTAGTGGATCTTCCACCAGGTGTCAAGCCGATTGGATGTAAATGGATATTTAAAAGAAAAATTAAAAACTAATGGTACTGTAGATAAATATAAAGCTCGATTAGTTGCCAAGGGATTCAAACAACAAAAGAATATTGACTATTTTGATACTTTTGCTCTTATAACTAGAATCTCTTCAATCAGGATTTTAATTGCTTTGGCATCTATTAAGAAATTAATTATACATCAAGTGGGTGTTAAAATTACTTTCTTGAATGGAAATTTAGATGAAGAAAATTATATGGATCAACCAAAAGGTTATGTTGTTCTTGGAAAGGAACACATGGTATGCAGACTAATCAAATCTCTCTATAGCTTGAAACAAGTGCCTAAACAATGGCATGAGAAATTTTATAAAGTCATTGTATCGTATGGTTTTCATATAAATGAAGGAGACAGGTGTATATATTCAAAATTTGATAACCAGGGTTGTGTAATTATATGTCTTTATGTGGATGACATGCTTATATTTAGCACTAATATTGATATAATAAGTAGTACAAAAAAAATTGGCTTCTAATTTTGACATGAAAGATATGGGAGAAGCATATGTAATTTTAGGAATTAAACTTCTTAAAAGTGATGATTGCATCATGCTCTCTCAAGAATATTATGTTGAGAAAATCCTCAAAAAAAATTCAATAATTGATTGTAATCTAGTTAGTGCACCTTTTAATTCTAATTGCAATCTTAAGAAAATAAAAGTGTTAGAGTTCAACAAGTCAAATATGCAAAGGCAATTGGAATCCTGATGTACTTAATGAATTGTACTCGTCCAGATGTAGCATATGTAGTGGGGAGATTAAGTAGATATACTAAAAATCCTAACAATGATCATTGAGATGCTCTACATAGGGTTTTAATATACCTAAAAGGTACAATTAATCATGGATTGATTTTTTGTGGATCTCCAACTGTGCTAGAAGGATTTTCTAATGCCAATTGGACTCTGATTCAGATGAATTGAAATCTACAAGTGGCTACATCTTCACCATGGGTGGAGGTGTTGTGTCTTGGAAATCCACCAAGCAAATATATATAGCTCGTTCCACTAGGGAATCTGAGTTTATTGCCTTAGAAAAGGTGGTAACTGAAGTCAAATGGCTAAGACATGTTATAATAGATCTTCCCATTTGGGAGAAACCTTCTCCACTAGTGTTTATTTACTATGATAATCAAGTTTCCATAGCAAGAGTTAAAAATAAAGTTTATAATGGGAAGAGTAGACATATTTGTCTACGTCATAATATTGTGAGGCAGCTTATCAATGATAGCATAATCTCTATGGATTATGTAAAATCAGAATTAAACTTGAGCGATCCTCAGATGAAGCCATTAAGTCAAAGCCATTAAGCCCATATCAGAAGTCAAAGTGATGGATACCCAACCTTCATGAACGGTGATCCCGAGAAGGAGGTTCGATGGGAAAAACTAAGTCACTGGATGACTCAATGTATTGTAATATTTTATATCTCATTCTTACGATGTAAATAATAATTTGTAGCGATTAAGTTGAATTTACTTTCTTAATGGATTTCGTATTCAGTGATGGTGGTGTATATAACTGCAATATATACTTGACGAAAGTCCAATTATGTGAGTGTGGAGTGGGGCCGCTCTTGTTGAGATTTGGGCAGATCTCAAGAGCACTCATGAATTTTCCTAGTAGGTGCATGACCTTAATGCGCTAATCCGTAAGAAAGGTAATTGATTTTATAAATGTCATGTGATTAATGAACCTATGATTAGATAAAAGAGAAATTGGTTCAAGAATATAGTTCTACCAATTCTCTACAGATCACATACTTCTACTCTATGCTTTGGTTCAAATAACTTAGTTCTACTAAAGTTTATGCATGTCATTTGTTTAAGTTTTTCCAGTGAGCTATTATTCGAAGATTTAATATTTTATTTTTGAAATAGTGGGGGATTGCTGTGTTTACTGTATTTAAAAAGTAAAGGAAATGCTTTAGTCCCATATTGAGGGAATCTGATACTTTCCTCCTCCTTATATATGGGTTCTTGCCCATAGGATAATTGAGAAAAATAAATGGATAAGGGCTTCACACGCGCATGGTGGGGCAACCCAACTGGGTTTGAGCCAGGCTAATTTAGAATCCCTTTAATCAGGTGCATCATCACATGTCACATCTCGCACCTAGGAGGGTACAAATCCGGCATCCCGAGCCTCCTTGCGTGGGTACGGCCCCAGGTTGGTTTTTCTCCTTGGTTTACTGAACCATTTTGTGGCTCTCCCGGTCCGATTGTACCTATTCATTTGGGTGGTTCCAAACTACAATGCATCCTTTCACCAACGTACAACCACACGCATATGTTAACGAGACTTTTGCTTTGTTATTTAACAACGTCCTCACCTTCTTTCTAAATAGAAGCAAAAATGTTCCAATTTTCTTCTTTTCGCTCTTCCGCTTTACAGCTCACTGGAAGAACGATTAGTTTCGTTCATTCGCTGGTTTGATTGCGGATGCACGCTTCACATCGGCAACTGTTATTGGATCCTAGGAGAGTACCCACCATAGTCCTCTACTCAATTGATGCTCATCGTCAAGAGTCGTGGTAATACTCTTAAGGACAATGCATCTTGCGCGCCTCAACGTCTCTGTCTAGTTTAATCTTTTATGTTAGCTTCTTCTCAGTGGCTTGTACCTTTACTTGAACAACACCAAATCTCACAACCTTTGTCACCTGAGTAGGATTTATAACCACTAGGCTCTTTCTGTCATTTATACATTTTTTATGATTGAATAGCTTGTTTTATTGATTAAAAATTTCAATTAACTTCTAGGAGAAACTGTGATAGTAAATAAATTTAGGTTCAAATCTTAACCCTTGAGCCAACCCAATTATTATTTTGGGCTCTTCATGTCAGATCCTAGAGACTTCTCAAACTGATTAATTTTTGGATTTAGTAGTCCTATATGTAATTTAGGTTTTGCAAGTGGAATTTAATTGGATAAAAACCTTGATAAAATAAAAATGGAAGATACATACTTGGTTTTAGATTTCAAACACACAAAAATATAAAGAATTGATATCATAATCATCTTCTTTGACACCCAAAATATTATATGGATAGACTTTTACATTACAACGGCTAAATCTTACATAAAGAGAAAAAGGTTACAAAGTTGTCTTTTAGGTATGGATCAATTACATTTATCATCACCAAGCCATTATAATGATATAATAACAAGTTAAATGAGATACCTCAATGAGTGAAACCAAAATCAGTCAAATAAGAGTACTCCATCAACAAAGAGAAAATAAAGAACATTATTGGTTAAAAATATCATTGAACAAATGGATGTTCCATGTGCCTTGCAAAACTAAATATCAAACCAAATATGGATAGCGAAATGGGGATGGAATAAAGAAGGGTCGTTCATTCTTTTTCCAGAAAATTGTGTATCGAAGTATGTTTACGTTATTGTATGAAATATGATAAATTTAGTGAAACTGGACCTTTATAGAGTAGGGGTAATTACAGTGCATGTTTACTTAGGCCATTGTATTCCTTAATTGAAAGTCTATTTATTAAACACATATATTTCAACTACTTGTTTTATATAGCTCCTTTGGTGGAACATAGGATGTGACTAGAAGGTAAGGTATACTATGATGAAGAAGTAAAATTGACCTTTGATGGTCCTAATCCTTCTAAACTTCACTTTAGGTTTCAAGTAACTTGGTCTTATTCCAATAACACAATTCTTACAAATTTGATACATTTTGGGTGTTGGAACTCCATGCATGTGCCTTAAGTCTACTAGGGTGGATTAATTTGATAAAATGTTTGATATATTAGATGGGATCTAAGCCAACAAAATTTTGTAGGTGATTTAGTGGAAGATGAGTCCCTTGAATCATTTTGAATATGAAAAATCAACATATTTTGGTGCCAACATGAGGATGATATTGAATATGAGGATAATGGATGATTTACCTATTAAAGTTCTAAAATGGATATCTTGTCTTTAACTTGAGAGAACTCTTATTTTGATTCTCTTATTTAAAAATATAATTTATTTTAATTTGATGAGTGATAAATAATACTTATGACAAAGAGACAACTTTGACACACAACTCATTTATACTTTTTGGACTTTCATAAGTATAAACCATGTTTAATAGAGAAATGGCATCGTCTAAGTTTTACCAAGATCTAGAGAAGAAGAAAAAGATAATAATTTCTGTCAAAAACTTATTAAATATAAAAAATAGAAAACAATGAACAACTATATCATTCATAGAGTTTGAACAAAGGTAAAAGTGAAGCTAAAACTACTTCCCAAAATGGATAAAACTAAAACCAAAAAGGCACGAGTGAATATAGTTGGAAGGTCATAGACAAAAATAGATACGGATTAACTAGATGAAGCCTCAAACATGGATAAACTAGGACTTTGAAATGACTTCAACCAAATTAGAAATTCAAATAAAGAGATAAGCTTTATGCAAATTTGTTACAAAGAATGTCAAAGTGAAAATTGAGAACTGGAAAATTAGGAATCATAACAAAGGATGCAAGGAATATCTCAAGATAAATCACTTTCTAGAAGAAGAAAAAAGATAGTATATCTTATGTGTATGAGAATAAACTCTACAAAAGCCGAAAAAGTCATTTAATCGCTTAGATCTAAAAACTCTCATTAATTACAAGCAAACAACTTGCTTGTGTTGTATATTAAACTTATGGAATTTTTTTCAACTTTGAGGTGTATATAGTAAACAACCACAAACAAATACAAACCTATCTATAAATTATTTTTGATAGGTCACAATAGAATATGCACACCTCAGTGTTAATTGGGAAAACATACACGGAAACATATTATGTAGATGGGGAGTACTTTTGAATAACTATGGGTGGTTCTTGGATATTATAGTCTAATCCTCACCCCAACGTTGAAGTGGTTGAATCCACAACGTAAAAGAAGACATTATATAATGAAATTCTTTTAGAGGTTGATCAAATTGTTTTGCAATTTTTATATAACGTTCAATTAGAAAATAACCTTTCTTAATGAGATACTATATTGTGTTGTTTCTAGAATTCACTTCATCCAATGATGTCATCACATGACAGTGGAGCATTTTCCAAGGATCTTCTTGCATTATGTATGTTCCTTCAAAGATTGGTATAGAAGAAATAACCTGATTCAAATATTTGGACCAACTATTAATACACAACCAATTTTTTCTCTATATGCTCTAAACTTGTTAGGGAAAAAAATTAACTTTCGTGAGGATTTGTGTCAAGAATGCATCATTACATGATACAGTAAAAGTTTTTAGGAAAACATATAGTACTATTAGTGGTTGGTGAAAAACATAGAGATTCCATTAGAAAATCTTGAAAGTGACTAAATGGAAACAAGTATGATGAGGGAAATTACCTCTTTACCCTCACAAGTTCTATTATCACCTTTTCAGCCACAAGGGTGATTATGTCTTTTGTCCCACAGCTAAATATGATTGTCACGCTAATGCAAGGATACAAGTATTATGAGAACACATGTCACTAACTAAAGTTCAAATTTTTTTGATTAAGGGTAAATTGGAGCTTTGCAATTTAAATTTGACCAATAAATCAATAAAATAGATAAATCTTGAAAAAGCATAACATTTTATTGGAAACTCCAAAAATTATGAAAAAATGTGTTTTATAATCATGAGATTTTTCTCTATCATTCGATATGGTTTTCAACACCTGATTTCAAAGTTTTAAAGACATGACTTTTAGGTTTTTAATCAACCTTATCTTCTTAATAACAATTGAAGAAATATTTTAATAAATAAAATCTGGATCTTAGATAAAACCCATAAATAGTAACCTTAGACCCTCTTTTAGGTCAATATCATGAGTCATCTAGGGTTTATTGAAGGGTTGGGTTTGTAGAATTTCATCTTATGTAGCATAAAGTAAACCCTAATTGATGTACTAAATATTATATGTAGTTTTGAGTTGACTTTATATTTTGAGGGGTAGAAATTGATCTCAGACTTACTACTCAGGTCAAGGTATGTGTGTCTACTCTACTAAAGTTTGGTGTAGTATCATGACTAAATATTCTTTTCCCATATGAGGCATCGACTAAATTGTGAACATTCATATCATCTTTTGAAAGTACTCTTCCTTGTGAATATCTTCCTTATTTATTAGCATTGATATGTGAATACCACATTGATGGACTTCTGACTTAATCTTGTCAATGATTTGGGTCATCTGACCCCACTTGATGACAACTCGGTATTCTCATCCTTTGCATGAAAATGACTATACTTTGTTCTTTTCAGCCCTAATTGCATGTGTGGTTGACTAGTCATAAGAAAAAGTAGTGATACTATATAGGAACTGGGTTTTATTCTCCTATCATTTTTTATATTTAGGCATTGGGTTATATTCCCCTATGAGGCACTGGTTTTATTCCCCTACAACTTATGCTATGATACACTAGGTTTTATTCTCCTACCATGCCCTGGGTTTTATCCCCTACATCTTTTGGGCTTGCTAAAACTTTTGATAAACTCTTCTCTTTTGGATATCTAATTATTGAAATCTTTTTATTTGAGTCTTATCTTTCTTTAATTAATGCTCAATTATTTTACTATGCATCTACTCGGTGTTATGTTGATGTTCTTTCTCTTGTTTTCTTCTCCTATTGGGTGTTGTTTTCAACCAACCTAGAGGTAGCACATCCTAAGGTTTAGGAATAGGAAGGCTTTGTGGAAGACTATTTACAAGGATGACTTTCGATATGGGAGGTTTCTCACCACAATCCGATCCTACTGATTAGAATCATATCTTGTTAGTTGCCCTGAGTAACCCTTATGTGAAGTTGGGACATGGACTTTTCTAATAATTACATTTATTTTTTGCAACAAAAATATGCTTCTTTTATCGATATGTTTGAGAAAATAGTGTACACCCCCTTTTATTAAAAAAGCCATTATTTATAGTCATGAATGAACCAAGTTTTAAACAATTTTTTTCTTAAATTAAGTAAGGAGTGGCCCCCTTACGGGCCAAACTCCTTTCATTAATACATATCAAATCAATGAGCTTCAAATAAGGGTGATATTCAACTCCTTGTATTGGAATTATTAAAGAGCCTATTTCTAGCACCTAACATTGCCAGTCATATTGAGTTACATCATACTAACCAACTTTGATCATATGCCACCTGTAAAAGAGTGAGAATATATGTTGCTACCCATCAATATAAAATTCTTGGTATTTAGAAGAAGATGGACTCACTTAAGGTTACCATCCTAGATCAATTGTATGGTCTCTTTTTCCTAGATAATTGGAACACTTTTAAGGAATTTCTTATCATGGAAATTCAATATTCCTTCAAAGGTGGGTATATCTTACTAGGTTTACAAAATTTGAGAATGTTCATCATTCCTATAGTTTCTATACATGAAATAAGTGATCAATTTTGAAATATCTTCATGAATAAGTTATGTATGAAACATATATTTAATTTTTTTATAGACTAAAAGAGAAAATGACTACATAAATTTTTCTAAACTAAGGTAGCTTTCTTCTAGAGGGCCTAAAATTGTTGAACCCTAATATACTATAGGGCATAGAAACTTACCTTTAAATTGGAAATCAATGTGATATGTGGGATATTCATACTATAATTAGGCAACATGTAAAATTTCATCCTAGTGGACTTTGTTTACTAGCTTATGCACAATAAAGAAAAGAAATCAACCAAACTAAATAAACTAGGCTATGCTTATATAAATGTCCAAACATCTCTATATTCATGTGATTAATTGTTTGTCACACGCTCTTGTTGTGTTTAGATATCTGACTTACTAATTAGATGAGTAATGTTTTATTCCCAAATGTTTCTCTAGTCTTAGGTCTATCTAGTGATTTTTCTGTATTCTTCTTTGTTCATTAATGTTTTATCTTAATGCAACATTTTAATGATATCCTCTCGGTAATTTTCTCTTTTTCTTTGTTCCTTCTTGCATTGTGATTACTTTTCCTCTTGATTCCTATCACTTTTATGCATCTAGTCGCCCCAAATTTTCATAACACTTGTGGCCTCTTCCTTTTAAACAAACTTGTCTATCAAAGTACCCTTATTTTGTTCTCTGGTTGTCTTCCCCCCAACAATACAACCACCAAACTTATAAGTAACATCATGTACACTACTATGTTGTCTCTAGAAACCATCCTAAATATCCCAAATTTTCATGTTACTCTTGAGGTATATAACTCAAGTCTACCTATCATTTTGAACCTCAAGAACTTTATCAAGAACCATATACTGTTGCACTCCTTCCATAGCACCCAAATCTTCTCCATGTGTCTAGTGATGCTCTTCGGCCAATCAAAATCTATGTGGAAGGCATTATTTTGATTTTCTTTTTTACACCTTCTAAACCAATGAGCAATGTCATCTCTCTTGATCATGTTTTTCACTCTCTTTTTCTTGAACTCCTTCAACAAGATTGTCTAAACTCATCATCAGTGTCTATTGTTGTGATTTCCTTATCCTAGTGCTTTGGGTTCTTCCTTACAACCAACAATGATAGAGGAAGCTATTAGGGTTCTAATACTCTTGACACTCCAACCTTGGGGGTTTTGTGGTCTCTAAAATCTAGAGTAGATGCTCATGGTGCTCTCTAATGTTGATTGAATAGCCTAAATTTTTAGCTCGTGAGTCATAAGTTGTATTCTCTACACTATGCAGGAAGAATTTACTTGCTCTTTTACCATTTTTCCCACACATATGTGCTATTTTGCAACACTAAGTTTGGGTTTCAAGGTCTTCTCGTGTCTTTATATCTAAGTGACCGTGTCAGTTTCTTATGATTGGCTTTACACATTCTCTCCCACACCTATAGTCAAAATCTAAGATGATGGCAGTGTTGTCTTTTCCCTAATATTTTTTATTTAAAATTTGTTATATCTTTTTATCTTAGAATATTTGGAGTGACTCAACGGCAAGTCATTAAAATAAAATATTGATATTTTGTAATAACAAAATTAATATATGCATAAGGATATAGGTTTCATAACATAATTAAATATTATTGAAAATATGTTTGAATGATTAAGTAATTTAATAGAATATTTAATGTAATTTTATGTAATTTATTAATATGTGAAATAGAAGTCCTAGACTTGACCTTGTATTTGACCCTAAACATTTTAGGACTGGACAAAAGTTATGTGCATCCTCTCAATTCTTACTTGAGAATACACCGACTAAGAGAATTCACCGACTAATTCTCAATTCTATTGTAATGAGTCATAAACCTTTATTACTACAATCTAGGAACCATTTTTTAAGAAATCTTTTTGAATGACACTTATTATCATACGGTTTTCCTTGTGGACTACTATTTTTTTTTGAAAACATTATATATGGATCTTTTGAGCCCACATTCCATGTTTGGACACTCGTATCTTATTTTGCGCTTGATGATGATTTAGGACTGAACTATAATACATGCCTCTCTCGTTAGCATGTAAAAATTGTTAGAATAATATTATTTAGGATAATATGTATCTGGAAAACCCCAGTGCATAACCATACATAGGAGCATGCTAGTTCTAGCCAAGTTGTGCAATTTTCAAGGGTGATTAATATAGGGTCCTTCTAGGTGTGTGATTTCCACCCAACATTCTATCAACACAATATGGTGCTTATACCCTACTTTAGATCATGTTAATCTGTTTAAATATATATATATATATATAAACTACTTGTTATGATAATGAATGACTTAAATACAAGGGGTTCATACTTTCTATTATCCTTTTTAAAAGTTATGTATAATTGATTCTTGATATCATTGCCCCTGATCACTTCTTATTGCCTGCTTTCTTGTTACACCATCCTCTTTGAATGGAAACAACTTTTCTCATATTTTATCTTTTAAAGCCCAAATAGCTCTATTATTGTGCATACACCAGTTTCGATTAATACATACTTTGTTTTATTCTTCATGTTTCTAGGTGTTGTTCCCAAAACCACTTAGGTGTAGGGTATCTTCAGAATGCCTCTGGGGAGGTCTCGTTCTAGTCTTTGGACTTCAAAGATAGCTTGAAATGTCTAGGTTGCCTCTCCTTTTGCATAAATTTAGGTTATACCTTCCTTTTTAGGCAATGTCAACCTTGACGTGAGTAACAATGTAAAGATGGGATAACATCATATTTTAATTTTCCATTGCAATCAATGTGTCACACTTTTGATAAATGTAAGAAACACTTTTCTTCCATCATACATTCGGTGTGTTTGGATTTGGATGGGTGTATCACTCAATAAGTAATGATTAGATCCCCTCTGAGGTCCCCTCTCATTGAAACTGTCGTTCCTCATGGGATTTATTCTTTTTCCAAACTCTATGTCCATTAGTAGTGATGAAATGCTTGTGTCAATGAGTAAAGCATATCATAACCATTGATGACACTATGAAGTTGTCCTTATTTATTGTTGTGGCTCCATGTTCATCTAGTACATGAGGAATGGGTGAAATGTGGTAAGTATGTAGCATATGATCTCAAGAGGTTGTCACCATTCTCTTAGGCTAGGAACATTGGTAGAGCTAAGATTTGTAGCACGGAGGGGAACTACTTAAAGAACATGTCAAGTCTAAGGGGAAACACCAAAACAGGAAGAACAAAGGTATCTTTATTTAGATAATTGTCATGTCTAACTGATAATGTGTATGGTGACTATAATGCCCATGCCCACTGCCCATATCACCAAGGTGCACCTCCGTTTCGAAGAACCCATCACTAAATAACTCCATAGTTAAGCGTGCTCATATCGGAGTAGTACTGGGATGGGTGAGCTATCAGAAAGTTGATCCTGGCATGCACGTGAGTGAGGACAAATCATGTAGTTAAGGATAGTGGTGGTCTGTGGGGACATTCGTCATTCCTAAAACTCTACTAGAGCCTTGGGTAGTGGGCTCGAGCATTACAAATGGTATTAGAGCCATAACCCCTCCAGTAGGTGGGGCCCACATGGGTATGTGGAACGCAAGTCTTGAGCCCTGCGGTCCAGACAAAGTTGAAATGGGCTATCCATGGTGATGTAGCCACCCTTGCGCTGGTATTCCGCGGTCGAGAGTTGGGTGTCCATGGGCCACTTTGGGTCTACACTGAAATGGGGAATGATTATGAGGCCTTATAGTTGAGCCTTGACGAGGATGTCAACAGTCTAAGTGGGGGAGATTGTAACGTCCCAGGACTTTGAGGCCTCAGATAAGATGATCTTAAAAGGAATTATTGGACTACCCATATCACCAAGGTGCACCTCCTTTTTCGAGAGCCCATCGCTAAAGAACTCCATAGTTAAGCATGCTCAGCTTGGAGTAGTACTAGGATGGGTGACCAGTCGGGAAGTTGACCCCAGCTTGCACGTGAGATAGGAAAAAGCGTGCAGTTAAGGCTAATGGTGGTCTGTGGGGCCAGTCGGCATTCCTGAAACTCTACTGGAGGCTAGGGTAGTGGGCTCGGGTGTTACAAAGAACATAACTGAGCTACAATCTGGAATACACACTAACCATGCAATAGACCTAGAATTAAGGGGATGATAATCTAGAATCTCAGGATTAACCGATTCAGGTTATGTCATTATAATGTACGCATGGGATATATGTACTAGGTATATAACTAGGAAATTATTATTTGTAATATGACTATCCTAATGGCCCTAAGAAAATAGTTCAAATCCTATCTTATATATAGTGATAAAATGTTAAGACATGAATATTACATGTGTAACCCTAAACTCTATGGATGTCATGTACTAATGATAATAATAACAACTCGGAGACATACAATCCCTGGTATGATTTAGTAGTGTATGAATAAGATATTTTCACAATGAACCTAGACTATGGATTCTAATATTATTATGATTATTAAAGAAACATCTACAAAAATACATTAGTACCCTAACCTAGTATACCATGATAATGGTATACCTAAATGCATGTTTTGATGAAGAATGCATGACCCTAATGATGTTGATAAAAAAGAAAGGATGTGAATCTGACATAGCCCTTGAATTTTCAGGAGAGATTCAGGGCCAATATACTGAGGAGTAGTGAGAGTTGGATTTTGGCTTACTACAGGTAAGTGGGCCATGTCCAAGAAATCTATTTCGTGCCTTATGTTTAGACAGTATATCTAACTTTGTTTCTTAGATTCAAAATATCCTCTTTTTAGAGTTCTTTCTATTTCTATACTTTAGACATATTACAAGATGATAGTTTTTATCATGAGATCAAGAATAGTCATTATAAGAGTATTAATAGTTATACTCATGGACCCAGACATTGGGTCCAACTAGGATGAGAAACTAGATTTTCAGATTTCAAACAATAGATCTAGATTATATTTAAAGTCAGTCCATAATGTTGAGATAATGGACACAGAGTCAGACATAGAGTTGCAAACTCAAAGACACAGATAGAGATAAGAAAATAAGAACATAGATAGGAAATGACATCAGAACAGTAAATTAATAGATTATATGATAAGTCCTCATTCATAGAGTCCCGGGATGATTCAGAGGCATCTGTTGCCAATTCAGAAGAGTGTTTACTCCATTTCAACGGGCACATTGTGCCAATAGAGGGTGTGTTTCACCATAGAGGACACTTCGGTGTCAACAGAGGGCACGTTGTGCCAACAGAGGGTGTGTTGCACCATAGAAGACATTTCGGTGTCAACAAAGGATGACTTATCGTATAATTGTGGCCACTGAATAAAATAAGTAATTAAAAGATGTTTTATCTTTTACAGTAGATCTTTCAGTCTCTCATACATTATATATATATATATATATATATATATATATATATATATTGTTATGGTAGATTTCTTGCCACTTACTCTAACTCCTAGATTTCTCCTCTTTTGGTGCATGGCTGGGGATGCAACGTCTGCAGATAGTGAGTAGCTATATGAGGTCTACTTCGAGGACTTGAAGATTTAGGAGATATCTTTCACTGGTAGGACATTATCTTAGGTGATCCTTCCATCTTGGAGATTTATTTTTTAGTTGTTTACTTTCATGTTCATGTTGGGATTGTCATCCCCAAAATTTCCATTTTCCGTATGTCAGACTTTCTATTTGAGTTTAGTGACTTTGGTTATTTGCACGCTTTAGTATGCCAGATAAGTGACGTTTGCCCAAGTTTTAAAAATAAGTATGGGATTCAATGTTTCCGCATATATATATATATATATATATATATATATATATTTATATATATATATATATGTGTGTGTATATATATATATATATATATATATATATATATATATATATATATATATATATATATATATGTGGATGTTTACTTGCTGCATGCGCGGGTAGATTAGATTAGTTACTCGTGTTTCATGAAGCGGTGGCATTGTGTTGTAATTACAGATAGCGGTGGCATTATAGTGTAATTATTGAATAGTAAGATTGGTCTGGTGGCATTACTTTGTAATTATTGAATAACAATGGGCTGGTGGCATGACTTGTAAATCTGTAACGCGTATTTGATCCGCACCAGCTGGAAAAGTGATAATAAAATGGCATTTCCCGATTGTAATACACAACGTCGTCTTCAGTTAAAAATGTCTTCTTCCCATTACAGTTTCGATGTTCTCATTACAATATATCAGTTATCTATACAATCAGGTTTCAACAAAAAGTACGTCTATGTGAACTTGAAGAAGTTGGTTATTGAGCAAAGTTAGGAGTTCACGAGCGCGTGATTCGCGCTGCCATGGAGGACAAAGGAAGGTTCTTACAAAAGCTAAGGAACCGGATCAACAACGAAGTAGTAGTAATAATAAGGCAAATAAGTCAAAGTTCTTTATTACGTACACATGTTGAAGTTCTTGAAGGATGGATATTATAAGTTATTCAATACCGATGTACTCTCAAAAAGGACTACGGCGAGTGCAAATTGTAGAAACTTGGTGTTGTAAGTCTTTGGTGGAGTTGAACCCACCACTAAACTAGGCATACCCGCAACCCAATACATGGCGTAATATGTTCTTTAGATTTTTACTCAGGGCCTCTAAATACCTCTCTTCCTACCAACACCTTCCTTGCCTTTTCTTCCATCCCCTACAAATCCTCCTCACTACTATGCTTGTCCCTTCCGAATCGTCGATCTGCTCACTTCCCGACTGGTTAAACTATTGTGCAAACCACGTCGTCGACCACCATGACCACAACCATGAGGTCTCTGTCAACCCATACAATTACATATGACACTTACTTATTACAATATGAGTATCCATATTACAAAATGGTCACCTATATTACAATTGGCTCTTGTCTATTACAACGTGATTGTCCATATTACGGATGACACTTGCTTATTACAATATGAGTATCCATATTACAAAATTGTCACATACATTACGGTTGGCTTTTGCCTATCACAATGTGACTGTCCATATTACATATGAAACTTTTTTATTACAACATGAGTATCCATATTACCAAACTGTGACCTACTTACGGTTGGCTCTTGCCTATTACAATGTGACTGTCCATATTACAAATGACACTTGCTTATTACAATATGAGTATCCATATTACAAAACTGTCACCTACATTACGGTTGACCCTTGCCTATTACAATGTGACTGTCCATATTATATATGACACTTTCTTATTACATTAAGGCATTAAAATTTACATGTAGCATTTACACTAACAATCAAGATTCGATAACTAGAGAATTCTATGTGAACACAAGACAAATAAAGAATCTGTAGGTTTAAGAACTTCATATGCAAAATGATAAGCTTATCATCCTAAATATTACAATATTGTTTTGCAAATTGAAAATACAACCATGTTTAATATTTTGTAAAAAGACTTGAGCAAAGACAATTATGATAAGGAGGAGAAAATTGTAACTAATGTAGATGTTTGATGATATAATAGATGACCCACAAGGTGTTAAACAAAAATTTATGAGAATAAACTTCAGTACATAATAAATTGTAATAAGAAGGAAAAATATGTAATACGAATAAATAAATTGTAATGGGAATGAAAATAATGTAACCAAGGTTCACGTCTTGTAATACAACCTGACTGTATCAAGAACTATATGCATATTATGTAGATTACAACTACGTGGAACATATCCTAATTATGAGTCAACGGTGAACATGTGTTCAAAATGATTAAAGCTCTTGTCCTCAATTAATTTTCTATTCACCAAAAATGTATGCCTCAATGTCTCTAGCTATCTTTTCCACTATTGCATGCACTCATAATTCATTGTCGTCTAGCTAAATATAGTGGAATCATGCACATGCACTAGTAAAGGATGTTGAATTAAAAAATACTACCACCGTGTTCCATGCAATAAGTAGTTGATTTCTGCTTAATTACAATATGTGCCACTCCTACTCCATGCATACGTAAATGAAATATGTGTAATTATAATACATGCCACCGCTAACATGCAACCGTAATGGAGTTCGATTTAATTACACATCCTGCCACCGTGTATCAATGCACGGGTAATTATCTTGGCTACCCGCACGGGCATCCAATACATACCCTATATATATATATATATATATATATATATATATATATATATATATATATATATATATATATATATATATATCAGTTTTGATAAATAATTGGGCATGCGTTACAATATGGTATCAGAGTGATTTAATAACCATTAGTGATTGATATCATTAGATAGACATCTTATAGATACCCTTTTTACAGATGCCCCCCAAGAAGAAGTTTTATAAGGGTAAGGAGCATGTTGATGGAGAAGAAAGCTCCTACAGTGTGGGAGATGATCGCGGGATGTCTTGGGGGGCAACCCCAATGGCTACCCTAACCCTACTATTGATGTGCTCGTTAAGGCCCTGACTGATGCCCTGACTAGTCCACGAATGGGACATCCACCAACGAGAAACCTGGAGCTCACCATGGTTGATTTCCTAAAGATCAAGCTGGAGACTTTCTCTGGAGAAGCTGAGACAGACGTAGTCACCCGTGCTGAGGAGTGGTTATAGAGTGTGGAGCACTTCTTTCATGATTTGGGAAGCCTTGAGCATTCTAAGGTTCGTTTTGGGAACCCATCACTAAAGAAATCCATAGTTAACATGTCGGGAAGTTGATCATGGCATGCGCGTGAGTGAGGACAAAGTGTGCAGTTAAGGCTAGTGGTGGTCTGTGGAGATAGTCATCATTTTTGAAACTCTACTAGAGCCTTGGGTAGTGGGCCCGGGCATTACAAATGGTATCAGAGCCATAATCGCTCTAGTAGGTAGGGCCCACATGGGCATGTGGCATGCCAGTCTTGAGATGTGCGGTCTAGGCATGTAAGAAAGGGTTGTCTATGGTAGACATAGGCACCCTTGCATTGGTATTTCGTGATTGGGAGTTGGGTGTCCATGGGCCATTGTAGGTGTGCACTGAAATGGGGTCAGATTATGAGGCCATATAGTAGAACCTTGACGAGGACGTCAAGAGTCTAAGTGGGGGAGATTTGTAATGTCCCAGGATTTGAGGCCTCAGATAACATTATCTTAAAAGGAATGATTGGACTAACCATATCACCAAGGTGCACCTCCTTTTCTGGGAACCCATCACTAAAGAACTCCATAGTTAAGCATGCTCAACTTGGAGTAGTACTGGGATGGGTGACTTGTCGGGAAGTTGATCCTGGCATGCACGTGAGTGAGGATAAAGCATGCAGTTAAGGCTAGTGGTGGTCTGTGGGGACAGTCGTCATTCCTGAAACTCTACTAGAGCATTGGGCAGTGGGCTCGGGCTTTACAGTCACAAAGTAAGGTAAGACACATGCCCCTCTATATGTATGTGGCACTGCCACTAGCCATGATGTGTTGCATAGTGAAGCTTAAAGAGAAATAGAGTCGGGTGTTTATTAGTTTTTAAGAATTATGGGACACCCTAATGTACTTAAATCCCTATAGTTGGTTCTTATTTATATGGTATGTCATTACATTTAAGGAGTAGGATGTTGAAAGTGGCATGGGTGGTTTCTTGACATTCAAAGTTTGGTGGGTCTAAGAAAAAAATAAAGAGAAAGAGTATTGTAGGAGGTTGTAACAAAGGTGATTATAATAGGAAGCTAACTTACTTGTATGGAACATGAGCTTGCTATCACTAGGGGCACTTAGTGGAGAGGGACCATGTAACATACTCGATTCTAGGTATTTTTTGTGAACTTACTGGTTCTTTTTTCCAATAAAATAACATGCAATGCCTTTCCCCTAATTTGAGAAATTTTGACTTAAAATAACATATTTACACAATGTTTAACTTTGAAAGAGGCATGCATTATAAGGTTAAAATATTATTAGTAAACACCCCATTCTACTATCTAGAATAATTTTATGGGTCAGGTGAGGAAGATAAGGGCTAACACATTAATCAGAATCAAAATGTAATTATGAAGAGGAGTTTATATATAAGTAAAGAATTAAGACCTTAATATATTTTAAAAATATAAAACGAAATCCAAAATCTGATTCCTCATGGTCCAATTTGGTAACCAACAAACTTGGGGTCAAAAGGAGGGCAAATACACTCTTAATTTGGACAAAGAAAAATAATTATATAGTTGAGGGGTAATTTCATTCAATTTATATGTCTTGCATTGATTAAATGAAGGTCTAGCTTTTTTCATGTGGGAATAAGGTGTGGTGCACAATACGGAAGTTCTATTTTTATGCATGTGGACTTTGAAAGGCCCACATTCATCGTCTTCTATGAGTCACAGCAATAGTAACGTATGACTTACGTCAAATCCTCAACCACCATTTTCTCCCTCAAAACCTGGTCTTTCTTTGCAAATTTTCCTCCAATGAACTTGGGTTGACTATTTGTTTCTTATGATCCCTTCTTTGGTTGCTTTAGTGCTCAATTTTTAAATTGTCAGACTCAACACTAATGCATTGCTATTACTATTGAATCTCCGTCTACAAATACACAATATTGAGTCAATATTAGGTGTCACTTTTTTAACAAAGAATCATCCTTGCTCCTGCCTCCACTCCTTCCCTTATTTAATTTCATCTATAACCTTGTGAATTTCCTTAATGAAGCCATTTTTCTTATCTGGCTACTTCAACTTGACAACAAGCACCCTCACCTTCTTCAATCAAATTAGTGTTATGGTAACAACACAATCACCTTCCACATTGTTGAGAACCATTTTCTGTAATTTTTCATGCTATGTTCCATGTCGAATATCCAAATTTAACTTTTGTATTTCTCTATCCTGTATGGACTAGTAGTAGTACTCCTAGTCACTTGTAATCCCTTGATTAATCAATCAACACATTTTGTCTCTTAGAATTTAGATGGCATTTTTTGTGTAATGCATCAATCCTAAACTCATCCTAGACAAGCCTCCACGACCCCATTCCACACAATTGTCAACCTTAGATCAAAAAAAGAAGAAGGCCAATTTTCAAATGTCCAAAATGACCATTATGACACAATAATTTCACTCATAATGCAAGGGTAGCTTTGGGATTCAAGACCTCAATATTTTAATAAAATGCATGTAACATTTAATTATATGGAATGGCAATTCTGACCCAGGTTTAGTATTTGATTTTGTCACACCCACATTGTCATAATCATCATTTGAATTATGATTTATTTGAAATTGGTGATTCTATTCATGTCGTCTACATGGCTTGAACCTGAGACATCTTTGTAACAAACCAAGTATCTAACCATTCATTTATTTCATTTATTTAAAAATGTTTAAAATTGTAAAAATCATATTGAATAATCCATATCTAAGAACAATATTATGGTATTGTTTCTAGAGTCAAAACAAAAAGTTATCAATAAGGTCGTTTAAAGTTTAATAAGTTATAATACATATCTAATAACATTATGCACATTTATAATGAAATTAGGTATTTTGAATCTTAACACTAAACCTTAGGAAGACTTTAGAGAAATTAGGGCTTCGTCAAGAGGTATATGCAACTATGATTTTCATTTGAACATTTATGTCATTTTTACTTACTTCCTTAATATGAGGCAATTCACTTTTAGTTACTATCCTTATTATTCCTTTTGTAAATTCATAAATACACACAAATTTTATTTCATTCCTCTAAATATAGGGTCTATGACCTAACTTATCATGCTATTTAGAAATTGAAATATGACTCAATCTATGCATGTTAAATATTAGACTATTTCTCTAGAGGGGTGGTGCATGGGTGAAAATATTTACAAAATAGGGCGTGTGTATCCCACACAGGGTGTGTATTTCCACCCTTATTTATAATAGTCCATGTGCCAATGGTGTTATGGCCCTATTTTGGATATATCGTCTAATCCCATATATGCATGCAACTGTTTTGATTTGTGAATTTATGAAATGATTATGGAAAGACACTTTATGGTGTATTGATATTATTTATACATCTCATTCTCTTTTTTATATCTTCCTAAACTTACCTACTTGTCGATAGTCCTTTCTAGAAGTTAAGCTCTAACTTTGATATCTTTCAATTTTAAATATGTCCAAATACCTTTCTTCATGCAGATACTATGTATAGTACTGACCCATACTTTATTCATCTCTATTTTGTGTACGGTTTCCCTCCACCCAAAACCTGAGCCGCTACAGGATTTAGAGTTTGTGGACCAAGAAGTTGGGAATCAAGACTTGGAGAAACCCATTGAATATTAGCAATTTTATCTAAGATGCCTAGGTGTCCCTCGCCCCTATACTTTATATAGTTAATAGTGTATTTAGATCTTCAATTGTCCATCATGGAATAATATGTCAAACATTTATCTTTCCTTGTAATAGTATTAGTTTCTTCCGATGCAAGCTTCTGACACTATGTATTCCATAATATTCTAAAATATTATGCTTCTCTCCCTTTTGTTATGATGATGAATATATGTGGGGTTGTATTTTTATTTAAAAAGAAAAATAAGGACTGGTACCATTTCTAGGAACCACTCTTTATAGTATGATATAAAAATTGTAGTGGATGGTAACTAGATATTTAGGATAATTAGGTTTTCTCATAGTTATTTCTATCTTTCAGGAAAGGAAATCTCTTTGGAAATATGGGTTCTGAATCTTACATGAGTAACCCTACAGGGTACTCCTCCAAATCCATGGTTTGGGATGTCACACATGAATCCCCATTTTTAGACACTTGAACTACAAGGAACTCCAATTGAACTAGTTACCCCTATGCACATGTGCTTATAGTGGCTCATAATGAATCTGCCATATTGGAATTTGGCTTTACTTCCTAGCAAGAGTAGGTATTCCTCCATAAATTTCTCACCAAACTATTAGGGGAAGTATTAATATGAATCAAAGCTCTGATGGACCTAAGGAATACTCCCTGACAAAATTCATTAAAATGAAACCACTCTATGTCAAGGGTGAAGGGAAATTGGAGATAAATTGATAAAGATGGCAATTTGATCTTAGCTATAGAGCATACCTTTGAAGGCATGGCATGTATTGCACATTAGAATGATAGACTCGATACATATGTATTGGGTAGACCCACCAGAGTCATGTGGAACAGGGTGACATGAACCCGTGATACTTCTATTATGACTTGGGAAGAATTCTTCATCATTTTTTAGGAGAAACATATTTTCTCTGTTGCTTTAAGGAAGGAATAAGTAGAATTTTACAATCAGAGACAAGGGATTCTAAGCATCTCAGCATACATCTAGAAATTTTTTTTTTTGAATGTTATGCTATTAATCTCATGGAATATTTCCGGTCCACTCTTTTCTTGGAAGGCCTAAACAATCAAGTCAATCGTTCTCTAGTAACCCAACTACTACTAAATTTTTGATAGATGGTGGAAAAAGCCTTAGCTATTGAATCTTATGATGGATACCAATCCTCAATTACCATTTCTAATAAGAGAAGGAGTGTGAGTGATGATCGTCATGACAGGTGAAATCACTGCCTATATCACCACCCTCTAGGTAGATGTATTTTAGTGCAACCTACAACACGTAGGGATGATAAAAAACTAATATGTGATCAATGTGGCCAAGTTGGGCATATCAGTGCCCTCAGCTCCAATAGGGCCAAACTCTAGTTCAGTCACATCCTACCCAACAACCACTCCAACCCATCTCCTCAACCTCCAAAGAAAAACAATCATCTAAAAGGGTTCCCACTAGTTGAGAGGCATGATGGGTGTGTCTTCTCCATGGATGTAGTAGATACCAATAATGACTGAAGTTATTGAAGGTATGGTATATTTAGATCAGAAACCTACAAAAGCTTATTTGACTCTAGTTCATCAAATACATTTATAGAATCTAATTGGTAATTATGCTAGTGCTAGACCCTACGTGCATAGAATTCACATTAAATGTTTAAACCCCTAGTGGTAAGGTTCGCTCCTCTTTCTTGATAATCCTTCTCATAGATTTATGTATATATGAGAAAATGTCCATCACGATTTTCTTCATCCTTGATATGACAACCTTCAATGTCATACTCAGAATGGATGGCTAGAAGAAATATGATGTGGCCTTATTCAATAGACAAAATAATGTAAGTTTTTTACGTTCCTATAGAGAACACTTCTACATATAAGACAAAAAGTAAGATGAATGACAATTCATCATTTCAACTCTCAAAGCAGAGAAACTCATGACTCATAGAAATACCTAGCATTAGTTTTTTGAATCTTATACTGCTTAATCTAGAAGATATTGAAATGGTTTAGGATTTCCCTAAGGTATTCCCTAATGAATCGTTTGGAATACATACCACTCGCGAGGTTGAATTTTCTATTCACATTGTGCCAGGAACATTTGCTATCACAAAACCACATTACATATGGCACTAGCTGAACTAGATGAGCAACATTGTGCCAGGAACATTAGTTAACACAAAACCACATTACCATATGGCACCAGTTGAACTAGATGAGATCAAGAAACAATTACAAGAGCTCATGTACATGGGGTTTGTCCACCCTGGTGTTTCATTTTAAGGAGATCCAACCTTGTTTGTAAAGAAAAAAGGCAGTTTAATGTAAATGTATATGGATTATAGAATGTTGAACCAAGTAACCATCAAGAACTAATATCCTCTACCACACATTGATGATCTATTTGAGCAACTAAAATCTTCCACTATCTTTCCTAATATGGATCTTCAAAGTGGATACTATTACATGTGAGTAAAAGATGAGGATATACCTAGATAGTCCTTTGTACACCCTAGAGGCATTATGAATTTCTAGTTATGCCTTTTGGGCTAACTAATGACCCAGTTGCCTTTATGAACCTGATGAATAAAGTTTTCCGACGTTATCTTGACAAGTTTGTATATGTATTCATCAATTTTGATTTTTTAGAATCCTTTTTTCCTATTCCCAGAGGTATTAAAATGTCAACGAGCCTATATTGAGTCAATGGAACAAATTTGTGAACATATAAGAATTATTCTCCAATCTTTGTGAGAGCATCAACTATATGAAAAAATCTCAAAGTGTGAGTTTTGGATCCATGAACTTATGCTCCTAGGTTATGTAATGTCTACTATACATATTGTTGTTGATCCAACAAAGGTTGAAGCAGTTACTAAGTGACAATCCCCTAAGAATACTTTTGATATTTGTAGATTTTTAGGTCTTGTTGGATACTATCAAAGATTTGTGAAAAATTTCTCAAAGTTAGCTTTTGATATGACAAAGATGACTCATTAAGAAGTAAAGTTTAACTAGACCCCTTATTGCAAGAAAAGTTTCCTAGACTTGAAGAAATGTTTAACCTCCACAGCTATTTGACGTACCCATTGAGGGTAAACCTTATGTGATTTTTACAGATGCCTCAAAATAAGAGTTAGGGTGTGTTATTATGCAAGAAGGATGAATGGTGCATACACATTACACCAGTTGAAACCAAACAAATAAAATTGGTTGATGCATGATTTTGAGCTAATTGCCATTGTCCATGCTCTAAAGATCTAGTGTGACTGTTTATATGGAGTTCATCTTGAAGTATTTTAGACCACAAAAGTTTATAATATTTATTGTCTCAAAATGATCTGAATTTTCATCAAATAAGATCGGTGGAGTACCTTAAGTTTTGTGAATTCACCATTACTTATTATCCTGGTAAGGCCAAGGTTGTGGTGAATGCTCTAAGAAGAAAGAAAGACATTGTCTTTGCTCATTTGATGTTACTTATGGAAAATCCTTGAAGTCTCGAGATGGATACTTGAAGTATCGAAGGTTGATGATAATTCTACATTGGAAGGGCAGAGAGTACACATGGATAGTCTGTCTATTACTCAATCTTGGATTTTTGAGGTCATTTCCACTCAACTGACCAGTGCCTACCTTAAAGAAATGGAATACCTGGTTGAAAAACCACATTCTAAATTTTCTACCAGATTCTAAGATGCTATACACTTTTTAAACTGACTTTGGATTCCTGATGTTGAAGATCTTATACAAACATTTCTAACTGATCCTCATGGTTTTAAGTATACAATCTATCCTGGTACTATAAAAATGTACAAAGACCTTCAGTGAGGATTCTGGTGGAAGAATAAGAAGGGATACATAGCTACCTTCATGGAAAAGTGTCTGACTTGTCAAGAAGTGAATATAGAACATCAAAGACATAGTGGTATTCTCCATCCACATGAAATTACAAAATGGAAGTGGGAGTATATTACCATGGATTTCATCACTAGATTTTCAAGATCAAAAAGTGGTTGTAATGTAGTTTGGGTACTAGTTCACTGTTTGATTAACTCTAGCCATTTCTTACCTTTCAAGAGGCTTACAAAGTTTTTGATATGGTACAAATGTATGTGGCTTATGTCATTCACCCGCAAAGGAGTGCCTAAGATGATTGTTGTTGATTAAGATATAATGTTTATGTCTCATCTATGGAAACAGGTACAAGACAAGATGGGCTCTAACCTATGCTTTATCATAGCTTGCCATATGTATACTACTGGTCAGTCACAAGGAACAGTGCAGATTCCAAAAGATCTATTACATTCTAGTGTGATGGATATGGGAGGTACTTGGCATATGTAATTCCCATTGGCTGAATTTGCCTATAATAATATCTACCAAGCCTACATTAGTATGCCAACATTTGAGGCTCTTTATGGCCAACATTGTCATTCCCCAATGCACTGACATGATGTGGGAGAGTGTTCTCTAGTAAAAATTAATGAGAAGTGTATATAGGCTACCCAAGATAGACAAAAGATGTACGCTGACAAAAATGATGGAATATGAGATTCTTAGTAAAGGACTATGTGTTCCTAAAAATGAAACCAATCTAATCAACTGCAGGGCTTAAGGTGAAAGCAAGTAAAACCTAGATATTTTGGGCCACTTAAAATCTTGTATATGATTGGAAAGTGTGTTTGTGGTCTATCCCTTCCTCCTAGTTACGTTACGGTTCATAATTTGTCCATGTATATGTTCTAAAAAATTATTTAAAGGGTCCATTTTGTGTACTATCTATAGAGCCACTTGAGTTGTGAAAAGATTTTTCTTATGAGGAATGACCAATTAAAGACTTAGACTCTTCAGTGAAATAGAAAATGAATAAAAAAGTGAGCTTCTTAAGGTTCTCTAGAAGCATCATGGACTAGAAGAGACTACTTGGGAGCTAAAAGATGAATGTTGTGGATTTACCCCTCCCTCTTCAATTGGGATTTTTGGGAGGAAATATTTTTAAGGGGTGGTATGTCGTAACATACTCAATTCTAGGTTTCTTATTAATCTCTGATACTTCTTTCCAATAAAATAACATGTAGTGCATTTCCCCTAATTTGAGAAGTTTAAACTTAAAATAACATATTTAGGTAATTTTTAACTTTTAGAAGGGCATGTACACAATATCCCTATAATAATTACAAAATTATTAGTAAATTCCATAATCTTCGATCTGACTATCTAGAATATTCTTATGGGTAAGGTGAGGAAGATATATACATTAATTAGAATTCTAGACTGGAGTTTATAAACTCAATTGATAATTAATACATAAGTAAATAATCATTTCCTTGATCATTTTAAAAATCTAAAATAAAGTTAAAAGTATGATTCCTCATGGTCTAATTTGGCAAAGCACCAAATTTTGGATCAAAATGAGGTCAAATACACTTTTAATTTGGTACATAAATAGAAATATATAGTGAAGGGGTAATTTAATGCAATTTATATGTCATGTATTGACCAATCAAAGTCCAATTATTTTTCTTTTATTCACATGGGTGGAAGGTGTGACTCACCACCCTATAGTTATGTTTTTATCGTCTTCAATGAGTTGCGGCTACTGTAACATGTGAGTTACTACATATCTTCAACCGCCATTTTCTCCCTCAACACCTAGTCTTTCTATGTAATTTTTCCTTCGATGAACTCATGTTGACCATCCATTTCTTAAGACCCCTTATTCATGTACTTTAATGGACAATATAGAAATTGCCTAACTCAACCTAAACACATTGTCACTATTTTTGACTCTTCGTCTACACATACGTAACACTGACTCGATACTAGGTGTCACTTTTTAACTGAGAACAATACATGCTCCTGCCTAGACTCCTTCCCTTACTCAATTTCATCTGGAACCTCATGAATTGCCTTAACAAATCCATTATTCTTCTCTAGCTACTTCAACCAGGAAACAAGCACCCATGTCTTCTTCAGCCAAATTGATCTTATGGTAACAAAACAATCACCTTCCCCATTGTTTAGCATCATTTACTATTATGTTACATGTCTTGTTTCGCGTTAAATATCCTAACTTAACTTTGTATATACTGGAGTAGTGAGTTGACCTAGAGTAGAAGTAGTACTCCTAGTCAACTCGCTACTCCCTCGAACAATCAATCACCATGTTTTGTCTCTTTGAATTTGGTTGTGCTATTTTTGTGTAATGCATTGGGCCTAAACTTGTCCTGGATGAGCTTATGTAGTCCCATTCCATGCAGTAGTCATAATGAGATCGAAGAATAAGATGATCGGTTTTCAAATGACCTAAATGACCATGATGTCATAATAAGGTCACATATAACACAAGGGTAGTTTTTGGATTTTAGGCCTCGATGTTTTAACAAACATGTATAACATTTAACTACATGGAATGACAATTCTGATCTAGGTTTAACATTTGATTTTGTCACACCCACATGGTCATAATTATCATTTGATTGATTTCATTTATTTAAATTTTTTTAAATTATAATAATCATAATAAATAATCTATATCTCAAAAAATGTGAATTTATATGTTTTCAACATGAGGACCCCCCGATTTAGTGGTATTATTTTTAGAGTCAAAATCAAAAGTTATTAGTAAGGTCATTTAAAGTTTAATAAGTTAGAATTAATATCTAATAAGTATTATGCACATTTATAATGGAATTAGGTATTTTAAGTCTTGACTTTGAATCCTAGGAAGACTTTAGAGATATTAGGCTTGGTTGAGAGGTATGTGCAACTCCCATTTCCATTTGGATATTTTTGTGACTTTTACATACTTTCTTAATACGAGCCAATTATCTTTTATTTACCATCCTATTTATTCCTTTTGGAAATTCTTAAATACCCACATTATTTATATAATTCCTCTGAACATAAGGTCTATGATCCTACTTGCCCTGCTATTTGAAAATTGAAACATGACTTATTGGATCTAGGGCTCTAGAGGTGGGTGAATAGATCTTCAAAAATTCTCACAAGATAGATTAAACCTTCAAATTATATCAAATTGAAATCAATAGCTTAAGTGAAATTTGAAGTCCTAACTAACAAGCATAGCAAGGATGAGAGGAATTGATAGCAAGCACTTGACAATGTCATGCAGAGTGGTTCCACTCTCCAAACTAGGAGAGAGTCAGTCCACTACCTAGAGAGGTCAACCTCTAGGACTTTACAAGTTCTTTTCTCTATAAATTCACCAATAAGAGTTACATCACAAGACCATTAAAGGGCTTACCCATCCAAGAACCAAGAGTCGTCCACCTTACCAAGGACTTACCCACTTTGCCAAGAGTCTTCAGCCTTCTTCCAAGGACTTGCCTACTCTTGCACAAGTCTTCTGCCTTCAAGGATTTACCCACTCTTCTTGGATCTTCAGCCTTTTCTTTCTCCTTCACCCAGAGAAGATCTTCACTTCTTCTTAAACCTTGAAGAAGAACAACATCAACTCAGCCTTCACTCGGAGTAGCTTGCTTCACCTTTTCTTCATGGAGGAAAGGGGTAGGGAAGATGAAAGGACTGAGAGCTTTACATGCACAAGGAAGTAGCTCTCTTACAAATGGCCTATCTCACTCATAATCATGAAATGAAGTGTAAACTAGAGAGAGAAAGGGTCTCAAGGAGTTGCAACATACTCAACTATACTAAGGACTTAGAATAGCATGAATGAGAAAACTTGGAATGAACTCCAAGGGGTCCTATTTATAGATGGGGGTGTTCCCTTGAGTGTGGGATCACTTAGAGTCAAAATATAGCCTTTTTAAAAGATGAAACAGATCTATTTTCACCCAAAACAACTCACCAACGGTTATAATCACTTTTTTTCATTTTTTGTATAGTACTCGACCGATCCACTAAATGACAAAGCTTATTTTCAAACTATCGGTCGAGTTTGTTCTGGGAAACTCGACCGAGGAGCTCAAATCAGGTTTGCTCAGTGAGTCAGTTGGTCAAGTTTTGTGAGTTTGCAACTCGACTGATGGGTCATCTTCAAAAATCCCTCATAGGATCGGTCGAGTTTCCAACTCAAACCGATGAACAACCTGTGACAAATTTTCTCAATTGACATTAGAATGATTAAACCTTGGAATTAGGTGTCCCTAATTTTTTCTCATCTTAGTTACAAGTCATATCATCAATACAAGTGATTACAAAAATCATCTAAGGTCATTTGGAGTGATTTTCCAGAATGCACACTTGCATTGCATTTGACTTGAACTTGAACAAGCTAGGGCTTGTATAATTTGATCCTTTTCATGTACCTAAAGCCTAAAATCAATCTTGGACAAACATATTAGATACATAGGAATGGAATGGTTAAGTCATTATCAAAATATGGGTAATGTATAACTCCTAAGTCAACATTCTCCCCGTTTTGGATAATGACAAACCATTCCTCAATCATATTGAAAAGGATATTGAAGTTATATGTTTCCCTTGTGAATTGCAAGGGGATTAAAGATTTGAACAATGTGAATTACTCCTCCTCAACCTATGCTTACTCTAACCTACATAGTTAGTCTATCTACACAAATCACCATAACATATATGTACTATATGGTCCTTTAGCAAGTCACATGATAAAGCATATAATGAACAAGAAAGGATCACATAGGCAATAAGAACAATATCGTTGAGCTTCAAAACATGGAACTTCTCCCTCCTTATGACATTATCAAAAAGGAAGGTGGGTATAAGAGAATAAGAATAGGTCTTCTCCAAGCATAACCAAGCATACAAGCACAGCGTGCAGTCTCAAAGCATACACCAAACAGAGACGAGAGAAACAAACAATCTAAGTTATAATCAAAATATGGTAAAAACATGACATCAACTCATGAGATTTAGTAAATCAAAGAGTAAGTGTACAAAAGATTAAGATTACAACCCAGAAAGTAAGTTCTCAGAAAACAACTACAAGCTAAGACGATAAGAATGAGATGATAAAATAGTATAGTTCAGAACATGTGCCCAGATGTTTGTAATACCAAATAGCCTAGAAAGATATATATGATCAGCAACTAGACTCAAAACCAGAACTACTAAACATCTAATCTATCTATGTCCACAACATTCTCATCATCAACATCAGGCTCATAGTCATCATCTCCGTCTAAAGGTGCAACAGAGAGAACACCATTGCCTTCATCACCGAAGGCACCAACAAAGCCATCTGAACCATCATCATCAAAAGCCTCACCATCATCATCATCAGCCTCCTCGTCAACAACAACAACCTCCTCATCATCCTGGTCTGGCATCTCTTCATCAGCAAAGGGACCAAAACCACGATCAGGCCAATGTACATTTTTCTCATCCCAAGACATATCAAGAGCATGGAGGTCATTGACCTGTGGGAAGGAATGATAAATCAGACTCCGTAGTGAATGAGTTTATCATTGAATATCCGATTCTTCCTTCAATTGGCTTGAATTGGTATGGATTCACAATCATAAATTTTTCATAGAATTTAATTTAGAATTGATATTACAAGGATCAGAACTACGAATTCTAGCAATCAGAGTGGCCAAGGGACCAACTGTCAGAGCCAGCACACTAGGGGTAGATCCACCAATAATAGAGGATGTAGAAGCAGAAGGTGTGGGTGGAGGGGCATATAAAAAGTGACCATATACATAGGATGCAGAATCACCTCTCCTGGGTAGGGCTGGTAGGTTGGGAAAGGGTGTGCACAAGACATGTTCATGTGAGACATGATGGAACATAGGTCCTAATGTAGGTGCTCCTAAATCTAAAGGTTGTATGACTATTGATGCATTATGTATCCCATAAGGGTTTCATTTGACACATGGCATGAGGCACGGGAAGGTTAGGTAGGCTGAGGTGGTGGAGGTGCTTGGGTAGAGGCAGAGGTAGAGGCACCGGGTGTGGTAGAGGATAGGATAGGCATGGACTTCTGAAAAGTGGTCTCACTGATGCAAACTCCTTTTTGGGTAGGTTTGTAGTGAAGGTCGCGGAAAAGAGATTTTCCAGTGGCAAGATATAATAGACCACATATCATGGCTGGGTAGGGTGGGTGGGTACCACAGGTGTTCTTACCTGAGTCAAAGCAGGTCAAATGATGGAGAACATATCTTGACCACTTGACTCCGATGTTCTTCAAGAGACAATACATGACCACCACAATGTTTTCTGCATTCTCAGTCTGATTCTTCTTTGGGTGAATATTTAAGTTAACAACTAGGGCAAGGATGCATCTCTTGAGGTCCAAGCCATACGAGGAAAAAGTGCACTTCTTCCTATATGGGAATTGAGGTTTCTTCAAGAAATTATGAATGTTAGGGAGAGTAAGATCATATTGCTTGTAGAAGGCCTCAGGCTCAACTAAGTCAAAATACTTTGGCTAGTCCTTACTCCAGGTGTTAGTCACTTCAGTACCTGAAAAGAAGATGTTCAGGGTATCCTCAGAGACTTGAAATTTCTTCCCGGCTATCATCGATGTGAGGACTACTTGAGTATTAGGCGGGGGTACGAGGGTGTCGTAACTCTAACACAAATTTTCATAGAATTCGTGAACCACTTTGGTGCTTGTGATGGAATTATTATAGAACGCATGTTCAACACCCAAGGCTGAGAGATGGTGATCACAAAGCAAATCTGCTACTTGATCTATGACCTCTTGTATTTGTGGTCTAGGCTCAAATAGGGAACGAAAAGGAAAAGGGTTCCTAGGAAGGAGATCCTTATGCCTACTGAGAGCCTCATTTGAGACAAAAAAGTGTCATCAAATGGAATCAAGTGGGAGTTGGATGAAGATTATGGCGAATTAGTAGGGGTGGCCCTGTTCCTCTTGTTGGATTCCATAGAGACAAAAAGAAGAGGAAGGAGAGAGAAAAATCTAAAGACTCACCACTAAAATTCATCCATAGACCTAGGTTAGCAAGGGGGAAGGTCAAGGGAGGTCAAGCCAGGTCGATCTAGGGTAGGGAGAGGAAGTTCGGGGCTAGGGTTGAGAGCTTAGGGGAGTTGGAGGTCAGATCGGTCAACTTTTCTTTAGTTGAGAGGGAGAATATAGTCGACCGAACCCATATCAAATTTTCTCTAGGACGGACATCATTCGATTTCTGTGAACTCATAAACTTGACTAATAGGCTCTTTGAAAAAGCTCTCGGCCTCTGATCGATCGAGTTGGCAACTCGACCGATAGTCAACCTGACCTAAAATTAGAAATCCTAGTTTCTAGCCATTTGAGTGTTAATTAAATTTATTTTTCAAGTCTATTATGTATTTTGAACATACTTAGGAACATATCACTCATCATTGGGTACTATTTTTTGGTAAAACATGTGTTTGCAAAAAATACCCCAAAAAAGAGAAAATAAGGCAAAATGAACATGAAAAACTGATATTCTAGCATATTAGCAAGCAATGGTGATCAAACCATAAGCAAAACATATAGGATAGATGACAAATTGCTATAAGGCATATTGGATTCATTCAAAGTAGTTATGAGCAGTTTAGATCTAATAAATTTAAACTGCTCTCTAGCTAGAGATTTAGTGAAAATGTCCACCAACTAATTTTCAGTGTCCACATGCATGATATAGATATCCTTCATGGCAATGTGATCATGGAATAAATGATGGTGAACCTATATATGTTTAGCTCTACTATGCAAGATCGGATTATATTACAAGTTAATTGTACTAGTATTATCACAATAGATAGGAGAAGCATCAAAATGAATGTTAAAGTCTTGGAGTGTTTGCTTCATCCATAGGACTTGGGTACAACAACTCCCGGCTGCAATGTATTTAGCCTCAGTGGTTGATAATGCCATTGTGCTCTATCTCTTGGAGAACCAAGAAACCAAGCATGGTCATAGGAGAAAGCCAGTGCCACTTGTGCACTTTCTATCAATCAAGCACCCTACATAATCTGCATCACTATAAGAAGTAAGAGTAAAGTCCCTTGACTTGGGATACCATAGTCCAAAATTTTGGGTTTTACCTAAGTACCTTAAAATCCTCATAACAGCTATAAGATGTTATTTCTTAGGATTTCATTGAAAGTGAACACACAAGCCAACACTAAATATTATATCAGGTCTAGAGGCAATTAAATAAAGTACACTTCCAATCATACGTCTATAGAGTTTTTCATCTACCTTCTCACATTCTTCATCTTTGTCAAGTTTGGCGGTGTTTGACATGGGTGTGTATGGGCTTGGTGTTCCCCATCCCAAAGTGCTAGAGTAACTCACTTGCATACTTGTGTTGGTTGATGAAGTTCCCATCTTTTGTTTGCTTGATTTGGAAGCCGAGGAAGAACTGGAGCTCACCCATCATACTCATCTCGAATTCACTCTACATAAGATCACTAAATTCTTTGCAAAGATCAAGGTTAGTTCCACCAAAAATGATATCATCAACATATATATGTATGATAAGAAAATTGTTAGAAGTGTGCTTTAGAAGTAGGGTAGAATCCACTTTGCCCATGATATACCCATCATCTAACAAAAAGTTCTTTAATTTCTCATACTAAGCTCTAGGTGCTTGTTTGAGTCCATAGAGAGCTTTTTGCAACAAATAAACATGGTTAGGTAAACTATCATGTTCAAAGCCCGAAGGTTGTGCAACATACACTTCCTCCTCAATTGTACCATTCAAAAATATACTTTTAACATCCATTTGATACAGAAGAAAGTTTTCATAACTAGAAAAGGCAAGCAAGATACGAATGAACTCAAGTCTAGATATAGGTGCATATGTTTCATCAAAATCTATACCTTCCTATGAATTGTAGCCTTGAGCCACTAACCTTGCTTTGTTCCTTACCACTTTGCCGCTTTCATCAAGCTTGTTGCAGTAGACCCATTTGGTGCCATTAATCTTTCTATCACTTGGTCTTGGCACTATGGCCCAAACTTTATTCTTTTCAAATTTGCTCCAACTCTTATTACATAGCTAGGATCCACTCATCATCCCCAAGAGCTTCCTTGACGTTCTTAGGCTTGAGTTGTTAGGTGAAGGCGTTGTTGGCTTGTTCTTTATTGAATGCAGCCCGCATCTTTACTCTTTCAAAAGGATCACCTTAAATCAGCTCCTTTGGATGATTCTTTGCAAACCTGGGGGTTGGATCCTTCTTCTCTTCATCTTTCTCTTCTTCTTGAGTGACCATCTCTTTTCCCTTTTGGGTGATGTTGAGCTCTTTTAGAATAGGAATAACTTCACCTGCAACATCATCATTTGGAACAATATCTTTGAGAATAGAGGGGTTAGTCTCAATAAACTTAACATTTATGGATTCTTCTACTTTATTAATATCAACATTAAATACTCTATAATCCTTTCCACTAGTGCTATAGCCAAGAAAGAAAGCCTTGTAAGGTTTCAGATCAAACTGGTCGAGAGAATCTTTTGTATTCAAAACAAAACAAGGACATCTGAAAACATGGAAATACTCGATAGTAGGCTTCCTACCACGCCATAGCTCATAGGAGGTTTTCTTCAAAGAAGGATGTGTAAAAACCTAGTTTTACACAAAACATGAGGTACTAACAGCTTCAGCCTGAAACTTCTTTGGAGTATCATACTCTATAAGTATGGTCCCAGCCATCTCCTGTAAAGACCTATTCTTCCTCTCTACAACCCCATTTTATTGAGGTGTTCGAGGTGAAGAGAAGTTGTGTGCATAACCAGATTCTTGACAAAAACGTTCAAGTGCTCATTTTCAAATTCTCCCCCATGATCACTATGGATGGAAAAAATGTAGAAAGAAGCTTCATTCTCAACTCATTTACAAAATCTCGAGAAAACATCAAGCATATCACTCTTAGAAACAAGAAATAAGGTCCAAGTATAATCGAGAAATCATCGACAATAACAAGGCAATACTTGGAACCACGAAGCGATTGCGTTCTCATTGGTCCAAATACATCAATGTGAAGAAGCTCAAGAGCTCTCTTAGTACTATGGCTCCTTCAGATTTGAAGGAGGACTTGGTTTTCTTTCTTTGGGTACAAGGTTGGCAATCCTCATCCTTTTCAAAATCCAATTTGGGAAGTCCCTTGACCAAGTACTTTTTGCTCAACTTCTTCAATTGATGCATATTTACATGACCAAGCCGATGATGCCAAAGAGAAATATGATTCGAGTTGACTACTAGGCATCTACCAACAACATGATTAATAGAGTCAAGAATGATAACATAAAGATTTCCACTTCTAGTTCCCTTATATATAACTTGATCGATGAGGGAATCTAGAATCAAGCATTCAAAAGAAGTGAATAGCACAAGGCAACCATTGTCACATAATTGACTAACACTAATTAAACTGTGATGTAAGTCATCCACAAAAAGAACATTCTTGATACTCAAGGATTCACCTACATCACCCTCACCTTTGACTTTACCTTTCTTATTGTCCCCAAAGGTGACCAAACCTCCTTTCTTTTTGGTGAAGTTGTTGAAATGACTTATATCACCGGTCATATGCTTAGTGCAACCACTATAAACAATCTATCTTCCTTGCAAGAAAGGAGAGTGTCAGTTCCCAACTCAAACTTTGGGATCTGGAGTTAGCTTGGGGACCCATTTCATGTTTGGGTTGGTCCCCTTAAGCTTGTAAGGGCAATAAGTAGAGTAATGATCATCACATTTGTAATAAGAACAAACCATAGGATTCTTTGTACCAGATGACTCTCCTACAAAGAAAGAGGTCTCCTTGCTCTTTTTCTTACCTTTGGCTTTGCTCTTTCCCTTTGGTGCTCCCCCTACAAATCCCAAACCACTAGTACCACTTTGTTTTGGTAGAATTGCCAAGGATTTCATTTAGGGAGTTTTTCCCTTTGAGGGATTTCTATAGAGATTCTCTTAATCTATGATTATCATCGTTTATATAAATAATAGTAAAAGATAAGCTCGCAATGTCATCTCTAGCATGAACAAGATCGGCCTCAAGACAGAGGGATTTAGTTAAATATGAATCCTTCTCAAGAGAAATAGAAGCAACATCATTACTAGGCAGGATAGGTCTAGAAGATAAATCATTAACTTGACAAAAAACCTAGCATTTTCAGATTTAAACATTGGAATCTCCTTAAAATAGGCATCTCTTTCATCTCTACGAGCATCAACGAGAAGCTTAAATTCAACATTTTCAATTTTAATAGTTTCAAACTCCTTAAGGAAATTTTGATTTTCTTCCTTAAGAGTTTGAATTTCTTAAGGTAGATATCATTCTCAACTTCAAATCCATTGTATTGGAGCTCAAAATTAAGATATTGCCCTTGCAAGTTATCAATGCTCTCAAGATGAGTTTTCTCATTCAGCCCAAGAATTTCAACTATAGCATATAAATCATCAATAATTTTTCCTAATCATTTTTTTTAGATTTACATTTAGCAAAATATGAATGGGTAGAAATAAACATGTCAATGATAGCTTCCTTAGATAACTCATGCAAGCTTACCTCACTTACCAAACTTACCTCACCAATTTCTTCACTAGTGGAGGTCATGAGTGCAAGGTGGCACTTTTCATCTTCTTTAAAATTTGAGCCGCTTGAAGATGAAGCTTCCCAAGTTGCATTCTTGCATCTCTTCTCCTTCTTTCCTTCCTCTTGTACTTGCTCTCCTTCTTGTACTCCTCTTCCTTCTTTAAGTTGCCCTGGTGTGACTTTCTTGACTTGGTACATTCACTCTTGTATTGCCCCTTTTGTCCATGCTTGTAGCATCTAGGAGTAGAGGAGGAGGAGGCTTGCTTTCCCTTGAAGTGTTTGCCCTTGATGTAGTTGGCTTCATTCTCACTTGGTCCATCATCTTCACTAGAGGAGGAAGGAAAAGTCTGACAAAAAAGTTGTTGTTGAAGGATGATCGCCTCCACTTGTGCTTTGAAAGAATTATCTTTGATCTTCTTAGATTCCTTCTCTTCTTGCTTGGCTTCTTCTTCTTTCTTATCAAGCATTGTCTCATGTTCTTAGAGGTTACCAATGAGTTCTTTGGTTGGGATATCACCAAGGCCCCACACTTCTTCAATGGAGATGACCTTTGACTCCCATCTCTTTACTATAGTCCTCAAGATCTTAGAGTTGATTACACCTCTATCCAAGGTGTTGCCTAATGTAGCCAGCCCATTGATGATGACATTGAGTCTTGAGTACATCTCCGCAATCCCTTCTTTCTTGCCCATCTTGAAGTTCTCTAGAAGGTTGTTCAAAATATAGATCTTAGCCTCCTTGACTTGCTTTGTGCCTTCATAGGTGATGCACAATTTCTCCCAAATCTCATAGGTGGTGTCCCAAGATGAGATCTGATTGAACTCCGTTGGGGTAAGGGTTGCATAGATGATGCTTATGGCATTGGCATTGAGTTGGGATTCTTTGAGTGAAACTTCACTCCATGTTGCAACTACTCTGATTGGCTCCTTGTAAGGTATGTCCATCACCTTCCACATGTCAAAGTTCATGTCTTGAATGTAGAACTGCATACACCTCTTCCAATAGAGAAAGTTTGTGCCATCAAAGACCGGAGGGAACATGAAGAAGCCTCCATCTAGGTTGAGAGAACCAAGTAGGTTGTCTCCCATCTTCTCATCTCATGGGAGATTGTTGGAGAAGATCCTTGCCACTGAAACCACTTGTTAGATCTAGGGATCTAGAGGGGGGGTGAATAGAGATTTAAAAATTCTCACAAGATAGATTAGACCTTCAAATTATATCAAATTGAAACCAATAGCTTAACTGCAATTTAAAGTCCTAACTAACAAGCATAGCAAGGATGAGAGGAATTGATAGCAAGCACTTGACAAGGTCATCTAGAGTGGTTCCACTCTCCAAACTAGGAGAGAGTCAGTCCACTACCTAGAGAGGTCAACCTCTAGGACTTTGCAAGTGTTTTTTTCTATATATTCACCAATAAGGGTTACAACACAAGACCATCAAAGAACTTACCCATCCAAGCACCAAGAGTCTTCCACCTTACCAATGACTTACCCACTTTGCCAAGAGTCTTCAGTCTTCTTCCAAGGTCTTACTTATTCTTGCACAAGTCTTCTGCCTTCAAGGATTTACCCACTGTTCTTAGATCTTCAACCTTTTCCTTCTCCATCACCTGGAGAAGATCTTCACCTCTTCTTCAACCTTGAAGAAGAAGAACAACAACTCCACCTTCACTCGGAGTAGCTTGCTTCACCTTTGCTTCATGGAGGAAAGGGGTAGGGAAGATGAAAGGATTGAGAACTATAACGAAGTATCTCTCTTACAACTGGCCTATCTAACTCATAATCACGAAATGAAGTGTATACTAGAGAGAGAAAGGGGCTCTAGGAGTTCCAACACACTCAACTATAGCAAGGACTTAGAATAGCATGAATGAGAAAACTTGGAATGAACTCCAAGAGGTCCTATATATAGCTGGGGGTGTTCCCTTGAGTGTGGGATCACTTAGGGCCGAAATATAGCCATTTTCTAAGATGCAACAGATCTATTTGCGCCCAAAACAACTCACCTACATTTTTCATATAGTACATGCGATCGAGTTTCAATAAAGGTAACTTGTCTGATCCACTAAATGACAACCAATTTTCAAACTATCGGTTGAGTTTGTTTTGGGAAACTTGACCGATGAGCAGAAATCAGGTTTGCTCAGTGAGTCGGTCGGTCAAGTTTTGTGAGTGTGTAACTCGACCGATGGGTCATCTTTAGAAAATCCATCGTAGGATCGGTCGAGTTTCCAACTCGACCGATGAACAACCTGTGACAAATTTGTTAAATTGACATTTGAGTGATTAAACCTTAGAATTAAGTGTCGTTAATTTTTTTTTCATCTTATGACTTTGCTTTATCTAGTTAATAGTTTATTTAAATCTTCATTTGTCAATCATGAACTAATATGTCAAAAATTTATCTTACCTTGTAATAGTATTAGTTTCTTCCGCTGCAAACTTTTGACACTGGTATCTATTTTATATTGTTTTGAATAAAACTATGCACCCCTTCCTTTTGATGATGAATAATTTTAATCTTAATTTAAAACATCGCTAGGAGCCGCTCCTCGCATAACAACGGTATGAGATACTTTTTCTGTAACATTTAGCTTTCTCTGGAAGAGTATTATTTGTATGTGCATGCAGCCCACTTCACAACAGGACTGATGTTGTAGTTGGTCCGTAACGTTCTAGTTAGAAATTGAATTAGCGACTTGTGTCTAACAAAGTGACGAAACTTATTAGTTGAGTCAACTAACAAGTACCGTTAGGAGGCACTTTGAAAGATAGTGGTAAGAGACACTTGGATCATTTTATGGTGAAAAGTTTCGGACTACATACTTTCTTCATGGCATCTAATTCACAAGCACGGACCATCTTTGCTAGCACTGTTATTAAATGAAAATGAGCGGAATGCAAAATATATTTTCTTTTTTGGGGTAAGAACGGTGCAATATTTCACACTGCAGACTTTCTTTATGGCATATTATTCAAAATCATGGAACGTCTTTGTTAGCATTATTATTAAATGAAATTCGAGGGAAATGTAGCTCGGTGGAGAAGGTATGTACTTTCTAGAGTAGGGGCATGAGTTCAAATCTTTTATTGTGTAATTTCAGCAATCTTTGGTCTTGTGACGTATTTGGTCTCTGTGTGAGTTTGCTATAGATTTACAGTTGTGGCCCGTCTTTGAAAATGGTCTGACGTCCAAAAAAAAACTATTACGAAATAAAATTGATGGAAAGATAGAAACACCCTAGCTTCTCGGGGAATTGTGCACACAACCTAAAGAAAGATATTTCACACGCCAGCATCACACGAGTGGGACAAGTTTGACCGCACTGACTGGTGAACTGAGCTTTCAACAGCACCACCACCAACGCAGCACTAACGATACTTCCACATATATTGATTGGCTCGTCTCGTCTGAGTATCGAAGAGGAAATCAGACCAAGGTGGTGACACCGGAAAGGAATGTCTAGGAAACCACAACGCCATTTTGCCGCCTAAAGCGACAACCAATCCTACTTGCGACTGCGAGCCAACCGATCACGGGTAGATGTGAGACACTGTTCCAAGTCCCCCAGACCCACGATCCCAATTTATGGCACAACCACAACAAAGAGCCATAGTGACACTCCCACTCACTAATGTCGTGCTTTGCACCCCTCGGTCATGGACAGAGCGAGACCAGACCATCGATGGCTCTCCTTTTCACCCCCGGCTCGTATGCCCGTAAACCACACAATAGAATTGCCAATTGCTCTCGTCACTTTGGACCCAATCCCACCCTTGCTTCCTTTGTAAAGGCGCGTCGTGGTGCGGTCGCTTGTGTGCAATATGGCATCATAAGCGCGTACGACCCACACTAGGAGTGCGTGTGCCTGTGCATGTGCGGTTGATTTCATTTTATTTTCAGTTGCTCGTTGTGGTTCACTTTTTGTTGTTGTACTTTAGCTTTCCTTCCTTGGCTACAGTCAAAACGAAACTAGTGAAGACTGTGTTCTGCTCAAGGGCAAACATGTCCAGGACAAGAGTGCTGGACGACCGGCGTACACATTGTAAAGATAGGCGGCCGCCCACAGTTTTCAAATGAATATCCCTTCGCTCACACGCCTCACCCCGCAATTATACCCATTGTGACCAGCGATAGAGATCGTAGAGTTCTAGACTCCTCTGACTTCCTAAGAAGAGAAGACGATGTGCAGACGACCCTTTGATCCGGCTATAAGCTTCAATAGACGGCTTCCAATTACCCTTTTGCCTTTTCGGTCCCCCTTTGAGTATTCAATTTACCAATATACCGTCGTAACAGGGTTAACAACGGAGCACGGACAAAACCCAAATCTCTACCAACGCTCGACGAGGATACATCTGGACATACCTTTGATGCATATAAAACTTCATTCGGGAAAAAGAAAGTGGTGTTCATTTGTCTCAATTGGAATACTCCTAGCCATCCCCCTGAGACGCTTCGGATAATAGCACATGTGCATGACATATTGGACTTAGCCGAAGTGGCAACATCGACATGGAGGACCAAGGTTGAGTTATGTAAGCTTATAGGATGTTCCAGGCTGGTCTTCGCGGTGTGATCAGCTAGGCTGCGGGAGAAAGCCTGGTCCGAGGAGTTAGCTTCAGCTATGCATTGTGGTGCCGTAAATCTTGGCGGAATTACAGACTTCTCAAAGATATGGTGGTTCCTACATTTCCATATCCTCCAACATGTAATGGCGAACAACGTTTTCCAGATGTCCGGTTTCTTTACGGTCTTGAGATTATATTCCATCCATCCCCGGACTGTCTGGCTCTCAAAGAAAAGAGTCACCTCACTGGGCAGAATGAAAGACCAAGTATGTCGAGCCAAAGTGCAATCCCTCATCACATGCAAGCAATCTTCTTCAGCGTTCTTGCAACGTTGGCATGTCGGATCATCTGTCATCTTCCTTTTGGTGCGCATGATGTTGGTGAGCAAGCGTTCATGCAGCAGTAGCCACAAGTGAGCTCGGACCCTGTGCGAGGCAGAGATAGACCAAGTATTTGCAAACAGCGAGTTCGGTGCGCCTGACATGGTGTGGCAGAGAAGATCATAGGCAGACCGGGCAGTGAATTTGCCGTAGCCGTCCAGTTTCCATACAAAGGTGTCGTCCCCGTAGTGGATTCTGGGAGTGGGCATATGACGAATGGCAGTGACCATGTCTTGCACAAACCAGTGATTGAGGAAATCTAAATCCCAGGAACCATCGTCTCTGACCAGGCTCGAGACCTTAAGGTCTAAAAGCTCTTCCGGCACCGAAAGTGCGGCTTTGATTGTAGGTGCCACACCGGTTCCAATCCACTCATCGGTCCAAACCAAAGTATCCAAGCCTGAAATGGCCTGACGTCGCGAGTTTTCTTTCAGGATAGGGCAAAAGTTCTTCAAGCTTCGCCATAAGTGAGAACCAGTTGTTTTAGGTTGGCCGTTATTGAAGTATTTGGATCGCATGATGTCCACCCAAGGTATACGCCTATTTTGTATAAGGTCCCAACCCATTTTCATCAGCAAGCAGGAGTTAAAGTCCTTCGATTTCCTCAGACCCAGACCCCCATGGAGCTTGGGTTCGTAACTTTGTTCTATGCGACCAGATTAAGATGTCTTTGTGTGCCCCCATTCCACAGAAAGTTCCTTGTTATCTGATCAATCCGGTCACAAACAGAGAGAGGGAGCTGGACAGCTTGCATAATGTAACAAGCTTGTGATTGAAGGACCAATTATGTGAGCGTCATTCTCCCTGCAAGGGAGAGAAGGTTGTTCTTCCATTGCGATATATGTTTCTGGAATTTCTCCAGCAGAGATGAGAAAAGCTCCTTGCCTTTCCTGTGGTGAATGACGGGAACACCCAGATGACGACCAAGATTGCTTGTTTCATGGATGCCCAACCTTCTACATATCTGGTTTTTGATGGAGCGGGGAGTGCTATGGGAGAAGAATACAGTCGATTTCTCATGAGAAAGAGCAAGCCCGGAGGCGTGATTGATGTGCTTAAGGCAGGGAAGGATCACCCTTGCTTGATGGGTGGATGCCTCACCAAAAAGAATAATGTCATCTGCGAAGCTCGCATGGGTGATAGGAATTCTTGCTTTGGTGATGACGATAGGTTTCCAATTTCCGTTGTCTGTCTCCTCCGCAATTAATTGACTGAACCTTTCCGGGCATAAAATGAAGATGTAGGGGGAAAGTGGATCCCCTCGCTTGACTCCACAAGATGGATGGAATGTTCCAGCAGCCTCTCTATTCCAGAGGATGGATGATTTCCCAGAGCATATGATTTGCATAATGATGTCTATGATCTCCTTGGGCAAAGTAGTTCGGATGAGTGTGTCATGGATAAAGTGTCAGCTTAATTTGTCAAAAGATTTTATCAGGTCTAGCTTCAACGCCAATGACCTCTTCCTGCTTGATTTGGATTCCATTGAATGCACCACCTCCTGGACCAGGGCTATGTTGTCTCCAATCCTCCTTCCTAGGACAAAGCTCGATTGGAATGGAGAGATCCAATCATTGAGGTAAGGTTTGAGCCTGGTAGCGATGACTTTTGAGAGAAGCTTTGTGCAGACATTGTTGAGAGAAATGGGCCTCAAGTGAGAGCATTGCTCTAGAGGATTGCTCTTGGGGATGAGAATTATAAGAGAATCTGTCGTAGTAGGA